>LR990077.1:6656666-7280500 GCA_905147235.1 Erynnis tages | reverse complement strand
CCGCCAGGCATCTGACAACATAGACGTGCCACAGCACGAGTTCTCCTTCCAACGCCTTTTTCGGTATGATGACTTCTGGTATTCGCGATGTTTTGTTAAAATAAAAATCCTAGTGGCCACCGAATTCTTGATCCTTATACTGCAATGACAACATTTATTACGCTATTGAAAAAACATCAACGACTATTTGTGCATCGATTAACTAGTTAATATTTTTTCCGATAGGTAGCTACGAGTAAATATGTAAGTTATTCTTATGTTAAAAATATCCTGCATATTAAAAATGCCCAGTCTTTTAATACTGCAGTATGATAAGCCATTATATAAATTAAGCGAATATTGGTTCCTAGTGAACTTATTGATATTTATTTACAATATTGTTTATCAAACTGGTCGGTGCTACCTCACGGTGAATAAATTGTAAGTTTAATTCGCGAGTTTGAAAAAATATTTTCCGCCAATATTTTGATTGGTCCTCGAACTCGTCAATGGAGGAGATCAAAGGAAGCCGGCCGCCGTCGAATCGCGTATCGACTCTTGAATCTTTGTCATTCGCGCTCGAATTGACTCGGCGCGACGTCGCCGTAACACAAGCGCCGCCGCTGTTGGCAATTAATGTAACCAAAGATCATCAATAAACATCTTTATCACTTCATCGCCTCTGACACCGGGAGTACTTAAACATCTAGGGACCAGTGCGTTATAAGTTTTGAATATTCAGTCACGCACGCCTTTCAACATACCCGAGCTGAACGCACCGGTAATCGCGATTTTTCGACTTTTCTTTTTTATATTAATTTGCCTCCGATCACGAAGTATCTTAGGACTAAATTCTTATTTTTTCATGCCATCCAAACTGCAAAAAATAATGCACAGAGCGAGCGAAACCAACATTAGCGTGTGCAGGATAATCCTTAGCATTAGACTGGATGCCGGTCACGGTTAAAGCGTTTAAGCGCTATGCTGTTCTAATGACCGAGTGCTGTATATTAAAGCTCGCTTGACCAATTATGACCATTAAACGAATGGCCGAGGCGTATGACGAACCGGCCGGTCTAGCCGTCATACCATCTACGGTAATCCGATGTTGGATCGACGCCGGCTCTTTGATATTGTTTTTCTCGGTAATTTAGACGCTATTCGAGACTACCGAATGCAACAAAACGCAAAATTCAGTATACCATCGCAATGCCGTTCGTTGAATCGAAGTATCCTCAGTATGAATACTTACGACGTGTACTTATTTTTGCGAATACCCTTGCGTTATTACTGTAATTTCAAACGTGACAAGAAAGTGAAATTACGATCGAGATAGTTGGTTTTTTGTTAATAAGTTGCAAATAAACGAGTGGATAGTTTCGATCCCGCGCAACTCGAGTCCGTCGCGTGAGGCTGCTCGGAGATGCGATGCAGATCATGCCCAGTGATAAGGTAATCACATGCGTATCGGTTACTCGCCGCTGCCTCAGTACTCTTGCCGGTCTGCCAATGAAATATCCTGCTGAGAATATATCCTATTATATATATTGCTTCGTAGTTAGTTTTAAACTAAAACTTGATAAATAATTTATTTATATTTAAAAGTAAACGCAAACTGTTTAATGACTTTATCGTGAACCAGAAGTATTATTAAATATGCGTTTTTCTATCAAGCGCCTTCACAAAGAGAACCGTTGTTTTTGTTATCTAAGTTGCTTTAGTTCAAAAACAGAGAAAAAAAGAGCTCTATTTTAAAGCCGGTAATGCACTGACCACTCCCTTGGTATGTGCTACACATGTATGTTGTTCGGCGTGGCTCGGCCTGCTATTTGATGGTCTGTTACAGGAGAGATACCCGGAGATACCTCACCGCCAGTGAATTAACCCGTCGTAAAGCAACATATCCTTCATGTGTTGTGTTTCGTCTGTGTGTGAGGTATGGTTGTCGGGGTTACTTTATTTGAGGTGAACATCTTAGTCATCATGAGAAGCAAAGTACCCGCATATGACCTCAGATAAGATTTTTTTCTGTATTTGAGGTTGGATGCGGGAGTTCATGGCCCGTCACTTAACATCAGGTAGCCTGCATCAGGTAACATTTAATCAAAATCAATACATCAAAAATTGTAAAGCCACCTGGATAAGTCCTAAATTATCTTCCTCGTTGGAAACTTTTACGGGTTGTCATTTGTTGCGTCGTAATCATACCGTAAAAGTTTCAACTTTACATGAAATCGGTAAGTTACGATATATAGAAAGGGCGAAGCGCTCGCGTTATCTGGCGGTGTTTAGCCACGCCGGGGGCGAAGCCCCTCCCTCCATTGTGCTTCACAATGCGCTGTAACTCCTTGCTAACGAGACTGCGTAAGGCTCATGTTATAAGAGTGAAGTGAATTTATAAAACTGAGGTGGTATATACGTTTGAAAGAAGGCCGGAGTATCTAGTTAGGATAGAATCTTTGAAAAATTGATACTTTAAATAAATATATTCTATAATAATAAGTTTAAAATATCCTTTATCGACCATCCTAAGGTAGTTAAATAGTATTATGGTAGTTAAATATTACTAGTATGTATGTGTTAAAAGGCTCTTTTCGAAATAAAACCCATTTATAAAGAAACCTTACTAAACCTTAATTAATAATTAAAAATGTATCTACTAACAATCTTAAGAGCTTACAGTGATATTCAATAGCTTAAGTACCGAAGTATCCGTCCTACACGAACGGAATAAGTTCCCAATGTTTCGTTTAGCCACAATTTCTATTAGTATGATGAAAAATTTGAAAATTACTACTTAATCATTTCATTTTACACTGGTTTCGAATAATATTAATTTTTTAGAATATTTGAATGAAATTAGTAAAGCTGTAGGTACTTTTTAGAATGATCGTAACTAATTAGATTGCTCTTATCTAATTTGTCCCCGTATGCGAAAGACAAAGGTTGGCTAACTTAAACTAAAACGCTTTTCTTTGTACACTTACACCATACAATATTGCCCGCAGCATACTCACATTTGTAAAAACTGTAATAAGCGATCGCTTTTGGCGTATCATATTGACATACGATAAATATTTCGGAGATTGTGTCTTACCCAGATTGTAGGTACTTCAAATCCGTTTGGTGTGATCTATACCGCTTAAGTACTACTTGAGATGAACTCTGTACTCTTTTCCTTTTTTTGTGAAATCATTATGAATTACACAATCTACGAACGATAAATTTGTTTTATAATTGTTTTGTTCAATCACTATGATATTTTTCTGAAAGTCAAGTTAAAAACAATTAAATCTTTCTAAAACATTCTTCCGTATGCATTGAAAATTGAAAACCAACTTTACTGGCGGCATCAATTCTAACTTATAATAAAATTATAAAACATTTTATGTTTTAAATATTTTTACATTTCAATTTATCTCGCTTAATTCTACACATGACATGACATATGAAAATAATCTGTACGGCTTTACGGGATGAGATCTCTGCTTGCGTATCAAATAGATTCCGAAGGAAAGTATAAATTGCAAACATCTACCTACTGGCAATCTGCTAACATTAAATTAAACATTGCGCAGTAAAAAGAAACAACCAAAAACCATTAACACGTGCGTTTTAATACAGACGAGTTCTTAAATTTATTTCCTTCTCTTTTTAAGTTTCTTTTTTGAAATCGATGCAGCTATGGAATGTTGCCAGCACCACCCTTAAAAAGCCTAATTTAATTTAACAGGTAGGCAGCGTTTGCTTTAATCATAGGTTCTTTTTTAAATTACATAGTGCAGTAATAGCTGCCGAGCAATCAGCAATTCTTTCGATTTTGCTACTGTGTTTTTTGTGTAGGCACATAAAAATAGATCTTAGCCCCCGGATAAAACTCTTACTGACTACTCTTAGAAAAACTGGAATAGACATTTAGATTGCCCAGAAAATGGAAAAAATGTAAAACTAATATTGACATTGATCGACCAATATTTATACCGCTACGCTAAAATTACTCATGGTAAAGTAAATATACCATGATACTAGGTAGGTACCTACCTTACAGTTACCACACAACAACGAGAAAGTATACACATACACCAAAAATATTGGATCAAGTCTGATACTAAATTTGATTAAATAATATTCTCCTATCGCAAAGACATTTAATGAAATAAATCGATAAAAGCAATAAAAGCAATACCTAATGAGGTTACCGATTTATAACGTTCGGCATAACCGAGCAAAGAACAAGATAATATGCTCAAACGAAGATATTTTTTGTTTTTACCAATAAACACTCGTCTATAATCAAATTACATGTTCCTTGCACAAATTACATGGCGCTAGACCGGTGGTTTCTACGATACTCTCAGATTCCTCATTAAAACCGAATGACTGTGCAGAACGTGGGGATTATTATAAAACGTGAGAGTTGCGACGGGATAGTTTTCCCGTTTCCAACGGGCATAATTCGTGTAGAACACACAAACTGGTGTGATTGCCCTCGAACACGTCAGCACACGTCGGCAAAATTACAGGGGGCAGTATAAAACTTAGCACTCCTTAGGTGTCAAAATTGCCATAATTTCCAGGAGCGGTGTCCACCACGCCTCTCCTTACGCCAAGCCGACTTTTTGTCCATTTCGAAAATTTCAAACTCAATTTTTTTAATGATTTGTAGCCGCAACCGTATTTCGAAATTGGATGATCGAAAACAAAAAGCCGATCGATCGTGTGAAAATTATTTGAAATTAAATCTGATGTTCCCTACGTTACTAAATTTGTGGTATCACGGCAAAAACTACGCTTAAGGTTTTTATGTAGGAGTATTTTATGAGTTGGTAAAATTTTTGCAAATAGTTATTAACTCTAGTATATGGAGTACTCAATATATTATATTCTACGAGTAGTCAGTAGTACCTTATCACTGATTAGGTACTATAACTGACTACTCGTATCTAAGCTGCTCCCCTTGTTTAAAACGTGATTAGTAGGTAATCACGTTTAACGTTAAATAAGAAATGCTTCGTGCATATCACCAGTGATATGCAATAATTATACATAAAATATAATAGTCTTGTTTGAAAAATAAATTATAACAACACCTTTAAAGAAACAAATTTAATCTGTTTTTTAAGCTAAATACTTTCGTAAAATACCTAGTTAGCTAGTTATTGATGGCTCATTTGGTGTTATTGTGGTCGATTAAAGCCGCTCTGATATTTGACAGGCGTTTTGATTTCTTACAATCGATTCTTTATTTAGCGTCACTGGTATCTTAATAACCTGTAATCGATAATAATCAATCTTTTGTCATATTTCCGTTTTGTTATTACTAATCAATTTGTAATTGATAGATTGGCCAACCTGTTATTGGGGGGTTAAAAATTGTCAATTTCGCAGTTTATTTCAATCCGATATTAATGTAATGTGATGATCAAATTACTTATTATAATTATTATTAAGTAACTAAACATTCGAGTTAAGCTTATAGCTTCTATTTTCGAGTAACTGTATCAAAAAGAGGCCTATTTTTACACACCTCCAATTATCTACTTTTCACCACAAGGCTGTTATGATCAGCTCGTAAATCAGCTATTTCACGGTGATTTTGCATGCGGCCTTCTGAACAGTGAGTACAATTTTACATCTGCTTAGTGTATTGGCACACAAAATTAATTGCATGTTTTCAATACGCGAACGTGAAATTGGGCCTGTTTGGAGTGTGCCGGCGAGACAAGTGTGGCGACAACGGGCTCGTTGTCCGATACCATGAATTGTGCAAAAAGGGTTTTACCTGCAAGATGTACAACCCCGAAAATTGTTTTACAGCTACAACTATAGTTTGTGCAACGTCCAAATACGAAACCTTTTGGTTCAACTCCGGTATCGTCTCGCTACATTACACAATATTCACAATGGAACCCATACTTCGATCTTCTTAAGGACCTTTCAGTTTTTTTCGTATGTTTAATTTCGTTGTGTGTCGAAGTCAACAAGATGGACTAAGGGTCTCTCGGCAAACTGCTAAACAATTGTTGCGTCACGGTCAATAGAGCACGGTAGTTTTTTTGGCATTTTTTCTTCCCCTATAAAACTAAGTAAACCGTTATTGGTTCGCCAGGCAGTGCCAAATAATGCGGTGTAATTGAAAGGATTGGAAAATACATAATAATATGTAGAAGGATTAACTACGAGGAATTTAAGTTCTAATCCGATTTGTGATAAACGGTTTACTTAGAAAATAATTTCAATAGAATTTGTACGTCTCAATCTAATAATATTGTAGTATGAAAATCTTTTCATATTAGTAAATCGAGTGCCTTAAATATAATATAAATAAAAAAATTCAAATAATTTTACTAGGTAACGTAGCTATGATTCTCGTATAACGGTTTCTATAAAATTTACAAAAGCGAAACTAAATCTGCAAAATTTAAAATTACTAGCGTGAAAACAATAATATGATAAGATTTTTTAGCTATCCAAATGTTTCCTCTTTTAACGCCTTTTGTGATAAATTGATTCCCAAAACAGATCATTATCATCGATTCTTTTCTCATTAGGCTTGTGGTTCGATTAGTTTAAAAAAACTTAAAAAAGGTTTTTTTTTTATACTAGCAGAAACTAAAAGGTGTTTCTGCCTTACATTCAAATTTAGCATACGTTTATCTCTACTAAGAAATACTCTATTAACAAATTGAGGACTGTAAACCTTGTGGAACACTAACCTTTAATGTGTACGGAAATAAATATTGAATAACTTGACTTTTTAATTTATAACAGGATATTCTTCCACAGTGGCATACCCTTGAGGCTGACATGTGTATTACTATCAGTGACATATTTGAGCCACTTATACAATAATGCAAAATTTTACAATCACGCCTTCGTTTTATAATGTATCGCTCGTGCCATTAGGGAGATTTATATCTTTTTATATCAATAGGTGTCGTAAATTTGTATCCGACTTTACAATTTCATACAATAACACACGATTCCCAGAGAAGGAAATAAATGGCGTACCAATTATTCACGAGCTAGTCAACCGGAAGTTTTCAAGTATTTTATCGACGTATCTATTGAACGCTTTTCTGATTTTAAACAAATACGAAATGTACGAAGTATTTTCGGCATCACCTAAGCTGGGAAGAATAGGAGATTACACCGAAATCCTGTTTTTGTTTGTTTTCTTTGCCGTAATGCTATTGTGTTGAGTCGTCGGACGGTACGGCGGTTAACGCACGTTCCTGCCAAAGATTTGTATCGTAAAATTAGG
Source organism: Erynnis tages (assembly GCA_905147235.1). Classification (NCBI taxonomy): domain Eukaryota; kingdom Metazoa; phylum Arthropoda; class Insecta; order Lepidoptera; family Hesperiidae; genus Erynnis; species Erynnis tages. The sequence goes on along the minus strand of LR990077.1, from coordinate 7,273,257 downwards.
TAAGTAATCCTGTTGTTTGACTAGTAGGTAAGCGTTTGCTATAACATCGATTTGAAAAAAAATGTAATTTACCTAATGATATAACTGTTACAGCGTTCCGTGTATTTTGTTTTTAATTAATAGGTATCTATACATTACACAGTTTAGTCTTACACAATATAGACATTAAAATTTCAAAAATATAAAAAATAAAACTTACACGATCAATTATGGTCATAAATATTTAAAAAACATAAAGAAGTAACTTAAAATTAAGCTTTAAATAGTAACTGCCGCAAGAGGCTATAAGACAATGTTCAAAGGTTAAAAAAACAGAGTACCTACGTAAATTGGGAAAATTCTGTCTGATGGTTATCAGTGTGAAATACAAGCATGCATCCACGTTTCACAACATATTTTCGGTAACTTACTGTAGCTTTCCATATTTCTAGGGTTTTGCTGTTGCTAAAAGAAGCCAAAGGGGTATTATTACGTAGCCTTCGTTTTCCGCCGTTACGCCACTCAAAAGTATATTATAGTCGTAAGAGGTATTGTTTGTCGACAGTTTTACGAACTACTGTTAGGTATTTGATATGATGACATAACAATTAAAAATATTTTGATTTAATTTTTCATAGTTAGATATGTTCGTAAAGGCCAATTCAAGACAGCGTAAGTTATACGAGTGGATTAATCAAGAAGTTACGCTGTAGGCGCCGTTTCAACGCCTACCGCAGCTTCTTTTAAGTTGACAACAATAATTTAATCATAATACTTACACAGTTTTAGCAATACCTTTTTATATGGACGATTAAGGGTTATATATAGGGTAATGTTTAAACTATTATATCTTTTAAACCTATAAGCATACTCGTAGAACGATAAAAATTAGGGATTTTTATAGCTAATAGTCCAGATATTCTCAGGTCCACTGATTACGGCACATCCTGTATATTGTGGTGGTTCTAATAAGATAAGAAACCAAAGCGAGCCACTAACACGCACATAATCATTTTTCAAGATACCTTCGTACTAGTATTAAGCTACTTGATAACACTTAAAAGCATCAGCTCCTGTATCTGTGTAGGCGTCATGGCTATCGAAATTAATTATATGAATGATTGGTATGGGAATAAGAAAGATGATAAGGTCCATTCAAACATACTCCATTTTATTTTACTCTGTTTTAATAGTCCACAACTTTTTCAATTTCGGCTTAATCTAGCTAGAAACGTATTTTCTTACTTCGGAATATTTATAAAGAAGCTCATTTTATAGGCCTAAACAAAGTATTTACCGTTTATTAAATACACAAATGCTTATCTTTTAAGTGCTACTTTTAGGAAAATACATACAATTAAGTTAGGTACATATTTAATGTTTTAACACACTTATTTTTCAATGCACGCAACCCGTTTATATTTGACAGTTTCCATATAAATGCACCCACTTTGGAGTGCTCTATTATTTTCATTCTAATCTTAATTATCCGTACAGCTCTGTATCAGACGATATTAATATTTATTTGTAATCTTTTCCAAATGTCTGTCACAGAAGGTAATTGCTTTTATCATTCACACATTGAGAAACACAGTTGACGCTTTAATTGAACAACTTAATTGGAATCAAAATCTTCTTTGAAAAACCTTAGATTCAATTAAAACACGAAAATAATTAGATCGAATAGTCGAAAGCCACCTATTGCGCTTCGGTATCAAGTTTGTTCGGGCCCTTCTAATTAGTAATCTTGATAATTAATTTTGTACATTTTGTAAATTTAAATAATTTAGTACTTTGGAAGGTGAAATGTATTATCCGGAAAAGTAATTTACTTTAATTAATTTCATCAGAGGCTGGAAATAAATGACGCAACTGAAGGGGCTTAATTGCTGTTTACAGTAATTCATTAATTTCGTAATTAGGAGATATAATATAACTTATGCCGTTAAGTTTTTCTTTCCTGTCACCCATTAACCGGTAAAACTAAACGGTTACTGTTAAACATTTCTCTAACATTATTATTATCAGATTACCAGTTTTGCTTCAGATCGAGAAATTCGCCAAAATAAGCCATCCATTAAAACACACGCCCGTATGAAAGAGAACTTCAGGCCTTTTCCGCTTATATCCTAGCAAAAAGACATCAAAATGATCACAACCTAGTCTTAGGTTCAGAATTTTGTTACAAATATGTATTTTATCAGCCCGTACTAGGTTTGTAGAGCCAGACTTTTTTGCACTTCTGTATTTTTGTCTTGTAAAGTTGCCAACAAAAGGTCTAAAGCAACAAGTAGCCGAAACCGTTATTAATGAGCCTTATAACTACTAGTAAACTTCAAATGTATTTATTCGATGCTCAGATAATCCACCAGATTTACATCTGACGGACTTTATTTATTTGGATTTTGGATTAGGACGGATTTACCCAAATGTATTGTCCTAATTATGTCTTTTCCAGCCACATCAAAGGCAGGCCGACAATGTACCCGGATCTCGGCGTTTGTGCTTCCAAGACGCGTGCCTCTAATCTCTATTGATATAACGGCGAACGAAACTTTGTATGAACACCTTATACATTTTTTACATGCACTCTTCTTCAAATTCAGCATCCCTATAAAACGGTAGACCATTTTTTGTACACCTTCAATATTAAACAGCGGTACTGTACGGTGCCGTTATGACAAACAAAAGGTTATTTCTTCAAGTGTTACAGTTTTTTGACATAACTGTATCACCACCATATACGCTACCCTTAAGCGGGCCATGGACAAGGTGGAAGGAAGCAATACATTATTTTGCCCGATCGACATTATGTTATTGAATTACTTTTAAAATTGATTCGGATTTTAGGACTTTGTTTGCAGTAGGTTTGCATCTGCTGGAACCACTGTTTTTTGCGCGTCAAATTTTATAGGGAGCTCCTTGGATGTGGGCGCTTAATTACGGGGCACGTTTATAAAGATAATGTAATATAATCCTCATTGCAAACAATTGCGAGAGAGCAAGGTGATGCAGTCTCGATTTAAATCTGCAGAGCGTAACGCGATCTGCCACTGGATTCAAAAGGTGACTCAAGGTGGATGTTTGGCACGTTCCTTGATAAATTGTCTATTTCACTATCTGGGTGTTCGTTGTCATTAGATCCATGCTTTGAGACTTCAAATATGTCTGTATATTGGTGCATTCGTTTAAAAATTGGGTGCTCAATACTCATCGATTCGTAACGCAGATGTTGAAGGGTTATTGTGATCAACATTTTGGTTCAATAGTAGTATGTGTCGGCAAGGTATAATACTGAATAGCAGCGCACGTCGATTTTTTTCCTCCAAATTTTTGTCTCATCTGACGATCTCCAAAGCATTGTTGAGGTAAGATGGTAAGTGAGTAAGTGAAAAATACAAGATTCTTACTCGTAGGTATTTTGCGTCACAACTCGTTTGTGATTTACTGTACATGGTCTCTTAAAATGAAAAGTGTTTAGGCCTTAGTCCACCACGCTACCCAAATGAAGGTCAGTGGACGTCACGTACCAATGAGAACAATATGGACAACTCATCCACGATGACTCACGATATTTTCCTTTACTGTCACACCAGGTGATCTGTTATTTTGTAAAACGCACTTAACTTATATATTAAGTCTTTGGTGCATGGCACCGGGATTTGAAACCAGACTAGACCTCTCGAGTAGGAAACCGAAATCTTTTATTAATCTGATAAAACCATTATCAAAATATCAACTACAACTCGCAGAAATTATACGGACGTTGTTGGTCTTAATTAGCTGCCTTGAAGTACGCTTTTAGCTTTATGCTAATTTAATTTCTTATTTTAATTATTAACGGTAAGTTAATGTATCTTGGCTGCAGCATCAAATGCGAAGATTGTTATTTTAAATTAAAACTGAAATGTAGATTTGACATCTCTGCTTTTTACGTCTCTGTAGTAAAGTGCTTTAGGTTTTATTTACTCAAATGTGGATTGCTGAAAGTAAGTATTTACCTGTGTCGGACATTTCATATTTCAAACCCTTTTAAGGCCCCCGATGAGGTTTAACGACTACATAGGTACTATGTATCAATTACAATCTGAACCAACATTTAACAATAACGTGGCACTCGTTTCGTGAAGCAAAGGCGCGATCATGTAGGTAGGTAATTTGCTAGCTATGCTAGAGCAGTAGTTACCTAACCCACACGAATAATGTCCGCACCCATGTAGCCTGACTTATTCGATCGCTTCCAATCTACTTAAACAGCTATGCGTTCATTATTCATATCGGACATTTCAGTATAGGTCGATAGTCGGTACACTCAAAGGGTTTTGAAGACAGATGACGTATTGATTGCACAATGGGAGATAAAGGGGTGGAATGCAACGCAATGCAATTCATAGGGGCACTTCACGGTCAAATTGTGTAACCCAACACTTCGCCAAACCCTTCTTCATTTCAGCACGTGTGCCAAATGCCAATATGGTATGAAACATCAACTATTGTCGTAGTGAATTGATTGATTGCGCTTTTGAAGTAGGTATTGTGCAAGGAACATTCATTATCTGATTCAACTTAAACTTCAGTATTAGTCATTTCCGAGTTTAACAGTAGACACATTTTTTTGTTGCTACCACGATTGTAAAAAAATGTTTAAAAATGAAATCGTTAACGAAATAGGTGCACAATGAGTTCCTTATAATTCCAAAAATTACCGAAGGGAACTTTTCAGAAACTAACGAAGTAACGACAGATAGAAACTTTTATTTAAGTTCAGAATTTATTTGTTGCTAAAATCAATTCAAGAAAAACATCAATTCAAGGTAACATCACGATCAGCAACATAATACGAAACGCGTTGCGAAATGCATGCACTCATGAGGCTACAAAGTAATGCATAAAGTTTTGCCCTAAACAAATATTGCAGTTTGTCTACTGGCGCCTGTAACTTAATAGGCTGTTGACGTTTTGTTGACCAGCTTTGACCAATATTGACTAAGTTTCTATGAGCAAAATAGCCCTAAGAATATAAAAAATTATAATAAAACGATTGAATGTACCGTTCCTAGACTTTAAAGGAACCTTTCAATCGTATAAACTGTTTAATAACGCAGTGATCTCGAAACGATTAACCGAGATTCATTGATACTTTGTGTAAACTTAAAGTTTCTCCTTGAGCGGGAACGGTAATCTAAGGGAACCGGTTTTGTCACTAATGATACCTATTTAGGTAAAATGTTTTTCACTAAAATTTATCTAAGTACAGCATTTTTTTTCATTTTTCGGTCACTGTAATTGCTCGGATTTTTTCGACTTAGGTACGTCCAGCTAGGGAGAATTAAAAAGTAGTTTATAAGCAAGTTATTTACCTATGTACCTAAATTTAATCCAGGTTACAAAATATGTGTGCCAAACATCATTGAAATCTATTAAACTTTGCGTGATTGTATAAAAAACATACTAACTTTAAAATTTATATCAGCGGGATATACAGCCATTTCAATGTTCCATTCTACTTACGCATCGATCAATCGGTTAGTCGAACAGGAGGATGCCAATCGGAATCGTAGATATCAAAGCGGGAATCGACAAGCATTCGAATACAGGTACAAATTACAGGGGCCCGATCACTCGAGATGGTGGTCGGTGATAACGCGACATCGTCACTATAAAGACATAATTTAGTCAGCGCCCAACAAAAAGTAACCATCAGACAGAACTAGATGAACGATGTTGGCTCCGCGTTTTAATTAACGATGACTCGCGATTGAAACGTCCTGTACGGATAAAGATATAGCGATTAGTTTTATTTTACCATCATGACCTGCGGTTCATTTTGCCGATCAATATATGGCTATAGTTCTCGGTAGTGAATTAAGGAACCTTTTTTATCTCTTTTATTACCAACTTTATGCCAAACGGATGTTTTTCAAATGCTTATCTAGCAATAATATGTCGTTCTTTAAACGGGCTACCTTCAAACTTCAATACTGGATTCCTTCTATAATTCTTTGCGATTATCTAATATGGGATAGAAACGAGTTGATATTGAGTATGAGCTATTTGCAAATTATCGTATATGCGAACATTTAATTATAATACCATAGAAATATATCTATGTATAATACCTACCTACGACATACCTACAAAACGGAGAATGAATTACTTTTGCGAAAAGGTATCTTCCATTATAGTTAATATTTAAGTGGACGATTTTTATAAGTATGAAATTATGATTATATTGTACATTTAGAATGTAACAGAGACATAATAATCGTTCACAAATATCTTCATTTTCGATCCTAAGTAGGTTCTATAACTCAAAGGAGTCATTATTATTGTCGGTAAAGTAAAAGGGTTTTATATGCATTATGAGTATAATTATTATGTGGAGCAAATGAAGCGTTCCAACTTCCTGTGTGCCTCGATTGAGTCGTATTCGCACCCGGAAATGTCTTTGTTGCGAAAAGGAAAGGGTGAATCCGAAACATTATGTTGGATTAGGTACACACTTTCGCATTTTAAGGTAAAGAACATAACAGGTAAAAGTTACCACTCAAAGCCTTACCGTGTCTAACTAAATTCTCAATATTGTGTCGAATATAGATCTAAAAATATGATTGTGTTATTATCCTTATTTTGAGATATCACAAAATGCTACCAATATTGGCCCTATGAAATATTGGTTTCCAAGATACAGGCTATTTACAAAATGTTATTTTTCCACTAGGTAATGAGATTGAACATACCTAATTAAAAAGACGATCAATAATAGCTAATTAAAATTCTAAATTTTATACCTATTTATGGCGTGTTCGTAAGTTTGATTTGAAAAGAATTATCACAGCTATTTGACCATAAAACTAGTTTCCAACCCGAATCCTAGCGGGAGGCTGGGGCCCACCCATAGGTGTGGACAGCTTGGTAACATAAGATTTTGTATGCAACCGACATTAAATCAAGCAAACGTGTTATTTGTTTAACAACATGAAAGTACCAGTGCCGCCAATAGAAACCAGCACCCAAGTGAACGATCATAATAATAATATATGTGTAAAACGAACGCTGATAAATGAACCTAATAATCAATTAAATTATCATACATCAGTCTCTTATGATAAATATTCTTTAGGAGTCCATATAAGGCCTTCTTCTTACGATATAATTTATTGATCGTGATAATCGATATGCGGAAATAATTTATTAATACGCAGTGGATGAAATATTTGTTTCAGACATTGTATATGCATATTTCTAGTAGCAGGTTCATTAGGTTTAAGCTACTCGTAATTTACAATCAGAATTCACTCGATACTACTACACTCATTTACACTACACAACTTGTAATGAGTGCCTTGTAGTACACACCCAAGATATCAAAACCAGTCTTAACGCAGTCGAAATAAACAAATAATTCGTTCGCATCAATTGGAAAGGGAACGCTCTGCCTTCGAAGACAGCTCTTGTAAATCTATCTTCGATAGCAATCTTGATGTACGAACGGATGCAAAACGGGATCCTCCCGGTCCATTGCTGTTTGATTTAAGGAAACGCAACATGTCTGTCGAAACCGCGTAAGTATCGCAAGGAACATCGAAATGATTTCAAGTTCTACCGCTTATCCAAGGCTCATCTCAATTGTTTAGTTCTAATGCTCGATGGAAGATATGGAAATTGTATCAAACCCATCAATTTCGGATATCGAAGCAACAAGAACTTCCCGTAAACTTATTTAAAGACTAGCGGTTCCTGAATTACATTAATATTTTAAGATTATCATAGCTAATCTAATTTTAGCTAAACTTATTTATCATATTAGGCGAATGATTCTCGCCTCATAAATAAACTGGCTACACGGGGTTTAGGAATGTAAGGGATAAAATTTATTGAGGTCTAACGCAAACAAGGGCAACGTCCCACTGGCACACTCCGTGAGCTCTATCTGGTAATGCAAATTATCCGCTTTGTGGCGTGAACACTGCGACAAGATGAATAAAGTGTATCCAAGACAAAGACGTATCGGGGCTCTGCTCGAGACGAACGTTTTTTAAATCACTATCTAAACTTGGTATTAACCATTTTTTCTTCTATAAAAAGAAACGCTTCCATAAAATGCGTATACCTCCGTCATAATGCGGCACGTGTTCCTACCAAATTTGGCTTAACGCGCAAGAAGTTCGTGTAATGTGTAGACGACTAATACATTATTTTGGCACGTACGTTAACGACCGACGCTGTCGACTTGGCAGATGTTCTTTTTGGTCATTAGAGAGAAAAAATCAATTAATAACCGCCGTTTGTGGATAAAATTGATTACCGAGGCTTCTGAAGTCAGCCGTCTGACCGCACCCGGGGCATCCGTGTGAACCCTGAAAATTGTAATTGAGTACTGTCCAATCAACAGTCAAAATCTTTCGTCTCATTTCACCTAATAGTGGTTACGCAATGCGAGAGTGAGACGATTGTTAGGAAGTAAATGGCGCTTCCACTCTTCGTGACCACACTTTGATTGATGAACAGAGAAAACGCCTCAAGTGAGTTAATCACGCCCAAATTTAATTTAGAAGAAATATGAAAATGCGCAGGCTATTAATTATATTTTGTTTGTTTTTGAAATGTTTTTTCTAAACCCTGATTCAATTACACTCTGATACAATTTCGATTCGCGCGCAAAGAAACGAGTTAAGGTTGGGTGGAGTTTTGTCGTTGGTGGATTAGATTTCATTATTAAGTTTGTACCGTTTGACCCTTCGCGTTATTAAGGTTTTATTCTAAGTATCATAAGATAAGATATTATGGAACAAAATTAGATGGTTTATTATAAAACAGGGTTATCTTGTTTTTTGACACAGCGACGTGTTATTAGGGCCGCGTCAAACGTTTTGTGGAAGACTGAAATTAAGATAAACGGTCACTATTACGTCCTCTTAATGTTAGAGCAATTCGGGCCTATAAACATAATGCATTTAATCGTGTAGGTTGAGATCGTTAACGTTGTTAGATTAGGAATAGTGACATAAGTGGAACCAACAATCTGAAACTGTCTTAGGAGCTTGTATGCTCCACAAATATAAGCTTAATTAGGTACTTAAGTATAAAAAAAATAATTTATAAAAAAATAAGTACCTAAATAATTATAAGAAGTAATAAAGTCACATACTGCCGTACTCAGGGACATTGATAAACGTTAATGGTTCATTATGAAAATAACGATGATACTTATGTCAATACGAGTAAAGACTATTTTATTTGTTTATTATTGAATATAACGTTAAATGACGTCTCTGAGTGCTGCCGTTAGTTTTGTTAAGTGGTGCACTGCAGCACCTAGACCATTTCATCCACAATCCATACTTTCTTTGCTACTTCACAAACTTAATTTATTACTAAATTTTAGATAGATTAATAAAATAAATTTTACTACGTCTAATGTGATACCAAATTAGTAAGATTGTTTTAAACTTAGTTCGTGAAAAATTACACTTTAGATCTCTTTCTACTCTATGCAGTTTCTGTGCCATCAGGCATGCAGTCATCGCTCATCGTCTGAAGTTTACGCATAAATAAATAGATAATAAAGTAAATTGAAATCCTCTCCAAAGTGGCGGGCGATGGCGTAATGACACCGGAACCCTTTGAGTGGCTCATAAAAAGTATTTGCTTAAACCAAAGCTTCTTTTTTTACTACAAAGTGTTATAGTAGCTATCAACTTTTAATTTTCTTTTTTAGATATGTTTGTATGGTGGATGAGAAAAGCAAGTGTTTTATCAAATCAATAAAAAAAGTACTGTATGTTATGTAAGCTCTTTCTAACTCTACATAAATAAATAAAAAAACAAAGTACGGTGAAGAACGTTTGAAGCTTTGATAAATTTGACTATATCTCATATTTAAGATGTTTCCAAGTTGCAGGTTTTGTAGTAGTTTTTAAAAAGTTACGTTTTTAAAAGACTTCTAAGCTTGTAAGTGGGTCCGGACAACTTGTCAAGTATCCAGTGGTTCGTATCGTGAACTCTACATTCATCCGCTTTCGATGTACACCGCATTATCTAAATCCGATGCTTGTCACCGACTTAGTGACTTATTCACACGGCGCGATTTAATGAATTGTCGACGAGCGTTAAACGCAGCTAAAACGAGCGTAAAGTCCGTCAGGTTTTCACCTGTACCTATGGCGCTCAGTGTTCATATCCCTTCGCTTCTTACGGAAAAATTGGTTTACTTCATATAGCTATCGCTATCTGTGTATTCCCAGCATTACTACTCAAAGTTATGTGATGATCGGCACGAACGCCATACAACGCCGTACAAAGTTTTTTTTTAATTTATTTTGAGAAAAATGTTAGACGCTACACCAGGAGATTTGATGCGGTAGCGTTACATAATATGTGTGTCCAGTGTTCTATACGGGCTGAGATTTTAATTTCGAATTCCATAGGCGAAAATATGCGAAGGCGATGTGTATATAAATCGCGTATGTGTAGTATCTGGCAGTGCCTAACGTCTTAAATGTAGGTACTGACGGATATATCCCGTTTTATCTGTTTTATCACGAATAATAGGTAATTCGGAAAAACTTCACACAAACTTTCGCCTACGTTTTGTAAAAGTTTGTGTGACACGGAAGACGCGCTCTAGCCAAGTACTAGTGACACCATATTTTAGAAAAACGCCGAGTGCATGAGACCTTCGCTTACGTAATCAAACAGGCAGATGTGTTCACTTGTTATCGCGGTTTGCGTGGGTGGACGGCACGCGACAGTTTGCCAATGAACTGATCTCAATGCAACTCATTGTTGCCCACCCCTGTCTTGAGCAAACTTGTCATCAGCTACTTCCTTGTTTGCTGACCTTATAGTATGTAAACGGGGTATTTCTGAAGGTGGATAAGTTTTATGGCAAGTTGGTATGTATATACGTTAGTCACATATAAAAAGTTCGTGAAGAGGTAGCTGTTACATAATTTAAATAGCGCATTTAAACAATGGAAATTACCTATAATAATACCAATAGCAAAGGTACAAAGTGTAATTCCATTTGTTCAATGATCAACCAAATCCGAAATGTTGTAAAACTATTATTAGTTAATTAACACAGTTGTGCTTACTTTTCGACCGAAACTGCTAAAATTTATGAAACAAAACTTATCGATACTTTTATAATCCCCGCAAATTGCTAATGCGCCTGAACCTGCCTGCTGCCTTGTCACGTTGATGTCATTATGACAAATGCAAAAACAAATTGTGGGGTTTGCATCCTAATACATATTTCTTAACATTAATTCACATTCACAACATTAATTTATTATTGATAGGATGAATAAACTTGGCAGCCCTGTTCACCAGTTGACGTCATCTAAATAGCGGCCAGGCACCTTAGCAGGTTTGTAAGGTTATACCTATATTGCTTATTGACATAATGAATAAAATTTTAAGGCCGACTGTTTCTCGCAAAAATTCTAAACATCCCTAATGACTAGCGAGCGTGATGCTGCCCCAGGTAAGGGCTGTGGACCGCCGGCCGCGAGCCACCCTCCACGTCCAACAAAATTACACACTCATTAGCTTTAATAATTTTTATTTGTTTTTTATCAGAACTTCATTGGCGCCAGAGAATCGCCGCTTCGAGGCTCCGAGTCACGTGTGCACAACCCCTTAATAAATTCGGTCACACGATCATGCACTCTAAACCAAAAAATATACTACAGACCATAAATGATCAATTGCCTGACTTGTATGGAACGAAATGTAATCTAATTGTCTCTGCTATTAACTAGATGAAAAGGAAGTTAAAATAATTGATATCAATTAAAGTCTTATAAGTATAATACCAGTTATATTATAATAGATGAAATATGGCTTAGTCTTACTCGGGATTTGTTCTCTAATAGTTAACATACCGTGTATAATAGCATTTAATTCAGCATCGTGTATCAGCATTAGCATCAGCATTTTTTAATATATCCTAAGGCAAAAATACCTATTTAAAATTATTTATGATGTCTTTAAAAACAAAAGAATCTCCATAAACAACAAATTGATTGCAAATGATTCTAAAATTAAAATCGTAAATTATCCCTTACGCTATTTTATTGTAGATGTTCTATAAATATTACGCCAGTAGGTAATGATAAATGCTAATTCCAGTCGAAGTTACTCCGGGGACTTGAGGATAAACATTTCTTTAACTTGCTACTGAAGCTGCAAAAGGAACTAAAGCATAAAATACATTAAAATTAAATAGGCGTTCATTATACTATCTGTAGTACACTGATGGACACTTTAATGGTCATTTGGGTTATGTGAATTTAAATTTTAATACCCCTTTATATTATCGACTCCTTGTTGTGACAGTCAAGAAGATGCACAGAAATTCTTACGTATTTATAGAAATGGTCTGTCCGCGAAAGATTGTGCGCGAATTTAAGGTCTGTTATAAAAAAAATCGATTCGGAATTCAAAAAATGCGGACGAATAACGTATAACGTATAACTACTAACTATTAACTCTTTACGAAATCTAAACTCAAACTGCTAAGTAAGATAGATGAGAGTGGCAGCTATCAATTATAAATTATGAGTCTATTAGCAGTAAGAATTTGGGTCTACAAAATCGCATTTTCTTATTTTCTAATCTCAGATGAAATTAATAGCGTTGCTATTGGGTGCTAAACGATTGTGACCCTGATTTGGCCCTACAACCAATTTAATATGTCGCAAAGTGAATTAGAAATTCAAATGTATAATCCGTTATCGATATCACGTAATTAATTAAAATGGAATACAAAATAGTCGTTAAATTTGAACCATGTAGAGAAATCAAATCGAGCCGCTGCCGCGCTGTTCACGATCGCTTTTCCTTTATGCAAGCGGCCCAGTGGTTAAGAAGTCGGTCTCTTACACGAGAGGTCAGGGTGTAAATCCCTATGGCACGTACCAAAGACTTCTTCAACTAATGTACACTTAACAACATTACATGTAACTTGATGTAACAGAGAAATGTCAACTGCTTCATAAATGTCTTTTCGTCTAGCGATTGAATTCAGGTTTTTTCAAAAATTGTTTGTTTATTTCAAAACAAAACATTTTATTAATTTAAAACTCCTGCTTTCCAAATATTTTTAGTATTTATTATTTAGTAAGACCTGTTTATAACTTGCATCGATTGAAAATAAGTCAAAAATCACTTACGCGCTCACTTTATAGCATCCGAGCCTTGAGCCTGTATCCTGTATTTAATTTTGGTTAATCGGGACCTTTGCCCTGTGCGTGTGAGACTCCATATTTATAGTACGGATGTTTAATAAATAATTTGTTTTTAATTCAGTAAGATTCTTAAAATTTACATTGTCTCTGAACAGCTTAACGTTTATTATCTTACTAATTTACTATTTTATGTTGATTTGTTAGAGCATCTTTTCCGGAAGTGTCGATAAAATTCGGATATAGCGTTTAAAAGCCAATAAGGTGTATTGACTTATAAATATATTATTATTCTAAAAAGGATTACCTCCGCTGTTCCTATGCCTATTCTTCACTTCACTCGTTTCAAGAAAATAGCACTTTTTCAAACTGTATTATTCATTAATTTGTCACTGTGGCGTGCATTGGAGTTAGGCACTGAAGATCTGGCTAGTCATAGGTACATGTAAATTTTCGTTTGACCGATACTAATGACTGGTAGTGATTTTCTTGTCAAATAATAATAGAAAAATAACATGTAAAGCAAGGCCAGAAGCCAGAGGCTAGCGTAAAGGTATTTACGCTAGGTACACTATTTTCGACCGGCCTACCTTTTCGACTATGGTATGCACGATTGTCAGCTTTTTAATGTTCACTTTTAGACATACCTGCCTACATAGAAAAAAAAAGATGTTTATTTCCTTAAGATCTATGATACCAACAAAAACATAACAGTAAAACACAGCAGTAACAGTAATACATATAAATAAACAAAGTAACAAACATAGAAAACAAAAGCAAATCAATTTGTATAATTATGAAAAAATGTAGTGTTTGCGTGTGTCATAGCGATCAAGGATCAGATATATCTCTCCTCTACGTCATTCTTGTATCTTGCCACATGCACTGGAAGAACATCTAGAAAGTTTCAAGTACTTCTACAACTAGTTAAGAATTCAACCCAAAGGTGTTTAGAAATAATTAAAGATTTCATAAACTTTCGGTATCTAACAAAAATTTGAAAATATTTTGGATCAACTATGAATAAATCCACATAACATCCGTTAAATGTACATAATTTGTTCGTCTGATAACAATTAATATTGTGAGGCACCGCTCGTGACCACCGAAGGGTGTCGTGACCGCGGCGTCTCTGACCCCAAACAGATTGAGATATCAAAATTCGCATTTCAATCCGCTCGCATGCGTTTGTTTTGTGCTAATCGTTTAGTAGCCTTCGGGCTGCTATATTGTTTCCACGCTTCCACGGGATGTGAACTTTATACGAGAGTAGATGAATTCTTAAGAGTGGTGAAGTCGAAACAGGAGTTTAAGAGTGAAATGAGAAATTACGAAAAACGGTAAATGTATATTTCGTTGAACTAAATTAGTTGAGTGAGGACCTTGCATGAAAATTTTAGCTTAATTTTATTAATAACATTTCTAAAGTCATATTTAAACTTAGGTACAGTAAGTAGTTTGTGCATTCCGGCCCTACAGGCCAGAAATTAATTATCATGAAACTAGCATAAAGGTGGGTATAGTAACTTACTCGTATACCTACTAGGTTGGAGGCACTAGCTCACGAGTAGTATGGAAATATCAAAAAGGACGAATAGGTAGAATGATCAGTATATTTTATCGCCCAAAATTCAGGTATTCTCATGGGAAGAAGAATTTTACTACACATTTATACGTAGGTACTATCATTAGTCTTAAGGCAATGTCGTTTGAAATTAAGGAATTTGCTTTTACGGAATCAATTACAAGTATCTGAAGTATGTTCATTTGGTACACGATAGAATCTACCGATCGAGACATTTGCATATTATTGATGCTATCACCGAAATGTCTCCAAAAACCTGTACTCATATTGCATCGGTGGTGCTAACATTATCGAGCGCGTGAATAAAGTTAAAGTAAATAAATAAACCGTAGCCAACAAATTTTTCTTCGTCTTCTCGCGTAATTTATTGCATGTTGAATTGCATTCCTCGGTAATTCTATTTAAACTTTCTCAAGTAACATTCCTTATCGCTCATCTACGTAATTTAAAGTGCGACTAATTGTTTTTGTTTGTTTTAATTGTACAAATTGCTGTATCCCTTGCATAAAGCTCACGGGCGCTCATCGATACAGATTGCTCTGATTTATATTTCATTGCGTCGATTTCATCACGTCCTAAAGCGTTGGACTATTGCGTTCGGATAATTGAACAGCCATAAATATTTATACTTACAAGTAACAAAAGAGTTTTAAAGCAAGGAAGGTGCCTAAATTAGTGCTGAAGACAAAAATTAGGAAGCCTTGTTAAATAAAGAGTACAAATTAAATTTAGGTATACAGTCTACCTACCAGTTAAAAGTTTCGGACCCGATTGCCAAAACGCTCGAAGTCTCGTAAAGGATTTAATAAACCCATATCCCTAAATCAAGTTAAGTATTTTTTATATTACGTTATTAAACAATGTAATTAACATTCAAATCGAATAAGACACTTAACTGAATATTAATTGTTGTCAGCCTACTTAAATAACAGAATAACCTATTGCAGGTACATAAACCTGCTACTCGACACTTATAACTCTGCTGTTACTATTCAAGTTAATATAATCAAATAAGAATTACAACTTGTGGTAAAATGACTAAAAGTAACTGTAGTACTACAGGACTGAATCCTTTTGACTTGTGTGAAAGTTACGCTGCTTTTTATGTTTATTGAACTAACCAATAGCCATTGTCTTGTGGCTGGAATAAAAACTGAAAAAAATACAAAATATACTTAAAATTTTATTCGCTAAAAAGAAAGTAATTATTTTTTAAGTCAGTGCTGTTTCCGATCGCTGGAGAATTGGAATTACTGTGGCGATAAGCCAATGTTTATTTTAGCCCGGAGCCCGTAGAACCATTCAATTTTACCACTTCTATCTAGATAAAGCGCAGCTCACCGCCTCTTCGTGCCTTATGGCTTTATTCCACATTTAATTTCATATGACGTATAAACCGATCGCACCTTAATTTCTGTGTTGTAACTTATATGAAAATAAGAAGCTTAAGCTTTGACAGATTTTTATATGTGTCAAAGGTCGATACAGTCTCTTCGCGGAATGATTTATTTATCCTAAGTTTGACCAAAGCCTTCGGGCGATTCCCGAAGCATATTTCCATTTCGGCCTTTGACCGAAGTATTTTTAGTCAAACCCAAGTGTTCCCAACTTTTCAGTCCAACATCGAACGTAAATTAATCTGTTTCGGGCTTTGTCTAGTCAATCCTAGAAGCGACAGGAAAACTTGGTCAAATGTCTATCTGTACATGTTTAAATATAAATAATATTATTAATTTGTAGTAAACAAAAAATATAATTTGTTTGGGCTTTGACTAAGTCTTAAACTCAGACCTGAGGATTGACTAGTCAAATCTAGGAGCGCCGGAGCTTTGAAGTTTGCCTATAACGTATGTACGGCAAATTCGTGTAGGTCATCCGATGCCTAACGCCTCCACTCACCTCTTACCGCCACCCTCTCGCCTCATCGTATCAAGTTCTTCGGCTTTCAGTTAGGAAATTAGGTTTGTTTGAGTCGCTTTTATATGTAAATTTTGCGTAATGTGTAAAACTTTCTCAGCTAGAGCTTAGTGGAAATATTACATTTTTAACTATTGCACACGTAGCTATCTTTCTGGGAGAGCTTAAAAAGTTCCTTCCATTGTGTATTAAAATGACTTTGATATGTGTTTTACTTTGTATTAACATAAAGTTTTACTTATTTTTATATTCAATCAGACTGTTCACAATCGTATTTTTTATTGTAATATAATATATCCCTAATCCATTAGCTTCTTAAATATTATTTGAATGCAAACAACGTTGCGTGCGACGGCGTTTAACAAATTCTGCTTATTTTATTTGACGTATTCACGCGATTTCTGTGCAGAATAAAATATGTATCAATCAATCAGAAGTTAAACAAAAAGGCAACCTTGGAACACCAGGTGCGTCCATGTAAACGATTACATTTGTGGGTTACTAATAAAACTTTTAAAATGACGCATTCGAATGACATTTTGATGAGCAATCTTCACACGTGCGTGCAGTATAATCAAATACTTTGCAACCTGCTCCTTTCAATCGGTAATAGATATTTTCAAGATGTTTCATATTTCTCTTAAACATCTTGAAAATAATACAATAATAATACAATAAATAATAAGTGAGAATGTAGCAGGATGGGCTGTCTCAAAACTGTTTTCTGCCCTAATAGTGGAGATACTACAACATTTCGTGAGTCCTTCGTTTTAGTAGGAGCTTATACCAATAAGCTTTTAGAGCAAAAGTGAGTTTCTAATCCACGACAAGCATTTCTTTAATTTGTGTCAAGATTTGTTACATTAGTGCACTTCGTAAGTGGACGTAAAATATTCGCATGTTCGTTGTTCAACTTAGGTGCATGCCAATCAAAGGCACAGATTATAAGATTTAAATGCACTGCTTTTATAGGTGCTTCTTTATTTACGTTTTAGTTTTATTTCAAGTCTGGAGACTCTCCCAGGACTTCGCTTGCATTGATCGCGATTGGTTTTCAAATTATAACAATTTGCAACAAGAAAAACTATGACATTAATTCGAACGGTAGTTACCAAGTTGTTTGACTATGTCTGAGCTTAACAGCGCGAATTCAGATCTATATCGATACCACTACTTTGCTCTTTGCAAAGATAACACGGGAGACAGAAATTTAGATGAAATAAATAAAGTTCTTGTGAACAGGTGATAAGACTTATAATCCGCCGCATGGTTCCCTGGTACGCGTGTGTATGATAGTAGATTCAGATGTTGAAACTTTTGTAGTGTTATCTGGGTACGATCAGTGAGTCAGTTTTACGGTAATCGTACCATGTACCCCATGTACCGAGGGTATTTATGTTTATTGTACACCTCGTTTGCCGTCAGAAGCTTTACATTAATTATCAAGTGTTGACTGCTAATTGGAATCGCAACTTCGTAAATATTACCCAATAAACCTCAGTCACTTACGTTAATGATTCAATTATATCATCTCGTGATGGCTTTTCTCGTATTCTTTAGAATATAAAAAGATGAATAACAGTTTAATATAAATTAAAAAGAAGTTAAAAAGGGGTTAAGAACACTCGCCCGTAACTCACCTTTCATACAAAAAAAAACTAAATTGAAATCGCTTCATCCGTTCGCGAGCTACGGTGCCCCTACAGACAGACAAACAGACAGACAGACAGACACGTCAAACTTATAACTCCCCTTCTTTTGCGTCGGGGGTGAAAAAGGTTTGTTAGATGATTGTAGGTACTTGTACTTGTGACGGTATTGCCTTTAAAATATTTGATACATTAATTTGTAAAATAAGTACTAGAATATGGTGTTATTATACTTTTATTTTTGAATCTCTACAAGTTACTTAAGGTTTAAGATAGTTAACCTATTTAAGTCAGTTCAAAGTTGAAAACTGATTCGTATACGGAAAATACGTTTCAGTGATAAAAAATTGCATAGCTTGTATGGGCGTTCCTTATTTAAATATTTATATTTTATATAGACACAAACACCAAAAACTTTTAATAAAACCACAATGAAGACGTCTATAAACGACTTATAAAAGTTATAAAGGATGAAAATGGAATATAAACTGCATTATTTTCCAATTATAATGTGTGTTAAAATTTCGTGAAAGCGTGCACAGAACCGTTGTTCGTGTCCAGAGGCAGATGTGTCCTGAACTGTCAATGACTTCTTTTTTAAGGACGCTGGACCAATAAATATTAACCATAAATCGATTATTAAAGAATACGAAAAATTCGGAAAATAATATTCATTCAGTTAAAAATTGGATCCAATTCTCGTTTTTTATTCTTGTTGCTCTTCCGTTCTCAATCTGCAAAATTCACTAATCATGTATTTAACTAAGTCTTGAGTCACGGCACGGGTTAAGTCATTTGCTGTATTGTTTCAGCAACAATTCGTCAATCGAATATTTATTCGAATGATTCGATTGAACAATTTCCCTGCTACCGCCACCCGCTAACCGCTACAATATAATCGCAACGTCCACCCATAAAAGCGGACGGTTACAACGATCGACAATTTATTCTTGAAATTAACCTGTCGCATGCACTTAAGCCCGCAAGTAGGTATTTCAAACGAATCGGTGCAATTTTCAGATGTCGATGGTAATTTTATGTATTAATTATACACCGAAATACAACCTGCATTTGTTATTAATTTATGCGTTTTCGAAGATCGTCTTGTTGCGTATCTTACAGTTACTTCCCACCTGCCACAGTTTTTTTTACATCGGTACTATACCACTTTATATGTTAGCTCATTTTCATGAACCATCACTTTGTTGACAGATCATATCAGCATGATTTATTTTCTGGTTTCAAGAAAACCAACAGTGCATATTTTAATCATGTTTGTTGACTTAACCAGGAGCAGGTAGTAGGCATAAAATGATAATTTATGCCTATCTTATTACCAATCTTATCTCGTGACTTTGTAGTATGTTTATAGACAAAGGTGAACCCTTATGTTAAATATTAATTTCAGTTGCTGTACTTCATTCACCAATCACCGAGAGTTTTACGACGAATTTAAAGAGGCCCAAAGAAAATTATAGTCTCAGATTTTGAAATATTTTCGTGGCAGCTAGTAAACTATCAGGTCTTTTAATTTTGAAATAAAGTTTATAATATATACATACATAGTCGAGTACTGAAGACAGACAAAGTAAACAAAGTTATTCACGCAAAAGAAATATACCTTACCTTACCTATACCTACTCGGACAAACGGAATTTTCCGCAACTGTACTGTAGAATTTATAATCCAAACAAAGTTAAACGAACGTACAACGTAACTTTTTTCAGATCCAAAAAACGTAGCTTAATAAGTTAGTAAATTAAATTTTCCAATAGAAGTCGATGAGCACACAGAAGATACCTATGAAACAACCAATTCAAAGTAATACAAACAAAGAACTTTTAAAAAACGTAAATGTACCTAAGTCATATTATTATAATACCTACCTCACATCAAATAAGCTACAAGATTTTAAGATACAATTCCTAATATGAAATCATTGTATTTATAATAATTGGATTTATAATAAAACCCTTGAAGGGGGTTCTAAGAAGGGGGCACGTACAGTTCAGTACAAGGGCAGATGTACATTGACACCTGCCCTTCGACAAGTCACGTCTCCCTCTTTACTATAACATAACTCTACGTCCATCTCTTTCTAATAGCTTTTATGAATAGCTAATTAATTAAGTTGCCAATCAAGTACTCGTAAGTACATGTATAAATTTTAAACGTAAAGACATGTTAAAATCAAAGTTTTCGCGTTTCACTCCGAATAAAGTACACTTGTGACAAATTTTATGTGTACAATGTCCGTCTAAATATTTATATTCTACGTATTAACCAAGTTAGAAGGTTCATTACATTTAAATAAGTCGCCGAGTTTAGCATACACGAGACTCCGAAATTATGGTTGACACCTTCTTATGCAGGTGTTTTCTGGTATAATTACAAAATATTAAGCCATAATGTTAATTTGAATTCAAACCTTTGTATCAAACTTGTCTTTAATATCAAACTGTTTTATAATGCTTTTCAAAATCAACACCAGATACATAGCATATACGCAGATGTTGAATAGTAGCCATACATATTTCAAAACGGAATTAATTGCAACCATACTAATTCACGTTTATATCACCATAGACTTGGTAAGTTTTGGAAAGGGTATAGATATAAAAAAAATTATTAATTATTATTTATCTATATTCAGTTTTATATTTTGACGACACGACTTTAAGATCTCACCTTAGGAGCTCATATTCCATGGTAAAGTAATAGCTTGTGTTCATTCTGTGGTAAAAAAGACGCTACCAAAATATACCACAATTTTGTTTTACCGTCCTTAAACGATGGACCAT
Source organism: Erynnis tages (assembly GCA_905147235.1). Lineage (NCBI taxonomy): Eukaryota > Metazoa > Arthropoda > Insecta > Lepidoptera > Hesperiidae > Erynnis > Erynnis tages. The sequence continues at coordinate 7,252,133 of LR990077.1, read as the reverse complement.
GTTTGAGAATGTAAATTGAGTAGTCTACAATAACTACTTAAACTTCAGGTTACCAACATACTGCTGCTCTTATACTCGCTTAATTATTGCACAATTTAAAAAAAGGAAACGCACTTTTAGTTACAACAATACAAATATTCAGAACACTTGATAAATCACAGCGTAGCATATAGGTATACAACACAAGGACACGTCGCAGCTTCTAGCTACGAAACATCTTAGATTGTAGACTTTCGTAGACACTTCATTAGATGTGTAGTGTTAGCAAACTACGTAGAGTTTGCAGGCCTTTTGTACTCCCACCGCCCGTCACATAAAAAAGTCGTTTGTACTACAACAACTCAATCGTATTTTACCTATAGTAAGCTACCTAAAATAATATTTTTTTTTTTTACCAACTTTAAATATTAATGACCTTTTTCGGGAAATTTTCCATTTACTGTCAGTGCTACATTCATTTTGGAATAATTTGGTAATGATATTAAAAATAAAGAAATGCTATTTGTTATCACTTAAGTAAATACTGTTCTCCGAAAATTTAGCTCAATCAGATAATAAAATCGCATCCGGCTCTATTGTTTCATATGGCGCGTAGTTTTCAGTAAGCCAACGACAAGGCAGGTGCAATTCGGGCGCACACTTCTTTCATTAAAATTAATACCAATGTCGCGTGTGCACATTCTTTCTCGATAACGCCTCGCTGTAATTAAGGTACGGTTTAAAACTGGCAAACCCGTCCGACGGATGCGTCGCGCGCCGGCCACGCGCCTCCTCGACCAACCAAACGTTTAACGAGAAACTCGCTTCCAACCTCGTTTCTCGCGTATCATATCAGATTATATGACACAAAATATTGAGTTTGTTTATTGGCAATCAGCGTTCGACGTTTATTTATTATGTCGGCTGCTTCGTAACTCTGGTCGCTTTTCCGAACACGGTTCCGTATCAATAAAGTCGTTAAAAACATTTACATAATAGTCCCGTCCATCGTGACCCAACAATACTAATTATCTACTTAAAACTATCTTATCTCCGCTAACGATGTGCTGTATAACTATAAAAGTATTGTGTGGCAATTGATCAGTCGAGGCCGAAAAGAAAATAGGGTCATTTATTGATCGTCCTGTAACTGAGTAAGACAGAGCTGATATACAACATGCTAAATGAAACATGTAAATAGCTAATTAGGCATAGTATACGGCTGTTCCGAGTGTTTTAATGGTTTGTTACCGAAGTGAAGATATAAAAGAGTGTAGACAAATATAGCCTTATAAGAGCTGGTTTAATTTGAATTCATCAGTTGAATCCTGTTTCAAGGATCTCTATCCAGTTCACAATAAAAAAGCACTTCGCCCAGTACCATTTAATGCAGGTTCAAATTAAAGGAAATATCAACAAGCAATCTTAGCGGTTTATCGCTGATGTGATTACACAAATAAAAACAGTTTCCAAATTTGATTATCGGCCGGTCTCAACATGGACATCCTGATAAATTAACACTGTTTGCGAGTCTTAATTGCGTGACAGTATTTTTAATTGCATCAATAGTAAAAATATTATTGTAATCAAATTAGCTTTAATAAAAATGTAATATTGTTTAGCAAAAATTTAATTGAAAATTAAAAAAACACCGAGACAATAGAGAGAGGTCCCTTTAAAAAGTAAAAAATAATGAAAGAAACTCAATCTTAAAGTACCTATGTATGTACGAGTATTAATAATTCTAAAAAAATATCTCGCGTTGGGGTTAATTAGATAGGTACTTGAATAATCAATGATACTTGATTGCCAAAATTGAAATTGAAAAAAACAGAAAATGGACAAAGGTACCCTTTATTCTTCCAAACAATCCAAGGTTTATCTGCAGGCGATTGTCGATCAGTTCGTACGTCCGCGATTTCAATACTAAATCGAATCACAGTGTATCTTGGTCACGATCAGTCGTCGCCCGTCGACCGTCGCCAGTCGGATGCGTTGTGTCGACGTCACATTGTCCGACAACTTCAGTCGTAGGTGTTCTCCAGATACGATGTCCTGATAACCCTCCCTCGCTGTTTTACAAACACCCGTGACAACGCATTTGCATGTCGGGTGTCGGTTGAGATTCAGATTGTAGCAGAATGTACCTGTTTTACGGTTATTATAATTATTATGTATTCGCTATTGAAATCAGCAATAGTACTATTTTACGGGAGAATTCCAAAAATAAATCTGATGATAGAAATATGTTACGAAAATACGATGCAGTAAGTAGTATTGTATTGAGGTATTATTTCCTCGCGTGGTGTGCCTGCTTCGACAGTGCTTGTTAATGCTTTAAAAATATTGTTTTCAAATTTGGAGTGATAGCAAATATATCCGTATGAATTTAACTGAAAAAAATAATCTTCTTCAAAACTGTGCACATACATACCTACTGTTTTAGCATGATTTTAAAACTTATTTTGTAAGTATTTTTGCACAATATAACGTGCTAAATAAGTAGTTTCCTACAAATAAAACTTAAACCCAAAACATCAATTCATTCTTATCAATGTAGTCCATCCATACTAAACAAGTATGTGACCCTTAGAAATGGATGTTAGACGAAGCTAGGTTTTTGTTGTGTCGGACAACGCTTGTGGTGAAATGTAAAATATTCTCTTTATTAATGCTTAATATCACCCTTTGACGTTGCGATGAATAGGAGTCACTCAACAAATCGTTAATCAAACGTTATTGGATACGAATCAGGTAGTTCCATTGTGTGATCGGAGCCGGCGAGCTTTTAGGCGATGATTTATGAACTCGTGTAATTTTTAAATATCGAATTAATGTGAGATATATTCGATAAAAGCGGCGACTGGTAGTCAATGAGCTACCGCTAACATTGTGATGTTTCTCACGTATCGTATCATGCATGCCAGTCAGTCCCCACATAACTTGTAATATTTAAAGCAATGAAATATATTTAAGGCACAAAATTATTAATTGAAGCATCATAATTCATATATTCATATCATATTCATAGATCTGTGAATGAAATGCACTGATTTGGTTAGAAGTACTTTTCTTCATCAATCCGCAATTGATCACCCACAGTGGGACATAAATAGCGTTACATAAAAACCGTGAAAAATATTCAAGGTACGAGGATCAGTACCTTAGAAGCTCAGTGCTTTAGAAGCTCAAATTGATATCCTGTCAATCATAGATTTTTGATCCATAAAATGTGGAAATTTCATCCTAAAGCTTTTCTCTTTGAAAGCAATAAGTGGAACAGGCATATTATTACCCGGGAATAGTGGAGAGTAATATAAACAGCGAAACTATATTAATTTAAAAATTATTTTGATGAAAATAAACAATCCTCCCATTCCCTCTAGTCCCACACCGGTGATGCGGAACCGCAGATGACACCGTTCCCCACATCAGGAACCCTAAATCCCACGTTGTTCCATCTCAATTTGATGTAATTGTTTTATTTACAACATAATTGTCTGAATAACGAATAGATGTCACACCGCTTCCGGTAACACGCGATTGAGACAAATTAGTCGCTTTAATCAAGATCATATTACATGCGAAATGTTCATTTAAGCCGCCATAAAACTGCGTTATTGATACTCAAACGTATGAAATGATAAATGTTACTTAACGATAACAAAGAAAATGGCAGTGAATCCAAAGACAAAAACGTTTATATGCAAGAATATGGGTTACGTTGAGGTTTTATAAAGCATCAACAAAAGATTAAAAAAATATATCAATAGAAAACATAAATATGTCTGGGACCCATTAGTATCTACTGCAGAGTCAGATCTCTCACAACTAAAAGGGAAAGGACTTAGTCCACTACGCTGGCCTATATCTATATTATTATAGCAGGTCGATAACATAGCTGTATATCGATACTGTTGTATCACGATCCTTTAGCGCTCCGATTAACCTTCTTTGTAATTGTGTGTGGTTTCCCATGCTCTAATACATTTGACATTCTATCATACACGTAAAAAAATTCAAAGACTTCATCATCCATCTGCATACTTTAATCTAAGGAAAATTTCACTTGCTCAATTAAAACACCTGTTATGGTGTACCTATGTTATGACATTTGAGAATTACCACGTCAACACGGCCATAACTCTATGAAATGGCTAAAATTGATGGGAATATAAATTAATACTTATGCATATTAATGAAAAGCAGTAGAAGGGCTTTCGAGAGTAGATCACTAATCCAGCGTGTTTTTAATAATATTGAGCAATTGAGCATACATTCCACCTGAGGTTACTGCAGCCCTTATGTAATTATATCCAAACTAAAACTGGACTAACACTACCTAAGCTTATCACCTTAAATATGTAGATATCTGGGGGAACCAAAGCATCCATTGGGAAACTCAAAATTCTGCATCTCATACACCAATTGATTGATTTGACAGATATTTTTTTCATGGGTTAAACTACATGGTTCAATAAATTAACAGTTATCAGCATTTGCAGTTGGTTTGTAGCTAATAAGGTTCATAAAAATACAAAGACGTTAGCTTCACCAATCTATATTAAATCTATAATACCTTTATATAGATACCTTTACTTCATTTTACATTCACATGTGTCATTTAACAAATTCATTCTCCAGTATTAACATTTAGGCTTTAAAATGTATTAAATATATCTATAAATATGTTGTTTATCATTTTTAATTCAAGACGAAACATAGAGCAGACTGAACTGTAAATAAAAATGACATATCACATCTCGTAAAGCCTCACTAGCATTGGTTATTTAAATATATATCCACTTAAATATAAAAAAAAACATGCGTTTTACTTACCTACTAGTAACTCACGTTAATAAATTGATAAGCCGAGATAATTTATTGAAAATCGTTAAACCGATATAAAAGTATTGAAAAATAGAGGAGTCACCTACATGTGTGGTACTACCCTCCGAGGATGAAATCTTAAACACAAAGACTTCACTCTTATTCTTGTTGGGAACCTACTAATGCTTGTATTGACTTAATCATATGGTATTTTAAACGACTGAGCGTTACATATTGGTATAATTTAAATCTATTGTAGAAGTTAATTCCAATGTTACATAGCCATTCAGCTACGGTAATACAAAATATTGAGTATTTTTTCAAACTAATGTTTAAGCCATTTGCCGGCTTAAACCGAAGTTCTTTTTTAATTCGGGTTATAATAAAGAGCAGTTAAAAGCTTTATGTATCTATTAATAAAACAAAATTAATTTACTGTGTAATATTTATAGTTTACGAGTATTATTTGTACTTACAATATGCTCAATATTTTATTAGTAAAAATATACGAGGTTTCACACCATTTTGTTAAACTTTGAAAAAATCTTTAAGATGAGTCATGACTTCATAACGATTTAAACTCATAAGTAAAGTGAAGATACCTACATATCATTACAACCCTACATTGTCTGCATAACGTGCGGTTCCCCTCAGTAATTCATACACCCTAGTTCACCTCGATCATTCATTACGCGTTGTAATCGTTAAAGGAACAAATCATTTGCTTTCAACCATTAGCACCTCCCCGGAGGTCATATCCGGTACAAATCACGGGGTTCTCCCCAAACTAGCTGACCAATATTTGTTACCGAAACCAATTTAAATCCCACGCTAGATAACAACTACTTTTGTAATTGAAATTTTAATAGTTCAGTTCTTGTAATTCATCCGGAGAATTGCTACCCATTATCTTGTGAAGAATGTTCTTGTGTTTCAACTGTAGTCCAGCATTATTTATAATTACTAAGCTTCATCCCATCGTAGTCCACTGCAAGACCTTGGCCTTCTTTAATCGACGCTACTCCGCCCGGTCAAGGATTTTTGAGATCTACGATTTCCCGCTGTCTTCTTCAGGTCGTCAGTCCACCTGGTTGGATGATGGCCTGTGCTCCTCTTGCCTAGACGTTGTCGCTATTACTTCTCGTATCTACAGTTATTGACTTGTGAATGCTCATCCCATTAAAGATAGAGCCCTAGCCCTTTTAAGGTTCTATAGTTAACCATGGGCTATAATGACTAGCTTATGTTAGCAGTCTAACTAGTTGTTTATTGTTGTAGGCCAGACACCTGACATCAAGACAAGACGACATCGACGACCTCACATTTGTTCTCATGTAACTTATTCTAAAGAATGTATCAAACTTCGTTATATTTGGAACTTGATGCTGTAATATAACCAATCTTTTCAAAACACACTACAAAGTGGTAATTAAGTGTTGAATAATCATATTAAAAACACATAAACTATCAATGGAGAGCCATTAACAAAGCGAGACAAATCTAACGACGAGAGTTATTCTAATCACGATCTTTGTATCTATAATGGCTGGTCTGTTTTCAAACGAAGCGATTTGATTCAGTATTTCTCGATGAAGCTATGAGGTCATTAGGTAAGCCAATAAGCGTCACCTGTGAGGCATCTGTTACATGTATTTCGGTTGCATCGATTCGAATGATTACGATTAAATAATCGAAAAATTCATATTATTATTATTCTGCTTCGCGTTGATGTAGGATTCCCATCACTAAAACGTTCATATCTTCCCTCAATAGGTAGTAAAAAGCGGTACACTTACATAGTCTTCATACTGATGGGCTAACTTACGTTATCTATTTAAACATGGATCTATGATTGTAACTAACAGACGACGCACTGAGTAACTGTCATTAAGCCACGAACGGAGCGGACACATTAAGGACTCCTTTCAACTACCACAAGAAAACTCCAAACGTGAGTTAACACTAACAAATAAGTAGTTGCGAAAACTTGAAATGGACTTGCTCTCCATCAATAAAATTAATAAATAAAATCAGTATAAACAAAAACCTATTTAAAAAAATGAAAAGGAGACCGTAACCTGTGTAAAGTTCACAAAAAGACTGTAAATCTACGCGAGCAAAGTCTCGGGCCTCATCAAGTAAAATAAACGAGTAGGTAGTACAACCGCATTAATTAAATATAAAAACATAATTAATTTAACTATCGGTTTAAATTAACCAATCGGTATTTGAAAACCGCTGGCCGAGAAGATTCTCGACTAACCGAGCAAGAATTTGAATAGGTATCTAAAAAATGTACCAAGTGATAATAAATACATGGGAATTCCTGAGAATAATTCTATAATAAGTATCACAATATGGCCGTAACTGAAATAAGTTTGTTAGGGATCCTTTATTTTTTAGGTACTTTCAATTAGATTTAGATCTTTTTAGTTTAGTCTTACAATATTTATCTTTTAAAATGTCATCAGAACTTAAAAGAAAAATAATTATGTTCATTCGAAATCTCGTAACTATTGGGGCTACCCTGAAAACATTATAATAATATAATTTATGTGACTGCACAACTTAATTTGTATTGTATTGTGGATGTAAGTGCGCATGTAGATAGGTACTGTTATTCCTGAGAACTGATTTGGTCACCTTTTGTCTCTGCTCGTAGCAATCAAAGCTCCCCTCTACTCTATAAGATTAAAGATACGTACTTCTTTTTTCAATACCTCTCCATATAGAGTACTTCTAAGGACTTCTAAGGACGGTAATGGTACCTCTCTCGATATATCTCAATACTTGTTTTACAAACTACACAAAATATTATAATTCTACCTATACACTCAACTATGTAATTATAAGTATGCAACATGATGTTATAGTTAAAACGTAATTAGCTGTCTAGCTTTTCTGCGCGACCACCATACTAAGTCATTTAAGTAAACGTTTTAATAGCAAAGAAGTCGTGTGTACTATTACTTTAAACCATTCATTAATTTGAGTAAACCTTATCATTGACGGTCCGCAGTTATGTTCTTTAGGTTCCGTAGCTATATAAAAAAACTTTTAAACATAAAAAAATAACATAAAATAAAGCAATATCACCTTGCCGTCACCCTCGTAAACCGTCGTAATGCATGTTGTTCATGTACCTACCAACCTATTGATTTTCAGTGTCATTGCCACAGATATATAATTTGAGGCGACATTTTTGGTCCTCATTAGCTCAGATGCCTAATATACTTACGTGTGTCTACGGATAGCTGACCACTGAACATTTTACGTTTTACATTGTATTTTTGTTATATTACGTTTGACGGAATAAAGATTTAACATCTCCTATTTCAGTCTATTACATCTTCATATTTAGCTGGCATGGTTCCTTTAATGATATAAATCTTGTTATTACGTACTACAAGTGCATTTAAATCTAATGCACGCAGATGTGCTATTCGTTCATTTGCATACATAGTTCGAGATGAAATGATCACGTCAATAGTAATAAATACCAGATCTACGACACCAGTGTTAAATTAGGTCGTACGCAGGCCTGTGACAAGTCGACTGACAGTTCAAACGGACATGCAAAGTTAAGCGCTGGTGTGGGCCTTACGAAATCAAAGCTCTATCGTCGGCAACCGGTTGCTAAGAACCAAAAAACAGTGCACCACTTAACATATTCGAGCAAGCACACTTTACAAATAATAAAAATATACCGCGGTGCAAGCCGTTACTTGCACAGTGCATTTAAACTTTTTACAAACATGACAACAAATTTTATCGATAATATTTCGATAAACACCGCTGCATCGTTCATTGGGCCGGTCGATATGCTTTTACAAGGAATATCTCCACTCAAGCCCGTATTAAGATACTTTGAATACGATAACGTTCCAAAGAGGATTGATTTATTTATAATTTACTCAAATCTGTAAATTGATAACGATACACGTCTTATAACCTGGAAATCGAAAGATAATAGAATATTTCTAATATTTAACAAATAATTCGGTGCATTGTTTGATAGCTCGGTGTTATTTTGTATTGCACTTTAGTGGTCAACAAAAACCGGGCACGCGTTAGCCGTTCCCTGCCCGAGCCGATCCGCACTCCCCTATACACCTCGCCAGGTACGGACCCGTACGTACAAAGGGGAAGGGATGATGGAAAATAATAGGGGAAGAGAATTTTAAAATTTATATTTTTTGCAGCCGGCGCAGGTGATATAACGCGTGCGCGTGCGCCGTCGACTCACTTGTGCGTGAAGCTTCGCTGCCGCCGCCCGCGCTCGCATTTCAATCGAAAGCTCCCACGAAGCCTCCCTATTGCGCTCGCCGAGACGAGGCGTAGACTAGTGCTTTTCCGATCGTCGCGCGTATAGGTTGTGTGCCGTTGTAATTCGTGATCGCTCGCGTAATTTATACGTAAAAATGTTACAAGAAATACAACTCGTTCAAGGTCAGACGAACTACGTCGTAGTTTCATCGGGCTACCCGTCGGCTACGGTAACGAAAACTTCGGCCGAAAAGCGGGTCGTGCCGATCGCTCCGGCTCCTGAAAAAAATTACGTCACCCATGATACGCCGCCGAACCTGCAGTACAGGAAGAAGGTGCACTTTAGAACAAATCCTTACACTGGACCTCAAGCCGCCTCTATAGCCAGAAGAAACGCGCGTGAACGAAATCGTGTCAAACAAGTAAACGATGGATTTAATGCTCTTCGTCGTCACCTACCAGCCTCAGTAGTCGCCGCCCTCTCCGGTGGTGCGCGCCGAGGGTCCGGGAAAAAATTAAGTAAGGTTGATACATTGAGAATGGTCGTCGAGTACATCAGGTACTTGCAGCAGCTACTCGATGAGAGCGATGCTGCTTTAGGTATTACAAGAAATCATGAAAACCGAGAAAACATACCAAGTAGCAACATTCAATCGATGGCCTCTATGGATATGGACGATGGATTCTTCTACGGAAGCAGTTCTCCCTGTTCAGAAAAGCCTGATTCGCCCGCGCCTTCAGAATGTTCCTCGGGTGTTTCATCGTCGTACTCGGCAGTCGACAAGTATGAAGCTACAACGCAACAAAACCTGGGGCCAATGGATGAAGATGAACTCCTAGATGTCATTTCCTGGTGGCAGCAAAAATAGCAATAATGTAAGTATCCTCACTTGTCATCACTTAAAAACGCAAAGCAATGAAAGAAAACGAAAAACTTATAAGATTTTAAATGTTCCAGTTAGTGTTTTTAAAGGAACACACTCTAAGGAAAATAAAACAATTACTAATGATTTTATTCTTCTTTGTTCACAGGTAAATTATAAAGCCAGCTCAATTATGGACGATCCCCTCCGAGACACAGTGCATTCGTTAATAATTAATGGAACTGCATTTATAGTGAAGACGAAAAGACTCTTTTTGTATCTAGTCAAACTTTAGTGCCTTAGTTAAATAGTTTTAAGGATTATGGATTATGTTTGTGAACGTCACATGAAGAAAGAGAATTAACATGATTTTGCAATCGTTATTGGTACGTTTGTTACCTGCTAGTGAACTTTACCGAGGCTGTATCGTTAACGTATTTGATATATAGCCCACCTTGATATTGTACATAGATCGTAGATTTAAGGAAAGCTGAATGTGCTGAATAAATTATTTATTGAATAGTTTATACTTTTTGGAATTTTTTTGACAACTCAATAGCCGCACACCATAATTGTTTTAATTTTTTTTGACACTTATAAAATAAATAAAAGATATTATTCTTACACACAATAGAAATAGTTATAACATATTATACCTAACACAAATATGACCCAAAGGTTCTGCTTACCTATAGTTAGAATTTTTTCCAGCAGGCAGGAGCATTATTTTGAAAGTACTCTTTATAAGTAGGTAAGATCAAGTTTATATGTACATTTCTATACATCTAATTTTAGTTAATCAAACAAAGATACAAAATTAAAATTAAAATTTTTTCGTAATATACCTATTAATTTACTAACACAAATATTTTAATTTGCTATTTTAATGCTTACGAATTTACATCAAAGGATAATTATTATAAATAAAATTTTCCTGAATCCTACGTCCTCGCCTAATTTCCTTCTGTTGACTGCAATCGATATCTTAGGTAACTACTACTACAAAACCACAAATACTTAAAATATTTCTTAAACATCCAATTCGAAAAAAATCGATTGTTGAAAAATCAGAAGATGTGACATACACACCAAAAATATAAGATTTAATAAATACTTATATAATTAAATAAATACTATTTGTTTATTTTTTGCTTTGTTCTTTTTCATATTTTTTGAAATCAATCTTTAACCTTAGGTAGGTTCTTCACATTTATGTAAGAAAATATTTTTCACTTGTATGCCAGTAACCCATTAATGACCCACTACAGGGTCGGGTCTCCTTCTCGTAATGAGAGGGATGTAGGCCTTACTCCACCACGCTGGCCTACTGCGAGTTGGTGGACTTCACATACCTTTGAGAACATTTTTTTGTGAACTCTCAGGCATGCAGGTTTCCTCAAGATGTTTTCCTTCACCGTAACAGCAGGTGATATTTAATTTTATAAAGTGCACATAACTTTTTACAATTACAAAGTCATTGGGCCACTGTGATTCGAACCCGGACCCCTCGATTCGAGGTCGAATTCTAAGCGAAATAAAAGAAGTTTATAAGCCTACTTAAAGGTACATTAGACGAAACTCACAGTACACAACAAAAATAACTTCTCGTACACAGAAACTAAAAATAAGTTATACCATCAAAAACATAACTTGTAAAAAAAACCAAGCAGTTGCACTCAGTTTGCACCGTAAAAAGTTGTGGAGATCCATGTATGGATCCATAGATTGACTTGACCATCGCATGAAAGCACAATATCTCACACGTAATTCATAGATATATATTAAATAAGATTGTTTACTGCGATTACCAAGTCAATCTATGGATACATACATGGATCTCCCAACTTTTTACGGTGCAAACTGAGTTGCGAGACTTGGTGTTTTTTACAAGTTATGTTTTTGATGGTATCTGATTTCTTTCTGTGTTGTCAATCTAACTGCAAATGTAACTTTGTAATCCTATATCATCATTTGTATGGGTTTACAAAGTTATTTATGCAGTTGGTGTATCTAGAAATCTGGACCGAAATTGCAATTTTATTAGTTTTTCCTTGACTTACGGCCGCACTCAGAAACGTCATTTAACGTAATGTTCATTAGCAAACAAATAAAATCGTCTTTATTCGTATTGACATAAGTGTCATCGTTATTTTCATAACGAACCATTAACGTTAATGAATGTCTCTGAGTGCGGCGGTTATACACTAAAAACTAATTGTATTCTTAATTTGAAGCTTCTATGTATGCTAGAAGTGCCTTATAATTTTGATGATCGGTGAGTGAGTGACAAAATTATTAAACTTTGACTAGTTGTATTCCCGCAGGACTATGACATGAGGTTCTTCAAGAAGAGCATAAAAGAAGCTCTCCTTCATAGCCGGCAACGCACTGGCGATTGCACGTGTCAGTAGGCGACGGTGACCACTTACCATCAGGTGGCCCGTCTGTCTGTTTGCTTGCTCTATTTATTAAAAAAAAAGTTACGATTCTTAAACTACTAGCTCAAATTGAATGAAATTTGAAATATACCATGTTTATACAATATTTGCCTGGCTACTTAAAAGTCAGGCTCCTAGTTTTATCCGCAGTGTAGTTACAGGAGGTTGAAAATGGCCTGAGTTGCTTAGAGAAAAGTATAGTACGGCCGTGCCACTTTTTTGCTCGACTTGGCGGGCCGTGCCCCCAGACAAGATGTCACTTTACTATCACAAAAAGTTAATTTAATTTAGGAGAAAATTGCTTCGTTTCAATTTCAATTTACCTTATAAATAGAGTGAATACAAAAACTATGTTAATAGAGTAATCGTTCATCTCCCGTACATTATTGACATATTATATTCCGTCAGCAATCTAGATACATGCCTTTTTCAATATCTTTGATGTTGAAATTGAATATTAGAAACCGGTCAAGAACCGCGGCCGGCAACATACGAGATACGTACATCTCCTTCGAAGTTGTAATATCCAGAGTGGTCGTGGTCATCATTAATTATCTGGAGGCTAAGTAGGTTACGAGTTACGAGTGTTACAATTGACTCATAATCGTTTCATAATAGTTTCATTCTCACTTCTTAATTGTCATATTTGAAAGGTTTGGTAATCAATGGAATATCATTGCCGTAACACTGTCACCAACGTTTGAATTTGATGATTTTTACAGCTTGACCTTAAATGGTTTGAATTGGAATATTTCATAATGGTAAAGTGGCAAAACGGCAAATGTTTCGTTCTAATAATTTTACATACATTCGTATCCAATTATATAATTATTATTGATAACCTCCTTTGTTTGAAGTCTATTAAAAAGGAATCTATTGAGCCATTTAAATATATTTTGAAACTTTTTTGTACTCTAGTTAACTTTCAGTCATTTTAAACAACTAAAGAACTATGTAACGTACCTACTTAACCAAGTAGGCCTTAGTACATTTTTCGTATAAGTAAAACAACCTTTAAAACCTCTACAAGTCTACTCTACTTTACCCATTCTACCCACAAAATCATTATGATATTTCTTGAATAAACAATAGATATCCTTATACGGTTATGTGATTAATATTTGCTTATCATAAATCATTGCTGCCCACATGGTGAGAATTAGCGGAGAAGCGGTCATAAGGAAACGTTTCCCAAAACAACGTAAAAAATACCTCACACGAAACCAATCAACCATTATTATACGACAGGATAGGGGTAGATTCTATTAATTTATAACCAATGTGGGTGGATAGACTGACATTATTTTTTTATAGGTCACACACACACAATTATTGAGAATAACTGTAATTTTTGGTATCCTAGTGACTGAGCGGTTGTAGATTGAGTTACAAGATTCGTTCTGTTTCTTTTTAGAAGAATTCGGTAACAAAGTTACACATGAATTTAAAAAAAGCATCTAAATAATTAACTAAACTCACAAATATGCTGATTTTCAATCTTATTTTATAAATTTTAAAGCCATTGTAGCTGATTGCCATTGTAAAACATCATGAGAAAACCTACATTCCTGAGAGTTCTCTATAATGTTCTTAAAGAGATGTAAAGTCCATCAACCTGCATTAGGCCAGCGTGGAATCCTAAGGCCTACATCCGTCTCATACTGCGGAGACTCGAGCCTGCAGTGGGTTGGTTGGTAAACTATTGGTTTAAAGACTTAATAAAATAAAATTTCAATCAAGACGTAACATATTTAACTTTTCTTATATAACTCTACCGACGTTTTAGTTTGATCTGTTTGTCTCATCGTTTGACAAATTAATTTTAACCCTAGAAGCGTGTGACCCGCCGTGCTTTCAAAGCGTTATTGTTTTGATAAAAAATGACATGCCACAAAGGTATCTGATAATAAGCGTGGGCGGAGTCCCAACAAAGGAGAAATTGGTTAGCACCAAAACACAATACGGCTTGAAGTTTTGATTCGGGTGTAAAATTAAGTTTTCTAACATCGGTCATCTTTTGTTTGCGTGTTTCTTTAGATTTTTTCATCCACGGTTTCCGGATACATCCATTTTAAACCAAAGTTTGTTTTTTGAGAGAAGATTACTGTTTTCAAAAACATATTTGTGTTATAATAACGAGATACTCGAGATATAATTTGCCAAAATTCTGTCATGTCATCAGTTGCTTAATAAAAGTTTTTGAATTCAATTAACCAAAATAATAAAATAAGTTAAAATAAAGTAAAAAAGTATGTAGAGAAAATCGATTTCCTTAAAAACACTATCTTCTAGGTAGGAGATCTAAACTGGAAGAGCCATAAAGGTCCGAAAGAAATAGTCAGAATACTAACTCGTGTTGCTTTATGTCAATATTCTACAAATTTTATATAAAAGTCACATTTTATTATTATTTCATCTTACTTTTGCCGTTGTAAAGCCAGCCTTTCTTGCTCTACTTAGAAAACATGTATTCAGACTATATTAAAACGATCCAAAAAAAATGCAATGACGTATTTAAAAACAGATAGTGCATTAAGCTGATTGATATATTAGGCTGTATAAATATAATCTGTATAAAGTTGAGAATTTTTTGAAGGTTTAAAAATGTTATCTACATTATTAATTTGGATTATTATTTTATTACATTACTCAGAATCTTGCGCATGAAATAAAATCTAATACATGCTAGTTTGCGATATGTAATAGGTTTACACATTACTTTTTATTCAAGTAGGTATGTAATTTCGGTCAATTAGAAGGTTATCCCATGCTCCCAAAGCTCCTAGGATTTCCGAAGCTAATAAAACAATATGTACTAGAGCTATTTATTTAAAACACAAAACGTATCACTACAACTGCCTGCGCTCTGGGTTTCGTAGAGGCTTTTAGGAAGTTTATCTTGCTAATGATGTTTTACGACGCCCCTTCCCGTGTTATCACTTGCTGTCGCGTACGGTAGCAAATGTCCGTTCTCTTTACAACTACTAAAAATAGGACTTAAGGCTTTGATTTTAAAGTATTAAATGTACAAAAGAGAATAGTAAAATAGGGCTCTGTTCAGCGGCTGGCCCTTTGTCGCATCTCGTATCAGAAGTATAAATTAATTGACGGATTGCGGTAGCCAACCGTACTGATTACCCGCCTTTTTGTGCGACAACCGAACTCTTTTGTCACCAGACTATCTCACGAATATGACGCCTACGTCTTCATTTACGAAATTATCGTCGTTAATGGACACTGATTTGAAAAAATGTTGAGGGTTTTGAAGATAAGATTGCGTGCTGATCCTGTCTCTTTTTTAGATATTTTCTAGCACTTTCTTTAACAAGAGAATAGCAGGAGTCAACTTAATTAACATAGTCACTGTAACGGTACATGTGTACACTGTACATGTCCGTCTGCGTTAGTCCATGAGGACTAATGGTGTATGAACATAAGCCAATCAGCCATGAAGTTTTATATTATTATGGACTATTAAAGTCATAAACACGCTCTGCACTTTAGAGTGAAATGAAAATACAATGATATCATTACTTGCTTTATTTGTTGCTATCCTTTAAAATCCCGCCACGCCTGACAATGTGCCTGAAAATTCGCATAACTTTAACCAATTTATGTCCCACAAATATGGAGCATGCTACACCATACAAACCTACCACTCATGATGCTAAATACGACAGGGTGGCCAGCAAGTTCTTCGGATATGACTTTAAACTACTGCAATCTATCGATAACTACCGATACCGGCGTCTTAATGAACCAATCTACCGATAGGCGTAGCTCTAGCGGTTAGGTCTTTATCTACTTATCACACCGCATTCGAGGACGCTTAACTTTTTTCAATCGCTAGCTATTTACTAATTCTACTGAAACGACTTTTACTAACTATGTGCGCTAAGCTACTTACCACGTACTGAACGGCATTCTCGCCTCGGGGATATGCATCCTCCGTCTAAACTTACTGTAATTTAATTTTAATAAAATAAAAGCGCCAGCAATTCTGTTACGAGCTTCAATGATGAATTTATTCTTTCTTTTTTGATCTCGTTAGAAGTGAAGCCCGGGGGCGCACTACTACGTATCTCTATTCTTCATATCGCACGGTAATTCCAATTGAATATTTCGGGAGAACAAAGGCCGGCAACACGGCTGTCGGACGCATTAACGCCCTACTACAATAAATCCCGGAGGTCCGTCGCCAAAGGGCTAATTACTCTGAATATCGGTTGATATACTGTCTACTTAGGAGCCGTGATGTATGGCCGCACTCAAAGGATCGGACGCCGCAAGCCCGCAGGACTTACACGATGCTACGATTATAAATATGAATGTTTAGGCCAACCATCGTCGACGGATGAACCTGAAGCTCAAATGATTTTTTTGGAATAGGTCAATCGTTGAAGAGCCTTAATTTTATTCTGTCTTTATTTGTAGTCCTTTAAAGATTATTTCTC
The DNA here is from genome assembly GCA_905147235.1 of Erynnis tages. Classification (NCBI taxonomy): domain Eukaryota; kingdom Metazoa; phylum Arthropoda; class Insecta; order Lepidoptera; family Hesperiidae; genus Erynnis; species Erynnis tages. The sequence goes on along the minus strand of LR990077.1, from coordinate 7,235,303 downwards.
TAGAGTATGATATATTCTAGAGAAATATTCTGTCCTGTTGTAAACTTCGTGGAACACAATATTGAAAAACAATAAGAACTAAACGCAATATTCATTACACAAAAGACTATATCAAACTTTTATATTATTTTTCCAAAAAACTTGGTACACCACACAAACCTACCACTCATGATGCTAAATACGACAGGGTGGCCAGCAAGTTCTTCGGATACGACTTTAAACTACTGCAATCTATTCCTTATGGTATAGTATTCCTTATGGTAACTACAATTTATTGGAATAAATAAAAATCTTTTCTGATACAAAATCAATATCTGCAAATTGTAAGGATGAAGCAAATTGTAGCGATACAATAAAAGCGATATGAAACAGATTCTTTATATTTGCGTTAAATAAGATATCCTTGGGAGCATTGTTACTACAATAGCGTAGGATCTAGATTAGTGGCGTGTATTGTCGTAAAGGGTTGTTCGCATTGTCCCGGTATAATCGATGCATCTCCACATAAAGAGACGATGGCGACAAACATCGATTTGTTTCAAAAAATATTTTTATTTAAGATTATTTAAATCAAATCTATTCTTATAAAACAGAATATTGACTGGCCGAAAAACAACGTACGATACGGTAAAATAAGATAGATTCAGATTGAAAAGGTGGCAAGTTAATTCGATCTTCCACCGTCACTGCTGTCTCCACGACGATTGGATGCAATTTTATTGTATTTTTGTAATTTATAGATTTTCTTTCGCAAACAAAGGCGGGAGTTTCGTCTAGTAACAGTTCTTCATAAAGTATGAAAAGGAGATTCTCTATAAATATTACAATTTGCAAAAACGACAAAGAATTTTATCGGTATCAAATAGTACGATTATCTTGGTCATACAAAATACCTTATAATAACATTAACTTCACATCACATGAAACTCATTTATTGACGTACCTTTATCGAGATGGCATTGTGTGGTAAGTGCGGGTAAATCGTCAATACAAAAACAATACACAACTGTTAGTACTGGACGCTCTCATAATTCGTTCAAGCCCTAATTGATTTTGACAACGAACCTGCTAAAAATAATCCTTTAACATTTAGTTTTATTGACTTGCGAAACAACTATGAATCAGATCTGTTTTATTATAGGCAGTCGTTATTTCTGCTGATAAAAAAACTGTCATGAGTATAAGACGTCCATCGATGTGCCTTTCTTTGTATCGAGTAAATTGTTTTCTATTAAGTACATACTTACAAGATACCACAAAGTATTGCAGATCTTTATCGTCGCGCCTGTGGTCCTACCAGGAGCACAAACAATCGCAACATTCTGAATTTGAAAAGAAAATCATAAAGCGAGTAAATATAAAATCTGTAGCCAAACTTTAGTACAATAGGTGCCGATAACATCACACTTTCGGCTTCAACGAACAAATTGTTGTTCAAACGCTTGTTAAATTCTTAGCCGTGTTTACAAAACATGTCATTCTTGAGGAATAATCTCAGATTGTGTTTGGTACTATGAAATTGATATTTGCTTTTTCCATGAAAATTATAATGGAGCGTATTCCTTATGGTAACTACAATTACATTGAAGCGCGAATAGTCACTAACGCGCGAACTATACTACCAGTTTAGTAGGTACCTATAGTGCGAGCGTTCGCACGTGTGTCAAAGGACTTTGGCGCCTTTTTGTGATTTATAATCACTTTAAGATTTCAGTCCCAGTAATTTTTTATAAATGTGGTGGGTAAATCTAGCCGGTATCTTCCATAAATGAGTACCAGGAACATCAGACGTGTCACAGTTGTGAGGGAGTGATCCATTCACAGCAGTGGGACATACAACAGAGTTCAGTCACAACAACTATTCGCCACCGATTATGTGATTGGTGGTGCTGTCTTTGACACAAAATAAGCAAGAGAAGTTTTAACGAATTCTGGTCGCCTGGCATGTCTGTTTAATATGTACAGCGTGTCGTTTCGTTACTACTTACTACTGGTCTGTAAACGTTCATGTTTATTTCTCCATTCATATGGTGCCAAATAAAATACCCACTTTTGCAGTTTCAATGAAATTGATAGTACCAGGGCCCTCAGCGTCGTTAACAAAAACGTAAGTAATGGTTATCAAGTAAACGTCCTGTTTCGTACGAACCTAATTGATTGACAAGTTTCCCGGTGACGTACCTACACCGACACAGTAGTTATTCATCTCCCTCCGTTAATCTTAGACCTAAATCTGTAACCAGTATTAATGTTCCAAATTCCCGATTTGTAAGTTTAATCCACGAATGAAAAAGCAGTTATTTGTTCGGCAGATGTTAAAGGATTGCGGGTAGCAAGGTGTCCACTTCAGGTGGTGATGTTTAGTGGCACAAGCCATGGAATTGTCATCACATTATACAGTCGCGAGCGAAAGGATTTAAAATATTTTTTATTTTATTTTAACCAAAAATAAAATGAAAATGTGCAAAATTAGTAATAACAATTTAATTAACTATTTTAGTTTAATCTTCAATTTTCAAAATTAAATATTGAAATTGAACAATACTAAAATAAAAACAATTAGAGAAATAAATAGTTTCAAATAACTTTTATTATAATTTAAAAAAGTTTTTTAACACCAGAAGAAACGTAGTAGATACGAGATTAAAAAAATTACTAACATAGTTTATCATCAAGAAGTTTGTGCTCATGTGTACGATATTGTGTAGGTATATCCGCTGGTTTCATGTCGCGAAAGTAGCACAGCGAATTAAAACCTTATGTTTTGCTTGATCGCAATTCTACTGTTCAATTTTAATAATTATGTTCTCCGGCTCTCCTTTTTGCAACAAAGTTTATACATATACCTAGTACATTGAATATAATCCTTTTTGTTTTGATATGGATTTACGGTAGGTAAGTATGCTATAATTGTATAAATATGAGTATTTGAAGCTCATTCATGTGTGATTTACAACTAAAATCTTACTCTCGAATTTTGTCTAGTAGTATACAGAACAAACGAAGAAGTTATTTTCACAAGAAACCAATTTAAACGGTTATGTCAACTCATATGACATTGACGAAGAAGCCAATTCTTCAGGATCAGGTTTCCAGTCCAGGAGTTAAAAAACATTATTCATTTTTATTTTATGAAACGGTAAAGTCTACTTTGACATTATAACAACGAAATATGTTGACAGTTTGGTAAAAAATATCACCTTGACATAAAGATTACGTTCATAGGAATAAAATATTATATTTAAACCAAATCTTGGCTCTTCGTAAGTTAATTTTAGTATAATTTTAGTATAATCATCATCAAATCATGAGCTTTTTATTCCGCTGCTGGACAAAGGCATGTCCTAGTCAATGAGTCCTAAACCTAGGTCTAAATCTAGAGGATTCCCACCGAAATATTCAAAAATAATAAATTTTTTAAATTGAATGTAAAATGACAAACATTTATAAATTACTTAAGTGACTGTCCCTCAACTTTTCGTGGTGGATAACTACAATACTTAAAGGTAAGCTGCAAATCAAAAAGAAAGGTCTTGTGACCGGTGTTGTGAGCAACGAGATTGTGTTTCTGGACCCTACAAAAATTTTCTATGAATCTATACCCTTTACTTTGTGCAATTCCAAATGTTTGAATAAGCAATATTTGCACAATTAGGTCTGTTGGCACATGCTACTGCAGATGTGTGTCGATTATGCTGAAAGTGTCTATTCATATCACGATCCATCAATCCTTTACGAAGTGAAATAAAAATATACCGATTTACCTGTCATATAATACAATATTTGAAGAAGAATTTCTAAATTTTGTTACAAACTTTAAAAGATTATCTGACGTCGTTAATACGTCAAAATTTAAATGACAATGCGGCCGACGTACTCCTACCGAATAAAAAAAGTCGCCGTCTAAAATATTTTACTCCACGACGTTTACATTGGTGTTAACGAGGGCTCCCTCTATAAAAGTTTTGTGTTCAGATATAAATCTTGTACTCAAGAACTGGAAGGAGACATTCGAATGTAAATAAATATATAAAATCTTGCGTATTAATGAAATATGTATCTTTATAATGTTGTAAAATAAAATATGCGATGGGAAAATTTTGACAGTTACGGGATTAAATAAGTGAGTGGTGATGTTTAAGAATACCTACTATTTATTTTTACGGCAATTTAATCCTTCAACCTATCTATGCATAATTCCAAATCATGGACATGAAACAATAATGGGGTAGAAAACGGATATAGTATTCACCATGGCCAAAGTTATTTATATCAAAGATAAGAAGTTTTTGTTCTAATTTCGCACGAAATCGTAGATTTTGTTATCTTTGCGGTCACTATACTAATGTATTTGTGTTGTCTACTCAAGCTCTAATTTAGATAATTTGATGTGAATTTAGATTAGCACACACGAAATCTCTCCTCAAATTACATGTTCAACAAGAATTTTGAAAATAAATTTCAGCAAATTACGACTCGAAATTACCTACTCGTATTTAGTATAAAATCACACGAATGGTATTCCAAAACTGTGGTCAAAATTTTTTATAGTAGGTTCAGTCGACTACCAATAAAACAATAATGACAATCTGATTACAATTGGGGTACCAAAATCTTAAGACACGATCATTTAGATAAAGTAATTAAAAATGTGATTATAATATGTCATTAGCTCAAAGAGCTTTAAATAATATTATAATGACTTCGAAGTGTAAAAATTGTGATAAAGTATACTAGGTATCGTCCTTTGCTTAAGTGGTCGATAAGACCGGTAAGAAAGAAAAGTTATTTTTTTAATTAACACATTAAAGGCAAGATATCTTAATCTCCGTGGCGCCAATTCTTGAAAGAGCTTACCCTTTGATAACAGTCTCGACTCGACGTGTTTATCAAATATAACCGTAGGGCATTCCTATAGATCGGGATGCGTTATGCAAAAAATCCATTGGTCTCCCTTTAATTAATGGTCTTAAGGAATACTTTTTTAACGGCAGACCACCTTGATAAACAGTTATGTTTTAGTGTATAGCCAAAGATAAATGAATTTTAGGACAGATAAATTTTAGATATAGTAAACAAGCGTCGCAGAAATATTTACATCTGATATGTACATACTCGTACGAGTATTACACGTTATTATAGTAGTAGTAGGTATACACAGTATTATACGAATAAATTCACGTAAAATTATTACAGATCGAAATATAACTAGGTATAAGTACTGCTTATACTCAAATAAGCAAAATGATAACAATAAACAACAAGTAATGCAACAATTACTACAAACAATAACTTTTTTATTAATTTAAAATCATAGTAAATGTAACCTTTTTGGAATCGGTGTGAGTCGAAGATATTTTTAAAATAAAGTTCCAAAATTCCAAAATACATAATTTTTGCACAAGCTTCTTTCAAACATCATATTGTAGTATAATTCATACTTTTAAGATGATGAAATTTTGTGATTTTGATAGATAATGGTCGCCCCTGTTACCAGTTTTCCGTTGATCCACTGATTACGGGACTTCCTGTATATGAACGTAGTTCCCACGACTTCCTTACGTCATATTCAATGCTTACAATATCTTCAGGCATGAGGCTTCTCAATTTAAAACGAATTATCATTCAATTAGTTTATTTGCTTACCAATTCATACATAATTAGGTAACGTAATGCAACTAACGAACATGTGAGAAAGAAAATAACTTAGACTTTAGACATGCAGTGTGATGCAATTTGAAAGGTTTTGTTGACACCCATATCTTTATATACTTGCCTCCTTTAAGAAATTAAATCGGAGTATTGACGATCGCTTCTTGGCTAAAGTTTTACAAAATTTCAGTTTAGTCACCGGATATAAAGAGGGCAGGATATGCAGGTATTTGCAATCAATTAAACAAAAATCTTTCCTGAATATGTCAACTTGTAAAATTATTACAACTTTTATAACATAGCAATGTAATAATATCAGTTTAAATTTTTTCATATTTTTACTAGACAGACACATAAAATTATCTAAAAGCACAACGCAAATAGGGTTAACTATCGTCAACGTGATTACTCTTAAAACGGATCGTTTATTAATAGTAAGTAAACATTAATATTAAAATCTAGCTCTAAAGTAATCTATAAATAGAATTAAATTCGTATAATTACGATTGCAACGTGGGAACCGACGTTTGCAACGCAGCGATCGCCATAAGGCCCCATAATAAATCACCCAAGCAACCAGAGATTTATACCACTTAAGCGGTAATTATGTACCGAATATACGTAGACAGCAGCACTAATATATACGTCGAACGTTTCATTATGATAATTTGTACGGCAAATATGCGGATCGGATGCAAGTATCTTAACATCCGATAGCTATATTAATCTTCGATCATTTAAAACAAATGTTGTGGGTATGGGGGAACAGAACATATTTTTGCTGTTAAAGACACACTCGCCGATATAAAATGTGGATCAAACAAGAATCATTAATCTCCGTCTCTTTTTATACACTTTTGTATAACCGAAATTATTCTGATAAGTAACTGTCGACTAGACAGACATAAGAATTTTATTTAAATATCACAAAAAGTAAATAACAACTAAAATAAACGTAAATATCATAATATTACGTACCCATATTAGGTTAGATAAGTTGGGACTATTTTTATTCACTATTATCTAGAATATGTAATATTTATGTTAAACAATATTTCACATCTTTGAAGTATTGGGTAATTACGAAGGGGCAAACCAGAAAAATAAATTAAAACCAAATTTAACTGCCCTCGGCAATATTGTGGAGGGCCACTGTTTAGACCACATTTAGATTTTTTGCTACACTTTCTACTAAACGACTCACTATCTCAAAATCTTAAAGCCTTGTTCACATGATTTATGGTTCGTGCCTAACCTAACGTTGGCCTAAACAGTTGTTAGTATTCAACGCAGATTTACATGTTATTAGGAGCATTAGAATTTCATATCGTGCCGTACCGTACCAAAACATGATGTATTTCTTTGTAATTTGATGCTAACATCCGGTTAATGAAGCGCTAAAAATGAGTTTAATGGTCTCTATCAATTTTTAAGGATATATATTGGCTGCAATACGTCTTATACTATTGGGTTGGTTTCGTTTGATAAATTCATCATTTCAGACTCATTTATATTTCACATCAATCAGACTTATTTACTCCTTCAATATAAAAAATATTCCATTTCGCACTTTAAATATACTATAATGAACAACCTTTGTAGTTCCTAAAATTGTCACATTTTAACCAAGTTACCAACCTTTATCATTATCGCCACCACTGATGGGCTTTTTAACATATTTTAGCCCTTCTTCGGTACAAAAAAAATCTAATTTATGACAGCTATAGATATCTATAAGTACTAGGAGTACTTACCAATAACCTACAAAGTCGGCATTAAGTATGTTGTAAAGTATTGATACATAAATTGTAATCAAAATAAGAAATTGTTCGTATACTAAAAACCTGAAAACTTTTAATGAAATATAAAAGTGAATAGGTAAATGGCAGAATTTTAAAAGAGAATGATGTTCTGCCTATCATCGAAAAATTTTCAACGCGTCTGTTCCTGTAGAAAACTATTGCCAAGAGGTGTTACAGTCGTTACAAGGGGGTTACTGCAATCTCTTAATTAACAATTTATTGCTCCTTGCTCCATAGACAGTCTTATACATACAGACGGAATAAACCTAAAAAATATTGCATCAAACCAACATTGGTGTAGATTTGCTGTAAAAGTTGAAAACCCCTTTTTTTGCAATGAATGAGTAAATAAAATTAATAAATAAATAAATATTGCTAGCGACGGATAGACGAAATCCCTTACAACGGAAGCAGGCTAGGAGCACGCTCTTACTATCTTACTATCTAATAGGTATGGGGGAACTAGGTAGTCATTAGCTGCCCTAGTCGAAACTTTCTAAATCGCCCTGAGGGTATCGACCTATCGCCCTCGTGGTGTATCGACTACTATCGATAGATAAAAACTGTGAACCAAGCCTCCAAGATCGCACGCACACTCGCGATGTGAGTAAAATGAGTTAATATGCGCTCAGTTGAGTAAAATTTAGGGTTATCTACAGAGTTTATTTCGTAAGACGAAGCTAAAAAGCAGTGTGTCGCAAAGCATTGCCGATGGCTCTGCCAACCGCCCAGGAAGCGCGACTCAACGCGCGAATAAGAAATAAATTCCCGCCAAGCGTAACAAAGGTAAAGTAAAAGGAAGCGGGCAGCCCTAGGCTACGAGCCAAGCCGAGAACCGAAGAATAATACGCGTGACCAAAGACTTCTAAAGACACGGATGGAGTAATACTATAAATAAAGATTTTACTATAGTACGATATTTACGATTTCTTAATACCTACTGGCAAACTGTACAAAGAGACCAAAATTTTGAACGTCTACCAAACACATTGTTTTAATACTTTCGTTCTTATAAAAAAATCTTATATAATAAAATACATACAGAAAGGAAACTAACATCAAACAAATGTCATGGGAAAAGAATACGTCGTAATTCAAATGATATACATACTTAATATCTTTATCCTAAAGTAAGCACAAACGGTGGCAAACAAAGTAAATACTAGAATGGCGCAATATTATACAGTAAATTAACGAATGAAATTAAACATTGCAACAGTTTAAATATATTTAAAAATAAATTAAAACAATACATTATTAGTAACCTCTGAATCCGGCACTGTCTACTCTGCTCGCTCGTTATAAAATGTTTTACTACTACCTCCTCTACATAATCTAAACAGCGTAAACAATAATTTCAAGTTAACTAAATAACCACTTAACTAAATAATAATACCTACAATAGACGAACGAAGCTCTTTTCTTTTCTTTCAAACCCTAAACTGCTGGTATGCTCACATTTTATAGTACAAAATGTAAATTTCTTTTGAGAATAAATGTCTAACCAGAAATAAAGTGGGTCAAAAAATTAGAAACACCAAATAGGTAACACTGAGGGAAAATATGTTGGTAGAAGTAATACTTAAAATAAAAGACGTTAATTTAATATGTCCCATTCTTAATATCCTGACACTCCATCTTTACATACAAATCATTGCGCATGTGTTATGACTCGGTAAAACCTCCGAGTAATGCACAAACTGAAAACTATTAAATATAATATGCCGTGACGCTAATTGCTATGCGAAAGGTCTTGCCCTCTGCTTGCTTAGTTAACCTAGTATTAAGAATAGATAATTTCAGGGTTACCTATTACAATAAGTAGGTAAAATAGAAGCAGCTCACAATTATTCAGGCCGTTAATTAAATGGTTACTGTAGATGATCTACATACCATTGTAATCAAATCAAACAAGACATACAAAAAGATACTAGGATGAAATAAATTAAATTTTTATTTTATTGGTAACGCTATAGCTTGTCATTTAATAAACCATATTGAACAAAATAAATAAAAAAATAATTGACTAATTGACAACCTCGTTTTTTGAAGTCAGATAAAAAGGAAAATCGGTTGACCAACAGAGGAACTATTTTGCCTTTACCCATTCATCTAATTTCTGTAAGTATTGAGGCAATTTGACAAGGTCCCAATTAACGTCATTCGGTAAGTGATAAATCAATGAGGAATCGAACATCGGTAAATGTTCAGCGACACTGGTTTAGGTGGTTTAGGTGGAAGCAATTTGTCTTACATCTCCCGATAAGCATCACCTGCATCGCATAACACGGATCTATTGACCCTAAGTTCAATATAAAGTTAAAAGAAACATCGAAATCCCACATAACGTGGTCACATCACAAAAAAAGATACCTTGACCATGTAAGATCACCGTAAATCTAAGATTTTCTACTCGATTCCCCGTAAACCCGTAATTGGGACACGAATATTTGCTGCTTTTAAAATACTGTTTTTTATTTTGATTTTTGTTTTAGATACTATAAAGATATCTAATCTAAAAGAAGTTTTCGGTAAAAGAATTATAACAGAACTTGTACAGAAAATTTCAAAAAATTTAGAGAGCTAGAACTAGTATTTTTTGGTGTTTATCCATGTGGGTATTTTTATGTATTCAAAATATTTTAAACCTCCCGCAAAGAATAATTTTAAAGCTAATATTTTAGTAATTAGCATTAAAAGATAGTTGATTTCCTCTCATTTTTTTTATTTCTCTACTACAAATCAATAGGAAAGAGGAAAAAGAAAAATAAAGTCGAAGCAGGGGAAGTTCCTTCGACTTTACTCTCCTTTTTCTTTAAGAGTAAGTTCCAAAGTGTATTTTTGCCACAAGTAACAATACTTACAACTTTAAAAACTAGCTAAACGCATCTCACTAGCAATTATGGATATGATAATGAGTATACCAAACTCTTTTTCTAGTTCAACACTTGCTTGCGTTGACTTTGTATGTTTAAACATGACTTTGTACATGAGGTGTTAAACCATCTCTTGATAAAATCATCAGTACAAAGGACCTCGTGTTTCATTATTTATTCTCACTCGATCTTAATGGAGACGCAGCTGGTATACAATTGTACATTTAAATATCAAACAACTCCGAAATTAAAGAAGTATGATCTTCATAAAATGCTTTATCATTTATTGCAATTTACTGTTATTAAAACCGGTAGTTACGAGGAAGACATAAAAATTATACGTTGCAATTAAGTTGTGCCCAGACTGGGATGACACCCAAAATTGTCCCTTAGGCACACGCCGACTCACAAATCGGAACAGGGAGAGCAAAGGAGAGGCTTAAAAAAATCAGAAAAATATAATTAAAGAGAAGTTCGACAATGTGAAAATAAACAAAAACCCTAACTGTAAAGATAATATAAACGCAGCCGATTAACAAGTAAGCAGGAACAAGTTCAGCAGTTGTAAGCAAGAAATTCAGTTGCAGTATTAATCATCATTAACAATCATACATCACATTTTATTCCACTTGAATAAACAGGCGATTATTTACTTTTCCCTTTTCCTAAGTACACATTTATCTTGGCTCCATAATTTTGTGCAGTAAGTTATCTCACCGTTAGCTGGAGCCCCGGGACACAAAGTAATAAGCACGTAAACACACACAAACCGCTTCCAATATTTTTTTGTAATTGTAAACGAAATTGTTACATTCGCGTTAATGATCGAGCGAGAGACATGATTGAGCTTTTCCATGAATGCGGAGGAATTACTTCAATTATAATTGTACCCAGAGACGGTAGACTCAACAAAGTAGATACTAAATGCAGTTTCAGCTTTGTTTGGGTAGCAAGGTTGGGGGTGGCGATGGTCCTAGAATAAATTTGAGGCGAAAGTTTTTATTAGCTAAATTCTTTGCCTCAAAGGTATTTAAGAACTCTACAGACAGATTTTAAATTCTGCTTAGGGTCTGTCGGATAAAGTTGATCATGAGCCAAGCATTTTGGTTTCTACATCATAAAAAAAAATATTAAAAGATACATCTCACTCCACCCACGAACAATAACTTTAAATACGGTAGTATGGGGAAGTGAAGAAATAATATTTTCATTTCCTGTTTGGCGTGCAAGTAAAATTTTGGAGAGCAAAGTTTTTGCATTGTACACATACATCCGTGGGAGCGGCTACCTGGCCCCCGCGGCGCAGTAATTTCTTATAAATCGACATTGAGTGAGATACCCGGAGGAGCCTGTGGGACGCGGCGGCCAGCGGCTGCCAGCGGCGGCCAGCGGCTCGCCAACAATGACGCACAATAGCGCACATGATCTAGATTAGTGACGCGCATTGTGTCGCCAAAGGGTTGCGCGCTTTGTGCTCCATTCAACCCGTGCGCCCGCGCATAATGTGAATAACCCGCAAACATCTCGATACTGAAATCGCACAGATTCTATGAATTTGTAAAGAAAATAAATATAACTTTTGACAGCGGTCCACGCATCAGTGCGATCTTTATTTGCAAGATGAGAATTGGAAACGCTGATATGCATTAAAAAGATTCCACGTTATAGAGCTCTTTGTGTGAGATTTTACTATTCTGATGATCATAATTTATTATATCTCCTAAAAATCCTTTCGAACCTTGCTGCGGCGCATGCAATTAATTTTCATTAAGACAACTGCCTATTTAAAACTTTTAACAAAATTAATGATTTTAAAAATGGTTTAGTAAAGAGTTGAAGATCAAACCATGATTTGATAAATAGTAATTGTTTCTAATGATGAGTCTGTGACTTCAATCAGACAACCAATAATTAAACAATTTTAGTGGGGGTTCGAGGACATTATAATTGCTACATGGGGTGGTTAATTTTTAACCCTTAAATTTTCTCTAATTAGTGTTTTAGATGGAATAATTTTTAAAATATGATTTGTTTTAGAATTAGAATTAGTTTGTGGTAGAATAGGAATGATTGTATTTTATTCAGGTTTAATGCTTAGCTCTTTTCTAAATGTTATTTATATTCATCAGCGGGTTATAAATGAAAGTGCCGGACAAATAACAACTGTCCGGAAATCTTTTAAACCAATGTCACCAAAAACTGTTTACCTGTGCCTTATCTTAAGAGAAGCGTATTGTTAATACTATTTTTTATTCTACATTATAAAACTTTAAATGTGGATGTCACAATCATGACCTGTCCGCTTAAGTCCACTAAAGAAGAAGTCCAAATATTTTATGGATGTAAATGTTAACACTTTGTTAAATGAGATCACCCACGGGAGATACAAAGGGTACCGATGTAAATCTTAGCTTTGTGTGTCGCTAGATTTGTCCCCATAAAATACGGATTTTATGAATAAGTAACATGCAGGTACGCAATATTTTTTTTAAGAATTTCTACAATCAAAATAACATTTTGATTTAAAAAACGTATGCATTGTAAAATTTTTAAGTCACTTCTTTGGTTACCGTAAAAAAGTTTAATGGGATCGAGCGCTATCCTTTGAGCGCCGAAGGGTTGACAACATTTGAAACGATTTGTCTTATGAGCTGATCCATCTCGATGGAATACAGTTTTATAGCGGCTGATCTAATTTGTCGTGCGTATCGATTGCCCATCTTTTTTTCATCTTACTGGACAGGTACGAGTGCTGAATGGCACTATTTTTATGGTTTTATTACAATTAACGCCACGGTAAGAAGATATATATATAAGTTAAGATGCGTTCAAGTTGACCCTCCTAAATCACTGGTAAGCCATTCATCACGGCTGTGAGTTCTATTGTGAGTCAAAGTCGTTTTTTCAATTAAAAGGCAAAGAAAAACCTACTCTACACCAGTATCTATCTATTCAAGCTTACTCTTTGTTTATTTTTGGTTAAGTATTGATTCAAATGAATTAAACGAAGATGCGAGCATTACGATGTCGGTATATCTAATTAGATAATTAAAATCGTTGTCGCCTTTGGTGGTAAAATGCCCTGACGTACTTATCGAGGAATTCTGAACCAGATTCGTAATTTATTTCAGTTGGGTTTTTATTTTTATTAAAATCCGTAGCTAGATAATATGATATGGTGACTAAAAGCTTTTTAAGTAAAGTAACTTTTTCTTACGAAATTGTACGAAGAGCAATGACGAGCAAAAAACTGGCGGAAGAGGATGGGGCCTTCCAATATTAGTTTTATATCTGGCAGAAAAAAGGCTGACACTTGAGAGGCATTGTAGATCGGAATAACAATAATAATGGGAACCCTTTAGAATGGAGAATTATTTACGAACCCTTTCGATGCATTGTAGCACCTGATGCGGAAGCTATTCGCGCACTACGTGGGAAATTTGATTTTCATTCTGGTGTCACGTCGATTCCGTTTTACAATAAATCACCTTTTTTAATCTGTAACTCTAGGCAACCTCAAGGTTTGAATACATAAGGATTAAATGGTTCACACATTGATTTAAAGCACTTGTACGTTTATTATTTCTATAGTTAAAAATATCTTGATCTGAATCCTTGAGTTCAAAGTTATTTTAGTCTGAGAAGTATTCGTGACTGATTGTTTGTTCATGGTACCAACAACAATATGTTGTATATGGTTAAAACCTATGAGGTAAACAAAAGAAAATAAAATGGAAATTATCTAAGTAGTATCATACCAACATAAAATTTTCTGGTAAAGCTACCTGTACTAGCTTGCGGTCACGTTCTAAATACCATTAACAATAACTTAGAGCATTTAATTATTGGCCACTGAAATATATATTCTAACGCCTTCTAACATGGCTTACTTTTAATGATATTTTATGAAAGAGCCCGCATAAAATACCTCAGTACATTGACACGCGCCAACGCATCGAAGATAGTGCTATCTGAGTTACACTTGACTCTAACACTAGTGTAACGCGTGCCCTTAGACACTACTTGATAAACAGTAGCACGTATGTACATAAAGTGGCCTTTGTTTACCTTTGTATAATTTATTACACTTCTTCACTAACTTATCAATACCTATAACTAATACTAATTATTTTGTAAGAGGGCTGTATTGTTATATCTTCGTCCTAAGAGTGATTTTGATTCGGCCGTCCGTATTCTTGTACAAACATAGATAGGTTGTGTCATTTTCACACGTTGCATATACGGGAAGTTTGATCAAAACTAGTAATTTTCTTTATTATTTTGTCACCCTCCGGACAAGTGGCTGTCCACTTATTCTAATGTAACGGAAGCTAACCAGCTTTGTATAATTCGAGGGCTGTCATAACAGCGGATACACTCCATTTAAGCTTATTTCGGCTAATTGAATCCTAGCGCATTAAGCCTTCCCAACCCGTAATCCTTTTTATGGGTTTCACACCGCCTTTTTTAAGATCTCCCTTCAACTGTCTTCTTAAGACTTTTTTGAAAGCCAGTTGCATCGATACCTTTTTATGAATTCGATATTTACACAACCTTTTGTTACCGCGCTCGAAATGACCTCTTTCTCACATACTCTTTATAGTGTCGTATTTCAAATATCAGTGGGTATTTAGTATTTAAACGTGTGATTAATAAATAGGTTTAACCTACCAGATAAAATTGCATCACATATTATAGATTGATGATCAGTGTAGGTAGGTACTTCTTGCAGACATCAGTCTCAAAGTCGTAAAAACAATGCATTAAGATGCAGAAAAGAAAACAAACATTTCATAACAACTAAGACAATTCACTTTTTATTCTGAATGTACTACTTTGGGGACGGTAAAAATGTAACAAATAAACGCTGTCTCCAAATTCTAAATTGCTAAAAACTTTAAAACTGAACGCATTTGTTTACTTTAATATATTCGACTCGTTACCATATCGCTTGCAGTTAACTAATGAAAAGCACAAATTTCGTCAAGTGACGGCGACATGTAAAAAATCCAGTTTCCAACATCACACGTGAACCAATAAACATAACGGAGAAAACATTAAACGCCCGATTTATCGGTAGTATTGGTAGTTATTTTATGTTTTAAAAGTCGTTTCACGGATGCATGCATGAATATTGAGTATCCTATGCAGGCTAATAAATACAAATATGTTTCTATTACTATTTTAAGTTATAAAAGTAGCAATTGGGTTTACCGGCGACTCACAAATTTTTGTACATACCTATTCTAATATTGTAAAGTGAAATGACTTCACTTTTATTTTATATGTATTTTTGTATAGTCGCCTGTACATCGAAATTATATCAATATTTAATAACCAATTAAATAAAATCAGTATTAATTTTATTCTTGTAGGCACCACCAGAAATTAAGCTTAGGTTTAGGTTCAGATTCTAACTTTAATCTCAGACTTCAAGATAAGTAATTGCCGATTAAGTTATTTGAGTGTTTCAAAAGATTAATAGACATTAAAGTAAATAAAACTTTAGAAACTAAACCAATTTCTATTACCGCATGTTTTTAATTTATTGGTCATTTTCAGTCTATTGACTTTACTTATAAAAAGTACCTTATGGATATACTCTACGGTACTCCACGATAACATAGAGCATTGAAGCACAGCGGTGTGTCGCGTAAATCACTGCTATAACCTATCATACTTTGTATCCCATGGTTCCCGACATCTTCATATCTAATGAATTATATTTATACCTACATACTTTAGTAAAATACTAATAATAAAATAGAGTTATTTTATTTTCTCGTAATAATTACTTTACAAGCAACTACAAAGCTTGCCTTTAATTAATTCAAAATCAAATCTTTATTTTAAAAAATGTAAATTTGAGGTTGATTCTAACTTGTAATCCAACAAATTAAACAGAAGCACAGAAACATATTATTTCAAACTCGTATATTTATAATTCTACAATTGCTATTTTTGCAAAACCACACGTTTATTGCATTTTAATTTTTTTCTCTAACATCGGCGTATAGTTAATTTTAATAAAAGATACGTACTATACAATTTTATACCACAACCTTCATAGAGCCAACCACAAAATGGGCACATCAAAAAAGATCCGAGGAAACACAAAAAATGTAGCAAACTAAGATAGTGTCGACTATTTGACGCAAATCATGCGGAAATCATTCTCAAATTGCACATCTCAAACGTCCTTCCGTTTACGTGGATTCACTTTCAAGGACCCCAAAATATTGCTTGTTACTCACTTTTTGTGTAACGCAAAAAACTTATGGATAACCGACAAAAATCATATTTAAGAAATACATAAAACACTTAGTCTCACAAATAACTTACAGCGTTCTGCGCACCATGACACACAAGAGAATTATTGTACATTTTTAAATATTTTGCTTTCATTTTGTTTTAATCTCCGTCAAGACAACGGAAACGCAGAAAACGTAATACCTACCAAGTATCTTTTCTCAACATTTTTTATTGTTCTCATAAGTATCAAATGAATTCATTCGGACTTCATTAATCCAATTACGCAAAACATTCTCTTTTTTCCTACTCGACAATAGTATGCACTGAAATATCATTTTTGATTTTTAACAAATTATAAGTATACCTATGGGTACTGTATTTTCGGAAACCCCAACAGATCATATTTCTATCTATATAATCATTCATATTCTGAGAGTGTAAGAAGATACTTTATGGATTTACGGTCAAGTGCTTTCGTTTAGATGCTATTAAGTTAATCACAACTTATAATTGCCTTACAGATGGTTCTAGTTTTCAAGGTGTGTTTCACAGTTTATGGACACGTGGTAATATGCTTCTGTACCGAATAATTAGAAATCATGATTTAAATTTAAGTTATTGTTGGACTTTTGGTTACTAGTTTTATGAAACGTAGAGCTTAATATTTTATTTTTGCTTAGTAGGTAATTCATTTATTGTTACTTTGATTTTTAATGTTTAACTAAGTACTTTTCCTCTAAGTAGATACTGTAATTAACTATTACCGTACCTAATTAATACTAGGACTTCCAATCACGTAACAATAATAATAACATTTAAGGTACCAATAATATAGGTGGGTAGCAATAGGTATGACCTATGTCAATTATTAAGACCTACGTGACTAAAGATCTATTCTATGAAGAATTTAATCAAAAGAACAATTGGCAATAAACATTTCAATCGTTTTAATCATTGCTTAATCTACAAGACATCCCATCTGAGAAAACAAGAATGAGCCTTTAAAAGTGAAAGTAAATATTAATTGCAATTTTACAAATGAATGAATCCATTCAAAGGAGTAAGCACAATATCAAATTATTCACGCCAATAGATACAAGAGTGAAACTCAAAAACAATAGAATTCGTAAACAAAAGCTATTAAATGTAAGAAAGATAATATACGAGTATGCTTTAACAACAGATCAGTTCATTTGAAGATGACTAAAATATTAGGATATCAATTAATGAGGGAATATTATCCTAAGATGTTTTTACAAAATATTGTATTTCATATTTTTATAAAGAATCTAAAAAAGTTGAAATAGTTAATGGCGCGAAATACAAGAAGATATTACCTCTAAATTCTTTTTTTTTTTGATCGTTAATAATTTATTGATTAATTAAAAAGAACAAAAAAGAAACTTAAATAAATCTTAACTATTAAAAATATCTATTTACAGAATACAATAAAATAAAAATAAAAAAGAAAGAAAACTCATAATAAAAATATTTCATCTAAAGTGCCCATGTGAGGCATCGTTCCCAAGACGCTGGCGGCATTTCCACGCTGAACACACAGGCTCAGCCTTTGAGCGAAATAGCCGCCAGCTCTTGGGTCACCAGAGGCAAGAACCAATCTGGTCGACATTTCCGACATGAACTTTTTCATGTCGGAAGACCACGGACCCATAGTCTCTACTGCAAGCGCCACAAATATATAATTTTCTGATAAATTACTATATTTGCGGCGCTTCAGACATTGGGCCTGGTCGGCAGCGGCCCCAGCACTAACAGCAGTAACACTGATGTGTGATGGGGCCAGTGTATCGACACAAGTCGCGTCCCATACCAGAGATTGGCCCAAACACCACGGCACTAAAGTAGAACCATCTGGTCTCTTGCCATCGCTTCTGGATAAACCAGGAGGTTCTAATATAGCAGGTATAGAAGCGGTGGCAAGAGCCCGACGGATCAAATCATTCATCTAAATTCTTATTATTTCTTTTAAAAAATATTTTTTCTTTAAAAAAAGGAAGTACACACTAAAGCTTTAAATAATTCTAATGTCTGAGAGTCATGATTAGGCTAGCATAAAACTTATAATATTTGTAAAATGTTCTTTCTAAATATTGCTATTATTTCACTAGCCCCGAATAGATGGCTGCAGAGACTTTGTTAATAATTTTACCGAACCGAACCTTAAAATGTACAAGAGATAATTACGAAATTTACTATATTACTTAAGTGCAATCCCTAATGTTTGAACGATTAGGAAACTATAATAACCCTAAATCATACGTTTTTAAAGTCCCGTTCAAAGTACTTACTAAAATCGATTTAACAACAATGTTTATCGTCGAATCTTCGCAAAAATCACGAACAGAACAACGCTCACGTGCGCCGCGTAATACGATTACCGACACAAAGCGAATCGAATTCGATTCGATTTTACAGTTTCCGGAATTTGCCGAACATATTTTGTAACGAAACAACTTAAGTTTTTGTTCACAAACCGACAAACAGGAAGCGCACGAGTACGAAAGGTAAGATTATATCGATACAATTCTTTGCTACTGCACACCGAAACACGGAGTTCTGCTCTTCCGTCTAAGCACTTAAAATTGCATAAATCTCAATTACAAACAAAAGATAGTACTTACGTTAAATAAAAATTACGGTCATTATGTATCAAATTGAATTACAATCGTTTTTATCAGTGTTGGCTATAATCGTAAAGTTCAATCTGCATTTCTGTATAAATCTACGCTTGTGGGAATACACACTGCAGGACAGTATTGACAACAATTCTCTTTACTATTTTGCAGTGATTGTGGCTAGGTACACCGTTGCAAAAAGAATTAATGATCTTATTGAAGAGCCATGCAAAAAGATATCCTTAGGTACTTACAGAATTGTCTAAGATCAAGTAGGTACTTAAGTACCTATCTACTCTGTGATTTACTTACGCCCATATTGTCGTATGCATAGATGTGAATTTAAACGCGTTAAATTACCTGAAAGTACCTTAATCTCTTAACTTACTATTTATATTACCTTCTTATATTTGACTAATCGCTATATTTTGCACAGATACTTTTTACTCCCAATTGCCGTATACCTCGGTATCACGTAAGCAGCGGCGGGCGTCCTCATTCGATCCGAACTTCTTTGTCCCTTTATCAGGTTCGTTTTATTCGCACATGTAAATGCATTTAGCTCCCACTTCTTATCTCACTGAACACCATTAATCTTGTATAACAATGTCCTGGGAGTGTGATCGCGCATCGATGGCTTAATCAACTCGCCGAAGGTGTGATATCGGCAGAATGTTATCACATGCTCCGATAACATTCTTCTCGGACACATCGAGCCTCGAATAATACGGGCATTACGGGCGCAACTAGAGTAATTGTAATCAGACCTCGGGTGAATTACTAGCCACTTTATACACGTTTTATTGAAGCGGCGCTTCCGCTATTAATGAACTGGCTTTTCCTTTTTGTGGACTTTTTAAGTCCGTAAGCTATCTGAGTTTCTGCTTAAAGTTTTAATAAAGATTGTTAAATCTTAAAATCTATTTTTATTTTTATTGCTCTGTTATATACGTTTGTTTTAGCATAGTTTGCTTTTTAAATGGTAAAATAAAAAGTAGGTGAGTAGATAGGTATAATGTACAAGGAAAGACAAAAATAGTTTTTACTAATTTCTTTTATTCAACGATCTCAAAAAATATAATTATTTTCATACATATGTACACAATTCGTCTTAATGTACACTATTTGTCTATATATTAATTTCAGAGCCATAAAAGAGAAATAATTTACATATAATTCGAAACAAACATACTTTATACAATAAATATCACTAACCGTCTAAGCTTTATTACAATAACTTACGTGATATAAAATTGACTAGATTACATTTAGATAAACTATTTTTAGCTCTATTCTACTTCTGTTGCCACCAAGATATAGCGTCTAATAGTTCATTGTCGCTTACAGGACTAATAATCTCTTCATTGCTCGCATAATTATGAGAATAGTAGTCATTGTTGGTTGAATAACTCGAAGAAACCCCCGACGAACACTCTGAATTGGCTGGGGACGGCACTGACTCTGAATATGGAGAGGTTCTTCCACCAAAGATGCCTTCGTCGACATCGTAGGACGAAGTATCCATTGCTGATTCGGTATGAAGTGTAGTCCTCTGTGTCACGCTGAGAGCTGCGTCGCTTTCGTCCAGTAGATTTTGCAGGTGCCTGATGTATTCTACAACCATTCGTAGAGTGTCCACTTTGCTAAGTTTCTTGCCGGATCCTCGACGTGAGCCCCCCGATAGAGCATTGATGACGGCAGCGGGCAATCTTTTTCGTAGTGCATTAAATCCATCGTTGACTTGCTTCACACGATTCCTTTCGCGCGCGTTTCTTCTCGCAATGGATGCTGCTTGCGCGCCAGTGTACGGGTTGCTCTTGTAATTGTATCTTCTTTCGGTGGCATCTGAATCACTAAGGCTTAGCTGTTTTCTGTCAGGCGTTGGCGCAATGGGTACGTATTTTGTCGCGTACATACCGTAGTCCGATGTTTTACTTTGAATATTACGAATCATCGTTGATTGAAAGCTTAGAATGAAGTTAAGAAAAGATGGAATAATGTCGATACGAGATCACCGATTTGAATGAGCTCCGTAGAGTACAACGCCGCATTATAAGGGAATGAGTTGATGAAAAAAATTGTTATGGACCACTCCCCCACCCTGTGAACCTTTTTAAATCTACCTGGAACACATTTTTGGAAAGTATGAGAAGCAGCTCTACATACACGTGCCGTTGAATTAATGTTGACCAGGACTCACAATTGTCACCCTTTGATAAATAATGTTAGACTTTTGTTACTTCAAGTGCCTGAAATGTCCATTTGATTTTTTGCGTCGTGTTATCAGAAATATATTTGATATTTTAGAGGTAAATACGCAAGATAGTTTGTAGGTTTGTAGTTTGCCTCGTAGTCTGTTGTGAAGCTACCATGTTTTTCAAAAATTAGAAACGACCTTCTTAGACTTGTGGCTTAACAACATTTCCCTGCTAGATAAAAACCTCAGTGCGTCGATCCTTTTAGGGTAAAAATTAATCTACACCCTGATTTTAACACTTTGCCTGTCCATTAAGTAGACAAAATAGTTAAACAATGAGACTGTACTACATATAGGTCACTGGACAGTGAAGTGGTTAAACATTACATTTCTGTTACAGCTAGAATCAAATATCCTAATTTGTATTAGCAGTGGTTCAATACCACGGTATGAAAACATTTCTCGCAGTAAATAACTGTAACTTTTCTGTACTGTAAACACACATTCGTTTAAAAAAAACGAATGATACAGCGATACAAGGCTTTTTAAACTGCAAGTACAAAGCCCGGTGTAGTATCATAAAATTTATTGCGATCACTTTCATCAGTACCTACGCGTAAATGAACCTGGGTGGAAACGAATGTGCGGCAAGAATTCCAGTATTTATTTAAATTAAATTAATAAAAATACAGGCCTCATTAAATCCTTGTTAAACAAGTGGAAACCCTGTTGCGGCTTAATACGAGTATTAGGGACAATGTATAATACTAATGTTTAATATTAAGGATAATGTATAATTGGTAATTTCAAGGTCTCTGAATTAAAATATCAGAGAGTTTTTTGTAAAATTTCAATAAAAAAAACCCTGTTGCGGTGTATAATACGCAATAGAAAATTTATTACGGTCCTCTGGCAAGACGCCTGAATGAAACAACGTCAAGTTTTATTGTATTTGCAGTAACTACAATGACCAGAACCAATAGCAATACCTACACTTACGCGAATGAAGAATACAAGCTTCTATATTTGAACCGTTAAGGTGCATTTTCTATTACTGTTCGTTAGTAAAATTGCAAAGGAGTTCGGATATTTGAGTGCGCTCTGGGCGGCAGGACCTTAAGTGAATTTCTAAAAGGTTACATTAATTTAGAACTATGAGTGTCAGTATTTTACACGGACTTCAATGGCGAGGGTTCGCCATTGTCAATGCCATTATTCTTTAAAAAGATTACACAAGGAATGTCGGCCACGCCATTGAGACACTGGAAAGAATGAATTGTTTAGAGGCTTTCAATCATCCCATTGAAGGAGGCGCTAAACTTGATTTTAATAGACTTCGTGTCGCCTCCAAGAAGCTATTCGTATTTCATTTTGTCCCATTGATTTTCTTCGGTCTACCTGTTCTTCATTTCGAATATAATAGCTGAACGTTAATTATCATTTAAATATACATACTTAACTGCTACAAAGAGAATTTTCAGGAATTGATTAAATCTTATAAATTATAATATTACATAAACATGTCTTTAGATGACCGTTTTATATTATTTTAATTATGTTAAGAATATTTTTATAAATTTCATATTTTTTAATAAAAATCTTAGTTAAGTATCTCTTTCACTTAATAATAAAATTGCAAAGTAAGCGCTGTTCCCATTAAAATGTTCAGGCGAATGGTATGTTTGAACTAGATAAAATATTAATATGTCCCTAGAGTCATATAAGTTCTCACATATCGTGCATTGTGCACAAGAATGAATAGTGTAGCCATCCATCATTTTACCTCTATGTACCTTCCTGCAAGTGCATTCGCAAAGTATTATAAAAATTGTGGGAGTGATACATCGAGAAGCACAATAGCGCCGCAGGCGTGCTCACAATACTATCGTCAAATAACATTTAGCCAGCCCAAGCCCACACCTTAGAGAATCGCAAAATAGAGACATCTCGACAGCACAAAGACGGATAAAGGACCAAACGGATCCAAAACCGATAATTACAACCTTTGTTAAAGAGCATTTTGCAACGCTATATCCAAAATTACAAAAGACGATCCTTTGTTCATGGGCCATTTAAAGTTCTTGATTGAATGTCTCCTATTTACAAGCGAATATTATAATATTTTAAATATCTCGAAATACTTTAGATTTAAAGATAAGTAACTCGAGTAATCGAGTATGTAACTCATAGTCGTTTATTTTACTACGCTGCCCTAAGCGTTTTTAAATTTCTTTAGGAACGTGTGCATCTCATCTTAATAAAGGTGATAAAATGTGGGGACACGTTCCATTTTGCTCTTAAAAATGCATACATGATACTGTCGTGTGTCTGATCAAATCTGCATATAAGTGGGCAGTGCACTCGTAATAAACTCATTCGGCGGATTATAGACAAGAAGCGATCGGCTGACATTTCCATTACCAGACCAATGCGTAGCTAATATTTATATACCGCTCATACAATCCATGCAGATACGTCGCCCGGTGGTCCAACCTGTACTGGATAACTCTTTGATCGATAAAGTTGTTAGTTTAATTACTAAACTGGAACTGGCTCGTTTTAAAAGGTACCGCGACCGTAAGACGCTCCTTACACGTCCTCGGTTCCATCTCGATCTTGTAAATGTAAAAGATGAAAAATAAATGACAACGTAGAAATTGGCAATACATGCGACTGAATTTAGATATATCTTAAGTTAGCGCTTATAAGTCTGGATACATGTGAAACAGGGTTTATTATCTGCACGTTTGTTGGAGGACATGTGATTCGAAAGGGTGTCTAAGATTTTATTTGCTTTTCAAAGTGTTTGTATTTGGCACAAGCCACGATGGTGGAGGCAGAACACACCTTGCCGACATGTGTGCAATCCTTTCACATCTGCTGATCTTGCACTGATTTTTATTTATGAATAATATGACGAATTATGGCTGCGCTTTTATTTGCGCGGGCACCTTTCCGGATGCGCTTGGCAGCGGATGTAACTATCCTATAATATGTATCTCTACAAATTTTAAAGCTTTTGCTGAGTAAACCTTTAGCTTTGTCGCAGAAATTGGGGTGATCGATTGAAACTGAATTGATAATTTCTCAAAACTGGCTCGTTGAAAATATATCGATTCATAGCAATTATTTAAAGAGTTCCTTTAATAGTTTGAATTTGCAAATCTTTCTTAATATGCTAAGCTGAATCTTAATCATATAATACATGGGTATTCCTGAAGTACCTTCTAACGTTTCGGTTGGGGAGGTGTGGTTGCCGGAAATACTTCATTTGAGGCGAATATCTTAGCAGCAATGCAAGCAAGTACGACCTCAGATAAGATTTCTACCCTATTTAAGATTGGACCTAGATGTACAAGTACATGGGTTTCAAAGATCACTTAATATCAGGTGACCTGCATGTCATACAAAACAAATAGCATACATAAATTAAACAAATAACAAACAACAACAAATGTGTAACACAATAGGTATCTTTAAAATTAAACATGGGTACCGCCCCTATTCCGCTGTTAAGAACATTTACCGCATTTACTTATAAGTCCATCACCTTTTAAAATGATACGTGTCGGCACGACCCTATCAATCCTCCACGGGGGCACCTATTTAATAAGGTTACACGCATGACAGTGCCCCCAGAATGGCACATTGTTGCGCAACATGAGTGTGTCCCCTATTGACATATTAGCTTTTTAGAGGCTCATCTTCTATTGTGACCCATCGTTGTGGTTTATAAAGACATCATTCTTTAGCCCCTCTTGTGATCTCTGGTGGCATTTTGTACTTCTTAAATAAACGGATAGAAATTTAAATGTTTTAATTAGTGTTTGTTTTGAACATTTTCACGAACATAACCGAAACCGAAAAGAAAACCGAATGTAGTGATTATAACTATAAATAATATTGTCGTCGTAAAAGCTCTTTTTTCATAGTTAAGTAGAAATACATTTAGTAACATCATTTATCGATTTTATATCTACTCTTCATAATTTAAAATATGTACATTTAAATGTTACCTTACACTAAAAATTTACATTTGACACAAAACATGTACCAAATGCATGTGTAATATATCTCAAGATGCATAGAGGTTATCGTATTTTTTACAAACACGTGTTGTGTTTCTCTATTTAAAAAATATGAGAAAATTATCGTTAACATGGCATATCTACGACATTATGTGTATACAGACGTGAGAATGTGCGAGAGATTCACGTGCATTCGGAAATATGATTTAATTACGTTATACAATATTAAATAACATGCGTTGATTGGACAGTAAATTTACAAGAAAATATTATTTACATGTAAAATGAGTGTCATCTTTTATCGGCTTTCCTCGACCCGAGGCGCACCCCGCTGGGTGGAACTAATTTAAACCCAATTAATACAAACCTCGTAGACTTAGTAATGCTAATTAATGGCCGTGTATAGTTTCACGCTCTTTTTAAATCACCAAATATTATGATACTGAAGTTTTCGGGCTAATCGAGTTGTGTTATAATATCTAGTAGGTATATTGTCAATAAGCTAGTTGTTTCACCTGGCTGCAGTAGCGGTTATTTGTGGAAACCTACCTATGTATGTTGGAAAATCATAACTTATCAGCATCTATAGCTGCATGGGGGTAAAGTCACATGAGAATACAGACTCAAGTCTTTATTTCCTTTCGTCCTTATGTCCTTATGATGTTATTACTAGTATATTTTTAAAGGTATGTTAAAACTCTAATAATAAATTGGCTCTAGTCCACAGTCGACCGGCGTGGTAGATTCTATGCATTCTCCAGGCTTGCGCCTTTGGCGGGGAAAGACTTTTTACTAATCATTGGGATATACAGGATTGTAGCTAGTCAGTGAAGCGGTACGTCTGTCTTTAAATTACAGTTTGGCACAAGTGGAACGCAAAGTTTGTTCTCAGTAACGATCTTTTGCGTAATAGATTTATATAACTTTATAAGTTAAGTGATTTTTATTTTTATGTGTAAGCATAAAGGTGAACATGAACAATGCACTGTATGACTGAATCTTTATTGTGCTTTTCTAATGCCAACAGATAACAATTTATACTTAAGAAAAATTCCCTCGCCACCAGAGCGAGTTACTTCAGCCATAGATAACATGTCTCTATAAAATGTTCTGCCACGTTATACGACTTCATTTATTACTTTACAGATAATTTGAATTCTATTTCTTTACTGCACAGCAATGGGCATAATAACCACAATCTATTCTTGTCCAACAGGTGCTATGTTACGACCTACGTTAATGCCTAAACAATCTTGCTATGCTAAGCGTTATGTGAAAAATACTTTGTAACGCCTCTAACACTTAGGTTGTGACTTGTGTTTTAAAGTAGACGGTAAGGTGTAATACATTTTTTAATGTTGATAAATTTCGCCGTAAGACCCATGGTTAACGTAATAGGTAAGCTAGCTCATGTTTTATGTAACCCAATGAGCGGTTTCTTTTTAAACTAAATTGCTTAGAACACCTGATGGTAAATTTTCTTCCATGGTGCACTTCAATTCAGATCATAAATTGATATTATGGTCCTAATATTAGTAGTCCTAGTATAGAACTAATCTTCGGCATTAGTCGTTGTAATTCGTTATCAGGGTTTGGATTTTTATTATTTGCACTTTCTTAAAAAATTTCTTTCCTTTAACACATTCGCAATAACAATTCAATCATTTAAAAATACAGGCTACAGCTATTCCATTAATAATATTTTATTAAAATACGAAAAAAGCCAAAAATTTATTATAAGTCCAATTTTGGTAACTAGTTACGATACTGTAATTCCTTCGTAACATGAACAGCACGTTTTCTTTAAAAATTGATTGCAAAAAAAAATTAATTAACTAAATTTTGCTCACTTATTTTAAATCGATAAAGAACATTGTCAAGAGTCCAGCAGTGGACTACTAAGGGCTGAAAGGACGGAAGGAAGGAAGGAAGGAGGAAAGAACATTATTATAATTATGGTCCTAAAAACGAAAATAACATTAGCTAAATAATATTATTTATATTAAAAACATGTCTATAAGTTTAAAACATTTGTAATAAGTTTGCAAACAAATATTTTATTCAATCATATCTTATTTTATTTCTTTAATAGGTTTTGTGATTGAAGGCTGACAACACTGTACTGAAAAGAGGTGTTACTTGACTTGTTTTAAAATAATGGTACTTCGTTACTAATTACAGTATCGAAAACAAATCGACTGATAAATGTCTTGATCAAACACCAATCAAACTGTCAAAAGCTGTTTGCATGGCGGTATTTTCACACCACTTAATTCACACAAGAATCATGCGGTTTTCATCCCCAATTATTTTCATTCGCAGACCTTTATTCCTCAGTACAGTAATAAAGACATCACAGTTAATTGTTGTTGCCAAATAAACCAAAGAACAGCTTAAAGGAAAGCCTTAATTTCGTAATGTATTTTAATGAATTCCAAAGAACGTCGAACGGAAATAAAGAACAAGTTATTCATGCACAAATCTCGGGATACGTTACATTTTTTACACATTTCAATTTTAAAATCTTTAAGAAAATTATATATTGCAGTTTTTATTTATGTCTACGGTACGGTATTGTATTGTCAATTTGAATGGACTCAACCAAATAGGTATGCATAGATCTAGCTAACAAGTAATTAGGTACCTACTTCAACGCTGTTGTAAAACTAAATATTCCATAAATAATCCTTTCATTAAATTTTACATAATAATTTAATTTTATGTAGCTACGAGTCAATATTTTTTAATATTTGTGTAACGATGAAGGTACGCAAAAATATGAATATCAAATGAATTTTACTAGTTTATATATCAATAAATAATTTTATTTCGTATCATTTAGTCCAAATTAATAAAATTACATCATATTTTTTCCAAAATAAACATTTTCAAAATATCGGCAAGCTCCCGGCTATTTGGATAGCAAATGATGTATCTTTGGACCGGATCATCTCCCAGATAACATCCGATACCAAAATAATACTTGTTTGCTTGATAAAACAAACAGATATTTGCATATCGGGATCAAATGGTTGCCCGGTCGCTTGATTCCTGTGTGTGTGATGTGTAGTGGAACTTAGCGGCTTTGATACAATTCTTATCTTCTAAATATTTATGGAGGATCTGAAGGACACTTCATGAATTTTGAAAAGTGCGTAAGGGATAGTAAAAGTTAATAAAATAGACAGTTGAACCATTAAAGTACCGTTAACCGCTTATACTTTTATCACTACTGCCATATGACGCAATCAAGTTTTACGAAGTAGGGTGAATTTTTTGTTTCGATATCTTTTATTTGCGTTCTACACTACTAAATTGCGTGTTGTTGAAATTTTTACATTAATAAAACTTGTACGCAATAATATCGTTGTTATTTTGAGTATGTAAATAATAGAATTCAAAACTTGGGCGCAATCAGTGAGGAAGTCAGAGTGCATCCGCTTCTCAGTAAAGGACGTCATTGCCACCCTTCGGAAGCTTTTTGATCTGTCTCATTAGATTTGTTAGCGTAGTGTAGTACACTGTACTTTACTTGTGGTGATAATCCTGAGGTAGCAAATGGAAACAGGTTTTTAAAAATTAAATTTTTTCTTTCCTCTCTACCCTGATTGAAGACACTCAAAAAGTAATGTTAGCAATATTTTCAAGCGTCAAGATGTTGGTTTACAGCATAACAGGTTAGTCTCCATTTATTTGGCAAAACGGCAACCAGATTGGATAACTAATAGCTTAATACCATGGTACATCGGGGAAGGTGGCTGGTTTCTCGGCTTCAGCTTACGTCGGTTGATGCGCCATTTAGTAAATACATGTTATTAGCCTTTTGGAGCCCTACAAATAACTGCCAATAACAATAGCTTTGGGAAACGTTTATTTGTGTTGCACATTCAAATGGTAAGATCGATGCACTATAATTGATTTGAAAGGCCTGTAGTGATTGATATAAATGAAAAAAAAAACAAATAGTATTAAAACATCTACTTAAAAGTAAGTACTTAAAACGTAAGTACTCTGTAAAGAGTGAAGAAACAAATTTGAGGCAACCGTCTTAGTTCTCTGATGTAATAATGCTAGATGCTATTCGTAATAATGCTTATTCGTATAATACCTGACTACACTATGACCGCTGAATATCTTTTTAGCAGGAGACATTTTTAATTTTGTGATACTCCCATAACTTATTAAGTCCTTGGTTTTGCCGCTCTGATTTGAACCCGGGTCACTGGTGTTAGCACCAGAATGCCACAAGGTTATCCCCACTTGTTACTCCATGTCCAGCCTCATTGATGCGATCATATTATGATTAATTAAAGTTAAGCACATATCTAACATTTTATTATTTCTACAAGGTAAATTTGCTCAGACTTAGTTATGAAACATAAAATATCCATTAGCGCTATTAATACGACGATCCTTCTTAGAACATAAAACTCTGGAAAGGGTCTTATATTTTGATATTAGATAATTGCAAGGATATTGTCGTCAAATTGATTTATCCTGTTTTACTTTGTGTTTATGACGTTTACAATTTAAAAGAGCCCATGTACTGTGTTAAATAATAAAATACATCATCTATTAATATGATAGCGTTATTAACTCTAGGACTCTACTTATCGATATAATTATTAATCGAAAACTCCTACAGAATTAAATGGATGCTAGTTTTTAAAAGTTGAATTTTATCAATCAGTGTGAATAAAATAATTTCAATAGAAAGTAACAGATAAATTAAACTATTTTATGATTTAATTGAAGTTTCTAAAAACAGTTGAAAAAAAAAACATGCCACGCAAAATCTTAATAAAGTAAAATTTTAACACGACATGACACGTATGTAGATAAAAGTTTTTAATAATGAAGCGATAATTAAACCGTTCAAAAGGGCAGGTGAGGTCGCGCACTCAAGCTAGTGGCTCGATATCGATATGGAGCTTGGATCACTTAAGCATATCATTAAAGAGGAGGCCACCCATCTAGCGCCCCACGCCGCGTCCTCCGCCACTGTGACGGATTCCGTACCCGCCCCTCATTTGTTATACAAATTTTATACTACCCTCCGAGCGAAAGCTCAGCAAACCCTCCAGGCTTCCAGGCAAAGAAACAATGGACGAAACATCCTCGTGAATGTATTTATGATCTCCGACCGCTTCTACAAATGTCTTGAAATATGAGATGTTACTTTATTTCCAAATCGATTTTCTACCGACACAACTCTCAAGAGCAACTCTCTACAGAATTTAAACGTATACGTTGCATGCCTCATAGCTAGCGGATTAAATTAAAGTGTTGTTTACACATGCATACAGTCAAATAACTACCGATTCCATAAAGCTACGAGTATGTTATACTCGAAAAGTAAACGAAGAAATTCCATTTAACTCACTACCACCCGAGGACAATATGCAATTGTGCGGATTGCACAGCAGTCGTGAATGTCGTGATTGAGACGGCAGAAATGGATTACACAGAGCAGCCCCAGGATCGCCCCTTGATTAAATAAAGCTTCAAGTCAATGTCACGCCCCCGGCCTATGGTGTCAGTCTTCGGCATATTGCACAGGACTCATAATGCCTCGAAAATGAATGTGCTTCTTTAAATTTAGATTGGAAATATATTACGAACATTCTTTAGTCATAACTCACGGAGAAAATAAGTAAGCTGAGCGAAAAAACGACTCATCACATAAGTGATACGTCCGTAATAAGTCTACTTATTTTTACCTTGGTAAATAACATTACCTACAACAAGTACCACTTACTCTCTCTTAACATAAAAGCTTGTAATTAAAAATAAAGCTACTCGTAGCAAAGAGTGAGTGGAACGTTTAACCCATTTCATTCCGAATGAAAATTAGCATCAAGAAAATGAATTAAATAAGTTAAAGACAACTGGCATTTTTTGTGCGACATCTTCTGAGACATTGCCTATTAATATTCATTACACGGAGCAAGTTGTTTACATTTTTGCCATATAGAAGAAATGGTCCAGTTGCGAATGCGTCGTGTCCTCGGGGAACGGTGGCCATCAATTTGTTGAAGAGCAAAGAGCTATTTGTCTGTGCTCTCAACATTAGTCAGCGACGACCAGGGAACTGAGGCGCATCAACTGTTTGTTGCGATTTATTGTGCAATTGTCTAATTACAGAAAACTCAAGTATAAAGGAAACGAATAATTATTATTTATCTATACATTTTATATGTATAAGTAACTTATGTTAAAAATAAAATGAGATATGTAGCTATGTATAAATGAATTTTTCTATGTTAAAGAAAAAAATCCTAAGTTTGGGATAAGA
The DNA here is from genome assembly GCA_905147235.1 of Erynnis tages. Taxonomy (NCBI): domain Eukaryota; kingdom Metazoa; phylum Arthropoda; class Insecta; order Lepidoptera; family Hesperiidae; genus Erynnis; species Erynnis tages. Next base: position 7,203,565 of record LR990077.1, on the reverse strand, counting down.
ACGTTGTGAGACCAAAAATATATACCTAGTAATGGGAGTTCCATTAAAAAATCTTAAACATCCTTTCGTTCCACCCAAAAATATGACTTAATAAAATTCCACGTGTGTCATATGTTATGGTACAATAAAAAAAGAAAACGACACTTCTAGCCGGCACCCATAATTTAGAAGCGAGAAATCTATTAACTACGCTTTAAAGTCTATGTTGCCCCCGAAAGGAGAGATTTAATGAGTCTATCTCACGCTTTGCTCTCAATTAGTTCAAGCAACATTCTAATTTGAGTTTTAGTAGTCGTTTTCTTTAAAGTAATGTGAAGCGTGCTATTTCTTTGAATCTAGTACTATAAATATGTGAAAATTAAACGCAATTACTTGCGTGTGCTTACCGTAAAAATGTTTTTGTTAAATAAACTACGAAATTTTTTTGTTTTGCATTTTTCAGATACCTGCCCACCACATTTACACTGCTGCATTTATATTTTGGTTCTTCATGAGTTGAATTGACCATTAATATCGGGTGGTCTGAATGTTCGTTCGCTACATTTAACTACTATTAAAAAACTTAAAACTCGTTTTCATTGCATACAACAAAATCCTATTAGCAAATCATTTAAAACCTATACTCTATCAATTACAAAACATAACTTAGCTGTAAACTGCATAAATCAGCAATCAGACAATAAACTAGGTACAATAGGAACATACGTAAGTCAGTCGATCCGAGCGAGCGCTAATAAATTCCGAGGATTGACTCGCGGAGTAGTGAGAAGTCGTCCATTTACAGAAGCCGCCAGGTTACACGAGCATAAATCTAAGCGAAGTGTCTTCGGCCTCCCGTCCATGAATGGTCGGGATATGAAGGATGACCGGGCATTAAAGCAAAGCTTATACGCCGCATGTCAAGCACGGCCTTAAACAGGACGTTTTGACAACCAACGATACGTGAATTGAAATATGAAAGCCTCTGCTACATTTTCGACTGACGGCGAATATGGGACATGATAAATAAATGACAATTAGTTGAACAAGTGAACTTTGATACGCAATAAGAATTACAATGCTTAAGGAACTGCCCATCTGAGAATATTTATCGTGACACATCTGTTATACTTTTTCCTGTTTCAGACGGTTAACTGTCGCATATAAATTTAAAAATAATAATATTTCAAGCTTTCAACAGTTCTTCAATCATATCGAATACGTGTGTCTTTTAACGATCAAACGAACTTAAAGGCTTGTTGTTGGGAATATCAACTTTATTGCTGTTCTATCATATTCTTCAGAGAACAAACAAGAGATTAGGTACATCGCCAATATAGCAATTGAAGCGAGTTCGAGTTGTCTCCCTAACTCTCTTGTGACCGAAGACGATTTTTTTGAGGCGTCCATCGTAGTCCTCATATTAAGTAGCAACGCATCCACTTACAATAGCATTTTAGACGGGACTTTCAAGATTGGACCAGCTTGCTAGGGTTTAAAAGGATATATCTGCGTGCAAATCTGGATTTTTTATGTGAAACAAAAATATTGGTGAAAAATGTTAATTTTTTAATGTGTATGAGTAAGTGTATATGAGTAGCCTGGCCAGTGGGTTTTATACAAAATTAAGGTTGCAGTCAAAATACAGTTTCAATCTAATTCATATTTTTTAAGATTTCTTTGGACAGGTTGACGTCGATCCAGCGGCATTGAATTGAGGTTCAAAGCCCTAGAAAAAATACAATGGGATTATGCAGTCCTAATGGCCCTCCGAACATGGGCATTAATCTCGTCATACAATATTGATGTTTCAAAATTTATAGCCAGTGCTTAAAGAAAATCTCAAAGTCAATATGGCTTATTAATGTGTGAAGACGCTCACCTCTTCAGAAAACGGTACCTCGATGACATATTTTTATAAATGCACCCGAGATCATTAGCGGAATATTTTCGTTTCCCATCCATAGAATACAATTGAATGTGATCGTCAAAAACATAAGTTATAATTTTAATAAATCTATGTATTGATGTTTATTCGTTTGAACGTTGAAAAAAGGATATTCTACAGACACGTTTCCCTGGACTTTTAAAAATGTCTTACATATAAATGAGAATTAAAGATAAGGGTGCAATTCCATTGAAGAAATCTCAAAGTTGACTTTAATCTGCTTAGAACTTGCAGGACATTTATTTCCAAGGCACGTTCCTTGGCTGAATGAAGTTTAATCTGATTCGCTTACGAATAGATATATTAACGTTTTTTTCGATGAATTCTTAATCGTTAAATAATTTACTGTGCCGTGCTTTCGTGCTTAGTGTTAATTGTATCGCCGTTTAGAGGGTCCATTCATTAATGCGATGCCGTATGCAGAGTAGTATAATAAAAATTAAATTTGACGAAAGATGTAAACATAATTATAAGAAATAAATAAGGAAGAAATGGATTTCAACTTTATTCCTTTCAAAATAAGTGTGGCTGTAATTATACCAAAATTGCAACATTCGACTACGTAGTATAATTATTTTAACTTATTTGTGAAAGGCCATTACAAAAGATATTAGCCACGTTAGATTATACTGTTATTTCATATTGTTATACAATAGAGCCGATAAGACTTAACTTAATTGAATATTTAATACAATTTATCCAATTGGGCGCAACATACAAGAGACTAATGTGTGTGTATACATGAATTTTGCGTTACTCACGTAACACGTAAGATTTATAATGCGTTATAATATACACATCTTCCTTTGCTAAATACAAAGCAGAATATTGGTTGGTAGTTAGGTCCGCCGCCAGCACGTTGTACGCCGCAACAAATTGTAGGGTAACGCCAGTTAGCGCCTCCGAGGTGTCAGAATTGCCATAATTTGCACACTCGACAGTGGCCCCCAGCGCTTGTCGTCACGTGTTACCACCTAAATACTTTTATTACTGAGAAATCCGACTCAAATCATACCAGGGGCCGGCGTTACGCCCAACCCAACATGATCATGATAAAAAATGTTTTAAATGGTAAAAATGGATTGAAAAGCTCATGAATTTTGTGTGAAGGATTTAGAATTACGTATGCAAAATTGAAAGAGTTTTATTAGGTATCTTGACACATTGAGCGATATGGTCATTTAGAAGTTTACTAAGTTTAAAGTTCAAAGTTATTTACGCTTTACTTAATGTCTTACATGTGAATATTAGTAAAAAAAATATAATTAAATCAGTGGATGCAGCGTTTAGTCTCGGTCTGACCCGCCTAAGATTACCCGATAGCTTACGGCTACTCTACATTCGGCGGTTTTTAGAGTGAAGATATTACTGATAAGGCCGAACCAGCGGGCTGCCGAGCGCAACCGTGTGTAACACGGTCCAGACCGGCCTACCGATCTCTGCATCCGTACATCCTCTACAAAACAATGGCCGGCCGGTCGAACAAAAGGAAACAGGCGATCGATTTTAAAATCAGCCCCGCAATCTCTGCGCGGTGTAATCTTACAAATATTTATTATATGTCAAAACAATATGCCGAAATGGAACGCTTATTGTGGTTTTTACAAATGTGTCTGGTTTGCTTGGAGCGCTCGTTAGTGTGAAGTACGAGGCATTGTGGGGTACAATGGGGGGCGGGCCGGCCCGCGGCGCCTGCCCAGCGCGGGAAAACGCTTAGCTCGCCTTCCAACACAAACATAATATCAATGACACTCAACGGATTCTACTATGTTTTTGATACATACTTACACACATAAAAAACGTGTCCTTAAAAATAGTTAAACGTGTCCTTATAGAATGATGGCAAGCAAATGAAACGTCATTGACATAATCAAGTATGATTAGTCATATGATATACATATCCAAACAAATCGTATTGAAATATAAATGATAGTTAAGTGTTTGTTTGGATACGTAGCGGGTGACGTCTTCAGACGTCTTCAGAGGCTTTTATAAAACTTCTAAAAACTTATTAGTATTTTTTTTATTTTATTCAGTAAAATCAGTGTACACTTCAATCGTGTTCATTAAAATATTGTCATAATCTTTGGCACTTACATTTTTAAAGTGTTCACAATTTTTGTAGTTGGATATAAATTAGTATTTACGTATAAATGAGTTGAGTATCAGGAGTAGGTATCCTGAGACATAATTATGTAAATTGAACGGTCAGACATTGCAACAGGTATACATATTTGCATCTTTGGACTTGACTCTTCCAGTTGGTTTATTATTAAATTTGTCGATATAAAAACTAATTACCTTTAATCCTGAATAAGATAATGTAGTAAACGAAACCCAATCATATACCTTGGCCTTGGCTACTTAAATATAAATATTATTGCGTAACAAATGCAAATTTCGCGTAACTTTAAATTTGATACTCACTTACCATTAAGCTGCTTAGTTAGTTAAGATAAAGAAGTCATCTTACTGAAATTATGTATACAAAAATTTTTGATGGCAGCTGTTTGTTTTTCATACACGAGAATAACAGCTGAAGAGATTTTGAAATTTGGAACACATACCTATACTTGATTTGTAATCTAAATTAATCCATTGAATACTTTAAATTTCTTTCTGGACTGCTGCCTTTGGACTATTGCCATAGTTAACTATTCTCAACTGTGGATAAAGCAATAATTAATTGATTAACATGTCTGGAACCTCTTAGTACCTGGAACCTCTTAGTACTTACCTACTGGTAACTTACTGCAGGGCCCGGTCTCCTCTCAGAGTGAGAAGGATGTCGTAAGGCTTTAGTTCACCACGCTGGCCTAGTACTGGCTTGGCAGACTTCACATGCCTTTGAGATCCTTATAAAGAACTTACGGGTTTTCCTTCATTGTCTCAGCAGCTGAAATTTATACAACATAGACATATCATTGACGCCAGCACGAACCTATGAATTAGGTGGCCTTCTATTATTCGTTCTGCCGAGAATCATTCTTATCACACTCTGGACCTTTTAAAGTATACGCGAGCGAAGTCACAGGCAGAAGTTAGTCAACATAAGGCGAGGGTCCCGTTAATTATGGCATCGGGCTCGGCGCGTGGCGGTCGCGACCAATCTCGTCCTGCCACAGTTTTACGACAAAATAATATTCTTTAATTATAATGGACCGTCGCCAAGTAAAAAGGCGGCGCACGCGACATCAGTATTAAATTTTAATGGAATAACAGTTGCACCTGCCAGAGCGAAGACCCGTCGTAAGCAAGAGTCGATCACTGTTAATTCGTTAAATCCGCGAGATGTATCTAATGAGATGTAATTAAGTGGAAGTTGCCGCCTACCGGTGTACTGTGGTGTCCTACAATTTTTGTCTTCGTTCTTACTTATTTTTCTGATTGGATCATATTTTTTATTATTATTTATGGTAAACATGCACCTCATGGACAACCATTTCCTAGGAAATTTCCATCCTATCTGAGGTCATTATGTGGGTGTGTTGCTACTCATGAGGACCGAAATGACCACCCTTAATAAACACCAGCTAACAAAACATGCTACAGGCTGAGAGGCCTACCGTAGGAACAGCTAGTTGTTGACTTTACCATCCAAAATATATTATCATATTTATGTAAAAAATATTTTAGGTGCAATATATTATGTTAATTGTTGTTTTGACAATTTTCTTTCATGAATTTTCTTATTCTACCCTACCCTATCATGCTTTACTTGTACTATACACTATACTACTTCTCATATTTTACATTTTACTGTGTCTTAACCATTTTCTTTGTGTAGAAAGAGTATAGGTATTTGCAACATGGGAAAACCAACTTTCCCCCTTGTCCAGTTTTCGCGGTTTAAGGTAAAAATACCGTTATAGTGAGAGTATCAAAGTTATAGTGAAAGTTTATTCAGTCTCGATCGAAGCGTCAAAATTAACGACAGAGATGTCATAGAACAGGTACCTACAGTACCTCGTGCACACTTACGCAATTAAAACAGCTGAGCAACAAGTACACTGACCATTACAACCGCCACAAGGCCCATTCTAGTTACCGTCACTTTGTATAAATTATACAAAAATAAGCACATCTAGATAAGGATGGGTATATATAAATCGGTATGGAATAGACAGTGATGGGTGAAGTGGCAAGGGCAGGTGTCACAAGACATCTGCTGGCCCACAGACAGGCACGTGGCTCAACCCTCTAAACCGACCTCTTCGACGCCCAACTACAGGAAAAAGTTGAGAAATCTCTCGAATCTTGCGGTAACTAATTAATTTATGAAGACCTCCTGTTCTAGAAATCACTAAAGTTGGCTTTTGTCAAACCCTTGATAACGTTAATTGAAGATTATCTTTTGTTTTGCATAGTTATCAACAAAGAAACGTTAGCTTTTTATGTGCGTTTTTTTATTCGCACCATAAACTTATATATTTTATTATGTAAGCAATGTTGTTGTTATGATTTTATTCGTATGTTTTTCAGTTCTTGCAAAATGATGTATTTATAAAATTTAAAAGTATATTATTCTATTGTAATCTCTGAAAAATCTAATTCTTTCGTTAACATTGGGAGAACTTTGTCTTTGTAGTTTTTAAATTTAAAGCCACATTTTAAAAATCGAGTCCAGTCTATAAGACTTCAACGCGGTCCCATGAGTTTTGCAGGAAGTAACTTGTAACAGATATGTATGTAAAGGATTTTATGAAAATGTACATAAATAAAATTATATCAAGGTTTAATGCGATTTAGCAGTTTAAAATTATCTATCCTCTTCTAAAACTCATCTTTAGTAGACGTTGTTGATGTTGGCGTGGTATGAATATCTTTCAAGCAATACTTAACATTAGGTATTATTGTTACCACAATCTATTTCGGTCATTATTGGCATATTTATGCTCATCTAATGGGTAAGTCAGAGGTAATATCAGAGGTGTGGTGATCCGAAAGACATGTTGATTGTGTTGTGGCAACAATCTTATTTCTCAATTGGTTGCGCTTTTCCCCTAACGTACCTAATGCTTTCAAAAATTCTGTTAAAAGTTTTCCAGTGGTATATTTTAATTGAGGTTTGATTTGGTTTTTCGGTCTCAAGCAACCACTTCTATTCATATGGAACATTTTTGTTGCAAAAAAAAACATTTTTGTTTCACCCTTTAATTGCCACCCATTCATTATCACTCTTAAAATATTACTGCACATCGGTACATGGCACTTCGAGAAGTCATTAAAGCTGCTGAAACCCAATAATATTTTTTCTTCTGAATGGTAGCTGCAGTGGTGCTGGTAAAACAGATATTCGATCTTATCGCTGAATAATAACGTTATGTCGTGTACTTCACGTTTTTGTTAGGTAAAACATAATGTCCTGATAACATTTTGTTGGGAAAGTATAAGCGCCAAGCTTTTTGTAGTAATTGTACACATCACTCAGGAAAAAATTTAAGTTGGCAAGGCATTTTTAACGACTTTTGTATTGTTCGATTCAATAGGTATTTTCATCGATGCCCGTTGGACCAAGCAAGCTCGTGTGTTGCGTCTGGAGGTAGGTACCGAAGACCTTTATATGACCAAACCGAATAATAGTAGGTGTACTAGAGAAAATGTAAAAAATCAACTTTTTACTTTAAAAAAACAAAAAAGGCCATAGATAGCGTTTTGGGGACAGCAATTTAATCAATACAAATAGTATAGCCTTTGTTAATTTTTGGTTAAATAAAAGTAAGTAACTGTAATTACCAATTTTGAAAGATGAACATTTTTATTAAAATAACTGATTAATCAGTTCGTAATAAAACCAGTTAACGATGAACCTTAAAATCCAAATTAAATGCATGTAATACAGAGCACATAAACAACGTTCAGTGAAAATAGATTGGCCATGAAAAATTCATGTGATTTATTAGATATAAGTAGTAAGTGTGCTAATGAATAATGGAGCTCCGCTGGTAAATATTACGCATTTGTGTAACTTGTTTCAATTTATCGCTACAATAAATACCGGACGGTAGCAACAATAAATACTTTTAACAAGGCGTAAAAAACATCAATTTTCGTGCAAGTCCCATTAATGATTTGCCCCTGATTGTTCAACTTACGGTGCATGCATTACAAACATTAAATGACGTCGTAAATTGGCTATTTTATGTCACAGGCGCTAAGATACATAGCTCTCTTCCAAAGACATTGTTGCACTTTACGAATAACTGGCTAAAATAAAAACTTTCTCATTTAGTTACCTAAATTATTTTGCCATAAGTTTTTGTTTTTTTTCTTTATTTACGTTTGACACAGAAAGTAAAGACGAGTTTTAATTGCTTTTAATGGATACTTAATTTGATGTGTAATTAAAAAATCGTTGTCTGTATGTCTTAGTAAAAAATCTGTACCTAAGTACCTACTATAATGAATCTGTAAATTTATATTCATATTTTATATAAACTAATTCGATTCTAGTATTAGAGTTTAATGTAAGAAGTGTCTTGACTGCTAAAATGAAAAATGTTACGCCTGTTAAAATTATTTAGTGATAGCGCATTGAGAAGTTTTATGAAATGATGCGAAAGGCGTTATAAAATGTTAATGTAATCAAATATTAATTAATAGTATTCCCTGGTTGATAATTACCGGTCGGCCGATATGAAGAATTTTATGAAGGACATGTCCGCTACTTTGCCCAAAAAATAAGCCTTGCCATTCAACGGGGTAATGCTGTCAGCGTTCTGGGCACCATGTCACAAGCGGAGCTATTGGATGGCATATTCAGTCTGTAGAATGTTTTTTTTTGTTTGTAAGTATATCTATTTAATTTGTTACATTATTTGATTGTTAGTTTTTAATTGAGTAACGCTCATTAGTTGTATATTAATAGTTATATTAATATTATTTGATCACATAATAAACTTCAATAATGTTCATTTATTTGAAAAAGATGTGATATGATATGTTTTGAATGTGCCTATTAGTAAATGATGACCAAAATCTTTCATAATTACGTTGCTTTGAACATTTATCAGTCACATATTTACAACCTGTTAAAATCACAAAAACATCGGATACCCGCTTTATCAACTGCAAGTCGATATATTAGTATCCACTTTGTTCGAACTTCATCCTATCCACTTTGGCTTTAACTCTAGAGTATATTTTTAAAAGAAGTATTTATTAAAGATTGTCCTTTATAGTGTCACCACATTAAAAATATACAGAAACTACTTTTATGCTTTAAATAATATAATTCTCGTATGACGTGCAACTAACAAAGTCCATCCATGCGTGAATTTGGGAGGCACTTAGCTTACAAAAATTGAGCCTTTAATTTTTTTTTTAAATTTGATTTCAAGACACGAAATGGAACCCATGTAATAGGTATTTTAAACCAGTCGAGTCAAATACACTCTCGAATAATATTAATTTGTTATGTAAAGAAAACCTACTTATGTATACTTTCGAACACATTCGAGGTTCTGGGTGACATTGGACTGACGATCGATCTCAGAAACGATAGGAACCTTGCCAAACTGGATGTCATCATAGATCACTTAGTTTCGGCTAAATTAATGTCACACTACAGAGCCAGAAGACCTATGTCTACAACTGTGCCAATTGTTTTCAATGTGGGTTGGGGCTCTTTACAGGCTACAGCCCCAAAAATCAAAAAACAATATAGATACACCACTAGTTTTATTTATTTAAATGTGCATGCACCTTAACCTTTGGTACTAGGGAAAATCCTAATACCTAGTGGCATTTTCTGCCAGTAAACCTTAATTGATCGTGAAAATGTGTAGGAAGTTGCGTTGCTATTGCTAAAGCACGGAGACGATAAAATTAAAAGAAAATTTCCTAGTTGGATAGGTACTAAAGCATATGTCCATACGAAAAAAAATTATGGTTACCTTATTGTAGGCACGCGACAGGAGGCTTAAGCCTAGACGCTTTGACAGGTTTCCTAAATTGGACTGGGACTTGGTCAACAATCCCACGATTATAAATAAACGCCAGACTCCTTCATCCTTATCGAACATTGTTAGGATGACTTATATCAATTGTTTATATGTAACTTTATACTACATACCATTTTAATATATCATTCAATTAAATTACAATTAAAATAATGTACCCACATGAATTATGTACTCTATCAAACATACCCATATAAATGTCTTTGATCGAGCTACCTACGAGTACCTCTTCCATACATTAAATACAACTTTTAAATAAATTCCATTCAGCTTTCAAATAAGAAACGTTTTAATAAAATAGATTTAATCATGGTTTGTTTCTTATTTATTGACTGTGTGAAAATAAAAAAGTTTATCTGTTGACGAACAATTATTTATCTGTTGACGAGAATTATTGAAGTAAAATACAAAAAAAACAATAATTTTACTAAGACTCTACTTTGTAACACTTTGAAATTGTAAACATCTTTTATGATTTTCTTAAAGAGGTTTTTTGTCAAAATTTTAAGCCAAATTATAAAACAATGTTATTAAAAATAATTTAAAAGTCACTTTATTTTACATCTCTTGTGACTCTACCTTTAATATAATCTTAATTAAGGAAACTCAGTCTAAGAACCCGCTTAATTTACAGCAACTGTCAGGTCTTGATACGTATAACTTAAGCGACATAAATAGACCTCTTTTGCATTGAATTTAAAGAACGGATCAAACTAGGTCCTAGCAAATCTTGAATTCAGTCGTTTTAAATGTGGCGTCGAGGCGTGAAAAGGTCTCTGGTATTTATTTATCGCGACATCCTTTGTCTACGTCATTCACTTCCATACAAGTGGGAATTTGCTCGCATTTTCAATTCCATATACATTCAGTTACTTCTTTATGTACACAGAAAACAATGGTGACGAGCCAAAAAAGGTGCCACTGAATACTAAAAGTACATTTTATTGAGCATTGACGTCGTATTGTCTTACTCGAGTTCGGCCTTCGACGATGGTAATAGGTAGGTAATCGTAGAATCAACGGAACTAAATTATGTGCTTAAAGCTCTTTCGGTCGTGGACTTGACATTGATCGATGTCCGGCGTTCTGTAAAGCAGTTCTGTATAGTGAAAACATTAACTTTACGTGACAAATTATAATTACACTTGGTATAAACACATGAACGCACGGTATGTAAAGGATTTGTGCTTTTGGATATCCAGTAGGTAATTTGATATCATTTAACTTTTATGAGGCCATGAGAGCCAGAGTGGCCTAATTACTTAAACAATAGTTTTCAGTAGCAAGGAAAAAACACAAGCCCAGATTTCAAAAAATTTTAACTTTCTGATAGGCTAAGGTGGTAATTCTAATGCCATCTATGAAAAAAATGTTGAACTAAATTTAGGCCACTGTGGCGCTATGGCTTTTACCGTTTAGACTTAGAGCAGTTTTATCAATTAAAATCTCTTTGTAGGTCGCACGAGGTCCGTACCATTCGCCGCCCTATATCCGCCGTGAAGCATCATTTTCTTTGCTTCTTGTTTATTACGAGTTGTGGTTACCGGAAACGTTTTATACACATACAACCTCAGATTGAATTTGATAATCGTATTTGACATTTGACGTGATTGTCCGTGGATTGCAGCGACCAATTTACAAGTGGCCTACTGTCTACTGTTTTGCTTTTGCTTATTGTTTTTTTAGTTGACCTTTAATAACACTTTGAAAAAACATTTCAACATAATGTACCATTTTTCTTTACAAAATGTATTAATTTACAAAAATGTACAAATTATTTAATAATTAAACAGTATGTAATTATTTTCAACATAAAGTTAATTAATTAACCAATCATAATTCGAGTTCGTATAGTTAAATGAACAAAATAGTGTGGAGAAACCGATTAAAATAAAAACTCATAATGAGGTGAGAATACACAGAACGGTTCCGCCTAGCAATTAAAAAGCCTGATTACAATAAATAGTTAGGTATAGATGATTACAAATTTTAATGGCATGTAAATTCAAAGATATATAAATTTCGACGCTTCATTTAATTATTCGGATCGAGGTACACGCCGGAGAAATTGGTAGCTAATCAATTATCGAAACATGTTTAGGGTGAAGCAAAGACAACTTAACGTCTTAGGAATCATATCGTGTTAAAGGCATACAAGTATTTATTTTTTCGTAAAGTGTTAAAATTATTTATCTTCTGCATAACCGCATCTAAGTTAATGTTATCTACGAGTAGGTATAAAGAAATATTAATTAAAGTTCGTGCTACTAATGAGAAAGGAAACTGAAATGTGTAAATTGTAAAGAATTTTGCCGCGTCCTGTCGTAAATATTTTGTGTAGATAAGGTAAATAATAAACATTTCCAACGTAGTATTTCATAATAAAATTTTCGATAAGCGAGAATCATGCAAGTTTCTTAATTAAGGATTAAAGGTATTTTTATCGACGCTATCTGTAACAAGAACCGAAACGCGCGGAGATGCCTTCGTTTTTATTTGCGGCAATAGCTGATATTCCGATTTCAATTTCAAATAAGTGCTAAGTTCATTCTAATTATACAACGGTATGTTTATCTCCGATTGAAGGATTCGTAGCTATAGTGTATCTTCGCGGTCAACTGTCCTAATTGGCATCCGCTAATTTTGAGCCAGCAGCCTTACGAATATATTGCGTTCTTGCTCTTAAGCTTAGGGCTAATCACGGATTAAATCGGCAGCGGTAAAAAATTGAATTTGCGATGATTAGAAAACAGATGTCGCTCTTAATGAGCACCTAATGTTACAAATGTTTGACTTAAGGGCAAAAACAGCGCCGTGGCATACATTGCAATTAGGTACTTGAAAGCTAATTGCATAATTTATTGTGTATCGTATTTATCTTAAGTATTAAGGTTACTTAAAAGCTATGCTTTCCAATAATCGAACTACGGTGATCGAGCTTAAGGAAGACTTAAAAATAGAGAGGTACGTACCTAAGTACGTATTTCAAGTTCAGTTATTAGAGTCTTAAATTAAACATTATGAACATTTTTGAACTTCTAAGCATGTTTAAAGTAAATAATTTAAAGACTTATACTTTTATCATCAATATCCTTACGTAGATTAGTAGAGTCAAGAGTTCTTGTACATTATTCGGAGGAGTTAATCAAAGTAGAACCGCAGGATACATCAGCTAAACCATTACGATGATATTACTATTAAGGTGAATCAATTTCACTCTTGACCACTGAATTACTTCCTTGGCAAATTAAGCCTTATCTGCGTGGTTCAGTAAAACCTATTTTATCCCTATTTTCACTTTTAACACATGAATTATTAAGGCAGTTACTGCGTTGGTAAAACAAGGAGATAAAGTATGTATCCCATGCAGTATTAGCACGGTATATTTCCACGTGGTGCATAAATTTTAACCATAACATATAGTTAAGTAGGTAAATGCTCATAAAGATTTCAATACAAAGTAAAATAGAAAAAGATCCTATACTGGGTCAAAATACCGACATGGGGCCACTTAAATAAAAAATAACGTATGCACGGCGATATAGAAGTTAATTGTGGTTGATTAACTAACTAAATAACCACTTTCTTTTTTGTCGCGGACGAATTATCACGGTCAGAAAAACTCGGCGCACTACGTATCAACGAATGTAGTGAACGAACCACGCCTTGAATATTGTTCCGCATGAGTAGCCCTCGGAATAATAATTCAATTCAAACATATTATATTTAGGCAATGCACTTAGTATTTCAGCGATTAGTTAGTATTTCAGTAAGTTCCACAATGAACGCAACTTGTCAGCGATTAAACCTCTATACCTATTAAACGTCTACTTTTGACGTTTTATTCCGTTTCTGATGTCTATTTGGAGGCCTCGCTTTAGTTTTAAGGAAATGACTTTGATTGAAAATTGAAGTGAATACATAGTAAGAACTAATAATAGTAGAAGTAAGTAGAAATACGCAATTCATACAGTCAAGTATGACCTATAATTGAAATGATGCACTTTAGTCTTAATTTTATGCCTATTTAGTTAAGTGAAGACCGCTTATCAACATTTTTAAATTGATAGCATAGTTTCGCAAACACGGTAATACATGTATAGATGTCGGAGAGTCTAATCAGGGGCGACTATCGTATTCTTCAGAAACTTTACTTGTGACGTTGTCTACGAGCTGCAGTGACATAAACATGTTAATTAATCATGAATTACGTATTTCCCTATTTTATATTAGATACAGAAAAGTGTACATATTACGATTTAGTATCAAAACAAACTACCGTTTTTATACGTAGATGGACTCAATTTCACCCTGGAATTTCACCCAATTGTCTCAAAGGCCTTTCATGTCGTCATAGCAGTGTCCGTCATCAACTTATCGGCCCTATTAAAGCTCAGATTTCATTATTTATTTCAAGTTTAGTACCCACACTCATAGATACACAAATTGTAAATAAACAATGAAATTATGTAAATATTAATAAGTCTTAATTAGGATTACAATAGTATTTTAATAGATTACGTCATTGCATTTTTAAAGTACCTAATATTTCAACATAAAAAGTTCGCACTTTCGAAAAAATATAACAAGTTCCAATACTTTTTGAACGGACAGGTTTTGTCAAAACTGTACCTTGACCTACATTACCTCAACGAATGTTAGTTACGAGTAACTAACCTTCGTACAAAGGCATTGTGTATTATATTCTAAATCATATTTAAATTACAGTTCCAAATGATTTCTATCATGTCTAATGAGATAAAAGCCACTTGGAATTTTATAATTTAATAATTATAACCAATATATATACATATATATATATACATTTAAAAGTGAGAGCAATCTAAAATAAATAATAATTATATTACGGTCGGAAGGTACCAGCCAGCACCACTGCCATACACCATTGTGTTTCAAGTAGGTCTATGTTATGTTAGACCTGCTTAATTACAACTTAAGAGAGCGCTCACTTAGCAAGTAAAGTTGATTGATACTCAGTGTGCCCATAATAAATACAGTCCTTTCGAAATTTTGACATGAAGGCAACTTATGGAACACGCTTAATCATAAGCCGGATATCAGTAAGTGCCAACTGTAGGTGACCAACTACGTCATATGGTTGACAACTTAACAAACCTAATTTAATTGTTACATACCTGTTACGTAAGAACCGCTTTAATTTGTATATTTAAGAGCCCTAGATAAACTATTATTTAAATCACTAAACTAGTTTCTGCCCACGACTTTATTACAACATCATGCCAATCTGTTCCCGAGTTAAAGAACCAATACCTAAACCAATGACAATATATTAATAAAATATTAGCTAGCCTAATAGCACTCACAAAGTCCTAACTTTATGTTTAATTAAATAACCAAGTAAATTCTTAGATTTTTTGTAAATATACCTTTGATTTTTGATTATTTTTGAAGTAATCTCCAAAACTTCGATATTCGATATCAGACTGAGGTAAAGTTACAATTTATTATTTGACATTTAAAATCATTTTAAAAAATTAAAACGACTTCAAGAAAGTAACTTAAAATTTTGAAATAACATTTTTTATATCCTTTGAAATTGGACGTGGGTGTTCATGAACTTCTTTCGAAAGGAGTTCTAACACTGAAAAATAAATAGGTAATTTGGTAAGGCTAAAAAGATTTATTTATATAAAAATCCGTAATGATAATATTATCTTTATATTAAGGTTAATCCACACATGATTCATTTTAATTTGTCATGGGTAATTTTATCAAACTGAATTTAGTCATCGTTAGGAAGATTTTTCGTAGATAAACATTGCCTTGTACACATAATAATGTAGTTTGAATTTTATTAAAAAAAACTTGTCGTAATAGTCTAGATGTATAGTCTGTGACTATAATCATCTATAATGTATCGTTTTAAACAATGAATAGTTACCAACCAAATTCTATAAGGGCGAATCAGAAGTCAGGATAGTATGCTGACGGCATATATATCCATTTTTCTATAAGTACTAGCCATAATTTTCCACTGTCAATACCAATACAAATATTATATATAATTATTATATAAAAATAGGCGAAGGCGAATCAGTTCAGAACAATTTTCTCTTTCGTTTGTTTTCTTTGATAGGTATTGACGAGCTTTAGTGCAGACGGTCAATAAAATTAATTAAAAAACACACAAAGCACACAACCATACGTTTTTACACACAATATACACACTCACACATTTGTAGATACGTACACAAAAATGACATGTTTTTCTTCTGGTTACGACCACAAATTAGGTAACACAGGTTACGACGATGGCGCATTCACGTTCAGCCAATGAAAAGTTAAAGTTTATTTAAGTTAAAGTTTATATTTTTAAGTTAAAGTTTATATTTTAAAAAGAAGGAAATGATAAAAATTTATTTGACTATAATTTTTTAATAAATTATAGTCGAATTTCGACAACTAGGCGACCACTAGTATTTATAAAAATGAATTGATTGATATATTAAAAATGAATTGATATATTTTGTATTTATAAGCAGTAAAAGAATAAATTTTAAACAAATTGTTTATTTTATCATAAGTGCAAGGTCCAAAAAACAAAAAAATCCTTGAACAAATGCAGTTTTATGTTGGTGTATTAAGTTTGTAGTACTAGTAATGTCCTCTACGTTTCTTTAATGATTGCGATTCAAAAGCAGCTTCGCCTGTAGCTGATTAGAGGCCCCGGCACATGAGGATAACGGGTCTCTGTGCCCTGAATAGGACACATTTTTATAACAGATATAGAAAGTTAAAAATCAAGATTCTATATATATAAATACTATAATACATCCATTAATGAATGGAAAGTGCAAAATAAATTTGTTTTAATTTACTGAATTTTAGAAAATATCTTAATGTTTTAAATATGTATATTAAGCTACGTAATCTGTTACTAAGAGTCTGTAGGTAGTCATTCAAAATTCGAATGAGTGTCAATAACAACTGCCAAATATTTAAAATTCTTATATATAAAATTCTCATGTCACAGTTTTAGTTCCCATATACTCCTCCAAAACGGCTTGACCGATTATTATGAAATTTTATATGCATATTCAGTAGGTCTGAGAATCAGCTACTGTTTATTTTTCATACCCCTAAGTGAGAATGGTTGTCCACACCTAATATTTTTATTTTTATTTTTGGACAATTTTTTTTATTTTTATTTTTCAATAATGTGGCATCAAAAAATACATACAACCCTAAATTTTCACCCTTTTATCACCAACCCCTATTTTTAATAGTCGATTTTTAACGCTCGATATGTTGTTTTGTCATATAAGTTACGAGTATATGTATATGGCAAAACAACGTTTGCGGGGTCAGCTAGTAATTTATATGTTCAAGAGACACAAGCACATCCTTCATCTGTAGAGTTGCAATAATGTCGTAACTAATCAATTGTTTCTGACGACTAGAAAATTTTATACCTACCTACCTATATATTTTGTTTGAGTTTAAAGTTGATTAATTTATCTTCTTAACCAATTGTTTATCGAGCAGCATCATAAAGAAGAGCAGTATCTTTTTTATTATTATTTATTTATTTTTATTACTTTTTCCCTCAATATTATAGTTTATGGATAATATAAAAGGTTAAAAAACTATTTTTAATTAGAACAAAGGACTTAATATAGAGCAGTATCATATGAAATAATGTTGACGTCTGGTTTTAAGTGTAAGCCTAGTCAAATTGTTTAAGTACATACACGAAAAAAATAGGACTTAGGATGCTACCCTGTCGTACTCCCTGATTTATTAAAACGTTAGCACTTTTCAAAAGATAATAAACTAATTGTGTAACTTGAATGCTATTTTTTCCAACTTACCAATCGGGTGTGGTCAAAAGCCGTTGCTAGATCTAAAAATACAGTTAATAATAATTATAATTTAAAGCCTCTTATTTAAATTATAGCACTGCATCATCGTTGGATTTTTTACGTCGAAAGCCGAATTTGTTTTCAGAATATTCTCCAAATCGTTTTCAGTTTTTCTCCAAATAACTAACTGCTACGGAGCTCGCAACATAATAAAAAAGTGGCCCAAGATGTTAGAATTCTATTTAATTTTTACTGACTTATGGCGCTGCAACCCTTTTTTATGGACTACTGTTTGGCAAGGGTCTCTCCCCACAACACGGGGAAACCTGATGCACACTCCACTACGCTGCTGCGGATTGGTGGAGAATTATACTGGACATACTGACGTATACTTTATCAGTATTCATTAAAATATTATCTGTCCGTATTGATATATTATTTAATTTTAGGTAGTAGGTTAGTATTACGATTAGTTTACAGATTCTGTTTCATTATAACGTGATATAACACCTGATGCGTGATATACTCAAGTTAAGAGCCTGACAACACCCGATGATTTTAGGAATCGGGCATCTTCGGCTCGCGGCTCCCGCCTACCCCATGCCCCTCATGCGCCACTGTTAGTGGAGCGGACTCTATGAGAACTAAATAAAATGATAAAATCGGCACTGTTTCAAGTGTTAAAGAAATGTGGACAACATCGTCAATAGATGGCACTGTTTCCAGTTTTAAAGAAATATGGACGACTCTAGTAATGATGTGATTTTAAAACGCGGAGCTTTTTTATTGAACACCTAAAACTTCTTATTATTATTCCCCATCAAAGGTCCATATAATACCTATGTTTTCTATTCATCTCACCAAAAAATAAATAAAACACGGTCTTCTCTTTCAGAGGATGTACCCAGAATGCCATTGTTTCGCTATTAAATCACTATTAAATTAAAAATTCAATAATTCAGCAGTACCTAAACATGTCAACCAACAATTCAATTTCTTCTTACAATATTAAAGAGGCTTGGAACAAGCTTCATAATGTTATTGCATATTATTACCCTCAAATTTTTCGATGGCCTCAAATAATACCTAACCACATAAAAGCAAGTAGATTTGTCACGAGATCGAGTAAAAGACAGATAGACGATTTAACTGGTTTTTGTATAACCAGTTAATTCGTCTATCATGTAAAAACATGTATTCTGAGACATACAGGTTTCATCACGTGGTTTTAGGAAAGGCGAGAGCTGGAATCGAACCTAGACTCCCGGCATGGGAGTAGGAACGATTTTTTAAATTGTTGAAAACCCTCTATTTACACAGCCGACACAGGCCATAAATCAGTCGGCGCGCCGGCGGCGCAGTACTATGCCTACCGTTTGAAAAAAGCCGCTTTTGGCTTCCTTTCGTTTCAGGTCAATGACCTTTCACCTTGAGCCTGTTACTTTTTGTGTCTTTTATTTGTGTAATTATTTTGTTTGAAATTTGCATTTTTTTTTATTTTCGGTCCTGAACCTTTTCGTATGCTTTAACACACTTAAGTACACGATCTTTGTGGTTTAAATTAATGAGGTAACGTCATCTCCACCTTGTACAATATAAAAATGAATATGTTGCTAAGCGCAAATCTCGGGAGGAGCTGAACCGATTTCGCTAATTTTTTTTGGATATTCCTTTAAGTACGAGGATGGTTCTTACGGAGAGAAAATTTGAAAACAATGTAAAGAAAATAATAAAAACAACAATTTCATTTTCCTATATAAACTGTTCTACCCATGTACTACCTGTCAAACATCATTTCAGATTGAATACTTCATAAGTTCATATGGCAATGTCATGCATTTAGAAACGTCAAGATTTTTCTTTATGGATGCCACTTCTATAATGCAAACTGCAATGATATAATATACATATTTTATAATGGCAAAACGAAGTGTGCCGGGTCAGCTAGTAGGTAATAAAAATAAATACTTGCATAGGTGTTATAGATTATATTATTAGATGTATGTATTATGTTTGAAAACATTCAGTTTATTTCCATTGGGCCTTCAACTCAAATCTTCAACTTAAATGCATGCGTTTTTTTTCTCGTTATTAATAACAACAAAAATATATAGACTCATGAAATATTCACAAAATATTTAATAATAAAGCATTTCGTACGTCTCAGTAAAGGCGCAAATATTTCTCGGTCGCAAATTTATCAAACCGACTTGTTATTCAAACGTAAACACGGTTTTTTAATTAAATCTACCAATCAAAAAACAACACGCATTTTTATTGAACACTTCCTTTATACCTAATAGGTATTATTACCTATCAATCCACGAAGACGCACAGCCCTAGCCGGCGGCCCCACTATTCCTCCTAACCGTTTATAAAAATTACCGTGTTAGTGATAGGTACAATTCTAGACGGCAACGCCGCGCGTAGCGGTGTCGGTTTGGCAACGTCGCGTCGCGCGAATTTCGGCGGCGTACAATTTGAAAACGGGAGGGAATCCTACATTATATGACCCGGGTTCGAACCCGAAGCAAAATATAAGAAGACATTCTGGATTGAAATGTTTTTTGTATTACTATTTTTTTATTTCATATTATGCTATGGATATTTATATTTCCGAATTCCGAAAAAAAATAACGAATTTTAGATAAATTTATAATTTCAAAAATAATTGTATAGCTTATAACAAAAAAAAATTATTAAATTGACGTTGAAACTTTTATTTATTTGTAACTTAATAAAATCTGTCTTCTTATTTATTCAACAATTTCCAAAATCAATAATCGATGTAAAAATTTGTATTATATAAAAAATATAATTATATAAAAGTGAAAATAAAGTCACGCACACGCGGATTTGAACCCACGCCCCAGCGTATACAGCCTGGCGTCCTACTTAATACGCCACACAAGCCTCAGACGAAGCTATGAAATTGTGCTATATACGACAACTGTGTATTATTTTGGAATGACGGAGCGACGCACGTCCACCTAGCATCGCGCCTCTGCGCTCTCTGTCAATTGCCATAATAGTAAGCGAGAAATACAAAATACGAAAATATTGCGCGGAGCACGCGAAAGAAAAGTTTTAAATTTTACTGATTTACTGAATATTTATAAGCTTATTGAAAAAAATTAACACAATGATGTGATAATAACGAAGGTCTGCTAATATACTGGTTAAATTATTTGAATAAATATTAACAAACAACGTTGTAGTTTAGTATAAGAATTCAGAAAAGGGGTAACTTTGCAATTTTTTTTTATCGAGGCAACTTTGTCAAAATGTGTTTCGACGACTATGTTGTCGTTCGGAATACAGTCTAGAATAACATATATTTTTCCCATTGTAAAATACTTTGTAATTTTTGCTGGAAATGAAAAATAAGAATAGCAAATTTGCTGAATTACATGTTATCAGCGCCTTAACGAGAGCAAATAGGCTATGAAGGATCGCACGTGTATCCCACACTTGTTATTTCATTAAAGCCAGTTTTGGTACGGTCTGCATAAAAACAAACAATTGATTTACCCTTCTGAATAAAATTTGTTATTTATTACAACGTATTACTACTGTCAGGTTGGCTGGAAGAGAAGTTATTACTGATCAGATCTCTTTTCGGTTTTGGTACAGTATTATAAATATGTATGTATGGGTCAGAAAATTGTTTGTTTTTATGTTTATTATTACAACATTTAAAATTATTTTTCTTAATATAAGAAATTACAAAGCTTATGGACATAAATTATTTACTTACTGAGGTAGGTATACCCAATATTTTATTTACATTGTCAACATTATCATCGGGCGTTTAATGTTATCATGAAAATGGAACTGTTAAATTTATTTATGCCTTTCTGAAGTATTTAAAATTATGAAATAAAACGGCACGCGACTAGTACCTACTGGAAGATACAGAAGATACTACTACCATAGTAGGTTGGTTGGGTAAGGAATGTTTTCTGAATATATAACAATGGTTTTAGTACCAATTTAACGAAAGCCTCCTATTAACAATCATTCATTCTAGTGTCTGCCGCTACATACTGTTTGCGTTGACGGTACCCATGACATAAATACTAAGCTTGATTGGATTTCAGAATATCATTACTATGCCACCAATAATGTTGAAGCCCTTCTCAAGAATTTCACGCCGATAATATTTCGTAATTAGTAACAATCTTGTGACCTACGTGTAAGTTGCTAACATCTATATTACCTATTAAACAACTGAATCTACAACCTACAAAATGTATCAAGAGTTAAATATGCTACCAATTTTTAATATGTTTTGTCTTGGAAAGGGCGAATTTTATCTTAGTGTCTAAATATAGAAGTAAGTTACGCTATACCGGTAAATTTATAGTTTTTGTGGAACACCCCGTGAAAACAGGAAGTAGTTTAATAAATAGCTATAGCTAAAACACTTAGTCTCACATATTTATTAAATATATTATTTATAAAATAGGAAGTACATGCCCAATTAGGTGGAACGATTATTATCTAATACTAATACACCATTTCAAATAAGCTTAGACTAATGACTTAATCTGTACTTCGCTAAAGAAATTGGGGGTTAAATTGTAGCGAGAAAATTACACACGCAGCGCCTTTGAAGATTAACTGACCAGATTAACTATTGCGAGTTTACGCTTGCGGTCAATCCTCACTATAGTGGTAGATACAGCCTATGAACACATCAACTCTACACTTTCATAGTGTTTGATAGTGTTTGTTCCCTTGCATTTATAGACCTTGAGGGCTTTCTAAGAACTTATTTGGTAGATAAACCGTTAAGTACTTCATTTTCAGAAGTCTGGAGGTAGTTCATTAGCTACTATGTACCTATGTAATTTAAACATACCATAAAAGATTAATAAATCGGCAGCTTTTAGTGAGCAAATAACTTAATTAAAACGACTTTATCAGGAACTGGCGAAAGTCGCCATAATCTGTCTAAAATAATTCGGATTATAATTATATTCTATTGATTGAGTAATTATTATTTTTTTACCTTCATAAAAAATATTTATTTAAATAATTCTTCTGCCGCATACCTAAGATTTAACGAAAGGATTTTATAAAATAAACAATATCCTATTTAATGAAAACTAAGTGAACATTGCACTTACAAACAAATTAACATTGTTTATTTTCATATTTTCCAATTATTTGACCCATATTATGATGAATACAGTGTGCACAAACCAGAAGTATTAATGGTAATCTAGAATAGACCTTGTGTACGATTAAAACAATTATGCATTGACAACGTCAAAAAATAAAAAATAGTAGGCCTAAGGTATTTAACAAATTTTGTTTCATATTTTTTGTTGTCGGTTTAATTTTTTAATTTTTTTTTTTTTCGTAAATTTTAGTTTTAAGTCCCACGGAAACTACTGAACCGATTTTGATGAAACTTTTATCATTCTCTGTTGAACAAAATGCAAACCAACAAAAAAAACTAACACGATCCGTCTTTTAGTTTCGGAGATGTACAAGACAAACATACATACACCCATGAAATTTGGTTTTCTTGTTTGAAAGCTGTAAGAGACCACTATAATTATGCTAAAAATTGTGCAGTTCTGAGAATATTACATACATACGTGTCGAATTGATAACCTCCTTTTTTGAAGCCGGTAAAAAAGTGAAAAGTTTTTTTACTTGCCATTATTGACAATCTAGTGCATGCATTACAACAACCTTGTATCTCATGAGTAAATAACCGTATGGAAGGTACCAAAAGAGTACCTTTTGCGAAATTCGTACCCAGAGGTTACTTATGGACTACATTGAAATGGAATTATAATAAAAGAAAGCGTTTAAATATGTATGTTTAATTGACTTATAATAGTAATGCAAGTAGAATAATATTAAGGTGTATTATTTTATTTTAATCCTGCAACTCCTTTATAAAAATATCCCACTATAGATATCATAGATCCCTAACAGAACTGAAGTCATTGATCAATGATAGTGAAAATTCGTTACAACAGAGGATCAATCAGGGTCAAAAGTTTAGGTTTTAGGTATTCAGCCATTTAAGTGGATTATTATAGTGGATGAACATCTACATACAACTACATACCGATTAGCTACTCAATTACTATAAAAAACGCAGATCGTACCACCTAACAGTAGATACTATAAAATAGTTCTATAGTACCCCTCATTAATTGCTCTCATTCATACACATTCCAGTGGTCGTGAATTACGAAATAGGATTGAATCAGTTGTGACGTTTACACTGCAGTAACTCGAGCATACCAATACCTACTGATTTCGCGACTGCTTAACCACAGGTTCAACGGTAATGAGAAATGACACTGGATAGCTTTTCTTTAGTTACTAATCTGAATTCTTTTTTGAAATTTCGAATAAGAATATCAGTTAAGGTCATTCAAAAAAATAACCCTTCACATGCATAGACCCACACTAGGACTACCACCACTACATGTGTCATGTGTGTCCTGGACACACACAAGACAAGAACAAAAACAACTAGACCGAAAATTCAAATTTATCATTCAAATATCTGCTCTGCCGAGAATCGAACTAAGGACATTCCGCGCAGCGCACCTTAACCACTGTGCCACTCAGGTCTTCGTTTTTTCGGTTTCGTTCCGTGAATAGAAAAATAGGACCGTTTCTAGACTCTTAATTATTATTCTAGTTCCTATCGGTATTGAGGTAGGTCAGTGCTTTTTTTAAAAAAAGAAAATTAGTGTCCTGCAAACTAAGAATCTAATGAATGTAACTAAAACTACTCTTTACCGAAACTCTTAAAACTAAGAGTACTTATTTGTTTAAACTTCAGGCACCATATTATTATAATATTATTATATTGAACAAATTAAAGGGGTACATAGACCGAACCGACCGACCGAGCGATGTTAAAAATGCGAAACAATCAATGAATTTCAAAATGTACAGACAATAACTTATCAACTTATCTCTATATTTTTTATTCAATCGTAAGGTTTGTCGCTAGTGCCTCTTAAATATTAGGTAAATTCTATGCAATATTCTACATATTTTTTACTTTTTATAAATAAATAATGCCATGGATTGTCCACCATCCTCAAACAATACTGTAGTTAGTCCAACTAATAGGACCTCCTTGTTTCGGAACCAAACCTCGATTTCAACAATTTTCAACGATTCACATTCAACAAAAATTTATAAAAAATATTTTTTTGATTATTCTGTTTACAAAACACGATTTCCTTGTTCTACTTCATTCATAAATTTCGGCAACACAGTCGATTGTACCTTAATATTTTTCCAACATGTAAATAGTTATAAAAACTTGCGCAATGCTTAACTCTATGTTCGCTCCTTAGTACCTACCTAGCGGTTGGAAGGAGATTGTGGGAGGTTTTAAATAGTAGGGGTAGGTTCGCCACTTTCAGTCCAACTCGAACCGCCATACCATACCTAGGCGGCACCGTTATACCATGTACGTAGGTTTACCATATAGACTAGTTAAGATGTAACTTAATCTCGTTTGTCTTAAATAATTTTATATTCTAAAGTTTAAAAATATTTAAAATCCAAAAATAATTTTGAAATGGATTTTTAAAAAATTGGTCCGCGTTTTTTTCATACAAAAAACAATTAAAAGACGGTTTGCTTAAAGACAAAAAACCAAATGTGACGCGAATATTAATCGGTAACGAAATTGTGCAAATACTTTTACCATAAATCTACGAGTATATTGGAGCAAATTGTTACGTTAAACATATTGATATATCAACTTTGATTAATGTCCCAGGAAGTCATTAATTTTATTTAGAACTTTGTCAACACTGTGCGTTAAGTAATGTGCGTTAAGATGGATCTTCGATATTAATGCTGCTATTTCATATTTAACTGAAGCATGAATTAATGAGTTTACTTGTAGCAAACTTGAGGACTACGACATATCATTTTATGGCAACGTTCCCTTCCTTCGAAGTTTTCAATATATCTACAATAATTCCATCAGTATCGTGGCGGTTCAAACGGTGCCCAGTTGTATTGGCAGGAGTTCTCAACTACAAAAGAAGGTCTACATCATCCATCACCTAAAGTGGTTATCACTCTAGTACATGATGCAAACAAATCTGATATTCATTTCCTGCAGATTAGAAATTTAGATGTTCGGTTAAAAATTTTCTTTTTTACCATCCGGTTCTCAGTGTCTTAATGTCTTGTGTGGCCGTGATACAGGGAATTTTAGTTTGGGTCGAAGTGTGTCGCTAGTGTGAAACGTTATTGAAGCGTTATGTATTGTCCTCAGGTCGAGAATAATGGGTGCGCGGGTCATCTTTCTCTGTTGTTTAGTGAGCTTCACGTCTGCGGCAGTGAAGCTTCAAGAGCTATATTCGTGGAATGTCCTGGATTGGAACTATCCAGATACATTCTCGAAACAAATAGCTCTGCAGTCAGGCGCTCTCATCCCCGAAAATGCCCTTCCCGTCGGGATTGAGAGGTGGAGGAACAAGCTATTCGTCAGTGTACCCAGATGGCGTGCTGGTATGTATGGTACAATAAAATTAGTCTACAAAAACATAAAATCTCAGTAACAATCAGTGAAGGATTAGGTCAATGAACAGAATGAGTAAACAAGTTATCTATTCAGTTTGTCGAGAATAAAAGCCACGTTCACATATTAAAAGTTTTACGATCTTGTTGAATTTATTCGTCTGAACACGCTACTGCGTTTCAAGATTTACTACCTATATTGTGAAGATACGTAAATTTGAGTAGGTTACGAAGTTTCTTTAAAGTGGTATATTTTTTTTGTTATACCCTTTTTGTCTACTTTCTTTTAATTTTATAAGTTTATAAAATTAAAAGAAAGTAGAATTATAGAATTAGAAGTAGAATTATAGATTCTATACCAAGATGTCTATCTTACTTATAAAATACTAAATCTAAATATAAATAAAATAAAAATCTATACGATAGATGCTTAGATAAATTAGATGCGTAGATACCTTTAACCTTGAATGCAGCTTATCAATAAAACGTTTTTCAAAAACTTTTCACTCTAATATCCAGATAAATAACTGACGTATAACGTATGTACTCGTACTTGTATTTAATAAAACTATGTTATAATGATTTATATTATAAAAATTAATCGCTGTTCGTTAGTCTCGCTAAAATTCGAGAACGGCTAGATCGATTTGACTCAATTTAGTTTCGAAATGATCTTGTATGTCCAAGGAAGGTTTATATGGCGAGAAAAAACTTTTATATTTTACAGAACGAAGTGTGATGGGTCAGTGAGTTTTAAATAAAAAAATGATATTTAAGTGTCTAAAATAATGTATTTACTTTTTTTAAATCTAATATATAGCTACTTATATGACAAAAATAATATTTTATTTTGGAATGTGAAAGCTTATCAGTAAGAAATAAAAACACAGATTTAATATTTTGATTAAAAAAAATATATGTTTCGACATAAATCATTTAAAAGCCAAAAAATATCATTCGTATTTGCCTACAAACCCATAATTAGTGGACCGTATACCTATCTGAGGCAACTTGCAACTAACTAAACAATATTATCATCATCATAACCCTAAAAAAGGAACAAAAAAGTAAATTGGCGTAAAAAATTAAAACCAATGAAAAACTTAATTCGCTGTTAATAAAAAAATAATGAAGGTCGAAGTCTGGTAGAATTATTCTCAGTTACATTGGAAAACAAAAAATATAAATATGACCCGTATAAGATTCGAAACATGGAAATTTTCAAAGTACTGATAGCGCGGAAGTAAACATAGGTACTCAGACTTTCAGAAAGAAATTTTTTTTATGTTTGACTTTTATACTGAATTAAGTGTATGACCTATAGGAGAATATTTGTTATATTTTTATAATTCCTCAATAAACATGGCTGTATTGGAAAACTTATCTAGTGATCGAGTATAAAGTATTTCTCCAATTTCATCTTTTTTGTGTTTATGAAATAATATCAACCAAAAAATAACATAAAAAATATAATCCTAAACCTTATATAGATATTTCAAATCGTTACGTAACATAGGTATAAGACACATAAATTGGAAGTGTGTGTCCAAAAAATACATAGGAAAGTTATTGCAACATATTATGCAATAATAATTTAAAATGGACATCGTTGTTGTCGTTCTCGTAAGTTTTTGATAGAATCGCAATGATATCTCAAGAAAGCTTAGTATTTTTCTTGCTTTCAGTCTTAAAAATATAATCGTCAAAATTATTGAAAGAATATTTGTGCAGCACCTTTAAAATTATTTTCTATTTTACACCTTGTACCGTGGACAAGTTGGGCACGACATAAGTACATTGTTATAAGGTCAGTGATAATAATATAATTTAAAATTTAACATGATTTGAACAGAACACTGTAATAGGTTAGCTTATCAGTCAAACGGGATTAGTCAATAATACTCTTAGTTGGTATAATTTATGAAATTTCTCAGTTAAAGTATAGATAAGCATGCGCTTAGGGCTTGTTGCAGTTATTGATTTGACAGCTTAGTATAATATCTAAACTAACTTGAGCTCATTTTAATATTGGAAATCTATTTAGTTCTCGTTTACCGCAGCGCCGCACCTTGTTTAACTTTATAACTTCGTACTCAATAACTCATACTGATTGATACATTTGCGTAGGTAAACTATGAAGAAATATAAATGAGATACGAGTAGCTCATTAATCTGTGTTATGGTGTATTATAACGAATGTACCAGGGCTACCACAAGGTGAAACGAATCGATGTATTTAGAGATTTTTCGTTATTTTGTGAAGGAACTCATTGAACTCTAAATTGTTTTGTCATATTTCTGCGAGGGTATATCAAATCGAAGACCATTCTAAATTACCGTGGAAAATAGATATTAATTTCGTTTTAAAAGAACAAATCAATCATTTAAAGTACCTACATGGGAAAACAAATATTTACGAAGTCTTCGTTTCTATATAAACGTTTATAAAAACAGACAGGTAATCAACACAAAAAATGTAGCTCATACACAAGTAAACCGATTTTTTAATCCAAAAGGTATTATTTTACTGTCATATTGTGTAAAGTTGTTCGCGTATCGTTTGCATTAATAGACGAATACGTACATTGTTCATAACATTAGTACAACCTACGAGTACATTGTGCACATCGGATGTAAGCAAGTGGAACCGGTCAGTTACTTAATTCCATGCGTGATTATAATGTACTGTACTGATAAGTGATAACACGATGTTTTTTGTGCCGCTATATAAAATTACAAAATGTCTGCTAATAGCCAGACGGATAACATTGCGTGCTGCATCCCATCATACTTACTGGCTCCCCCAACCTCTTTACTGGCTCAATTATTAGAATACATAATAGTTGACACTTACTTAACTATGCAAGGTGGCTGTCAATTTACTAATGGTATTAACATTCTGAAACATGTCGAAATTATTTAAAGCGATCTATGTCGTAGATATAATATGAACATAGCTAGTACGACACCATGAAATAATGATAACCTTGTACATAGAAAAATATGCCTACATTACCCAATCACTTACGTATGATTTTTGATTTTGAAATAATGATTTCAATGTGAATGTAGTTCAAACATAGGTAGGTCATGTTTCATTACTCAAAAATAAGCGCTCATAGTTTTTGACTTTTATTTAACGGAGCTTTAGTGGAATAAATTAAGACATTCTGGATTTTAATATTTCGTCACCTTTACAATTAATTCTTTTTTAAAATTACTGAGTTCATATGACTACTTACTATGTCTGCAATCTTTTAGTGACCGCCGAGTCGGGTATCCTCTCAGAAATAAATGGAAGGGTTGAATCCACTACGTCGAACAATTGGGGGTTCGCGTATACATAAATTAAAAATAAAACTTTACATGTCCCTTCAAATTTTATTCTTCTTTAAAGCCTTCAGCTCCTGTTCTAATAAAAAAATAATAGAAATTTTTAAAAAATTTTGGGATCTGCTTTTGTACTACTACCACTGAACTATAATTATAAAAACACGCACGTTGAGTAATCTCCAGGCCTACTGGCCTACTGTCGTTTCTTTAACTAGAGATAAAGAATGTTGGTAATTAAAGAATTTGAAGAATGTGGCCCTGCCTGCTATAAATGGCAACACGTAAAGGACTTTAATTATACCGGGTTGATTAGAAACTTAAACCTTTCCATACGATGGTACGCTTAGACCTTGAAATGCTCCTACAACGTCGTAGAAACATGCCATTAAACTGAAGAACCCTAAGAAAGGCCTTATTGAAAAAGTACAGACGCAACTTGTAAACTGAATTTAAAACCTATGAAATACTCAAAAAGGCTGATTTTGTGGTAACACATCACTGAACACGATTAGTAAACAATTATTAACCACGAACAAAAATATAAAATTTTCACAGAATATTTTGAAAAGCGTATTGCTATGATAGATTGATGAGGAACGTAGGCGCGGTACAATGTAATCGACCGGGAACGGATACATCACAATATTGCTTAAATGAAATTTCCAGTGCCTACACAAAATAAATGAATAATTAGATTATTGCATTAATCCGATCGTTACTTCGACGTGTTACACCTTTTGTTGCAACTCTTACTTTATTAGCTATGAGAATAATTAATAGAGCTATGCTTGGCAATTTTTTTTCACCCGCGACGGAACGGAGACTGTATATTCGTTTGGGGTGAGAGGCCCTTTGTGCAACATTCTTTATTACCGCCTGTCTCCAAAACTACTTGTCCGATTTTGATGAAGTTTTCAGTGATGTGTTTGGATTTGTTGGCTGTATGTTGTTCGATAGGTGGTACAGTGACAACGCCCGAGGGGGGCTGTAGTAAAAATTTGTTGATTCAAATCAGATGCGATTTTCATTCAGAGATGGGTTCTGGTTTTATTAGTGCATTTTAACTATTATTATAAAGAGAAAACATTAAATTTTTTGTTTGTTTGTTTGTAAGTTTCGTTTGTTTATTTGTAGTGAATAGGCTCGGAAACTACAGGACCGATCTTTAAACAATTTTGACTAATAAAAATTTATGTTCAGTCTAAGTAACATAGGCTATATAAAAATTTCAAAAATATTAGGGATCCTTACGAAAACTTCAATAATATAACCCAAGGTGTAGAAAAATTGCCTTGAATTTCCTTACATCGCGTACGCTGCAAAAATTAACGAAATATGTACTACACTTTTATAGAGCACATTAATATCTACAATAAAGTCAGCGATGGTACATGTCTAAATATTATAGTTACTTCACAATATAGACACTTTTTTCAATAAAAAAGTTAACAATACCTTCGATGGAATGTAGACCTCTTTTTTAGTACCCAGATATTAATCCTTGTCAAAATAAATTACTGCATAATTAATGTTATTTCAACATCCATATATAACACTTTTTGAATTATTAAAATCGGATATTCCATTCAGAAAATGTTACGATACTAAAAGTATGAGTATTTAAAAATCATCTATACAGACTGACTATTGACGCGAAACGAAAACTACCTAGCGTCTAGAAAGCTAAATGTTGGAATATAGGTTTAAACAGAACAGAATTTGTAATAATAACCATAAAATTGAAAATTTAAAAAAACCCCCGACACAATAACGGCAATTTTCATTGAACATAATATTTTGTAATGGGAGACCCCACTCGATTATTATTTGCAGACATTCGGTTATTCTTCCCCACTTTCACTCCCCACAACTTTTAAACGACTCAACCGATTTTCATCAAACATGTCTAAGAACACTCGACCGTAGCTCACCTTTCATAAAAAAAACTAAATTGAAATCGCTCAACCGTTGGCGCGCTACGGTGCCACGACCGAATCACAGACAGACAGACACGTCAAACTTATAACACCCCTTCTTTTGCGTCGGGGGTTAAAAATATAACTTTAAAGGGCAAGGGAGGGAGGGAGTGTAGGGTAATTTTTGATAAGGGTTAACGCTACATAAGGAATATCGTTGATTTAACGTTTTATGTGTATTCACTACGAGTGATACACGATTTTGTGAATTTTGATTTTGAGGAAGAGAGGGGACGATAACTTTGGGCATAATATTATTATGTTAAAGTTACTAACCTGGTAGTCGTTTGTTGTATAAGTACTTTAGATCTTATTTTGTGTCCATGTATGTGCTCGTCGTTTTACTCGTACCTTTGCTCTTTAAAAAGTTTGAAATAAAAGCAAAATAAAAATTTTGAAAAAACCCAAGGCGGTTAAAGTGTAATTGAAAAAGGATAAAATAATTAAATAAAAAATCTAAAAAAAAAATCTTGAAAAACAAGAAATTGAACCCAAGAAAATCCGCCCGGGGCTGCCAAAGTAAATGTAATTCAGTAAAGCAATAAAATATCTCCAAATTATTCAAGTTAATATAAGACTACAAAACTAGTTCATTTAAGGGCAGCCCCGGATGGATTTTCTTGGGTTCAATTTCTTGTTTTTCAAGTCGGGGGCTATTTAATCATTTTATCCTTTTTCAATGACATTTTAACCGACGTGGGTTTTTTCAAAATTTTTAATTTTGCTTTTTTACGTAACACAGCCCTTAACCATAAAAATAAAAACTGAAAACGAACTGAAGTCTTTATAGTAAGCAAACTAAGTTGGCAATGGAAGGACTGGCTACATATTCGATGAGAAAGTAAATTCCGAGTTTGAAGGCAACCTACCTATGTAAATAGTAAAAAGCGTAAACTGCTGAGCTAGCGGAAAGCCATTGGAGAAAGCGAGCGAAGTGTCGCCGATTGGACAATTATTAAACGTGGCCCATAGGCTAGAGAAATAAAAGATTGATAAAAGGTTTTCTTTTTCATAATGAAAATATTGTTTTTGCCAATTGTCTTCGGAATTGTAAAATTTAATAACCTAGCTTAAAATTTAATTTACATGATACTCTTAAGATGTTATAAGAATAATTAACAACTTTTAAAAAAATATTTATATAATATAAAATAATTATATTAACCATTAATTAAATATTTCTCCGAAAAATAACGATGAAACATACTTACTTAATCGACTTTTCATACAAATATTTTCTAATACCCTGTCCGACAACACGTGGTTCGAGCGACGTGCAAACATTATGACATATTAGATACATACCTATATGAATTACGTGTGAAATGGGACATAAGTATCTACTCTATCATTTCAACAACTTTCTTGGAATACGCTATATTATTACACTAAACATGTAAGCTTCATTGGTAACTGCATAAGATACAGGAAATTTCCAATTTGATGTTTAGCTTTGAAAGTCGGCTTGACTTTCAAAGGTAACTTAAAAATTAATGTTGTATTTGTATTACCTATTTACGAGTACATAAATCATCATCATGTTGAAACCTAATGAACTGAAGAACGACAGCGGGAAACTCTTGGATTCAAAGGGCTCAGGACCGGGTGAAGTGACGTCGATTATCAGAGGCCTATGTCCAACAGTGGACTACGAAGGGGCGAACAGAAGACAGGAGTACCTAATTATCATATTTGTTTGCGTATTTCTTTTATTTTTGCTGCAATAAAGCGTTTTGTATTTTCATTCTAGGTATCCCTGCTACGCTGAACTATATACCGCTGGACGCTCCATACGATCCTTCACCGAAGCTGAACCCCTACCCCAGCTACGAGGCCAATGAGCTGGGCAACTGTCAAACTGGCCTCAACACGGTCTACAGGATAAAAGCGGATAAGTGTGACAGACTGTGGGTCTTAGACGTCGGCACCTACGGTTATGGTAAATACCTATATTTTTATTATCTGTAACCCATTAGTGACATAATATTGCAAGGCCGCACTCAGAGACGTCATTTAACGTAATGTTCGTTAACAAACAAATAAAATCGTCTTTATTCGTATTGACATAAGTGTCATCGTTATTTTCATAATGAACCATTAACGTCAATGAATGGCTCTGATTGCGGCGGTTAGTCCAATAACCTACCCTAATGAAGGTTGTTGAACTTACATTATTTTCAAAACATTCTGGTAACTCACAGGCATGCAGATTTCCCCACGGCAGGAAGCCGTCGGGTTTAGTAGGCTCAGTACCGTTTCGTCATATTTTGCGACCATAAAATATAATATGTGTTACAATGTTACAATTTTAGAGCCTATTACCATTGCGGGTATTACCGTATTATTATTTTGATTAACTTTATTAATATCGACATCGCGCTGTAAACAATCATCAGACATATCTTCCTAACTACCTAAAAATATGTTCTTTATATATTTATGGTACCTACTTAACACATTTTATATATATTTCAGATCCTAACGTCACCAACCTCTGTCCGTATTCCCTTAACGTATACGACCTGAACACGGACCAGCGCATCCGAAGATACGTATTTCGTCCTGAAGATATTGTCCCTAGTACTTTCATTGCTAACATTGCTCTAGATGAGGGAGCAACTTGCGAAGACACCTTCGCGTATTTCTCAGATGAATTGGGCTACGGACTCATTGCGTACTCCTGGCAACAGAATAAATCATGGAGGTTCAGCCACGGATACTTCATGCCAGACCCTCTAGTGGGAGACTTCAACATCGCTGGACTTAATTTCCAATGGAGTGCCGAAGGTATATTCGGAATTACCACATCACCGATTGGACCAGATGGATATCGTACACTATACTTCAGTCCCTTGACGAGTAACACGGAATTTGCCGTATCCACACGCATTTTGAGAGACGAAAGGAAGGTAACGGGATCGTACCGCGACTTCTATGTTGTTGGCCCTCGCGGTGCTAACACGCACACAACTGCTAAAGTCATGGACGACACGGGGGTACAGCTTTTCAGTTTAATAGATCAAAATGCGATTGGATGTTGGAATTCGGCTCTTCCGCACAGGCCACAGAACATTGCTCTTGTAGACAAAGACGATGTAGGCCTCATATTCCCTAGTGACGTGAAAATAGACGAAGTAAGAAACGTATGGGTTATGTCTGACCGTATGCCTGTATTCCTGGAGTCTGAATTAGATTACAGCGACATTAACTTCAGAATTTACAGCGCTCCTTTGAAGCAGCTCTTGGCGGAAACAGTGTGTGAACCGACAGCTCCCGTTGTTAAGATGAATCCAGTCATCAATGATAATCTGTTAGCTCAGCAACCGTATCGATCGTCAATTGGCTTAATGCCTAATCCTAATCAAATCTACTTGCCTAGCGTAAGCTCTTCTACGGGTCCTCCAACATTCCCAACCTACAGTTTTGAGGAAGACAATAACGACTACCCAAGAACATCCAGTTACATAAACTTTTCTAATCAGCCCTCTGTACCATTTGTGCCCGGTGACCCAATTCGTACAGGCACTTCAAATAGATGGCCAATTAGGAGCCGGTACCAGGTTAGTGAAACGGTACAATAATTTATGTAGGTATGTATATTTAAGAAAGAAAATGAAGTTTTTACTAATTCCTGGGATTTACTTTGTGTAAATCAGTATACCTACAGTATATTTTAAAATATACTTTTTTAAATTAAGAAGTGAATTGAGTTTGTAGTATATACCTACGCTAAATAAATAGATAGCTAATATGTGACTGCTCGCAAACAAACGAACAAAGAATGTAGTATTTTAAAAATAGTAACATAAGTCACCTATTTGTTGTTATCTGATCTAACTTATTCCTAGTGTTTTATTCAATTAAAAAACCGTTATTTTACCTAAATTTTATTGCCAGTGTCAAAGACATTTCCTTGTTTATTCCTATGTATAGTAAAGACATGAATTTAATTGATTTATGCATCTTAAATGTCTATCCTAGATTAAAGTCTTAACTTACCTTGTATTTATTGATATACTAAAGATACGAACTAATATTCATTACACATTCCATCTACCTATTAAGAACGTTCCAAGTTAAATAAAAAAATTGAAAAGATTAAATTGTGTTTCTTTAAATTGTCATTTTATGTTTGCGCTTTAATTTAGTTCACTATGAATAGCGGCTTATCAAAACCATCATAGAGTAATGACGTTTTGTTACATTGTTACAACAAAATTACTTAAATTCGTTATTCGTACTAAAATTCGAAAATCATGAACTCTATTTAGTAATGTTTTATTCGTGTATATAGTAGTAAAAGAGTATGTTTTAAAAAAAATTATACATTTTGTGTGCATAAACGTTGAATTTAGCTGAATACTGTAAATAATACTTACAATAAGAAGTTATATGTACAGTGAATTATAAATTATTAAGATTTCATACATCAAATTTTCATTTTCTGAACCTAATCTTATTATTATGTTTGCTTGCCTTGCCTTGCTCTCATGGTTCATTTATATTAACGTTAGTAAATACGTCATTCATAGCTCAGTAATACCTGTATCACGGTACTTGTTTGTTCTTTACCAGTCAGTAATAAAGATACAAAACAGAACGTAAAGTGTAACTTGAAATGTGATTCGCTTATCATTTATCTAGCGGCATTATTGCGCTAAGATTTACATACGTTTGTGGCTGTTAAATCACATAATATTAAGATTGGCTTTTCTACGTGGTGAAAAAATCGGCCGCAAAGCCGATTTTGATGAAACTTTTACTAATCCTTAAGCTGAAAAAAATACAATCAAACAAAAAAGAACCACTAAGATCCGTCAATTACTTTCGGAGATATGCGAGGACAAACATATCTACATACATACACCTATGAAATTTGGCATACTTGTTTGGAAGCCGTAATAGACCAACATATGTAAATATTGTGCAGTTCCGATAATATTACATACATACGTGTTGAATTGATAACCTCCTTTTTTTGAAGTCGGTTAAAAATACTACAAATCGTATAATATTCGCAGTCACTAAATTCCAACTCACGTTACCTGACGTCTTGTCAATGGATGCTCATGTGCTCAGTGCATAATAATAAAAAATGAACAGTAAGGATTCCAAAGGAGGCACTGAGGAAACCGAAGAGTACAATCCTTATGAGCACAGAAAAGTAGAAAAACCAAGCTCGTAAGTTTAAAATTTTATTTTTTTATGTATTAATATGACATTTTTATATAATAACGTTTATTTAACTGTAAAGATATAGATATAATTCAATTCAATGTATTCATTTATATTTTGTACTACAATGTATGGTAAAAATTACATTAAATAAAAATAAAAACGGTTTCTTCATTCAGCAAACTAAGTTAATCAGCAACAGTTTCGCTGAATGAATTCAGTGTTCACATCTCTAGAGCCCGAAATCTAAACATGGATATTCCTACATTTTTTTTCACTTAATGAACATTATTAAAAATACTAACGTAAATTATATCATAAAGCAACTAAGTAGGTAAGTGTGCTTTTATAAAGTGTGTTTCGCTTCGAAGTAGCGATAATTTGAGGGCATAAAATAGATCAAATTTCATCGACAAAACACCCCCCACTAAGGGGTCTAGCCCCCCTCCTTTTGAAATGGCAGCCATTTGAATTTTGTATTACAATTTTTTGGGGGTATACAAGTTAGTTTCGTATTCTCTGGACCTGAATGTTACACAGAGATAAAAAAGGTGTTATTTGTAAGATAAAAATATTACCACCTATCAGATAAAATAGAAAACTTTGTACATTTTTCAATTTAAAATGTCATAAAATAGGTTATTTTTTTCAGTTTTTCTTACATATCTCGAAAACTAGCTCATTAAGGTAAATATTTTTTTACAGATATTGGTATGCAAGGATTGTAGCTACAAAACATGCCAGATGTTATTTGCTCTAAGTTGCATGAGTTATTGGTTTTTGAACATTAACCTATCGTAAGCGCAATTAGTACAATAGTCTGTCTTCAGAACAAAAACGGCAATTTTAGCCACTTTTTTAATAAATTGCTACTACTGCATGTTATTTAAAGTCACTTACAAGTCGTTTAGCTTATTTTGTAAGTCATGCTCGAAAAACATGTTTTAGTGCTTACGTTATGCTCATATTCCAACCACCCTGTATAATTTGATTCACACATTCAAACGTTGTCATACTGAATTTCCGTTTATTTGAGTTTCACGATTGACCTATAATAGCGTCTTCAAGTTCTATCAAATCTGTGAATGACCTTGAAATAATGCATTTATCATACATATTATTATGTAGAATATTTTAGAACAACTAAAACCAAAGTACCTATTGAAAACTTTTTCTCAAGAGACCTGAATTAAAACAATAGACTAACACATTTATTTTGGTAAAACCGGAATATTTTGAAACCCTCATAAGATTGTAGAGGTCATAATTAATTAAGCGTATCTCAAAAATAAAGCAGATAGCCTAACATTAATGTTTTTAAAATAACAAGTTATAATTTGAATCCACATCGTAATGTAATTTTGACCCTATTTTGTTACATCATGTTTTAAAATGGAGTGAAATGTATGTAATTTCATCGAAACTGTAGTACGAATCTAGGTGTAACTAACACCATGATTATACGTATAAGTAGGGAACATCTCAGAATGTCAAGATTTATAGATTGCAGAGATCTACATGGCGATTTCACTATTGCGATTACCATTACATTACGTTTCTATGTCTAGTTGTAATGGTTACGTAAATATTTCAGAGATTTAAGGTCTACAGCGAACTTGATCAAGGCATCCTTAGGGTCAGGGTTGCTCGCAGGACCGCTAGCTTTTTCCAATTCCGGTTGGGGTGTTGGTATTGTTGGCACTCTCTTCGTCGGTTTTCTATGTGGACACTGCATTCACATTCTAGTAAGTAATTTGATTTGAACTTTAAGACACCATTAAATACCCTTATTGAGGATTTTAAGTCGTTGCTACTTGTTGTCTATTAATAGGACCCAGGATTGAACCACCTATACGGCCATTAATCCGCATTTGAGTTAAATGGTTAGGTTATCAAAGGTTTTGTGTCTAATGTCACATAGTTTGGCAGTAATAGTAACAAAAAGTTGCTTTCACTTACAACCAATAAAGTCTACCTATACCTACGTTTATACGAGTCTGCACGCATGATTGTAGGAAATTATTAGACAACCTTGACTTTTATTAATTTAAATAAACATACAAATGTTCGCACAATACGTAACCATTATTTGTACCTAATCAATTTTGTAGAGTTAATTTATTCAGTTACTTTTTTACTTTCTTCAAGCACTCGTACATGTTCCTGGTGTGTCTTTCCGATAAATTAAATGTGTTTGACATGTAATTTGGTGGAGATAATTCAATTATGCCGTGTATCTTTAGATAACTTTTTTTATAAAAAGAGCAGGCCATCAGGCAGACTGGCCACCGGCTGGCAAGTGGTCAGAGTCGCCTACTATCACGAACAACAACCCCTGGGGGTCGTCAGTCCGTTACCGGCTTTGAAACTGTTTTTACGCAATTTTTGATGTTATACAATATTTCAGAAAAAAACGACATCTATGTATGGAAATTGTAATTTTATTTTTATATTTCTATGCTCTGAGGCGCACACTTAAATACTACAAGTTTCCCAGGATCGGATTAACTGAAATATATTTCGAAATGGAATGCTCTTGAATCAACTGTTTTAAAGAACATTTGAGGCTATGTTATAGATAAACAAACACAAATTCATTAATAAAAAATCATCATTTACATGTAATTGGCAAAGATCACGTGCCTCAAATTACAGGTAAAGACTTCTCGTGGTTGCTGCAAAATTGAACGGAAGCCATTACTAGATTACGCGCAGACATGCAAATCAGCATTTGAAAATGGACCGAAATATTGTAGACCTTACGCTACAGCCGCCAGGTGAGTTAAAACTCTTTGGAACTGTTGTGATTAATTAAACTGTAGGTAAATGTAAAAAACCTTGACGTTAAAAGCTCTCTTAGAAAGTGAAAAACAACTATTAATTGTTGAAATTTATTTGTTCATGTACCTAGTACCAAAACATTTTTTACTTAAAATATCGGTGAAGTATATTCTTAATTGATGGGACATAACAGCTCTCTACATAATATTTCTTTATGGTGTTACTATACATTTAGTGACAGTAGATCGGGCCCAATAGCGCGCCTTGTATCCTGCGGTGGACTAGTGAGGCTGAGAAGTGCATGTTGTGATTTTCAGGCTTTTTTACATAGTACCTATAATTGATATTGAATTTCATGTATTTCTAATGCATTTCATTTAAAAATATTAGAATTCGTGCATTTTTCTCCATAAAAACTTTGCCAAATTTTAAAAGCTCTTCGCGATTCTGCTTCGTTCGCGTAGTGCGCTGTAAATTTTACCCAAATATTATATAGATATACGATACATACTATACAGTGTGTAGTTGTTGTAAACCTGAATGCATGTTAGAACCGCATAATTTTTGAACCAACCTTGATCCAAAAAGTAGTACATGAAGATGGAGCATCTGTTCTGATTTCAGTATATTTGCTGAATTCGCGTTAGTTTCAACGTATGTGGGCGTATGTTGCATTTACACTGTGCTCATATCGGACTCGATCAAACAGGTCTGTATCTACATGTACCTAATGCAGTAATCCAAACCTCTTCAGTTCATAATACATTTCATTTCTGTTTCAGCTGGTCGATAGATATGTACCTTCTGTAATTCTACCCGTTGAGTATTATTGTTTAATCTTTTTAATCCCTTTGTGCGTACTGTGCCAGATAAAGTACTTGAAATGGCTGGCGGTATTCTCCGTAATGGCAAATATCTTCCTTTTTGCTACGTATCTGATATGCCTGTATTATATCTTCCGAAGTCCATTAGATATATCTGACAAGAAGGTTGCAGGAGATCCGGCAAGATTTCCTGCATTTATATCGTAAGTAAAAAACACAAGGCAAATAATTACTCATCACAACAGTAGTAGGCTACCTGCGATAAACAACAGTGGTTGCTGAATGACGCCGTAAACTGCTAATTATTTATATTATTATTTTACAATAATATATTTAATCAGGGAAATGACTATATCTACTTAAATATTGGTAGGCTTACTTACGTAGCCGTTGCCAAGACAATATTAGAGTACCGAAAAACCAATGGTCTATTTCTATCCTTCAAATGTAACAAACCACGTCACAACAGTGCAACAAAAACTTATTGAACCTTTCTTACTTACTTTTTATGTATTGAGTTATGTTCGAACTCATAGAACAAAATTTGTTGCTTATGGTGTTAGCTACCTGGTGCTGCGAGGTTGCTGTTGTTTTACGACTAACCCTGTATATTAAAGTAGATACTTTCAGAAACTCTCACTTTATTTCAGTATACCTACATTCGGAATTTATTAGTGTTAAGTAACATTAATTACATTTCAAATATTGCCGCTGGTTTTAACAATGTTATTTTAATAACATTTAATCCCACTCGAAAGAATAACTAGTATGAATACTCAATATTATTATGGAAAGATTTGATATCAACTCGAATAAGTCCGTGATAAAAACATTTATCTACATAATAATTGCGTACAAATTGGTACTTTAAATGACAATTAATGTAACAAAAAATATTTTGAAAGGCAGTAGATATTTTTAACGAACCGCACGAGAGCCTTTAATATACTAATCCTGCCCAATTTAGTATCATCAAACTTTTTCTCTTTATTATACGTCTTCTTTCTCTTATAATTAATTTTTTGTTTCTCAACTATATATATACATACCTTTTCATATGTACGTGTAGCAACATATCCGGATTTAGTATGTAAAGATATTAACTTTTTTACATTTTAGCACGGTTATATTCGCAATGGAAGGGATCGGAGTGGTGATGCCTGTAGAAAACGCAATGAAAAAACCAAAAAATTTCCTTGGCTGCCCTAGTGTGCTGGTGGTGGCAATGACAGCAATTGTCTTCTTCTACACCACTTTGGGGCTCTTTGGCTATTTCAGATATGGAGACGTTCTAAGAGGATCTATCACTCTAAATTTGCCCATCGATGATTGGTAAGGGAGGAAAGACAAACATTAATGTGAATATAATATACCTGAAAATATGCTGAGGTTGCCGAGGTTACCCGCATAGAAGCACCCGCATGAATTTTCAGATTTTTTATCTCTAGTTGAGGTTGGATGTGGACATCCATGGGCTGCAGTGTCCACTTTACATCAGGTGGCCTGCATGCCCTTTTGCTACTCAATAATTATAAAAGAAAAAAAAATGTAGTAATATTTCATCAGAAAATATGTGAAAACTTAGAAAATTCTTCCCCAAACATTAAAACCTTAACGATGGAAAATAAACAAATTTGAAATTTCATTTTATATTCCTTATATTAAAAATCTTTGTTACAGGCCTGCAATTTGTGCAAAAATATTTATAGCGCTATCGATTTTCTTCACATATCCACTACAATTTTTTGTAGTTTTTGACATCTTTCAAAAGTATACAGAACCTTATATAAAAGAGAATTACAAATCGTTAACGCTTATTGTTGCAAGGATAATTGGAGTATGTTTATGTGGTAAGTAGATACAAATTAAAGCAATAAATAAAACGCACATTATGTTTGCATATCATTACTTTATTAAGTTTATTCGGTTTATTTGTCACGTCGATATTCATAACACATCAAACATACTTGTTTATGAAAAATGAAACCCAAACGTTTACATGCCTAAAGTAAATAAGTTCAGATGTTATAGTAATTTTTACTTTCAACACACTATTCTCGTATTTACTACTTAGGGCTAAACCTTATGATCTGAGTAAACATTGCATTCTGAATACTAGAGATTGCCAGGTAGTCGAAATTCAACTATGCCAGCCAGTAACCGATTAATGACCCACTACAGAGTCGGGTCTCCTCGTAATGAGAGGGATGTAGGCCTTAGTCCACCACGCTGGCCTACTACGGGTTGGTGGACAAAATTCGACTATAATTCATTGAAATTTGAATTTGACACGTAACGGAATGTAAGTCTACGTGTGCTTTCCAAAGTACTCAAAGT
The DNA here is from genome assembly GCA_905147235.1 of Erynnis tages. Classification (NCBI taxonomy): domain Eukaryota; kingdom Metazoa; phylum Arthropoda; class Insecta; order Lepidoptera; family Hesperiidae; genus Erynnis; species Erynnis tages. Next base: position 7,160,878 of record LR990077.1, on the reverse strand, counting down.
TATGGTAGTGTGCGTGACGTTATTTTTGATGAATTTCATGTATTAAATAATTATATAGGAATTTGTGCATTCTTCTCCTAATAAACACTGATTGTGCTAAATTTCAAACTGCTCCGCTTGTGTAATTTGTGAATATTATTTCTTTTTCAGTTGGTATCGGAATTGCTCTTCCTTTATTGGAGCAGATTATAAACCTGGTGGGGGCCTGCTTTTACTCCATACTGGGGCTTATAATTCCTGCCGTCGTAGAGACGGTATTTAGGTGGCAACGACTTGGAAAGTTTAATTGGGTTTTCTGGAAAAATCTGCTCATTTTTATATTTGGCATCGGAAGCTTAGTATCTGGATGTACTGTCACGATCTTAGATATAATTGAAATATTAAGACGAAAAATAGAGTAAATTCTTACACTTGTTCAAATTCGTAAAAGTGAGCAAAGGCAGGACTCTACATTTTTTTTTATTTTAATTTATTTCAACTAACTGTACATAACTATAATAAATTATATTTCTATAGTTTATGGTTTTTTTCCTCCCTATTAATAATAAGATCGTAGTTATTTTATTGTTTGGGTTTAACCTACGAAATTAATGAGCTGTTTGTCGAATATCTAAAGAAGCTTTTCCAGATCTGAAAACCGGGACTGTTTTTAGAAAGGGCAAGCCGGTTAAATGCTCAAAGTGCCAAAACAAAGGGAGGATCGAAATAGTTCTAATTGAGTGCGATGGCACGTAGTCCGAATGCCATGCTTAGCAGCACCAACTGGAGCGACTAAATTCCGCATAGCTGTAGAACGTCATCTTTCCTCGTTAGTACAAAGGCAACAATGATTGAAACTTATCTAAAAATTGTGATTAAAATACCTTGAAGAATATTGTGGTGGTGCATGCCTAGGCACTTAATTTATCTGAGTTTATCTTCAAGTCAAATACAGGGATTAAAGCCATAAAAGGCAACAATGATTGAAACTTATCTAAAAATTGTGATTAAAATACCTTGAAGAATATTGTGGTGGTGCATGCCTAGGCACTTAATTTATCTGAGTTTATCTTCAAGTCAAATACAGGGATTAAAGCCATAAAATAATTACACTCAGATTGGCATTCAAGGGGATATGGTAGGCTTTACCGAGGTACGCGAACAATTTAAGAAAAGTATTTTCTCTGTTTGTGAGCTGTCATTCTTAACGTTATTTCAAAAAATATAATGGTGTAAGTGACCAAAATGGAAGGACAAAAGAAAGACTTGGGTGTTGGAGAATACAACCCATTTGAACATCGACAAGTAAAGAAACCAAACTCGTAAGTACCTTAGTATAAAAATGACAAACTTTTGATGAATATATTTTTTCTTTTTATGAATAACTAGCTGACCCAGCAGGCTTCGCTCTGCCAATGATTTTTTTTTTATTTTTATTTAATAGCCTATATTACTCAGACTCAATGTAGCTTTCCAATGGTGAAAGAATTTTTGAAATCGGCCCAGTAGTTTTTGAGTTTATTCGTTACAAACATACAAAAATACAAATGTTTCCTCTTTATAATATTAGTATAGATATAGATATGTCATTTTTTTCCATAAAATAGTTGAATGATGAAAATATAAGCATACATATTATTCTTATTCACTAATACCCAAAAAAATCATGACGCGTGTTTTATATATTCACCATTTAATAACCATATGAGATTTCACATGATTATTAAATGATGCATAATAAGATGGAGCCTACCTCGTAACGAAATAAGCGGAAAAAATGTTTTTGATTACGTACTACCTACCACTTCAGTAGGTAAAGCAAGGTGGCATTTAATAAACCTATAAATCTATGTTTTTTTTAACTATTTTTGAGCTGCAGTGACCTCTTAATATCGGGTGGTCTGCACACCCCTTTTATTTCTAATTATTTATAGTAGTAATTTTTTTATTTCAGAGATGTAAGATCTTTAGCGAATTTATTAAAATCTTCACTTGGGTCGGGCATTCTTGCGATACCCCTGGCGTTTGCGAACGCAGGATGGGGAGTTGGCATTATTGGAACAGTCATTATAGCCTTTATTTGTGGACATTGCGTTCATATATTTGTAAGTAATTAAAGAGCTTTGTTTAATGACTTTTGAATAAAAGCTTCAAATGCTAAATACTTCTAATTTAGTTTCAAAATTACACTCCTTTCAGTAAGAATGATTTATTTAAATAACTTTATTAATCTCTACATCTACTATCTAATTACTTTAAAAGTAGATGACATTATACATGTAAGTTACATAAATAATTTCTCTGCGTAATGTTAATTTAGTATTTAATATAAAATTAGTTTCCATACGTTACTGCATGAAATAGATATGACAAAATCCTTATTAATGTATTTTATTCACAATTTCACATACTTAAATTATAAAAATAATATCATTTTATTGACAACATTATAATTTAATTTTAAATTTCAGGTGACTACATCTAGAGAATGTTGTAAGGCTGTAAGAAGACCTCTATTGGGATACGCAGACACCTGCAAGGTTGCATTTGAAATAGGACCTAAGCCGCTTCGGCGGTTTGCGCCTGCTGCAGGGTAACAAAGAAATGTGTTAAAGTATTGGTAGGTGCTAGAGCCATCGTAGCCATTCACTGCCACCATTGTAACTAGCGATGACATTTTTGTGTCTCGTTAAGAGATGTGTGGTGGAAGAAACGAATCTTGCCTGCAGTCACCCACTGCAGGGCCGAGTTTCTTCTAAAATGAGAAGAATTTAGGCCTTAGTCCACCACGCCGGCTTTTTTGTGTTAGTAGTGTACTTGACATGCCCTAGAGAACATTATAGAGCATTAGGTATGCACGTCCACCACGCTGGCCTAGTGCAAGTTGGTGGACTTCATATGCTCTTGAGAACGCTATGGGGAACTCTCAGACATGCATGTTTCCTCAGATTTTTTCTTTCACCTTTACAACAGGTGATATTTATTTTCATTCAAAAGCCATTGGTACGAATCACGCAAATTCTTTGCCACTAGATATCACAGTTATTTACCATATTATTGCGATCATCATACTTCTCCATTAATGGCAACGCATTTTACTACTTTAGGCAGCCCTACAGTTTTGTTCGTAGTTGTTCTACCTATTGTACGTAAGGACTGTTAAATACGCCCGCTTTCTGCTTCTTTTACCAAAAAAGCTTTCTTTTGTTATAAATTTAACATTTTAACGTGACTTTTAATTTTCAGAATATTTGCGGAATTTGCATTACTCTTCACTTATTTAGGCGTTTGTTGTATATTCACTGTCCTTATTGCCGACTCTGTAAAACAGGTTCGTGGTGAATATAAATTTTTGATTGATGATTAACAAACTTAATATCGATGACAAGTTTCTATTTTATTACAGATTTTTGATCGTTACGTCCCAAATGTTATTTGGCCAGTGGAATATTACTGTCTCGTATTTCTCATACCACTTTGCATCATGGGTCAAATAAAATATCTGAAATGGCTAGCTCCGTTCTCCCTCTTTGCAAATGTGCTACTAGTCGCGACATTTGTAATATGCATGTATTACATTTTCAAAGATGAAATCTCGATAGGCGATAAAAGAGTATTTGGGTACCCAAAACGGTTTCCTGCTTTTCTATCGTAAGTTTTGCCATATTATTATTTTTAATGGCTCACTTCCTTGAATGACTTTACTGTATTTTTAATTGATTCGACTTATTCTTACTTTGTCAACTTTATGGCTATACATTAAGGTATGGCGTTGTAGCGCCTTGTATTATAAAATAGCTATTTCCCTTGTGGTTGTAAGTCTTAATGTAGAGCAAGGTGGAGGTTTCCAAAAAGTTCCAAATAATCATAAATTAATAAATAGAATTTAACAACAATTAAAATGTATTAATTTAAAAATTTCAGAACAGTAATATTTGCAATGGAAGGTATCGGGGTAGTGATGCCGGTAGAAAACACCATGAAAAAGCCCGAACACTTTCTGGGCTGTCCGAGTGTAATGGTAATTGCTATGACGTTCATCATGATATTGTATACTATTCTGGGACTCTTCGGGTATTTAAGATACGGAGATGATTTGAAAGGATCCATCACCTTAAATCTGCCTATGGACCACTGGTAAATATAAACTTTCCCCATCTATGACTCTACATAGAACAAAATAAATCTGAATCATATAATGTAAATGAAAATTGAATAAATAAATAAAATTTTATTTTATTTATAAATATAAATACAATTTTATTTTATTTATTTAAATGAAAATTAACCAGCTATTATTTACAGACAACCAATAATTTTATTATACAGTTTAAAATCAAATTAACTGTCGATTTTTTTTCAGGCCAGCAATTTGTGCAAAATGTTTTATCGCTCTAAGCATAATTTTCACATATCCATTGCACTTTTATGTTGTAATTGACATACTAATGAAATATTTGGAACCGTGTGTAAAGAAGGACTATGAAACAGTACTACAAATTTTTGTTAGAATTGCTGTGGTGTGTTTTTGTGGTAAGTTATGTTGTTATTTAGACAACTTCACAATTAACATAGTAAAAGATCGAAATTACGCGTTATCTTCGTTCTAATAACTTAGCGGATAATAATAATTTTCGGTCAAATTTATATTGTTTCAATATACATCGACTTTAAGTAAGCAAAAAATCCTATCCAGAATATGATTTATTAAAAATAATATTCAATACGTAAACACCTGTATTGAATAATAGTAAAATATAAATTGTACCTATACCAACTGAAGGTATAAAGCCTTTGTATTATACAATCATTATCTAGTTTTTTTTGCCTTTGCCTATTGAGTTGTCCGGTATTACAAAGATCTCCAGGCGAGGTGATCATATCCCGCCTGAGGAGCGGCCGTGCTTCGATTTTGTTAGCGAACGTTAGGATACCCGTGCCGCCATCTCTAGACGAATGGGAGAAGTCGACACAAAGATCTTTTAAAATTATATTAATGAAATATATTTTTCTTCTCTATCAGGTGGCATTGGGGTTGCTCTTCCGATGTTGGAACAGATAATTAACTTAGTTGGAGCATTGTTTTATTCCATCCTCGGGCTGATAATCCCTGGCGTCGTAGAGACTGTCATCCGGTGGGAGAACCTTGGAAGATACAACTGGATATTGTGGAAGAACATAATAATAGTTCTATTTGGCATCATCAGTGTAATTTCTGGCTGCACAGTCACAATATTGGATGTTATTGAAAAACTTCATAGCAAAAACATATAAGTATAAAAAAAATCTGTTCCTGGAAGAATTATATCCTAAATCACTTATTAAATTCATAATTTATATTATTATATGTCTATGATGTTTATATTTCTTAACCTGTAACCTGTAAAATACATAATATGCTCATATCTTTCGTAATCTGACTGCAACTATATTATGTACAAAAGCACGTTTGTCTGCCTTCCCCATAAATATTATATTATTTTTGTAATGTGACTGGTAATTGCAGAGAAATGCGCGTTCTATCAAATAAACGAACAAACAATATCTTTAGCTTTAATGTAGCCATCACGTTATGCGTGCGTCATAGATAGCAGTTAGGTATACGAGTTCGTTATGTAAATCTATCACGAGCTTACGACACACAGTTTTTGCGTAACTTCGTATGTGTAGAAATGCGCGCAACTTCATTCATTGATCGTTCGGTTCACAATAATGTTATACAAAAATTGATTGATGGATCCAAGTGCGCAATGCCTGCGTCTCTATCAGTAATAACCATAAAATTGAAAATTAAAAAACCCCCCGACACAATAACGACAATTTTCATTGAACATATTATTTGGTAATGTGCACGTGATGCGCTTTCATTTGAGACCCCACTCGATTATAAGTATTTGCAGACATTCGGTTATTCTTCCCCACTTTTACCCCCCACAACTTTTAAACGACTCAACCGATTTTCATCAAACATGTCTAAGAACACTCGCTCGTAACTCACCTTTCATACAAAAAAAATTAAATCGAAATCGCTTTGTCCGTTCGCGAGCTACGATGCCACGACCGAATCACAGACAGACAGACAAACAGACAGACAGACGTCAAACTTATAACACCTTTTTGCGTCGGGGGTTAAGAGCCTGACAACACCCGATGATTTTAGGAATCGGGCATCTTCGGCTCGCGGCTCCCGCCTACCCCATGCCCCTCATGCGCCACTGTTAGTGGAGCGGACTCTATGAGAACTAAATAAAATGATAAAATCGGCACTGTTTCAAGTGTTAAAGAAATGTGGACAACATCGTCAATAGATGGCACTGTTTCCAGTTTTAAAGAAATATGGACGACTCTAGTAATGATGTGATTTTAAAACGCGGAGCTTTTTTATTGAACACCTAAAACTTCTTATTATTATTCTCCATCAAAGGTCCATATAATACCTATGTTTTCTATTCATCTCACCAAAAAATAAATAAAACACGGTCTTCTCTTTCAGAGGATGTACCCAGAATGCCATTGTTTCGCTATTAAATCACTATTAAATTAAAAATTCAATAATTCAGCAGTACCTAAACATGTCAACCAACAATTCAATTTCTTCTTACAATATTAAAGAGGCTTGGAACAAGCTTCATAATGTTATTGCATATTATTACCCTCAAATTTTTCGATGGCCTCAAATAATACCTAACCACATAAAAGCAAGTAGATTTGTCACGAGATCGAGTAAAAGACAGATAGACGATTTAACTGGTTTTTGTATAACCAGTTAATTCGTCTATCATGTAAAAACATGTATTCTGAGACATACAGGTTTCATCACGTGGTTTTAGGAAAGGCGAGAGCTGGAATCGAACCTAGACTCCCGGCATGGGAGTAGGAACGATTTTTTAAATTGTTGAAAACCCTCTATTTACACAGCCGACACAGGCCATAAATCAGTCGGCGCGCCGGCGGCGCAGTACTATGCCTACCGTTTGAAAAAAGCCGCTTTTGGCTTCCTTTCGTTTCAGGTCAATGACCTTTCACCTTGAGCCTGTTACTTTTTGTGTCTTTTATTTGTGTAATTATTTTGTTTGAAATTTGCATTTTTTTTTATTTTCGGTCCTGAACCTTTTCGTATGCTTTAACACACTTAAGTACACGATCTTTGTGGTTTAAATTAATGAGGTAACGTCATCTCCACCTTGTACAATATAAAAATGAATATGTTGCTAAGCGCAAATCTCGGGAGGAGCTGAACCGATTTCGCTAATTTTTTTTGGATATTCCTTTAAGTACGAGGATGGTTCTTACGGAGAGAAAATTTGAAAACAATGTAAAGAAAATAATAAAAACAACAATTTCATTTTCCTATATAAACTGTTCTACCCATGTACTACCTGTCAAACATCATTTCAGATTGAATACTTCATAAGTTCATATGGCAATGTCATGCATTTAGAAACGTCAAGATTTTTCTTTATGGATGCCACTTCTATTATGCAAACTGCAATGATATAATATACATATTTTATAATGGCAAAACGAAGTGTGCCGGGTCAGCTAGTAGGTAATAAAAATAAATACTTGCATAGGTGTTATAGATTATATTATTAGATGTATGTATTATGTTTGAAAATATTCAGTTTATTTCCATTGGGCCTTCAACTCAAATCTTCAACTTAAATGCATGCGTTTTTTTTCTCGTTATTAATAACAACAAAAATATATAGACTCATGAAATATTCACAAAATATTTAATAATAAAGCATTTCGTACGTCTCAGTAAAGGCGCAAATATTTCTCGGTCGCAAATTTAGCAAACCGACTTGTTATTCAAACGTAAACACGGTTTTTTAATTAAATCTACCAATCAAAAAACAACACGCATTTTTATTGAACACTTCCTTTATACCTAATAGGTATTATTACCTATCAATCCACGAAGACGCACAGCCCTAGCCGGCGGCCCCACTATTCCTCCTAACCGTTTATAAAAATTACCGTGATAGTGATAGGTACAATTCTAGACGGCAACGCCGCGCGTAGCGGTGTCTTCTTTACTGTCGGTTTGGCAACGTCGCGTCGCGCGAATTTCGGCGGCGTACAATTTGAAAACGGGAGGGAATCCTACATTATATGACCCGGGTTCGAACCCGAAGCAAAATATAAGAAGACATTCTGGATTGAAATCTTTTTTGTATTACTATTTTTTTATTTCATATTATGCTATCTAATGGTTATTTATATTTCCGAATTCCGAAAAAAAATAAAGAATTTTAGATAAATTTATAATTTCAAAAATAATTGTATAGCTTATAACAAAAAAAAGTTATTAAATTGACGTTGAAACTTTTATTTATTTGTTAAAATCTGTCTTCTTATTTATTCAACAATTTCCAAAATCAATAATCGATGTAAAAATTTGTATTATATAAAAAATATAATTATATAAAAGTGAAAATAAAGTCACGCACACGCGGATTTGAACCCACGCCCCAGCGTATACAGCCTGGCGTCCTACTTAATACGCCACACAAGCCTCAGACAAAGCTATGAAATTGTGCTATATACGACAACTGTGTATTATTTTGGAATGACGGAGCGACACACGTCCATCTAGCATCGCGCCTCTGCGCTCTCTGTCAATTGCCATAATAGTAAGCGAGAAATACAAAATACGAAAATATTGCGCGGAGCACGCGAAAGAAAAGTTTTAAATTTTACTGATTTACTGAATATTTATAAGCTTATTGAAAAAAATTAACACAATGATGTGATAATAACGAAGGTCTGCTAATATACTGGTTAAATTATTTGAATAAATATTAACAAACAACGTTGTAGTTTAGTATAAGAATTCAGAAAAGGGGTAACTTTGCAATTTTTTTTTATCGAGGCAACTTTGTCAAAATGTGTTTCGACGACTATGTTGTCGTTCGGAATACGGTCTAGAATAACATATATTTTTCCCATTGTAAAATACTTTGTAATTTTTGCTGGAAATGAAATATAAGAATAGCAAATTTGCTGAATTACATGTTATCAGCGCCTTAAGAAAAGTAAAGAAAAGAATGCGTTTATTGTTGACTGTTACACGAGTAAGAAGTAACAAAAATTACAATAAGTTAAGAACAGTCTACCCTATGCGGGCATACAATAATTGTGTCTTAAATAGCTAGTGCTTAATTTTATATTTTAATTATGACAAAATAAGTTACGATTGTTTAGCAGTCCAATTATTAATTTATTTTAATATTTTTCCAAATCGAACTTATCGGCTATACTACGTGCCACCCATTTCTGGGTAAAGAGAGAAAAAGCCGGAGGAAAAAACTCTCGACACAGTTTTAATTTATTTATTTATTTATGCGCGCGTTACAACATTCCTTTTTAAAGTTGTTTATAAATATGAAATTATTATATATTGCGAACTTTCTATTTAGTCTAAAACTAGTTTTAATTAAAAATAACTTCAGCCCGTTTCAAGGGACTACAAACCTGACCATTTACGAGCGAGTGGGAGAGGGAGTGGGATCAAGAGTAAGAGTGAGCGTGATAGAATGAGTTTGGGACGGGTCGCCGCTAGGCGAAATGGCTACAGTGGACACGGAGGCTCGGAGGAGGAAATATGTTATTATTTCCTTTTTATTACTATTCTGTTTTCTATGAATCTACATAAGTAAAAGTGAGACTATACTCTATACTAGACCTTTGTGACAAACTGTGTAGACATTACTGCGCTCACTATAAAGCTCTTTATAAAATAAACATCTATATTTCTACGTTTATTTTTAATCAACATTCAAATTTTTCAAAGATCGACACAGTAACAATAAAAAATTTAACGTGTTGATTCGAAAAATGTGTTTAATTTTGGTGCTACTTGTAAGTTCTTAATACCTTTCCTGTCCAACAACATCCATTGGATATCATAACTACCTGTGTGTGCCATATTTAAACTTTTACAAATTATGTACCTACTGATGTATACGTTTTCTAAAAAAGTGTGCGGCTTTATCGTTATTATTTTTATCGTGTATAAGCTTAATTTTTACTTCGTTATTTAATATTTATTCGTTACTTCCTTAGTTTATTACTCTCTACTCACTGATTTTAATGCCAAATTTTATTTATAGACAGTTTTCAGTGGCTTCATTATTTACTTTACACGTATTTCAGCGCACTGCAGCTGCCAAACTGTGACTGTAGCGACAGAATTTTGCAGACGCTATGATAGACAGCATTTATTTACGTCTATTTTTATTACCGACGTCACAGAATAAATAATAGTACAAGCCGTCGTCAAAAAAGGAGGTTATTAATTCGACACGTATGTAAGTAATATTAACAGAACTGTACAATATTTACATAATTATGTTGGTCTATTACGGCTTCCAAACAAGTATACCAAGTTTCACGGGTATGTACGGGTGTGTGTTTGTACGGATCGTGGCCATTTTTTTTTTGTTTGCCTGCTTTTTTTTCAAATTAGGCAATGGTAAAATTTTCATCGAAATCGGTCTAGCAGTTTCCGTGATATGGACTAAAAATTAGGAAAAAAAAATTTTTGAAAAATTAAACCGATTCAAAATAGTATGAAATAAAATTTGTTACATACTTTAGGCTAACTATTATTTGAGGTTGATACAAAAGACACTAACCTCAAAAAAATAGTGGGCCTAAAGTATATAACAAAATTTATTATTACCGACTTGCAATTTGGACTTACTCATAACTAAAAATTATGAATAAAATAATTTGAAAAAAAATTAAACCGACTTCATTCCGGTTGTATAGTAGGCTTACTAGTAGACATACTTTATGTTACAAATTTTATTTCATACTTTTATTTATGAAGTCGGTTTAATTTTTATGAAGTCGTTATATTTTTTTTATATTTGCAGGCATGCAGATCACATGAATAGATCTTGCTAAGTGGTGTGGTCACTGAAACTCATGGACAACTAGACATAATTGTGTTACGAATTTCATGCAAACCCGTGCAGTCGTTTTGCGAGGAAAAGTAACAAACATCCATCTATGCATTCCTCGAATTTTCACTCGTAGGTACGTACATACATATCTGCGAGTAACTATTTAAAATACTTAATAAGTGAATGAATTTCTTCTTCAGGCCTATTCTTCATCCAGGTCTAATAATAACTTTTGTTAATTAAACTAAAATAACTTTAGATTGAACCTTTAAATTGCTTACTTCGGAGTTAAGTATGAGGACAGTAGTAGCAGCAGCTTCTAAAGTTATTTCGGAGGACCTTGAGAATATTTTAATTCAACGTTACATCTGTCTTACCTATATTTCTACGATTTCTGTTTGTAAACATTCTGGTCAACGTCTTTATGTCTGGACTGCTGACTGCTGACCTAATTCTCCTATACATTTATGAATTGTTAAACGCGTCTCGGTATAAAATAAAGAATATCACCATCAAAAGATTAAGAAACAAAAAGCAATTTTTTTTGTAAAAACCGTGTTTTGTGAATTTTAATGAACGTTTAGTATCTATTTAAAGAACTGAAATATGTTAATTATGAATATTCAACATAATTCTTTTTTCGAGATCCAAAAATATAGGTAATGTGTAAATATGCCTCTTAAAGTTTTTAATTTCCTAATCCTTTGAGAACTTACTTTACTTTAAAAAGAAGAAAAAAAGAAATAAATGTAATCCTTTGTGTCTTCCACTTACTCCTACATCTCTTTATCTATATGTCTTTGTCTAGTCCTCCATTTTCACCATTTTTTATCGAACATAAAGTAGGGCTGACATCATACACCATTATCTATGTGCAAACCTGCTGCTAATCGCAAAGCCTGCTTACCAAACACTTAAAACTGGATTACGGTACTTAAACACCTTAGTATTTAGAAAGTTTTACTTAAAATTGCAAGGAGTAGTAAAGATGTCTCTTCTGATGCATAAAAGGAGTAGATATAAAATAGCAGAGATACGTATGTTAGTATATAAAATCAATGAAATTAAATATAGAAGCGAGTATAATGGAGGTATATTTAAGGTAAGGATACCTACTATATACCATACCTTGAGGAAAATTATAAATAATAAAAATCACTAGGAAATATGCACAATAGTACATTTTATCATATCAGTCCTCATAATAAAGTCGAAAGGATATAAGAACGGAACACTTCATAGATCTTTCTCAAAGTAGCTACTTCCCGATTAAATCATCTTAAAATTTCGCTATATGCACCAGATCGCATGCATACAGTTGCCAAAACCGTATCTACGGCAGCCACGCATATCTTCTTATTTATATTTATAAAGACCATGATTGCAGACTAACAGTATAGGAGCAGTCGAGCGACCATTGTATGCGTCGCCGCTCACCATTAAACATGTCGCGCGCGTAAATACAACACGTAAATAAAAAATTAAGTAAACAAACAAATGAACATTCAAAACAATACGTGAGATTTTATTAAGCCGAATTACAAACTGTGCGGTCATGTCTAACAGTTACAATATGAAGGAGTTCAGTTCGACGTAAGTGTTTAGTGTTACGCATCTTTAGCTATGGGAATTTCGGTTAATTTAAAAGTTCTAATCACGCAACGTTATTGTGGACGTTTTGGACATATTCCAAGGTTTGAATATTGTAAATTTCGTACAGTTTAGGGCTTCCTCTCGTCGCCAAAACACCTTCCTTTACATTCTCGCTTCCATAACTGGGTGAAGGTTAACGGGTTAACCACTTTATCGGGCTTCTTCCACGAGCGAAAACGAAAATGCTTAAAGTTTTCATTCAAACCTTATCTGGGTTTTGCACGCTATTGAATAAAACCTAACATAAACTTCCTTTAATTAAATTCTACAGTTCCATCGCTACGAGTATAACCAATAAAAACAATTAAGAAAATAAAATAATGGTCCACGTGCATCTACTTTAGACCAATGAGATTCAGATGTACAACCTACTTGAAAACTATGTAGAATGTGTTTATTTACAGAAAAAGTTAATAATAAAGTAGGTACCTAATTAACATAGTCATAATACATACAAACCAACAAAAATTGATATGACTAGACACTAGATACTTAATTAGGAATGATTGACTTATTTATTTTTGAGGATCTTTCAGTAAGATACTATAAACTTAAATACTAGTGTATATATAATATATATTCAGAGTTACCCGTAAAACATGAGCAACCTCGCAGCACTAGAGGTAGCTAACACCATAAGCAACAAGTACTCACTATTTTTAGTACTTCAGCGAAAGGTTATTTTTTAGCTATCTCTTTTAAAACCTGATCTCACGAATTTGGATCCAATGCGGAAACACTGTAGGGCATTCACATCCCTTAGCTCTACGAATACTTAAAAATAACGTAAGTACTCAGTGTGCTCCACCCTTGAAGATAAGAATAACTCTATGAAATCCATTGTCTCCTTGACGCAACGCAGTTTATTCATCCGTAATAACACAGGAAAATCTTTTTTATTGTCTGCGGTAAACTTTATCTAATATGTTAATGTCTTATAATAGGTAATGTCTTATATTCGGACGTTAATGTAAATACCTCATTTAACCGACTTCATTTCATACGCAGATCGTATTAAAAGCTTTATCTGATTAAAAGAAAACGTTTTGTAATAAAAATGTACTGAAGTACTGAAGGCGAAATTCAAATTACTGATAGGGTCAAAAAGTTCTGGTGCTACGGTAAAAATTAAGGGTTAATTAAAACTTATTCGACACCCCACACCATACGTTTCGAAAGCGTTACTGCCCTAAATACCTCACAATGAAACTATTTACAGATTGTGGAGACTTGAGCATCTACTTACGTAAATATATAAAATCGCGTAATAGTAGCGAAGACGCGCCAAAATTCCTTTAAACAAGCTGCTGCACATGCATTCCTTTGTTCTTAAGAAAAAATAAGCGGGATATAGTGTTGTCAAGGGACACAAAGGTAGTATCACATAGGTGCAGGTCACGTGTAATTGAAATTAAAACAAATAGTAAACTTAACATAGCAACAGGATAACACGTTATCGTATTAAAATCAATGACCAATGCACTCCATTCATGCAAGATATAAAAGTAAACATACCTAACAGGCAAATTATATATGTAAGAACAATGGTCACAATAAAATATTATTGACTTATAAAATATTTTCATAATATACCTACGTACCATCAATTCGTAGAGTAGGTAAGAATATGCTTAGTGAAATATTATAATAGCACACTATAATTATGAAAACTGAAATTGGACCATTTACAAGTCAGACAAAAAATCAGGAGCGTCAATCATCGGAATGAAGGCCAGGGTCAGGGGACCAATCTCGATCGTTAACAGACGAACAGACGAAATTGTCTCAAGTGTGCGGTTAACGCTCAGCCTCCAATCATTCTGAGAACACGTGTAACACGTGAAGAAAAATCGATCTTCTGTTTAAACTAGAGATCGCCAATGTAATCTAAATTCGAATTATTGAAATTTGAATTTGACACGTAACGGAATTATGCACACATCATGTATGTCTAAGTGTGCAAATCAAAGTACATACTTACTCAAACTTATGGTAGCGTGCATGTCGTGTTTTTTGATATTATATAATATATTTATAATTGCTGCGTTGCTCCGTTTCTTGTAGCATTAGGCGCGTCAAAGATGAGACCATAAGGTAATCATCGCCAAAAAGCATCTTACCTATATAGATCAATGCAAACTATCCCACACACGGTGAAGCTACTATTATTGGATACTTCCGTAAGTTTCATTCTCCGTCCCCGGTAACAGAACAGCTTGGCCATCAAGTGAACTATAGTATCGTCATCGAAGCTAAACAAATTTTCAATCAAATTGGACGACTAGAAGTGTGTTATTGAGCACTTAATAAAAGCAAGTTAAAAACAATTTCTAAATGACCAAATATAGGTCATCTGTCTGTAAGTCTATCTATTTGTTACTGTTAGACCGATTTTGATGTGACTTACCTGACAGATAAGGAGTAATTTAAGCTAAATCTTAAAATGTAATCTTGAAGTTACAGTATTTAGATAATATTGCAAGCATTTCTTACAGGTTTTGAGCCTGGAAATAGGTAAATAGGTAAATATATGTTACATACATTGAAGCTGTAGTCACGGCTCGTTCATAAAAAAAGGAAATTCTTTTTAATAATCTCCTTTTAATGTTAACACATAATATTGCAACGGGTTCAACCGGTAACTTTAATAGAAAAATATTGTTCCTAGTCTATTAACATTTAGGTACACATATTAATTTAATAGTGACAAAGTATATGGTAGTATAAAAATATAAAAAAACGTGCTAGAATCTGACATTCGTTAACTTTTGGTAAATACTGTAAACAAACTTTCAACCCATTTTTTTACTGTAAACAAACTCAACCAATTTTACATACTTATTTTATTAACTACTATTAACCTAACTAAGTAGGTATAATAAATTACATTGCAGTTTCTATAAATAAAATTGCTTTATCATAAAGGACTGAATAAAGCCATACAGCTTTACTATCTTTTATCAGTTAATTCCAGACGCGGCTCTAATGAGATAATAAACAAATCTTAAAGTCTTTTAAACTTACTCCATGAACTTACGTTATGTGTGATAAAGTAAATAGGTACAATAGTCTCTGTTGCTGCGTCACATTTGAAGAATCATAAAATTATTGATATTAATTTTATAAGTACTAGAATAATGCAATTTTTGTAACGGGCTACCATTTTTATATATTAGCAAATTTATTTTTATACTACATGGGAGTAAAAAATAACAATTTTATGAGGTAATCGGCAAAAATGATATGCTAAAACGTGGAAAACAATTCACCTTAACATACATTTTATTTAAGATAATAATGTTAAGCCTTGCTGATGTCATACGACATACATAATACCTTGTGGTTTTACGTATGCTTAGGTGAGAACACAGGTAGCTTCCTAATTACTCATTTATTGATCGCTTTTCCTGTTTCTTTTCCAGTGCAGTCATCACAGAAAATGGAGTTTATCCTTCAACGCTAACTATAAACACGATAAACACCAAATGCAAAGAAAATGACTTGGAAGAAAATTCGTATGACCCGTTTCAAAACAGAAAGTTAGAACATCCAAATTCGTAAGTACTTATTTCACATAGAAAAAAACTGTGATAGAGGCATAGAAGATAGAGTTCTCTGCCAGTGAACCTTGGGCAATGATAAAATATCTATTATTTTTTGGTGTTTATAAAGAAAATAATTAAAAATTAAAGATGTGTTTTGTATGAGGGTGTAAAATGCTGTTTGTTTGGTATACTCACTAAGTAACATGAATAAAATAATAATGGCAAATATGCTCCGCAGTATGGTTTTAAAAATACTACATATTTGCTTTTGGGACATGCATAATATTGAGTTAAACTATAATTTTACTTCGGCGAGATAAAACATGCAAAAATAGAATCCTCATGCACCTCATGCAATACTTGAAAGTCTGGTTCGATACCTTTCGCGTTTTGCAACTAAAAAACGCTGGCTGGCTGGGGCTGGAGGTGGCGCTGGAAAAGTCAGAGGCTCTGTGTTTCCGCGGAGCCCGACGCGCCCCTCCCGCAGGATCCCAGCTGGTGGTCGGCGGCGTCCCCATCGCTGTCGAGTCGACGATGCGGTACCTGGGCGTCGTCCTCGACAGCCGCTGGAACTTCCGGGAGCACTTTCGGCGGTTGGTCCCCAGGTTGTTGCGAGCGGCCGGAGCTCTGAGCTGGCTGCTGCCGAA
Source organism: Erynnis tages (assembly GCA_905147235.1). Lineage (NCBI taxonomy): Eukaryota > Metazoa > Arthropoda > Insecta > Lepidoptera > Hesperiidae > Erynnis > Erynnis tages. Next base: position 7,144,138 of record LR990077.1, on the reverse strand, counting down.
CCTGGGCGGGCCGACAGTCGCATGCCGGCGGTTGTACGCCGGGGTGGTGCGGTCGATGGCCCTCTACGGGGCCCCGATCTGGGCGGACACCCTGAGCGCCCAAAATAGGACTCTCCTGCGCCAAGCGCAACGGGTCATGGCAATCAGGGTGGTGAGAGGATACCGCACCATCTCGTGCGAGGCGGCGTGCGTCCTGGCCGGGACCCCACCATGGGACCTGGACGCGGAGGTGCTCTCGGCGGTGTACTGGCGCCGCAGCGCAGCAGCACGAGCCGATGAGGTGGAGCCAGAGCCGGAGGAGGCCGGGCGGCAGAGGCAACTCGACCGCCAGGTCCTCCTCCGGAAATGGAAGGACAGGCTGGCGGAGCCGACCGCCGGCAGAAGGACGGTGGAGGCGATTCGGCCCGTCCTAGAAAGGTGGGTCGATCGCCGACACGGGGCCCTCACCTTCCGCACTGTGCAGGTCCTGACGGGGCACGGTTGCTTCGGCAAGTACCTGTGCAGCGTGGCGGGTCGGGAGCCGACCGGCGTGTGCCACGCCTGTGGGTGTCCAGAGGACACAGCGGAGCACACGCTGGCCGAATGCCCTGAGTGGGCGGAGCCACGGGCGACGCTCGCGGCGGTGATTGGGGGCGACCTGTCGCTGCCGGGCGTCGTGAGAGCCATGGTCGGCAGCGACAGAGCGTGGAAGGCGGTGCTCCGATTTTGCGAGGTCGTTATGGCGCAGAAGGAGGCGGCGGAGCGGGTGAGGGAAGACGACCCTCTGTCCAACCCAATCCGCCGTAAAAGAGTGGGTCGGAGGCGCCTGGCGCATGAGCGCCGCCTTCCCCCATAAGGTGGGTCTCCGGGCGATGGAACCGGGGGGTACCATCGCCCAGTCGGAGGAGACCCCCGAGACGGCTGGCGTGTCCCGTGTTCCGGCACGCCAGGTTGAACGGTGAGTGGCGCCACAGGTGAGCGCCCCACAAGATGGGCCCCGAGTCCCGGGCAACCGTCGGCGGAGCAGCGGAAGTGTGCGAAAGCGTTCCCGCAGCTCCGCCGGAAGACGGTGAGGAGGAACACCGCTGGTTTTTAGCCGGTAAGAGTCCGGCATAACCCGACAGCGCCCCCCGCGCCTGTCGGGTATCCATGAGGATTTTCCAGCGATAAAAAAAAAAAAAAAAAAAAAATATGCTCCGCAGTATGGTTTTAAAAATACTACATATTTGCTTTTGGGACATGCATAATATTGAGTTAAACTATAATTTTACTTCGGCGAGATAAAACATGCAAAAATAGAATCCTCATGCACCTCATGCAATACTTGAAAGTCTGGTTCGATACCTTTCGCGTTTTGCAACTAAAAAAAGAGTATCGCCGGGTATTGCAGGAAAATTGCTTTCTAATTTTATTAAAAAACTTTTTATTAAATCTAATCAATCGATCTCTATTGACAAGTAATGTAAAGAGAATATGACCAAAGAGCCACCCACTGAGGCGTTGGTTGCTACTCGCTACAAGTACCTAGCTAAGATGGTAAATTTAAACTTCCATTCAACATCGTGCTTATGTCCTGGCAGGTTATAAAAGCAGGTATTAAATTTTTTTGGAAATACCTACGTGAAGTCATCTTTAATAGTAGGAAATCGATGAAATTGGCTTGAGAACAGTTAACATTTTGACTTTTATATCTCAGTGTATGTACCGTTTTAATTATTTCTTATTTCACAACTCAACTCAATGGAAAAACTACTATTATGACATGTAGTTCATAAGTTTTTCACTGTATTTCAGAGATGTCAGATCGTTTGCAAACCTCCTGAAGTCCTCACTAGGCTCCGGAATCCTTGCTATGCCGGCCGCTTTCAAGAATGGCGGCACAATAGTAGGAATATTTGGGACCATTATTCTGGGGTACATTTGCACTCATTGTGTTTACCTATTGGTAAGTTTAGTTTTCTTAACTTAGGATCTTATGAATTTTTAATTGCCTATAGTCAATTCAAACAGCTCTCCTTAATGTCATTATGCAGTGGTAGGTACACCACATATTATCAGGTGAAAATCGGCTACTTCGATATAAAATATATGAATACTTTATAAATGTAAGATAGCCTTCAAAACTTCTTCGGTTTTGTATGAGGACTGATAGTTATTTTCCAACAGATGGCCCGCTCATTCATTACTGTTTCATTACTGTTCATTATGTCAATATTTATGAATCCAATAAAAATGTTAATATGTGTTTGTTGCAGGTTAAAACTTCACAAGATGTATCAAAGGTAATAAAGGTGCCATCACTTGGCTATGCGGAAACCGCTGAAGCTGTTGTAGCTACCGGACCTTCAAGTCTGAGAAGAATGTCAAAATCTGTGAGGTAATTATCACTTTGTAAATAAATAACTAAGAGTATATTACTATTGAGTAAGTATTGAGGCTTTGCAATCCTTGGACACCCAAGTCTCACCACAGTTTTCAGTCTTTTACGCAATAATTTTAACCAAAGATTTTTTGTCTACTGACCTAATCCTTAAGCCAAAGGCTACGGTATAAGCTAATTTTAATAAGATAAATAATTTAAAAATTGAACGAATCCGTGATTACTCCGCTCACAAGAATGTTAAATGACCTTCACATTTAAATGCATACATGTCTATAAGTACACACATTACGCATAACAAACAGCAGTAATAAGATAAATTGTGGGATTCTTAAAATTTGACTTCAAAAACAATCAAATTAGTTGGTGCTTATGCCTAAAGTGGCAAATACGATACTGCATATTATATAACTGTTAGTTATGGGTACTTAAAATTTTGAAAATTGATGTTTTCATTACTATTACTGTTGTAGGTTATAGATTCATAATATATAAGTACCTACACAACATCTAGATGAATCTCTTATAGATTTTTATTTTTATATAGTTTACACAGTAAACCTGGCGGATTCATATAACTGTCTTAACATTTATTATGTACATAAGTGTACCTATGTAAAGATTTCTTTAAATAGGCTCAAAACATAATAACAATTTCATGGCATATTATGTTTGAAATCCTCAATGAAATGGCTGGAAGCTTTATTTTCTATGTAGCCATAATAAAATAAACCTGATCATGCAGTCTTGAAACACTTACCAAAGTAGGTAGGTGTTATTACTTAAATACGATATTATCATGCAAAATGCAATTACAGGTTTTATTATTTAAAGACGTTTAACCGGTTAGTTATTGTTAGCGTTATTGTTAGCGCATTATACCTTTAAACATGTCAATTATATTCAACTTTGTTTAGTGTGCTTAGGCATAATTTATCCATTTCACTGTACACAATTACACATATTTGAATACAAATCAGCCGAAGATAAATTTTATATATTTTTGCCGGTAACCTTCGTAGACTTCTGAGCAGCACTGAATCCACTTAAAACCTTAGAAGGGCTTGATTATGACCATTCAACATTAGATGCACGTTTTTATTATCGATTAAACCTTAAGTAGGTATTTACAAGGCGCGATTCCGTTCTTTAAGCAGTTGGCGGAAACCATTATTTACTTTTACGTGTAATTATAAAACAACTATTTCTCTACGCGGCAGAATTCGCAACTATGAAATCTGTAGACGAAGCAGAGTAACCGACATAATTATCAAAGCTACCAAACTGAAGCGGCAATGGGCTGGCCACATCGTTCGAAAAACCGACAGATAGGTCCTTGAATGGCGACCACGTCTCGGCAAAAGGAGTAAAGAATACAGCGGGAAACCGTTGGATTCGAAGGGCGCAGAAACGGGCGGAGTGACGTCCATTAGGGAAGGCCCATGTCCAAGAGTGGATTACGATGAACTGAAATGATGATGATTATTATTTACTTAAATGTTAACAGATGGCGTTAGCAGTACCTAATATTGTGCCTTTTTTATGTTTTTATGTTTTACATTTCTACAGTCTGTATGTCCTTAACCAATTCAATGAGGCTTTCACTAGATGATAAAGGAGCTTGTTTGTAATGTATTGATTAACATAATTATTTACTTGTTGATAACAGGAATAATGTTCCAAGCTCTAATTATGATAAAGGAGCTTTCTACATATCAACAGGTGTAATTATAAAACAACTATTACGGTGAAATGACTAATCGATACTACGAAAGATGAACTTGGCCCCGATGACTAGCTTTCGTGTGGGGCGCTCGCCAGCTCGCAGGCGTTGCGAGGACGTTGGCCCCATTGCGTCCACGGCGTCCATTTGTCATTGACCACGTTTCAGTTTTTCAAGCGCCTAAAACTCCGTAAATAGGTCGGCCTATGTAAGCGTAAACGTTCTAATCGCGTTTATAGATGTACCCAAAAATATAATTTTGTCTATATCCTAGGATACAAAGTGAAAAGAAATTACAGAATTTAAACGGATTAATAAGGCTAGACAGTGCATCATAGCTTAAAAATCAGTGATAGCCCAGTGGCTTAAAATTTGACCTCTTACTCTAGGGGTCGAATCCCGGTGACATCAATGACTTTCTTAAATGTTATGTGCGCTTTACAAAACTAAATATCACCTGCTGTGATGGTAAAGTAAAACATACTGAGGAAACCTGTATGCCTAAGATTTCTCCATTATGTTCTCCAAGGCATGTGAAGTTCACCAACCTGCACTTGGCCAGCGTGGTGAACTAAGGCCTTCATCTTTCTCATTGCGACAGAAGACCCGACCCTGCAATGGGTCACTATTGGGTTACAGAACATAAGGATACGGATACCGACCGTTTGGATTCGTAGATCCTATGGATTCAATTCAAAGAGCCTGATGACGTTTAATCCGTAGGTAATATTTATGAATAACGAGACGTAGAATGGATAGAACTTACCTATACAAAGATTTTCGTGGATTTTGAACATATTTCATGTTATTTATATTTATCTTACGTTGACGACTTTATTTTCCTGCTCTGTGCCAAATACCGACGCGACGTCACTATAATTATTTTGTATGAGATTTATGCTGATATCCCAGAACGAGATGCGGTAATTTTCCGCTTAGCTAAAGACTGTAGAGTGTAGCAGAGATACTTCTAAAAATCAAAATATGGATTTTAATTCGTTTATTTATTAATCAACGCAACAATATCAATTATTTGTGGATACCTAGTTAGTTTATATTACAAATACATTTTTGCACCACCCGATGAACACTGAAATTCCATCCTCAATTTTTTCGCCGGATAATACAAGAGATTTTATGAACCTAATAACGATTGGGCGTTATACAATACATTATAAGTGGTAAAGCCATAGCTAACCTTACCTTACCGCCAGCCTCTTCACCCGTCGTAAAGCAGCCTCTTCTTTATGTAAGTATGTATTGTGTCTCGGCTTTGAGGTTGGATGTGGGTGGGTGGTCACTGCATTAATTGTCCATTAATGACCACTTTACGTTTGACATGCAATTTCTATGAAAACATACAAAACAGTTGAAAGCAATCACGAATATTAGTAGGTACTTGGCAACACGATTACAACCAGTGAAACATGACAAACCTAAGTGTGTGTAAGTAATCAGTAGGGTATCTTCTACCTATAATCAAAACTATACTTTTACCATTCTACATAGAAAGATAACAATAAGTATGACAGTACCAATCTATTTTCGTTATTACAATGTACAGTAAAACTTGTACGTGTATTTCAGGATATTTATGGATTGGGCGATGGCGTTAACCATTCTTGGCGCCTGCGCGGTGTATGTCATCTTGCTCGTACAATCAGTAGAACAGGTAAATGTAATGTGTAGGTAGGTATCACTATTGTACAACTACCAACTAACATAATATGAATGCTGTACTTACTAGAAAGAACACATAGAAAAATAGGGGCAACGTTAAATTTATAACCCGGAAAACTGAACGCCGCATCCAAACTTGAAGTTAAAAAAATCAAATCAATTTAGAATTTGATATCGAAAATTGATATCCAATTATATCTTAGGAGTGGTACTCTTATGTCACAAGCATACGAGTATATTCTACCATAGATGTATTATTCTAACTAACGTTACAGATTGGCAATGTGAAAGAAAAAAGACTAGTAGGTTAGAACGAGATAGATATTATATACGAATTCGTTTTTAAAACGAAATCACCCTACCTACTCGTATTTAACTGATTGAAGGTTGCATTGTCAAGAAAAAATCTCGCCGTATTTTACAAAATAATTAGTTTCAAGTAAGAAAAAAATGTTCAGTAGGCGTACAAAACCTAAATTAAATGCAGTGCTTAGTTGTAACCGCTTTAGGTAAGAAAACTCACATTATTATCCATGTTGCCCCCATGTATGTTTGGTTGATAATACGAGTTTTTAAAGTAAATTCAAAAGATTTTAGTACACAGATATTAAACAATCATGGTATTTGATTACATATTTTGAATGCGTAAGAATTCATTACAAGATAATAACAAATACGAAAGAATAAAATTTTGAAAATGTTTGTTTAAGTGTTGTTTATTTTAATTTTAAGCGTTACAATCAAACATACCCGACCCGTTGAATTAATTAATTATACCAGTGTTCTTAAAAATTAAGTCAACAATATCGTAATTGATGTGCACATTTTTGGTTTCGCCTCTTTCATTTGACAACCGATCTACCTAATATTATATTACCTACATAATATTCTACATACCTACTTTATCAGGTTCATGAACATCAGCTGGTAACATTCATATTATGCCAGCTATACCTCAAACTCTAAAATGTTACCAAGGGATCAAACATTTTTGATATTAATAAATCCATAGTTACTGTTGTTCGTTGTTTTTTTTTTGATACTGCGTTAAATTTAAAAAATTGATAACCAATATATAATTATGTACTCATATGTTTCTCTTTAGTTTATTACACTCTACATAAGTATACATATTTACCGGTAATGTCTTTTACAAATACCTATCTATAAAATACAATGCATGTTTCAGATCGTAAACTACTACTATGAAGACAACGGAATAAGCCAGAACATGTTCTTCTTGATATTCCTGGTTCCGATACTGCTTTTTACCCAAATTAAGAATTTGAAGTACCTCGCACCGTTTTCAGGATTCGCCAATATCCTCTTGATTCTAACATTCTTAATATGTTTATACTATATTTGCCAAGATTTTCCGGACCTGGATTCAAGGCCTATGGCAGTAGATGTATCACGATTGCCTCTATTTATCGGGTAAGTCAATGCATGAAATGGTGCATATTATGTTAATTTATTGGACATCTCGTTTTTCGGAACTCGATGTCTCGCCTCTCCGGACTCTACATTTTATGTATTTTGTACTTCATTTCATTATTCGTATGACTGTCGTTGTAGTTTTGGCAAACGAAGCTACGAGTATACTAATGGAAACACATTATGAAATTTGGCATGCCCAGTACATTTTTTATCTTTTTTTAACTTTCTTGAATAATACAAACAAAATCACCTATTTCAAAAAAACCTGTAATAGGAAGAGACCTCGTTATCGTGTATTATTTAAATCTAAAACATCAGCCTTTCGGTGCCTTTTAATGTTATAAAAATAAATAATATATGAATTGACATATTGTCTCACAATACTTTCAAAACTCTCAAATAAAAACTAAAACATCAATATATTTTTCTTGCATAAAGTTTTACGCTCGAAATTATTCAACTACATAGTCCATTCCACCGTCAATTCAAATTCCATGCTTCTAGTGGTAGGTACTATAAAGTACATAGGTACATAGTGGTACTATAAGACGTGTGTGTGTGTATTGTTTTGATTTGGTTATTCTATTTTAGCACAGTTATATTCGCAATGGAAGGTATTGGTGTAGTGCTTCCAGTAGAGAACACAATGGCAAAGCCTCAACATTTCCTAGGCTGCCCTGGAGTGCTAAACATCACTATGGTGATCGTTGTCCTTCTTTACATGATCATGGGTTTTCTGGGCTACGTACGATATGGTGAAGATGCTCTTGGAAGCATTACACTTAATTTACCCACGGAAGAAATGTAAGTACTTTAGACATTAATAAAAGATACGTACCTACATCAAATAAATTAAAATGTTACATAAAAAAAATATTAATAATACATCTTTTTTACATTTCAGCCCGGCATTAATGGCTAAGATATTTATTGTTTTGGCCATTTTTTTCACTTACACTCTACAGTTTTACGTCCCTATGGAAATCGTTTGGCGTAATACGAAACCCCATGTATCACAGAAGTACCACAATGTAACTCAAGCCTTCATGAGGGCTGTATTTGCTATATTAACGGGTATGTTTCAGAGACGTTGTTTTATGGCACTTCACTTTGTTGTTTGCATTTGCGTACCTATTTGGCATAGGTATTTGATTAATAATCGCCATGTGTAGATGTATGGTTTATAAGTAAGTTATATGACTATCATGTGTGGACGATCTATTTTTGAACATTTGCAAAGTGGACCATTCATTAAAATTAAATATAATGCAAATAATTTGGGTACAAATACGCAATTACCACATAGTCGAGTTGAGTTACTTTATATGTTTCATAGAACCTTCATGAGCGGGAAGTCCCTATACCCAGAATATTTAAGTACAAAGTTTTTATTTTACTTAGCGACAAGTTCATTCATTCACATAATTTTTAATGTGTGGTGGAATTAAACGAATTAAGGAGTTTCTTTTCACACCAATATATTATAATAAATTATAAAATTTAAAACGTTACCTATCTCTTGTTTCTGTGTAAGTTCTGTGTAAGTAGGATAATTTAATGAAATTTAAGAAAATTATTATATGTAATTATTTATTTTGCCTATTTCAGTGACAGCAGCTGCGACTTTACCAAGATTAGAACAAGTTATTGGCCTAGAGGGAGCATTTTTCTATTCATTCCTAGGCCTTATAGCTCCCAGTCTTATGGAACTCCTATTCAGCTGGAACCGTGGTCTTGGGAAGTACAACTACATACTCGTTAAAGATGCAATACTCATCATATTTGGCCTATTCGTTCTCGTAACAGGAGTAATGCAAAGTATTAGAGAAATTATAAGGACTAGTGATTAAGTGACCACAAAGTGGCGAAGAATTTAGTGATTGGCGAAAAATAATATCGTCGTAGATCTTTTGTAGATTTAAGTAATTTTAAGTTTTTAGAGAATCACATAAGTTATAAAATATTAAAACATACAGGGATGCAGTATTTTTAATGTAATTGACCGCGTGAGTCTGTAACGTCTAACTGAGTAAGTAGATAGACTACTTTTTTAGGATTTTAGAAATTGAGTTTATTGTGACAAAACTATAATAGTTAGATATGTGCTCTCGCGGACTTTTTTGTAGATCTTAATAAGACCTACAAACCCTCATCTACAAACCCTACAAACCTACATCATTTTGTTCTCTCGTCAATAGTTTTTGCAGCGCACGCATAAAATAGGTTTTCGATTCAATTTTCTTACGGATCCCTAATTTTTTTGAAAATAAAATATAACCTTCCTCTATAAATGGAATATCCAAGACTGAAAGAATTTTTGAAATCGATCCAGTAGTTCCTGAGATTAGCGCGTTCAAACAAACAAACAAATAAACAAACAAACAAACAAATAAACAAACAAACAAACAAACTCTTCAGCTTTATAATATTATAAGTATAAGTATAGATAAATTATGTAGGCCCATAATAATATGGTACCTATTTACTTTTTACAAATTTGTTACATGTGGTACAAAACACGATCCAAGATTCCACTCTTAAGTTTAACACTATAATTTGTTTTTCGTTCCCATGTCTTTTACCCATTATTATGTGAAATTATTATAAAATAATAAATAAATAATATGATTGCAAAGTGATCGAAAAAGTTAAGCAACGTCGGATGCGGTCGTTACTTGGAAGATTAACCGCTAATGAGCAATAAAAATGATTAGCGCTTATTGAAAATTAAATGTTTAGTTTTTTATTATCAATACCTAATTGATACGTTTAATAGATGTGAAATCGACCAACATTTTTGAGAAAATTCATGTAAGATTGATGAAGTGAATGAACAAAACGATGCCAATACAAAAATAATAAAAATGATTTCAGAAATATGTTTTTTAATTAGTCAAATGGAAACTCTACACCTACCTTCCTTTTCCTCTATGCCTGTACTATTTTATTTTAGGTTGTTAGGTATATCATATTACAGAAAAACTGGCGGCGTCTTCACTTTAACGATTTTAATTTATGAATTTTATGAAGTAAGTTAGTTTTGTTAATAAAATTAGAAAGCTAGATAAATAAAGAAGTTTTTAACGTATTTTGCACACTTAATCCATTAGATTTTTTTAATAAATAAATAAATAACGTTTTACACTCATAGCCCCTCACTAGGATTCCCTGTGTCGTGGGTGCCATGGACACACAAGACAAGAACACAACATACCCAGACCAGAAACAGAAATTATTCAAATTCATCATCTCTGCTCTGCTGGGAATCGAACCCAGGACCTTCCGCGCAGTTCACCGGTGTCTTAACCACTGCGCCACTTGGGGTTAATAAACAGCTGTTATTTGTTTTTGATTTATTATCAAAGCTACAAATTTAATATCGAGTACTCAAAAACAAATAAAAAAGGAACTGATTTTCATTAATTGAGTTTTTTATGGTTTTTTATTATGGCACTTTAGTTAGCCTAAAAGTGTTTTTTTTTTTATTTCAGTCAACGTCAAATTACACACCTATGCCAACTAACACCAAATTACATAACTTAACGGGAATACGTAACTTTACAAATCATTCTGTATACCTACATACAGAATATGGAGTTTTCGGCGGTGAACATAGGCCTCGTAGCGCCCATTTAAATCGTGCGCCTACTATAGGTACCTATGCGAAAAATCTCACTGCATCGTCCGGACCTAATGATCCCACGTAGGTTTATAGACCTCATTGTCTGATGTGTCAACGTCATAAACACTTGCGTCAAAGTAAATAACAAAATCTTGTTTTGAGCACAACGGGAAAAAATCTGTCACTTATACGAGTAGTACGCAGTGCTGTTATGATATGAAGATTCGGAGACATCTTCGCTCTCGTGTGGGTACTGGGTGTTGTGTCGTAGCACAATTACATAGATCATACGACGCTTGCACGATGAGATGATGTAGTGCACATCGAAGCCTCTACTCGCTAGAAGCCTTTCACTCACGTCTCGCCGAATCCCTGTGACCGTTTAAAACGGTCCGTTTTTCAAACGCCTGTAACTTTTTCCAGATTTAGTAAGTAAGAGTCCTCATCCTCATCGTATGCAACAACACCGACTTCCTTAAATTTCTCACGAGAGTTAAAAATTTGATGCATAAAGCACGATAGCGGTATGTGGCCTGCACACAGTGTAGTGTATCTTGCTCAATAAATAGTAGGTAAGGCTACAACGGATACGGAAGCAAAAGTGCTCCGAAACCCACTTCTGGTCTTTATACTATATTTATACATATTATATTACACAGTATTTATTTAACTCTTCATTACATTTAACAAACTTGCTGTGATATTACAAATGAACAAGATGCTAACTTTACTATGAACAACTAATGTAAATATTTTAACTATTTTAATTTTTTTTAAACTAAGTATTCGATCATTTTTTTAATTTATTTATGTACACACAAACATAGACAGAAGCAATGACGACAAGATAAACATGTACAAGGGCACTACTTATTCCATTAGGGAATCTCTTCCAGCAGACCCGTATCTAAGAGGAGATTCATTGGGCTATAAAAAGGCAAACTCAGTGCATACAAATTAACAAAAAAAGATGAAGTAAATAGAAAATGAAATACATAATAACAAAGATATTGATATAAATATATTGTAACATTGTGTACTATTGGAATAAGTTGTTATGGTATATACCTACTCAGAGAGATAAGGGAGGGTGGTGGGTCCATACCAAAACAAGTTCCACGTGTGCGGATTGTTGCAAAGAAATATAAATACAACTTAAATCCAGATCATTGTTATCGATAAATTATTACTTCTATTTGCTTATGACATTACTACCTAAATTAATAATTATGATTTGCCTTGGCAGATTTAAAATAAAATTCCTTTCGCGCCAATACTAACAGAACCATTCAATCGAGTAGAAAAGTCAAAGAACAGAACCACATTTTGTATTCGTTCATTCCGGGATTTGTGACTTCTGTCGAGTTGAGTTGTGTAACTGTAATAGCATAACAGGCTAACAGTTACAGCTGTTTTTAGCTAATTACTTCAATTTGAACTGTGAATTAAAATAATGACATAATTTAGAATTAATTCATTATTCCTCGGTCTTGTGATAAAATTTATATAAAAATATTCTGTGGAAAGTGGAAAGTTAGGAATTAACCAAAATGGGTTTATCTCTGAACTTGAATCCTAAAATCGTAAGTATTATAATATATCAATAGTGTTTGTATAGTAATTATAGTAAAATTAAAAACACGTCAGAGAAGCTATTTGATAATGCTAGATAAAAATTAAATTCTTGCTTGTCATAACTTCAGTCATAACATTCTTAATTTTAATCATAAACATTCATGGGATTGTCGATCGTTTATTGGTTAAGTGCCGATTTATCTTTTGGATATCTGATAAAAACGATCAAGTAGATCAGGTAAGTCGTTTTTTATTTCTATAATTTTATTTCCAAATGGTTATCCCGCAGTAAGCGGCCGGTCGTATTCATTTAAAATGGTTCGTATAACTTAAACTAACTTGCACTACTAATCCTCTAAGCTGTCGTAATGTAGATATAGATGCAAAGTAACTCATTCGGAACGTCTTGTTCAAGCAGTTTGCTTACTGTAATTTCCAATCCAATTTCACAAGTGAATACCTACTTACGGATAAAAGTTAACTTTAAACCATTCACGTCACTCACTGCCTATCTCACTGTAGTTCAAGACATTACATTTATTATAAAAATCAAGCCAAAAAAGTCTCAGTAGCCAGTCGGATATCGCGAGTGTCGTAGTGTCGTTTATCAGTGACAAGGCCAACATGAATAACCTTCAAGTGGCATTAATTGACTTTTATGAAAAAGGACCTGTATGTATCAAACGATTACCTACGTGCCTCCTTATTCTTCCTTAACAGCAACAAATACGTACATGAATAATGAAGTTTTTGTGTGTTAACCAATTTAAAACCTACCCACCTATTATGTCCAATTTAAGCCAATAGGTATTCAAAACATCATGTTTCTGAATAGGTACTTAACCACATTTATCATTCTGGAACACAAACAATCTAGGTCAACTATTTACTTAAATTTAAGTAAATACCAGATATTTATTGTTATGATAAATCTTTTAATTTTCACAGGTTTTCCCTGTGGTGATTGGTGTTGGCAGTGTTGTAGTGTTAGCAACATTAGTTGTAAATTGCCTTTGGGGTAAGAAATCCAAGCCAAAAGTTAAGAAACTTGTGACCTTAGTTGACCCAAATGTAAAATACCCACTGCCTCTTATTGAAAGAGAAGAAATAAGCCATGACACCAGGAGATTCAGATATGGGTTGCCGTCTCCTGAACATGTATTAGGTAAGCACATAAAATTCCCATTTAAAGGATTTTGTCATTTATATCATTTGTTCTTATCATGTCAATGTCATGACCAATTAATTTATCTATCTGTTTTCATTCAGGGAAGGTTAAAGTACAACATTATTTAACATCATGTGTATTAGATGTATTTACATGTGACCTATTTTAGATGGTATGAAACAGAAGTAGCCTACAATACTTCTGTTTCATACAACCTATGGGTTACTGACTGTCAATGGTAATGATTGGACTATGTTCCTGTAAATTTATTGATACCAGGCTACTTATTAAGTACTGAAAATTTGAAAATTTATGCAAGTCATTCTAATGGGCTGGATGACTTTGCAAGAATGTATTAGTAATATGCCAACAACATCAAGGATTTTTTTATAATTTTCAAGGTATTACTCATTTTAAAAATCGATAAATACTACACAGTCTACCAAGATAATATTGTCAGTGAAGCAGAACTAATACAGCAAAAAATACTTTAGCACTAGTTGCTATTGATAATAATAATTATGTTAACTTTTACTATCATTATACAAAAAAAATATCTTGAATGTTATAATTATAATATGTTTATTTGTGGCTAATTCATATGACTGTGGATAACACTAAGTTCCTAAATCATCTTGTCAAAATACTGTGTTTTTACAACATAATATGCTTTAGACACACAAACTCATGATTCCAGGCCTTCGGTAAAATTTTGTTACAGTAACTTGAAAGTTGTATGTGTTACATTCCATGTAACAAACCTGTATAATATTGTATATATACACTTCATTTATTTTCAGGTTTACCAATTGGGCAGCACATTCATTTATCAGTAAGAATTGATGATGATCTTGTCATTAGAGCTTATACTCCTGTTTCTAGTGACAATGAGAAGGGATATGTTGACTTGGTTATTAAGGTATGTTATTTGTAATAATTATTTTACACACCATTTCCTTACACAAACTCACAACCTTGTGCAGTAAATAATTTTTGTACATCAATATACAAACCCATACAAATGTTTGTATAAAATAGTTTCATAATTTTTGTGTCAGTACAATTAAACATTACCTTATGCTTATGTAACACCTTCATCTGGGGGCACGGCAGTACAAGTCGGGCAAAAAAACGGCACGGCTGTACCATCCTTTTCTCGAAGCAATTCAGGCCATTTCCAACCCCTTACAACTCCATTGTGGATAGAACTAGGAGCCTGAATTTTTAGTAGCCAGGCAGGTATTGTATAAACACGGTATTTTTAAAATTTCATTCAATTTGAGCCAGTAGTTTAAGAACTATAACTAGTCAAAGTTTCTTAATTTTGTCACTCACTCACTCACCGATCATCAAAATTCTAAGGCAGTTCTAGCAAACATAGAAGCTTCAAATTTAGAATACAACAGTTAACTAGTGTTTAGTGTATAAGTCGAGGAAAAATTTAAAAAAATCAATTTCGGTTCGATTTTTAACGCTTGATAACTTATAATAGGCAAAACAACGTTTGCGGGGTCAGCTAGTAATGCTATAAAATAATTACTTACTTACTTTTAAGTTAACACTGCTTTAAAAAAAATACACAATACAATACACTATTTTAAATGCTATATTACAAAAATACTGCTTTTGATACTAAGATACTAACCCAAACTGTCCTTAACTACCTAGCACTGTGGTAATTTAGCACTTTTTAAATTAAAATATTAATTAAGACTCCAATTTGAAAAACTCAAATGTGAATTATAATTGCTCTATAATCACAATACCATTCATGGTATGGTACTGTTCATCATATGGTAGTATTGTGAGAGGCACTGATATTAAGTTTAAGATAACATGTAATTGACTGGCCTGTTGGTCTAGTGGTTAGCGACCCTAACTACGTAGTACGGAGGTCATGGGTTTGATTCCCACCCAGGACAAATATTTGTGTGATGAGCACATGTGTTTGTTCTGTGTCTGGGTGTAAATTATCTATATAAGTATGTATTTAAAAATATATATTTAGGTTATCAGCTATCTGGTTACCATAACACAAGCTCACAGCTTACTTTGGGATCAGAAAGCCATGTGTGAGTTGTCCCACAATATTTATATTTATTTTATTTATTTATTTAAACGTAATTGAAACACAAAGATTGATTGATGAATTATGTGCGTAATTAAAAAATATTTTTAAATGGTAATTGTTTTTTACGTAAATAACCAGCTTTCAAAAACTGAGAAATAAGCATCTTTAGAAAAATTATAAATTTTAGTTCCAATAGCTAGGTAATCATGATAATCTTACATCTTGTTTAGGTATACTTCAAAAATGTCCATCCCAAATTCCCTGAAGGGGGAAAATTATCTCAATACTTAGATAACATGAGCATTGGAGATACTATTGATGTAAGGGGTCCATCAGGAAGGCTGCAGTATGCTGAAAATGGAAAGTTCCTTGTCAAAAAACTTAGAAAAGACCCACCTGTTGAGATCAAAGTGAAGAAGCTGAATATGATTGCTGGTATGTATGTACTTGAGGTATAATAGTTACTGATAATTTAGATTGTGACTTTTAAAGAGCCTCCAACATAATTTTTGTTTTATAACATGATTACTTCATAATAATATCAGCCATTTAAAATAAACAAACATGACCTGTTAAAAGATATCTAATCATTGGAAAAACGTCATATCAGTTAGCAATAGCTGCAAAAAATTCAATTTGATATTCACATAAAAACTACCTATTAGGTACCTACCTAATTACATAATTTACAATTTGAAATATTTGAAAATTTAAAAAACCTTTAATAAATTATGATTTATTGACAAATTTCATAGCAATATCATTTTGTGTATATTTATGATTTAGTCAATGAAACAATATGTTCTATTCTATGCCTTAAATCACCACACAACTAAAACATAAATATATAGAACATAAAATTGTATTCTTAGAACTGATGTGGGTATATAAGCCTAAATTAGACTGAAAGCAATGACTTGCGTGTTACAACTACATAGTGATATTGTTTCAATGAGCAAGTGAACAGTGTTGATAGTCTGTATTCCAGTGAAATAATCTAGTTGTAGTAACCAGTGTTAAATATTAGCTAACACTACTACAGTTTAAATATATAAATAAAAATTATATGATTTTGCAACACAGTAACGTGTGCAAAAACGGGAGGACCAACCTTCCCTTGTCATCACACAAGTCATAGCACAGCATGGTTCAACTTGCATGACACCTAAAAATCCTTTGCATACCCCAAAAAACTACCAAAATCAAATGATAAAATATATACAGATAGCACTCGAGTTGAATGCAGTCGGGGCCTGCGACGTAGGGCGGGAGCATCTCCCCCGCCGTCCGCACTCTGCGCCCCGCACGCTGCAGTGTAGTGCTGTGCTGTCCTTGTTGACAGCTATCATACGTTTACTGTGTTATCGCGTTAATATTCAAGTTGCAGCCGCGTGTTATTTTCGTTTTTAATAATGACTGATCCGAGTTCATCAAGTTCTGTTACAAAAAAACAATTTGACATTCACTTTAAATAATTATTTTCTTGTTTTTTTTCTAAACTTAAAATGTTAAACTTAAAACGATTTTGAAATTTATCGACATAATTATTGTCAACATTAATTCTAATAAGGTCACAGCACATTCCTGAGCTCTGCATTCAACTCGCGCGCTATCTGTAGGCAATAACAAGACAATCAAGTTACCTAATGGTTTAGGATACTATGATTATTGACATTGTAAATGTATTTATTGTAGCACCTTCATTGTAATTCTAGTATTTACTACAATATTTCACTTTGAAATACATGGATTAACATTATTAATGCACATCACTTTAAATATCGTACAATAACTCAAAGGGAGAAATGAGCTGGCCCAACAATGCCAACTGTCAACACAACACCTATACAATTAATTTAGGTACTCTATTATAGCAGTGGTGTCACTGACCTTTATGAAACTATTTACAGGTGGAACTGGCATCACTCCAATGTTACAATTGGTGAGACACATATGCACTGAAGCCGACGACCAAACTGAACTCAGACTATTGTTTGCAAACCAAACAGAGGAAGACATTTTGCTAAGAGATGAACTTGAAAGATACCAAAGAGAATACCCTAGCCAATTCAAATTGTGGTACACCATTGACAGACCAAACGAAGGTATGTTAGATAAAAGATACTATCTTATTAGGTACTAAACAAGGTAGGTTCTAGGGTGGATACTTTATAGCTTTTTAAAACATGTTAAAATATTACTGAGCATCCTAAAGGATGTGTCTGCAGCAATACTTTTTCATAAGTTGTAGTTTGAATAAATAAACAATTGTTTTTATTAATTTTAGGATGGAAATACAGCACAGGCTTCATAAACGAAGAAATGATACGCGACCATCTATTTCCTCCAGGCGATGATGTATTTGTGTTGATGTGTGGCCCACCACCTATGATCAACTTTGCGTGCACACCAGCTTTAGACAAGCTAGGCTTCAAGGAAAATTTACGGTTTGCCTACTAAATATTTATAAAACCAAAATTGAAAAATCGATTATTTTCTTACAAAATATATTTTTTGTACTTGTTGTATGTATAAAACTTATAGTCAATTGTAGCTATAGATAGTAAATGGACTTTATAACTCTTTTACTGTTGTTTATTTTTGTTATTGTTATATAACTAAATCTCTACATTGCTTTGATCAAAATACGACTACTATCCTATCCTATCCTATCCTACATGTAATAAAAAATTGTAACAAATTAAAATTTGACATGCAGTGACAAGAAATCAGTTGGATAAGGTGGTATGAGGGATACACATGTAGGATTTTTTATATTCATTTTTTAAATATATTTTTATTGAACATGAGTCATGACAAAGATGAATAGAAGTATTGGCTAAAAATATAAGATTTCTTAATTTAATTATTTAAGTTAAGAAATCTTATATTTTTAGCGATCAGCTGCACGGTTTACGTTATACAATCAGTTGAAAACACGTTAAATGTAAAAAGAAAAAAATGGGTGGTACGAGGTACTGTTGCAAGTACATTCTGTTCTTCGTATCGTACGATCTAGGTTGACCTGAAAAACAATCAGTTCCCATTGGAAAGAAAACAGGAAGATCGGGAAAACGCACACAAAAAATGTACACAAACATGTATATACACAAATAGGAATTGCAAAACAAAATACACCTACAGTACTCAATATTCATTGCCGTGTTAATGGTATTCGATGTTTTTAAGTAGGAAAGCACCAAAAGCAGCACAAAAAAGTATCTAAATCAATATGCAGATTTTAATCATGTTTCAATCTAAATCTCGCATGAACATTTTAAAAATATCATGTGCAAGTTATTTTTAATTTCATTGTTTCATTATGTATAATATATTGTAGATGGAAAACAATGAAATAAAAAATAACTAAATAAATAAAATTATTATCGGTTCAAGATTTCAGTACAATTCTTATTCCTTCAATATATACATATTATTATATTATTTCTTTGATAAAGAAATACATCTTGAGGATGATTCGTTCTCGACTATCATGGATTTCGAAGACCTCCTGAACATGATGGCTTTGGAATAGTTTGTGCCCTATAATTTTTAATTAGGTGAAGATCCTGTTATTAGTAATACGATGATCTTACAAATAAATAAATACACAGTAAAAATTATATACAATGAATTTGAAAGAATGGTTCGTGTATGGTTCATGGTGACATGGTTCGTGTAATTACTTACTTTTCAACCTGATTTTCCGCGGAAAAAGTCGTCTGTGTGAATATTCTGGAATCTTCACTTAATAATAGTTTAGCTCATAATATTGATTGAATACTTTTTTATTGTATTAAAATAAACAATCACCAAAAAAGTGCAGTGACTTATGCGAATCATAATATGTTCACTTCTGTCAGAAAACGACCTTGAGTTGCCGCCGTGAACCGAACGATGGCGCTGCCGTGGCTTCGCCACGATATCCAAGAGCCCTATAGATGCTTAATTAATTTGTTACCAATTGACTTTCGTTATTATTCTAATTGTCAATTTAATTGCTCTATTCAGTATAGTATCTTACAACACCCATTGGCTGGCACTGCTCTGCCCTTAATTTTGGCTGACTTAATAGCGATGATGAATTGACTTCCCGTTGGTAATATGTATAACAAATATTACCTTTAAGAAATATTTTTTTAATTTGTTAATTTTATCCCTAACTACTATCCATTTTACAATTATGAGACGAAATAATGAAAGAATAGGTCTCTTAATCTAATAGAATAGGTCCCGTAATCTTCTTTTAATTGGGTAGTGATAATAGCCTGCCACAAAATTACAAAGTAATAAAAGTACTTTTGGTGTTAGTATTAGAAGTGACATTACTTATTTGCTAGCGGCAGTGCGCAACGTCATTTTCTAGCTGCCTTTTTCTTAAAATTATTCATTGCTTCGGAAATTATCAAGCTAAGCTAAGTGTTTCAAAAATATTAAAACATGTTTCCGGAATATTTATCGCAAGATATTTTGGACGATGGAATCATAAGAACCTTTGCACCTATAAGGATTGTTCAAAATGTGTTAGGCATCTGTAGAGTAGACATCAGACATAAATTCGCGACACCTCCTACAATGTATCAAAAAATTTATACATTTACCTTGATCATTTTAATATTCATATCATACACTTATAACTGTTACGATTATTTGGGAAGATTTTATGTTTATAATTATGAAACCTTCTATTACGTGAATGTGGTTGGATTTTATGCGGATTTCTTTACATCGATTTGCAACGTTATTCATGTGCGATGGGTAAACGGCGAGGATAATGTTCAATTTTATGTTAAACTCCAAAAAGTAGATCGTCTTATGAAAATCAATCAAAACAAATTGTTTATATACGAAATTAATGTTTTAATTGCCACATTTATTGTATCAAGTATTTTTAGCGAAATTATAATATTGTATTTCGTAAAAGAAGGAATACTTAGTTTTGTCGGCATAATTCATAATGTTTTTTCTTTCATAACTGAATTATGCCATTGCTTTTCTATAATGCTACATTTATGTGTGCGATTACATTTGATCAATTGTATAATCATCAATTATTTGGATGGCAATCCCCATAGACCAAATCCCGGTTGGGAAAACTTTCCAAGTAAAAAACGATTTCTATATTTGGCTTCTTTAAATAATAACTTTGTATCAAGTGAGACAGACGTCTTTTTAAATCAATTACTAATTTGCTTTGAAAACTTCAATGATCTTTATCAGTTTCAAGTAAGTAGGATTGCTTATTATTGGAGTTCAAGATCAGAGTTTAACTTATTTTTGTTTAACTTAACAGTTTCTTACACAGTTACCTACTTATGAATAATACTGTTTCAGGTATTGCTCTTTTATGCAAAATTTATCCCATTATGTTTATTGTCAATCTATACATTTTTAGCTGGAGCAACAAGAGGTGTAAGCATTATTTATTTTATTGTAAAGTACTATCGGACCAAATATGGTCCAACGATGGAACGACGTTCATAGATACACTAGTTTACAAAGTCTGTTGCCGTGGATAGGGTTGGAAACATTTACTTATGTTGAGTTTTTGTTAAAACTACCTTTAAATATTTTTGTGCAGTTCGAGTTTCATTGTTATTGACTTTTATAGAAGGGGAGCCCAAGAGGGGATTTCGGGATTTACTCGAGCGTGGCAGATTAATATAAAGCAGGATACCTTGTACCCGGTTAAGTATCCCCACCAAATATGAGCCTCCTACACATTATGGCCGCCTGTCAAGGATAAAGGATCAGATTAGTAAAAAAAATTGATCATCAGAAATTCTCGAGCGCGTCAGGGGTTAGGGTGAGTTAATTACACGCTTAAAAGTGTATATTCCACTAATCTGTCCATTTGAGAAAGACGTAAAGAAAGGGAAGGCCTACAAAGTTGTAAAAAGTCATCTCGACATTCTCGAACGTGGTAATTTTTTTTTATTTTGAAGGAAATAATTCGAGGATAACGAAAAATATATAATCTGACGATTTCCACAAGCCGAAGTAACAAAAATTCATCGATAAAGTTTAATGCGTGCAGCTGCGTCATGCCTATCTTCCCGTCTCTGAAAACGTATGAAGATGTAGTCATAACACATGATATTCTGGAGTATCCCAGAATCAGGTAAATATTTATTTTCTCCAATAATTAAAATGCACGTTATTCATTTAAAAAAACCACATATAGTTAAATATTTTAATGATTTCTTGCTACCTACTGATACGCAATCTGAGGTTGAAATTGAGCTAGAAGAGGAAGATGATTCTTCCGACGAAGATCAATCTCGAAAGGCTTCTTATCATCTAAGCTTTGCAACTTATGTCTCTATGACGCTCGAGTAAATCCACATATAGCATCGTACTATCTATCATACTATTATCTATAATTTCTATGCATTTATCAGTCAATGATGTTTGATTTTACTGTGTTTACATAAATATCTGAACTTTTTGCGACATGAGTAGTTTAAGGAGACGTTGTCTTAACAATCCAAATTATTTTTGCTACATATGTATGTGGACAATATGTGTGTAGAAGTGTAGAAAAGTCATATCGGACACGCTTAAAACTACTTACGTGTTTTCTAAATTTTGTAATGTGCTTGTATAATAAATATAATTAAAAAAATAAAAAACACATTTTTGAAGAACATCGAACTAAAAAGTTAAAAATAATTTTCAAAATCGGTTTAAAATAATAATGGACGAAAAATACTAAGTATGTTTCTATTATTATTGTGAAACAGCGTCGGGCGCTCGATATACGAAAAACAAAGCGTCCACGCTTTTTTAAACCGCGTAAATCCTGATGCATATATCAGTGACATGGAAGAACGTTATCAGGGTTTCTGGGATAATAATGATATCTGACTATTGCGGGTCTCTGACTTCATTTCTATCATTCACATCCATTAAGTCTACACATAAGAGAAGAGGCTTGAAGTGAAGTTTTTTGGAATATGACGATTAATGTAATTTTTTAATCAACAATATTTCGCACACATTAATTTCTGTTTTAAAAGTACATACATAGCTGAAACTCAAAAACTAGAGCTGATAAAAAAAATCTACTAATAATTAAAAAAAAATCCGGCAACAGATTTACTGTAAACTAGTGAAATTAATTGAAACAACTCGGGCAAGAAAGTAGTGAATGCAATACCACAAAAGTTTCAAAATAATTATTCCAAGATTTTCTTTCTATTCTAGTTACACGTTTTTCTCCATTATATTAGTGTACCACGTGTGATTTTAATCCAAATAGGAATACTCTTAATTTTATCCTCGAGCTGTGAAATTTTTTACATGGAGATGGTGATGATGAAACGTTTGTGTACTAATGTTATGGCACTTAACCATGAAGGTAAGCTTCTTAAATGCTTTGAATTGCATAACGATACACTAGATATACTAGAAAGTTAAAATGCATCTATTTCAAAAAAATCTAAAACTACCCTACATTTCCGGTATCGTAGAAGCTACCACAATCTCGAAAGGCAAAAGGGTAACAGGCAAAATTGAAGGCAAGAAGCCTCTAATTTCCACAGTCCAAAGAGATGATCAGACCTAAATATAATCGACCACTTTAAGCTAGCCATTTAGCCATTGGTCGTTTTTCCATTTCACGGCAACGACACGGCACCGGCACCGGCTTGAGTACAGCCGACGCCGGGGCCCAGTCGTGCCGGCCCGACAAAACTGCATGATTGTGTGCTGTAGCCGTGTGCGTGTGTGAGTGCGCGGGGCGGGTAGGGGGACGAGATCCGTGTCCACACAGCGGGCATAAACCGGCGCAGTGGAAAAACGAAAAACGAAGCGCCAGTGCCGGTGGACGGCAACGCCGGCCGGTTCCAACCACCAAGCTCGCGAATCACAAAAAGTACACACGTCACAAAAGCGCAGTCACGATTCTCATTAAGGATCGACTGAAGAGAGAGAGAAAAAAAAGAAGGAAAATATAAACCAAACCATTAAAACCTCCAATGCAATTCATTCTGTTTTCATATGGCAATACCAAAATGTATAATGATATCAATGCAGTCATTATCAATAATGTTTATGATTTGTGCTACGTTTTCATTTGCAAGCTCATTGGCCCAAACACTCAAATAGGTAACTCGCTATATTATGTATAACGGTTAATTGCTTTCATATATTTTACAGGTCCAGTAAGAATAAAGGCTAAGAAAATGTTAAAAATGATAGAGGAAAATTCAAAAAAAATTTCAGTGTACAATATGTGGTATTTGGACTCACGCACTGTTTGTAACTTGTTCAGCGTAATAACATCCCTCGTTATTACAATGCTACAGTTCATGTTTCTTTAAATTTTAAGTATATTCCTAATCTAATTTAAACGTAGAGAGAAAACATTGACTGCGTTTCATCAAAGTACATTATTAGGTACCTAAGGATTTCAAATCTTACTTGGATGGATTACTTCAGTAGATTGATGGAGCACTTAGATGGATTGATGATTTTCCCCTATGTATGTTTGGTTTATAATACGAGTTTTTAAAGTTAAATAGTTCAAACGATTTATTGCACCGATATACTTATTAAAAAAGTCATGGTATTTGATCACATTCATATTTGGAATGCGTAAGAATTCATTACAAGATATTACAAATACGAAAAAATAAAATTTTAAAAATGTTTGTTTAATTGTTGTTTATTTTAGTCTCGAGCGTTACAATCAAACATACCAGACCCGTCGAATCAATTAATCATACCAGTGTTTTTAAAAATGAAGTGAACAATATTGAAATTGAGCGTAGTAATCACTTAGCACCGGGAGCCAGGTGCATTTTCGGTCAATCATTTCCTCTCGAGAGAAACTTCGTAAAATACATAAGGGGCTTATACTATGAATACTAGTGGCCGTCAGCTGCCACTCCGTTGGTGGGTTGGGCCGTGGCACCCTCCCAAACATGCAGAAAAAAAAAGTTTTTTCAGTCATTTCCTCTCATTTCAAAATTTGTCAGATTATAGTTTATCTAGTATTTTCTTTGAGTATTAAACCAATAATACTCAAAGAGTATTTTGAAAGAAAAACATCGTCAGCTGACCATAACGCGGTGGATTATACGTCAGCTGGCTCCTTGAACATGAAAAAAAATTTTTTTTTCAATGATTTCCTCTCAACTAAAAATTTACCTGGTGATCGTTTATATGCTACTATGAATGAAAATTAATGTCAGCTGGATGTATCTCGGTGGACAGTTCGTCAGCTGGTACCTTGAAAACGTGCAACGCAACAGCATCTATGACCTACCGTATGGCGTACTTGATAAGGTTTTAATTTCTTTGGCACAGCATAAATTGAAACTGGCGCGCTTTCTTTCGTACATCGAATACCTAGTATCCTATGTCCTCTGTTTACGTTTATATAATTTTATACTTTTTTTATGTTATACATATTACGTTTATATTCTACAAAAAAAAAACAATCATTGTACATAGTTGTTTTGTACATACGCCAATATTCAAAGTCGTTCTAACAATCATCCATCCAGACTGGCCTGTTGGTCTAGTGGTTAGCGACCCTAACTACTACGCCGTAGGTCGTGGGTTCGATTCCTACCCAGGACAAATATTTGTGTGATGAGCATGAGTGTTTGTTCTTTGTCTGGGTGTAAATTATTATCTATATAAGAATGTATATATGTAGGTTTGTCAGCTATCCACCGCGTTATGGTCAGCTGACGATGTTTTTCTTTCAAAATACTAGATAAACTATAATCTGACAAATTTTGAAATGAGAGGAAATGACTGAAAAAACTTTTTTTCTGCATGTTTGGGAGGGTGCCACTGCCCAACCCACCAACGGAGTGGCAGCTGACGGTCGCGAGTATTCATAGTATAATTCCCTTATGCATTTCACTGATTTTCGATCGGGAGGAAGTTGGTCATGAGAATCTGTTACTGGCTCCCGGAATATTAGGACGTGCACATTTTTGGTCTCGTCTCTATCATTTGACAGCCGATCCATTTATGGTTTTTGTCGTCATTTTGCATTTGTATTGAAAGGATAGATTTTATTTAATAAATTTCTATGTGTACGTCTTTTCTTTTCTTTTATTGAGTATCTCACACATTTAATCACATTTAAATTTCAAGTAGGTAAGTACCTAAAATCATAGCACATAAGTACCTACTGTAATCTATTCTATTGAAAATGGAAATCTATATTAATTTTTTTTGGATAAAGTTCCGAAAAGGTCATTCCGTTTTTTTTCTTGAAATTTCGTACACTTACGTATTTCGACACGCTGATTACGAATATGATAATTAAAATTAGCGCAAATTTTATTTTCAAGGTCAAAACTCGAAAAAATGGCCAAAAATTGATTTTCTAATTTTAATTATCATATTCGTAATCAGCGTGTCGAAATACGTAAGCGTGCGAAATTTCAAGGAAAAAGGCGGTGCGACTGGACCCATCTTCTTTTTAATAAATCTGTTTGGTGCAGAGTGTATCAAGACCAGAGTTTCTTGCTTTTTGATATACCACGACTCCATTAAGCTGGCTCTAAAAAAAGATTTTATTATAAATCATGTGATGAAAAATTTATGACTACGTTTTGACGGTTTTAAATAATCTCGTCGCTTAATTATTATTTCTCTCGTTAAATTGATCTTAACGAATTCCTAACAATCAAAAGCTTGACACCATAACACCGGTTGATGCCTATAAATAACTACAATAATGACTGTTGCCGAGTGATTTATGAACAGTTTTTCTGTTCTAAGTCAATTAAAATCATCAATCATGGAATTTTCGTATTTTTTTTTTATTAAAAAACAATGCGCAGGGGGCTGCGATGATCGCTAAATACTTTTGCAGTCATAGTGATGTACAGGGTTTTGTAGATCAAACGATCTATCAACTTATGAATGATTCTGACAGTAACAATAGCATATATTTATATGTATTCTTAATATTTAAAATCAAACTTATACTAAAAGAACAATAAACAGGCCGTGGCTGACTAATCGATTACTTTTTAAAAATATGATCTACCCAGAATAAAGCTTCACGCTGTTTTAGCATGTTTCGCTCTTATATCCTGAATTTTGCTGCGTAAACTATTAATGACACTCTGCGAATCGAACGGACCCCAATTTTTTTCAAGAGCATGATCTTTAACGAACGATAATATAGCTATTCTCGCCTTCTCGTCTAACCCAGGTCTGACATTTGTGCCGCTTATATCGAAAGCGTTCGCTCTGACACCCGTTAATGAACAAACACTTAACGCACTCTGGGAAAAAATTTCTACTAATAACATTCGAGCTAACTCTTTATTCTCTTTTGCAGCGAGCTTACAATGCGCTAGTTTCAGAGAGTTAATAAACACACTGCTTCCAGGAACAAGTTCAACCAGGTTAAGTTTCGGATCATTCTCACGGTATTTCAGTGTCCATCTGGTGTCATGTGGATCGTATTCCGGAGGTAATACAAAGGTTCGAATGTGACCACGAATCTTTTTCGGAACCTCACTATTTATATCCTGATCTTTCACATCTTTGATGTCTCTATCGCAATTATCATCATTTTTGCTACTTTTAGAGTCCACATCGTTATCTTCCTCTTTGTCTTCCTCCATACTGACATCAGGGTTTTCTTCGTCTTTCCTCTCATCTTGATTTTCTTCATCAGCTATTTGTTGAACCTCCGCCGTAACCTCTTTACACGTCACCACAGCGACTTTGCCCTTCTTCAATGCTCGCAAATTTTCTGATGCATTCGCCATACATTCGATCATTTTCTGGGACTGAACTAATGATTCGTGTAAATCATGAGCGATCTGACAGGTATCCGAGAAGTTGATTTTCATTTTTTGAAAAACGTCAAATAATTGATCCTCCCAAATATCTGCCTGGTTCAATACAGAAATAACTGATTCGTTTGCTTGTTCATTAGAGTTTGGACTAGTAGTTATAATTTCGTCTAAACGTAGATCTGAAGAGTTACTTTGCTCATCATAATCAATATCTTGCGACGACGATACTTTACTTGACGCAACCGCTTTAACCATCGACGAACTTTCTTTCATAGAACTCTCTTCGGTCTGATCTGAATAATTTGCCTCTTCCAGAGCTTTTGGATTAGCAGAGGATTCATTCTCTGGTCTAGTTCCAGAAAAAACATTTTGTTCAATACAGATCACCTTAGTCAATTCATCATCAACGACCATGTCTTCTACAATGGAATGCTGATGCTCCGCTGAATTTGTACAGGCAATCGATGCATGTGAAGCACTCGTCATTTTACTATGTGTGGTAGGTTCAGAAGTAGCACACTCCACTTCTGAGGAACGTGTCTTCTGTTTCGGCAAAACTTGTGGATGCTCTTGAATAACTGGTGATGATTCTGAAATCTCTAGTTGACTGAACTGGTTAGCTACGTTAGTAGGGTTTTGAATGACAAACGAGGTATTTGATCCGATATCTGGGTCCTGGATCAGAGGTTCTGGAAAATCTGGAAGAGTAAAGGTTCGTAGATTTGGAATTCTTCTGTTTTGTATTCCTCGAGTCAATGCAAGGTGATGTAAATGTTTACGATGAATTAACAATAGTTCGTTTTGTTGTGGTTTCTGAGAATAATCACAGATTTGGTTTACAAACGTGAGAGGATCCTTTGAAGCATAAAGAGTTTTCTCCGTGCTTCGAGAGCCAACTCCCAGACTGTTAACTTGGGTGCCGTGATCCTGTTCTGGTTTTCGCTGAAGATTGGGATATCTGAATAACAAATTGTCAGAACTTAATCGAACATCACGAGAGGCTTGATCTTGGTGTTCTTTTTCATAAGGTTTCTTTATCACAACTTTTTTAGGAGAAGCAAAGCCTGACTGTTCCGATGCCGCTGATGTTCTCGATTCGACGTTGAAATATTTAGGAAACTTCCTTGAATTTAAAATCATAGCTCTCAGTTTTGCTTTATCAACTAC
The DNA here is from genome assembly GCA_905147235.1 of Erynnis tages. NCBI lineage: Eukaryota > Metazoa > Arthropoda > Insecta > Lepidoptera > Hesperiidae > Erynnis > Erynnis tages. The sequence goes on along the minus strand of LR990077.1, from coordinate 7,115,553 downwards.
TCTCAGTTTATTTCTATTCTTTGTCAATTGAGGGTCTGGCAGCTTGATTGTTTTCAATGGCGGACTGTATCGTTTTTTTGTAACTGGCAAAAGTGTATAGTCTGAAACAATTGAAAAAAATGTTCAAGTGTCACTAGCGATGAAAATCATCGAAGTAAAGGAGATTGTCCATTTGTATGGGTGTTTTTGCCCAGAGTGAACAGCCACTAAAAATAAAAACGATATATAGAATTAGTAGCTTTAACCAGTAGGAATCAGAAAAATTATAAAGTTTTGTATCCAGGTGTTCCTAAATTTTTTTAAAGAGATGTTATGAACAAGATTTTTGAAATAAAATAATTCTTTATTTTTGATAATTTTATTATTATTCATCTTCATAAGTTATCAAAATGTGGCCCAGGAACTGGGCAGGTGGATTTATTATCTCTTGATGCCTTGCCCAGCTCAAAAACCAGATAATGGTCATAACATGGGCACAACAACCTACTGTCCGGCGACCCACTATGCAATTGCAACAGTATTGTTGAATAGCTTCTCTGCCTTGTCTGTTCAGCGTCATCGGTGTCCATTATAAAGCAAAGTCGAGATAAAAAACAGAAAAACAACGAAAGGATAACAATTATCACAGTATTCACAATGTGCACGAGTAACTTCCACAACTCCACAAAGCGAATGACATTTGTCAAATTGACAAGTCATGTCTATGAGCTGCATAGGTTAGTGCAGCCATAAAACTCGTTACCGATGAAACAATTAAATCGATTTTATATATAATCGAAGTTTACGATTCTTGCAATATTAATAATTATTTATTTCTTATTTTTTGTGTATAAGTTTACTTAAAACTTGATATTTTGCGTTTTCGATATTGACGTTCACTATTATGACCTCTCTGGCGCAGCGATGTGCGCTGTGTTTTATAAGCTTAAGCGGTTTCGATTCACGGCTCGGGTCAATTTGGGAACATAAGATTTCTAAATAGCATTAAGTCTGGTCTAGTTAAGTTGAAGGCTTCCTTCTTAGTTACCACCCTACTGACAAAGACATACCACCAAGTGATTTAGCGTTCCGGTATGATGCCGCGTCGAAACCGATTGTGCATATTGGTTCAATAAAAATCGCTATAACCCTATCAGGTTAACGAACTTCCATCTTATACTGCATCGTCACTTACAATCAGGTAAAATCGCAGTCACACAAAAACATATCCATTTTTTATGTACTTTCCCAATTATTATTAAATTAATTACATCGATTTATAGAATATTATATTCAATCGATTTTAGTAGTTATATTTTTTGCTGTAAACAACGTAGTGTTTAAGTACTCTGTGGTGAACAATGAACATGGCGAAATCAAAAAGCAGACCGGAAAATATGTTTATCAACTGAAATACTCATTTTCTATTAGTGTAAATTGATACAACCACGATTAATGAAAAATCGTATTTTAATTGACAATATTTTTTGGTATAATTGTTTTTTTCTGAGCATTCTGTCCACGCTGGGCCAATAATGCACAATCTCCTTTGTGTAGCTCCCAACAATACAGATACTCACCGATTCTCAGTGCGTCCGAATATCTATTCCTAGAAGCATTATGAATTTTCTCCATAATGAACTCACAAGCATTCTCATATGAATCTAAAAGAAATACGAATTCATTATTTATTCAGGTTTTTAACTAGTTGCTGACTACGTCATAGTTTAGTATGGTAATTTATTTACAAGTCAATGTATTAAAGGTTAGACATTTAACAAAATACTCACGTGATTCAAGTTTTATGATTGCCATGTAGAGTTTCCATTTTTCTGAAGGTTCATCGCCTCATCAATCGTAAACAATCATATCGGTTACTTGGATTTTTAATTTTTTTTATTTTATATCTTTTTGTAAAGAAAAAAACTATTTTTTTTCTTAATAGTCTTATGAACGTGAACTTGGCGCAATTTTTTTACAGTGAAACTGTTTTTGTTCGGATTTTAGTATTTTTTGTAATTATAATAAAAATTTACAATAGGCATGATGACTAATTTTCAAAAACTCTTCTATGATATTCAGAAGTTTCTATTATTTCTAAATTATATCATATTTTTGTAGAAAATTAAGGTTTTTGTACAAAAATACATTTAAATTTTAAGTTTCAAATTTATTCCAAAACGCTCGCCCGTGTCATGGCGTCTGTCATTACGTCAAGGCTCAGTAAAAAAATGCAGAGATCGCGTATAATATGCTTACGAAAAAAATGACGTTTACTGAGACCTCACATAAATTGACGTAATTCGATTTGATGGGTGTTTAAGCTATCATGGCGGATTGTTGTATTTTGTAGATTTATTTTAACAAATAAATTATTAATCTCGACATTAATAAGAGAATAAATACAGGTTTCAAAATCTTTGAATCCTATTTCATTAGATCAGATTAATATTTTGGCGATACTTGGTTAGGTACTGTCATCATGCCTATTGGTACCAACTTAAATCTCGCGTTGGCTGCATTTTTTATAGCAAACTATCTCCTTGAAGCTACAGTTTATGTAAAAATAATTCCAGCGCACCCTGGCGGGTGTAGATGCAAGCTGTGAAATACCTTTTTTTAACTGTAGTTTCCCATCTAATGAAGTATTACTATGCATTCTCGAATATTTTAGTCTGTGTATTTTAGTCACTTTGAAAAAAGTCAGGATCGAAATTTTTGCGTTGCTATAGTTTGTGCTGATTAAATTTAGTAATTTCAAGTAGATTAATTGTTATAAGTGAATATAATTAATTAATAACAATAAAATAAATTATGAATTACTGTTATAATATACAATTTAGGAAAAAAAGTACCGTAGAATTAAATAAAATTTTGCAACCCCAAAATACCGTTCTGCTTACAGTAAACACAGTCGGTAGTCTGGCGCTCCGTTGACAACGGATTTGAACGGAACTTGGCGCCAGATTCTACCGAATCTGTGGATAATCAGGTACAAAAATAGTGTTAATCTACAAAGCTTAAACTAATCTAACACATAAAAACACCCACTTATATTATTCTCTTCTTATAATTATGACCAGTAATCAGTAACATAATAATTATAAATTATTATTCTAATATATATTTAAACTTTGCATGTCTGCTCATGCTTGGCTCTTATGTCATTAATCTTAGTCCGAATAGTACTCATAACAGCTGATGTGTTGGCCATGCTCCAACCACATTTCTTCCCGTGCTGTTCAACGAATGTTAGCAGAACCATTCTCGCGTTTTCATCTAGTCCTGGCCTGACGTCAATGTTCACGGATTTGAAAGCTTTTGCTTTTCCACCTGTCCATGAGCACACACTCAATGCGTTCTGGCTGAAGACTTCTGTCAATAGCAAGCGTGCCAGCGTTCTGCAGTCGTTTGATTCTCGTATGCAACGCTTCAGCTCTTTCCTTTTGACGTAAACACCAGTTTGAGGTATGAGCTCGATGAGTCCTCGCTTATTCTCTCGGTACTTTAGAGTCCACTTGGTATCATTTGGATCATATTCTGCTGGCAGAGAGAACGTACCTCTTTCCTCACGAATCGATGCCGTTGCGTTGTCCACACCAGTAGTGTTATCGTTATCTCCTGCTGGTATTTCTTGAGTAACTTGTGATATCACATTGTTAGGTGGAGACGCAGAATTTTGGAGGAGCTCGATCGAGTTAAATTTATCGACTTTTCCTAACAATGTTTTGTATGTTTGTGCACATGCGAGGAGGGAATTTCGTAAGCCATTGAACATATCACGTGTGATAGATAAACTGGCTCCCATTTGAGTGAAGAGCGTACCAATTCCATCCAATATATCCTGCTCAACAATTACTCTGGATTGTTCATGCTGATTTTCCTGTGTGAGGTTTTGTTCAGCTGTCAGAGTCGCCTGATTGGCTTCTGGAACTACTTCGTTTTCTGATTCAATTTCGTTGTCTGTTGCATATTCAGAATCTGAAGATGGCTCTTGATAAACTGAGTCTTCTTCTTTATCCAAACATTCGTCCGTCTGACCTACACTTTCCTCTGCTTTTGAAGCACTTTCAGGAAAAGAAGATCCAGCAATTGCTTCTACACAGTGACTGACATCCATCATTGAATCCGTTTCGGTAGCTCGATCAATCATGGTTTTTTTCATACTAGGACATTGGCAGTTATGTTCATTTTGAACCAAAGGGAATTGTGTTGCCTGTATTTGGTTAGATGGTGGCATAGTTTGAACCTCGGTATTTTCCGTAGAAAAAGCTAGTTCTACCGTCTGGGTTTCAGAATTAAATGCTAGATTTGTATTATTAAATTTTGTAAAACTTTTTTTCACTTTTTCCTGTACATTCAGTTCTTGGATTAAACAGCTTCTCTGAGCATCTATAAGTGCCTGACTTGGAGTCTCCGAGGCAGAGAGTGATCGTGATCTCTTAGTGATTTTTAGAGGCTTAGGAATGGGAGAACTACGCGTCGATTTAAGAGGAAGACCATTTTGTGTGTTTGTTGTACGCGGATCTCGATAATTCTGTTGATCTTGATTTTTTTGTGGATGTTCGGCATCCTGATGTGACTGGAGCGATAATTGATGTGCAGGAAATTGAATATTCACTGTTTTGGGAGCAATAGGCTGGTAAATAACGTAAGTTCCGTCAGTATATCTCTTTATCAGTTCATGGCTGTTCACTTCTTGTGAGTACACGTTGTTGACCGGTACGTATTGATTTACATTTTGGGGAAGGAACTGAATGGGCTGGATGATCGGGTTCGGTTGACTTTGTACAACAAATCCTCCGTTCATCATAGCATTTTGATGATAAGCTTTCTGGTCAAGTGTTGGAGTCATGCTTGGCCTTCCAAGCATATCTTGAAGACGTGTGAATTGCTGCAGATAGTCTTCCCGAGTCGGCAAATATTGTTGTTCATGTGATGTCCCAAGAAAAGTGTTATACTGGTGAGCTAACTTTGAGAGGTTCTGTGCGGCTGGTGTATTCATCATACTTTGGGGACGGGGATCTCTCTGATTAATGAAGTTATCTCTCATTTCACGTCTATCGTCATTCATAAGTGATCCATCAATTTGTGCCTGTTGCAAGTGATGTTGAGATAATTGTGTCGATTGTGCGACTGTTGAACCACCAGGTAAGCCGAGATGTCTCATTGAGTTTGGTGGATATTGTAGGATTGCAATATTTCTTGCGATACCCTCTAGACGAGCTTTCTTATCAACGGGATTTTTCACTTTCTTAACTGCTGAAGGTTGTCTAGCTTTTTGTTTTAACATTTGAGTCAGCTTTTCCGAAGTGTGTTTATGATGAGAAGTAGATGAAATGCTATTAATAATGTCTTGAGAGTGCAGAAATGAGGTGTTCTCAGCCACTTCAATAGAATTTCTCTCACCGAATCCTTGGGGTTGGAATTTCGTATTCAAAGCGTTACTGACTGAAAAAATTGGTGATTGAGGGTATCCATATTGCTGGTAAAGCTGGTTAGTTGTACTAGAAGATGTCGGTACTATCTTTGGCGCAGTCAAAATCCATTGAAGTTGACTTTTTTGGTAATCATTGGGTTCCTTCGATTTTTCAGTAGTTATATCTCGCGAGTGCGGATCGGGAAGTGAATTTTCATGACGAACCAGTGGAGTTGGTCTCTCGTTAATCGGGTTAGGCTGAGGAGCTGGTTTGAAAGTGCTCAGAGGAGTTTTAGTTGATGGTCTTTCATCCGTGATAAGCTCAGGCAGACCGTTTTGACAGCTATCGAGGTCTCCTTTGGATTCGTTCAGGTTTACAGTTGATATGCTTACAGGTTGTTGATAGTCTTGGCCAACAGATGAAGGTTGATGTTTAAGTGAAAACTTTGACGAAGAATGTTGCTCAGCTATAAACTTCGGTGAAGGTTGCCGGTCGAATGGAGGCTGCGGTGAAGGTTCTCGACCAATTGGAGGCTGCAGTGACAGTTGTTGCTCCGTTGGCGGCTGTGGTGAAAGTTGATGCTCAACCGGAAGTTTCGCTGAAGTAGACTGGACTGAAAGTTTAACTGACTGATTTTCCTTGATAACTTCAGATTCAGTACTCTGCTCGTTGTTTATCTCGCCATTGGAAGCGTAGTTTGTCTTTGTCTGATCTTTCTGAATCACCTGATTGCCAGTGATGATTACTGATTGTTCTCGTTTTAAGCTGCCAGACGCTGCGGTTATGTGATCAGTAATAACGACAGGCTTAGGATTTTCATCTAATTTCAAGGACTTGTTATTCAGGTTCGGATCGGATTCTTGAGATAGCGGTCGTCGTATCGAAATTCTTGGTAGTGGTTTAAGAGGATTGTTATAAGGTTTCACTGTTACCTGAAGCTTGTCTGAGTTGCTTCCTGACCAACAAAATTGATTGGCACTTCGTAGCTTCTTATCCAGCTGATGTTCTGGTTTAGTATCTGAAACGAGAAACATTAAAAATTCGTTAATAAATTAGACCTGTAGCAGACATAGCAGTTGACGTTTCATATATTCTTTACCTTTTCGTTTTGATTCTTCATCAGTTCCAAAATTATTCCTCGCTATCCATAGATCAGCATCTTCAAGATCGTCTGAAAAAATAATTAATTTCAATGGTTACGTATTCCAGGATTATTTTATCACTTAACAATTTAATGCTAAGGAAATTAATTGTTATTAATTTATTAACAATAGTACTTTATTTACCTGAGTCATATTTAAGGTAGGCCTTGTAGAACCTCCATGAATCATTTGGTCGCTCTTTCCTTCTAACGCGTTCTCTCGTTTCCGAGGGATCTTCGTTGTTCGGGTAAATCACAACTATCGTTGGCTTTTGAAATTTTTGACATATTATCCAGGAATAAGGCACACACACGTAGTCCTCAATGTTCTCGAAAGGTAAGTCTACGAACTGAACTACATAAAACGATCTTCTTTGATCCCTGTTAGTCATTCTCATCTGGGAAAAAATAACCCCATAAATGAGCTAGTCACAACAAAATTAATGAGTCTGAGAATCTACAGATTGGAAGAGTCTGACGCCAAGTGCTATTTAATTTTGTTGATGACGTAGCGCTAGGTTTATTAACATATTTACAGTAAACAGAATGGTAGTCATACGTTGCAAAATTTTATTGATTAATCACAACTAATTGTAACAATAATAATTATAATTATATCAATAATAAGTCATTGAGTATCCCAAATTGTACGTTTAAAATTTTTTTTCAATAATTTATAAATTTGCAACAAAATTTTTTTGGCGAAAACAAAATCGTTCTTAGGTTTTTTTTTCAAATCTTTCTTTAAAAAAAAACCTAGTCATTTTAATTCAAACTTGGCGCGACTTTTTTGTAAAACTGCTTTGTTCCGACAATATTAATGGAACGAGGGTTCAACGACTCTCGAGTATCAACACGTTACACGCGCAGCAATTGACCTTGATAAGAACTACTTACAAACGAGCATGACTTATCCCTTCAGTGTGACCATATTCAGTATTTTAATACTTTTTCAGTATATTTTATCGCCTTTTCCAAGCATTAGTATTTTTGTGGGTATATTGGCGGAATTCAGTATTTTGGGTATATTTTGGATAAAAAGTTATGGCAACACCGTAGCGAACGTCCCCGCGAACGATAATGTTTTCCGAGAACTGAAATTTCTTGACCAACACACTGCCGTGAATAAAGAATTTCGCAGTTTAAGAAATGTAATAGAAACTTTCCCAATTCCCATACGAAGTACAGCCAGAACATTAATGTAGTTAATTGATGAAGAATATAGAACTCTTAAACTTGATCGCGAAGTAAGTTTCTTGTGAACAATTTTGGGTGGAAGGTAGGAAAATTTCTAACAGTGATGGCACGTTCAAGTACAAAAATTTAACTAGTTTCAGTAAATCTCTGTTATGTATAGGTACCGGTATCGAATGCTGCATGCGAGCGCATATTTTCACAGCTAATAAATTTAATAAAAACGGATCAAAGAAACAGATTTATAAACAAAAATGTATCAGCAATAAACAAAGCAAGGTGTAAAATATCAAGGAGGTGTTAAAATACAATTCTGACATATACTGTGATGATGATTGAAATAAACTTTAAAATTATGAAAAATCAGTATTTTTATCGGTATATTTTCCCTGTGAAAGTTGGTATATTTCGGTATTTTTTTGAGGTGCTTCGGTATTTTCGTAAAAAATAATGTGGTCACACTGTATCCCTTTACGGAACTATTTACACGATTACAATGTAACATCATGCTCGCAATAACAATACATCTAAAAGTATAAGTATTTTCTAATATATCAAGTACAGAAAAAATAATTATGAATAATTTACGTAAATCGATTCGGATAGAGATAAAACATCTATAAACACTCGCGAACTTTCGGTAGACTTTGCCCAGTTGTTGTTTTCGTCTACACAAGGCCAAATAATTTCAAGGTGAAAACGATTCCTGCGCATTTATTCATAAGTGAACAAAGGAATGCATAAGATCTAGTGTAAAACACAATAATTATTACGGACGTAATTGTAAAACCCGTCTACTATTAGACCTTCTGGAAATATCACAGGCTCGCTCACGCACTTAACGGACAGACAACCGACACGTCTACTCACGGCTCTCGTATATCCGACGTGGTGCGCACGGGACAGTGTTGCCTGTCATAAGTAATGAGTCAAAACATGTTAAATGCATACACTACATCCCTTCCGTATTATATTTTTTATTTATTCAACCAGGCACATAACAATTAACACACAAAATCAATAACAGAATCAACATAAATTCAACATAAACAAATTCTCTTGGAACTTATTTTTATAACCCAAAACTCTAACATCAAAATATAGAAAACAGAATAAGTACCTAATAGAAAGGAAATAATAACGTATTTGCTCCGAGTCCACTGTAGCGGTAGCCCTTTCGGCTAGCGGCGACACGCCCCAAACTCGCTCCCCCTCACCCGCTCGAAAATCATTCTGTTTAACTAGAGAGTTCCGAACTTGTATATCGATATCGATATTTTAAATTTTTATCGTAATTGCAAGATGTCTTATATTTTATTTGTTTTTATATTTCTTTGCAACAATCCGCATATGTGGACGTTCCACATTTTCACATTTTCCACCGCACTCAGAGACATTCATTAACTTTAATGGTTCATTATGAAAATAACGATGACACTAATGTCAATACGAATAAAGACGATTTTATTTTTTGTTAATGAACATTACGTTAAATGACGTCTCTGATTGCGGCCGTTTGGTATGGACCCACCACCGCCATTATATAATCACAACTATTTTTCTGAGAACATTTACTCTAATAAATAAATAAATAAGCCTTTTATTTCTCATTTCATTTGACATAACATTAGCTTTAACAAAATATTTTATCACATAATTTATTTTATTAAATTTCATTTAAATTCACTTAAAATTAATGTTTATAAATTAAATCATATTAAATCATTTTCGATGCCCTAGGTACATCCCTAGTCGTACTATGCCATGGTCGATGTTTGTCAATGTTGCCGCTTTGGCGACTTCACTAGTTAATTCGCGGGAAAATCTTCAGTTTTCGCGGAATAAAAATATTTTACAATTTCTGGAGAATTTTGAACCGTATTGTAGATGTTTTTCTCAAAACGTTGTTTAAGGCCCCTAGTTAATTTATGATTCGTGATCTTTTTATTATTCAAGAATTGACAATTTTAACAACTTACTAATATAGTTCTTTACTAAAATAGATTAATAGTTTATTCTAAAGTACTTTAGTAAAAATAATAACTTAAACATTCCCATATCTAATTCATATCTTAGTATATGACTTTGCGCAAATGAACTACAAGACCGCTCTTGTATAAGCGTTAATATAAAGAATTGAGGCCTCCACTTATAGCCCTACCCAGCATTCCAACTTGAAAAGCAAAAATGTTTTCCCATATTTACCTTGCGAAATTTTCAGATTATTGAGGAATTTTAAATTGTGCAGAGCGGCAACACTGGTGATCGTATTGTAACATGTCGCGATGAGTTGATTAATTTTCTATGAAATTTATGTATTTATGAAGTGTAAAACACTTGAAAATACACTAACTGGTGATAGGAAATTCATTCATTAGAGACATTTCATTTATTGCTCCTTGCCCAGCACGTAATAACTGCACAAGTCGGCATATTTTAGCCTTTTTTTCAGCCAGTTACGGCGCGAAGGCCCGAAAACGACTGGAACGGTTGATCACGCGTTCTGCCTTATGTCTGAACTGTTGTGCATGTTGGGGTACGCGTGCCCCGCCCACATAGCCGTTCTATTACTATTCTGTTTTCTATGATCAAAATCAACGGAGATACCAATTAACACTTCTAAGTATCTATTAAAACTTCTAACTATCTACTAAAACAATCTGCTGATTCATTCATCTGCTTTTCCTAGATTTTCCTTAATTGAAGAATTTGAGCAAGAATTGTCCTCCGGCGTTATCGCTTTCCATTCTCCTTCTACTTTCTTCAAATGAATGATATTTCTTCTAAAAGGTTGCCCTGTGTCATCATTTCGTATTACACAGTCTCCCCCATTAGTGCTTTCTACAGTATAATGAGTTTGATTGAAATTTGCTGTCAATTTATTTCCTTTCTCCATGCTTTTTACATAAACCTTATCACCCTCCATTATCTCTGACTCAACAGCTTTCCGCTTCCTGTCACCAAACTCCTTTCCTATCTCCTTCTGAGTTCTATCTCTATCTCTCACGTCCGAATCATTTATCTTTTCACTTGTACTCTCTAATGAAGGAATTTTGTCCCTATTTTGTCTTTGGAAAAACAGTTCTGCTGGTGTGCGACCAGTGACTGAGTGAGGTGTACTATTGTACATCATCAGATATTCGTACAAACATTCTTTAGTGTCTTTTCGTTCGATCTGACTGATACGTAATCGCTTCAAAATGTCCCTATTTTGTCGCTCAACTTCTCCGTTCATTTGTGGCCAGTGTGGGACAGAGCTGTAAAGGCGGATATTGCATTCTCTGCAGTATTCCCGAAATTCTTCACTTACAAACTGTTTCCCATTATCGGCTGTTATGGAAACAGGATAGCCAAGTCTGCTGAAAATCTCTTTCAAAATTTTTATTATTTGTGCACTTGTGATTACTTTTGTCATTTTTATTTCCTTATATCGACTATAATAATCAATGATAACTAATAAATAATCATTACTGGGAAGTGACCCTAACAGGTCCATAGCCACATCTACCCCATGGTCCCAAAGGCAGTTCTCGTCTTTTCATGGGTACTGGTGGGTTAGGCAAAGATACCAGAGTACAATCCTTGCACGATTTGACTAAATTCTCAACGTCTTTATCAATTCGTGGCCACCAAACTTTAGACCTAAGACGACCCTTCATCGCCACAATTCCAGGATGGCCTTCATGTGCAGCGTCTAGTACCGCCTTGCGTAGAGTATGTGGTATTACAATTTTGTTGCTTCGCAACAAAATGTCCTCAAAGAAACACAACTCGTTCTCAAAAATTTTATAACCCCTTACCGAATCACTCCAGTCATTTTGATAAAGTCCTTTCCTGACATGACAAATTTCTTTATCAGTTTCAGATGTTTTAATAATTTCACTCAAGGGTATATTGCCTGTGGTCGCGCAAAATTAACAACCTGGCATACATGTGTATCTTCATCACCAGACAACCTATTAGTCAGTTTACACAGTCGTGACAAAGGGTCAGCAATGTTCTTATTCCCTGGCTTGTATATAATCCGATATTTGTATGATTGGAGGCGTAAGACCCAACGCTCGATTCTCGCACATGGTCTTGATTTTTTACCAAACAGAATCTCAAGGGGTTTATGATCTGTGACTAGGTCAAACTCCTTGCCCAATAAGAAAATGTTAAAATGTTCGATTCCCCAAACCAGAGCTAACGCCTCCTTTTCCGTTTGGCTATATCGCCGTTCACAATTAGTAAGAGTTCGATTTCCATACGCAATTATCCTAGGGCCATTAGAGTCAATTTGTACTAGTATAGTACTGTAAGAGTATATATGTGTAAGGCAAAATTGGCATTTAAATCGGGAGTGTCCAATTTGACAAAACATATACAGCGAAAACATCTCGCCGTTAATTTGGTGACTCGTACTTATACTTCAAAATTACAAAATTGTAAATTATATCTTATATTCTTACACATAAGGTTCAGATTGTGCTTATACGTGAAATAAAATACCTTCAAAGTATTTTACGTCTTGATTGAAATATTTTGAATCTTATCTGTATAACAATAAGGTTTAAACTTACAAGGAAGTAAGTATTCGAAATAGGTTGCCGCGTTGGACAGAAAATACTTTGAAAGTATTTTGATACCTGGTTTCTGTACCTAGTATGAGAAGGTGGACGTACTTTTAAGCCCTGGTATGCGATTTAGCAAGTATAACTCATCCCTATATCCGACGTGGTGCGCACGAGACAGTGTTGCCTGTCATAAGTAATGTGTCAAAACATGTTAAATGCATACACTACAGTAATAATTATAAATTTAACACTTACACACTGGATATGAGGCAGAATTAAATCTACAAAATGTTGGCCAGTCTACTTGTCCGGGAAAACTTTCCATTGACACAAATTCCATTCAAAGAAGTTGTAGTTGACCTCCTTCCCGTGAAGCAATTGAAAACTTAACCCGTTTAGTAGGTACAAGTTTATATGATTTATCACAACTGCTGTATATTGTCATCGCACCTGTCAGTCGTTAAGAATAAAAAAATCCCCCCGAATTTCACGAAAAAACATGCCGCCTCGCTAACGGTTTTTCTTTGAATGACGGCCTCGATAACAAGCCGAGTTGTATATATAGAGCCGTCCTATAATCATTAAAGTGTGAACAGATGTAGGTCTGTATTTATGCAAAAATAATAAATAAAAAGAGTTAAAAACTAGATTCAATAGTGAATAATTAATAAAAACACTTAAATAGGTTACTAGTATATTACATTATTAGGGCAGAAAGTTTGAGATTTCTGTGCGCGCCATCACGGCGCGCAGTTCAGAGCTCTCAAACTTCTGCCCGTGTAGTGTATACTATTTTTTTTATAGCCGGTCGAAAGTACGTAAAATATTTATTGTACTGCATCGAAAAAAATTGATGCCTGCCCCCGACATTTGCGGCACGAGCGAAGCGAGTGCTGCTGGCCGGGGAGGCAGGCATCAAATAAAAAAATTTTAATGTAAAAATTATAAGTTACATCGGATGATCTACTCACTCTTACGGCAGTAATATCTTTATCAATATCTCTATCTATAAATGAAATATTTCATGTAAGTAGAAGAAAAAAATAAATATAACCAAGTTGTATAGCACCATCAATCGTAAATGATCAGCGTAAACAAAACATAATTAGTAACAAATGACTAATATGTCAGTCGCGGTAACGAAAGCATTTTATGCTCCCGCTGTTATAGAATGTGTAGCTTTAACAATGCACAAATCTTTAACTTTCTGCCATGAAATAGGTGCAAAAGATGCGTACTTTCGACCGAGGTATAAAGAAAATGACATTTTCACACGATTGTTTAACATAAATACAGAATAAATAATTAAACATAAATACAGAATAAATATATAAATATATTAATATATAAATATATATAATCAAATAATTATTTATTTGAAGCTATATCATGGATTGATTTATGATCTAATCTCTTTGTTAAAAAATACAATCAACAATTTTAAATAGAATACAACACCCCGACCAGAAATTTAAGTTCGGCGGTGGTTCGTTCCGAACTAGGCATGCCGAGTTCCAAGCTCGCGGCGAATCAGAAGCCAAAGTTGGCCCACGTCCCGGAAGTAACGCAGTCGCGAGTTTGGGCCTAACTTGGCTTCCGACTTAGGCGGTGGTTTGGAAACCACACTTGCTGGTGACTATCTAACTAAGCCTCATTCGGTCCGAATTCGGCTACCTAACTAGGCAGCAATTCAGAAACCAAATTCGCACGGAAGAATCCAAATTTAATCCTTTCTTCGTGTTTAGCTACATTTATGATATAGCAAAAATTAATAATAATGAATACTTATTTTTTTAATTTACTTTTAAAATTTTAAATATGAATATTGACTTTAGGACGAAATTTTATTATTATAATATTAAGTTTAAAAAAAAATTATTATTATAATTATTTTTTTTATATTTTCGGTAATTTTTTTCGTTTTTTAGGGTTATTCTTACTATGAAGAAGTTTTTTTTGATTGGTCGATTTTATAGGTCATGGGGGATGATGGAGTTAGATACACTTAAATTTATATCACACTCGCCTTAAGAGTAATTACAATTAATAATTATTAAAAATATTACATGTTGAACGCAAGACTCGAACACTGTACACCGCACGCACACACGAGACGCCGGACGCACGAGAGCCCTATACCATACCGCGACGCTACGCCAGCGATGAGCGACCTCTTGGCTCAAGATACTTATAAGCCCTACACTTCGGCAAACATTAGGTTACCGTTGCAACAGTCGAGTTAGGAATTCCGATATTATACTTAAGTGAGGACTTGCCACAGACTTACCTAGTCAAATTCGATTTTAATAGACCAAGCTTCAGAATGCCTTTAGTTACCGTTCGGTAAGCTTTTGGTTACTGTTATTTCGTACCAGTTTGGCAATTCATGGCATACCAAACTTAGGCACTGCCACAGTTTTGCCTAAATGAGCCCGAGCTTGGTGAATCGAACTTTGGTAAGCATCTTTGGTTACCGTTATTTCATAACAGTTTGGCAACCCATGATATACCGAACATAGGCATTTCCACAGTTTTGCCTAAAGAAGCTCGATCGTGGTCTACCAAGTTTCGGTAAACCTTTAGTTACCGTTATTTCATAACAGTTTGGCAACCCATAAAATGCTGAACTTAGGTATTGCCACAGGTTTTTCGAAGTGAGCCCGAGCTTGGTAAACCAAACTTCGGTAAACCTTTGGTTACCATTATTTCGTACTAATTAGGCAATCCATGACATGCCGAACTTAGGCAGTGCCAAACTATTACGAGATTACATCGAATGTGGAATTCATTTGGTATACCAATGTTCGGCTTGCCTAATTTAAAACAAATAAGATCCGAATTAAGTTCGGAAAGCCAACTTCGCCCCGAACCGATTTTTTGGCATGCCTCACTAAAATTCTAGTCGGGACTTTGAAAAAGTCAAATTAGCTGCCTAGGACCTCAAAACGTAAAGATCTGATGATAACTCAATTTTCGAAAAACAGGGTGGAACCCATAACTTCCCGATTTTTTTTAATTTTCAATTTTCTTAGTGGGAAGTTAAAAATATTAAATGAAGGAATCCCATTTTGAAAAAATTGGGAAGGGATCTGGTTCAAAGGTGTTCGATTTGGCGTGGAATGACTACTATAAATTATATATACATTGTTTGTCTTTCATGTCTAGAAATATTTTTATTTATTTGTAAAGTTCAAAACATTGAATTAACGCTTGTAACGTTGGAATCACGTTTGAGACGTTGGAAACGTTGGAATAACGTTGGAGATTTTGACTCGGGCGATAAACTAATAATATTTCATTTATGTAATGTAAATAAAAATTATTCAAGCAAAAAGTTACTTTTTTGTTTCAAATCATACATGGATTTATAGAACCGTATGTAATTTTTTTAAATCGATAACAAAATAGACATTGCTCCGTGCGTCAAAACTTTAAATACATAGTAGAAACTAGTAGTTCTCCGCTGCATGCTATTAATTTAAAATGAAGACAAACTTAAAAACCAGGATACATTCCTGTTTAAAGCAAAATGAGCGTTCCTGGAGTTCCTCCAATTGTCCTCATTTGAATAAGAATCCAATTAGCAAGGATATATCAGCAAACAGGAAAACCATCTATTAAAACTGATCCTTATGACGTTCAACAATGTATAAAAGCTGTTTTAGTGTCGGAAAATTGTTTATTATATAAAAAAATATTAATTATTTTATAATTAGCTAGTAAATTCTAATTATCTTCGCACCTAATTCGACTTCTATTGTATCCAAAGAGTCGGTAATTAATTTAAAAACGTTTGTAAAGCATTGACACAAATCAGTATTGATTGACTTCATTTATGATTGCTCGGAATCTACTCAAAGAACAAGCTTCTAATTAACAACAAATTTATCAACACAAAAAGTTTGTTGTTTGAATGATAGCTGAGATACTTATGGTCAAGGCTGAAAAAGTTAATGTCTGCTTTATATAGCTTATATGGACGTTAGATAATATCCCGTGAAAAAATATTCTGATTAGACCTGATATGGCCTGATATGGACCGTCCATATCAGGCCTGATATGGAAATTGGCCATATCAGACTTGATATCTAAAATCAATTTTTGGCCATTCTTTCGAGTTTTGACCTCAAAAATGAAATTTGCGCCAATTTTAATTATTATATTCGTAATCAGCGTGTCGAAATACGTAAGCGTACGAAATTTCAAGAAAAAAGGCGGTGTGACCTTTTCGGAACTACACCCATCTTTTTAAAAAATCTGTTTGGTGCAGAGTGTACCAAGACCTGTGCCAGAGTTTTACATGTACCAGAGTGCACAAATTTCCCTGCACTCTGCAGCTTCGAAGCTAAAAATAGCTCTACAAGTCATGTTTGTTGCTTATTTATTAAGAAACATAAACTGAAGTAAGACCACAGCATAGACAAAGATATACGACAAAAATCTGAATGGCAATTTAGAATCTATAACTAACAAACCGTAAATTTTGAAGTTAGGCATAAGCTCCTGGAGCATCCATAAAATTTTTTTCGCGCTCTGGATAACAGCATCTGAAAATGAAAATAAAAAGTTGTTTCTATTCTTCTATTTACACAGGGTAAATTTTTCTAGTGTGCGTGAATGGGCAAATCCGAAGCTATGAGGATATGAGGAATAGCGAAAAATTCTGAAAGGAGTCTGGGAACCGGTTTTGATGAAAACTAAAACTACCATCATTGGATTTTTGAAAAATCAATTCGCCCAGCCTTGAATCGAACCCGTTGATTTTAAAAAAAAATCACATTCTGTATTATTACACCATTCGATTGAAAAGTAATGTCATATGGCAAACTTAAGGATAGAGCAAATTTTTAACTAAATACGTTGTTTTTTCATACAAAGTAAATTCAAAATAATGACTATTGTTGCCAATTCCTAGCTGGTGTCGACGTTTAAAGTATGTTATCCAGGTTATTACCTGCTTCTTTTTAATGCTGAAGCTGAATGCAACACATCCTTGAAATATCGAATCCAGCTATGAATTGGGAACATTTGGCCATCATTTTGAATCTATCCTCAAGTAAACCGTACATCATTACCTACTTTCCAGAATTTGTTCCTTATGAGCTTATTAGTGACACTATCGAATGTTGTAATTACAGGATGAGATTTTTTTCAAAATCAACGGGTTCGATTCCTGGCTAGGAGAATTGATTTTTCAAAAATCCAATGATGAAGTTTAAGTTTTCATCAAAATCGGTTCCCAGACTCCTTTCAGCATTTTTCGCTATTCCTCATAGTTTCGGATTTCCTCATCCACGCACACTTGAAAATTTCAATCTGTATAATAAATATATGTTTAGATACCTATTTCTCTGTTATATAACCTACCATGAACCTACCTAACCCTTTAGGTAACATACTTAATAATAAAAAAATAAATTTATAAATATAATACCATTGTCGCTGTAATCTAACATTCTAATGGCTAGTCTTTGTGTAGTTTCCACTTCTTTCTTGAAAAATTCAGCATTAGTACTGACCAGAATTAATACAACCATTTTTTCGATGACCGTTAAAAAAATTGCTAGATATTTTTCTGACAGTGTGATCTGTAATTAAATAAAAAACTGCTCTTAAAATATGAACACTATTCGTTACTAATATAATAAAGGAATACAACATTTAAAAAAGAATCTTTGTACATTAAAATATATATCTGATTTCTACAACCAACTTACATTAACATTTATGGTTGAAAATATTGTCCCAATGCACGACATCGCCCACATGAAACAGTTTATGTAGAACAAAAATAACTGGAAAAAGCATACCGTAGGTATAGGTAAGTAGGTACATGCTTAAATTTCTTATTTATTTAGTCTTTGTCCAGAAACAGTTGACAAAAAAGAAAAAAAAACATAATATGGACATCACACTAAGGACTGTAGAATTAGCATTTCCGACCTCAAAAAATCTGAACTTCTACTAGGTATTGAAAGAACCTGTAGACTACTAGTTACGAGAACCTACAACTCAATAATATCAGTCTATGACAGAATATTACATACCAAATATTTATGGGTTTTTGTTAACAAGCCGTATGCAAATAAGGCTCTCTCAGCAGTCGTAGTAATATGATCCATTTTTTCCGTGTCGTTTTCCTTTATTTTTAATACAGTGCAATTGCCAGAGAAAATTGAAGTGTTTAGTGAAACGTTGATGTTTTGAATGATTACTCTCAAGTAGTTGCAAACTTTCGTCCACAACAAAATGTCCATTTCAAAAACAAAAAACGTAAATAAGTAGAAGAACCCATCCGTGTAATATCTGGGGCCAACCGTAGCTGTTGTAATTACTCTCTGGGCGAAGGATATGACTAATCCTAGTATTGCAAAGTCCATGTAATGTATCTTCCACGTACTCAAAGCCCCATCAAATGTATGTAAATCTTGACACAATTTGAACAAATCAACTCCATATTTGCTCGTTATGGTTAAGTTAATTAATTGACTAACAAACACAGAAAAAGTTATAACAAATAACAAGGAGTTGATAACTTCCCCGTTTTTCAAGACAAAGATGCAATAAGTTTCATACAAAACGTACACAGATGCGATAACACACATAATTCGCCCGGTCTTTTGTATTAGGTTCCGTGGATGAACTGAATTTTCACGAATTAAATATCTTGAGGTTCCAGTTATCATCTGAAGAAAATATACTAATCTTATAGATTTCAGAAAGGCTTCTGAAGTATTTCTAAAAATCATTTCTGACTAAAATTCTCAGAAGCAGAATTATTATGAAACTTTTGCCGTCGTCTGTTATTGACTATAAAAATTGTTATACTTATTATATTTACTTATTTCATGTCTATCAGATTTTAGAAGAATTTCCCATAGCAGTTGGTACGTACTAATGTCGGCTGTCTCAAGAAAATGAGCAGGTAACTTCTTCCATTTTTTGCTCTATTCTAATTAAGTAATGTTCAAAGCATTATGACTTACAATCCACTTACAATATTAAGAAATTAATGATTTAAGATTGATGGAACATTAATAATTCAAAGGCCGATTCAATGGACCATTAAAACTCCATAAACTGTGGACTACATAGGTACCTATTATAGTTAATGTAAGTACTTACCTAATCTAAAACGTCACGAAGGACTCACAAAATTGGAAAAACATTTATATAAATCATGCTTTTTCAATAAATTAGAGGACCTCGAGGGATTTTAAAATTGTTGCCATGTTTGTTAGAAATATTCGCTTCACGTTCCCTTGTAATTTCATTCAATTTTACTCGTACTCGACAGTACTCTTCAGTGTAGTAGGGTAACTTGACCATGACAAATCACATAGAAAAACTATCGGTGGATATATTGGACGAAGATTTTATTAAAGTTTTCCAATCTTTGAATTTTTTGCAGAGGATTACTGGTTTTATGAGAGTTGACATTAAACATAGATTTGCCACAGCACCCTCAAAATTATATTCAATCTATTGTTTTATTCTTTGGATAGCGACTACTGGATCACTTGTAGTTTACATTTTCCATTGTAAAATAAGTGAAGATTCTCTTATACGAGAAACTTATTTTAAAAGTGGCATTTTACTCCATCATATTGTAATTACAATAAACGTATATAATAACCATTGTAAGGGAAAAGATTACGTTAAATTCTTTGTAAGTTTACAAAAAATACATCGTGACTTAAATATGACAAATGAAGACAATGTAAATAAAAGCATCGCTAAAGTGGTTACTGTTTGCATGATAGTCAACGCGGTAATCATGGTTATTTGGACGATATTTTATAATGTAGATGTTATTGACGGGTCTTGTCCTTTCTCGGTACTTATAGTTTTAACGACTTACGGCAGCTACTTGGAAATTATATTTATTTCTATTATAATTTATTTTGTTTCTATAAGTGTAGATTATATAATCAAAGCACTTACAAATATTTTAAACGGACAACAAAACAAAGAATTACTTTTACAATCATGTACTCCTGTAGACGTTGAATTAAAGCAATTTGGTTTTTCTTCTACCACAACATGGGACGCACTATTGCATGGAATGAATTGCATTCTAGGTGTCATAGCAGATTTCATAGACTTGTTTCAATATACGGTGAGTTTAACTTGAAACATAATTTTAAATCACTTAAAACGCCTTCTCTATGAGAAAGCCCTATCTTATACCTACCTATTTGTTGCCTGGATGGTTGATAATAATAATAAGTTCCTTTTGAGTAGATGCATCAGATCGCAACCAAAACTAACAAGAAACTAAACACGTCTTTTTACAGATTTTTTGCTATACGTGTCTAATAAACTTCTGGAATATGATTACTATTCAAAGCATTACTGAAACATTCAAATACAAGGTAAGTAATAATACCTACTTAGTAAAAAAGGGTACGGCCGTATCTATACTTAATATTATAAAGCTGAAGAGTTTGTTTGTTTGTTTATTTGAACGCGCTAATCTCAGGAACTACTGTATCGATTTCAAAAATTCTTTTAGTGTTAGATAGTCATTTATAGAGGACGGTTATAGGCTATATTTTATTTTCAAAAAAATTAGGGATCCGTAAGAAAATTGAATCGAAAACCTATTTATGCCTGCGTTGCAAAATCTATTGACAAGAGAACAAAATGATGTAGGTACTACGGGTTTGTAGGTCTTATTAAGATCTACAAAAAAGTCCGCGAGAGCACATACATATCTATCATAGTTTAGTGTTAGTCACAATAACCGCAAGTTCTAAAATCCACGCGGGCGAAGCCGCGCGCACATTCTAGTATTGTAATATACAGGGCTGTTATGATGTTCCAATTACAGTCGGCGCGCGAGATTAGGATAGGAATGTGCTAGTACTTTGAACTAATTATTTATTGACAGTCATATCAATAGTACTCTGTTCGATTCCTGACTAGGCATATCGATTTTTCAAAAATCCAATGATGCAGTTTAAGTTTTTATCAAAATCGGGCCCCAGACTCCTTTCAGAATTTTCCCCCATCCACGCCCACTTGAAAAATTCACTATAGGTATACAGGCGAATGTCTAAACATAGACATAAAAACTTTAAAAATACACTTATTTTCCTGACTACGCGCGTTGTGAATTGATTTCTTTCTAGTTTCCAGTGTCATTTTATCCAACATTCTGGATGATGGCTGCACTTCAATACACCATTATGCTATTAGTCTTACTATGTTTTCTGACTGAAAAATTAACCGCAGAATTGAATACTGTAAGAAAACTTTGCATCGTTTTATTGTCTTCTAATTGTAATCGTAAGTACCATAAAGTAATACCTATTTAGGCACCTAATAAGTAATAACCTAACATTTTTAATATTTCTCATATTTTTATATTTATTATTAGGAAAGAACAGGCGCGGGCGGCTTGCTTAGCGCACACTACTGCCCAGCCTGCAGTCGTAAAAGTCGTAAAATTGTGTACCTGAATAAATTAAAATTATTTCAGATGAAACCAGAGAGAACGCAAAACGAATGCTGTTACTCCTTGAGGTGAAGTGCGATATATCCATTTACGGCATATACGCTTTGGACTTCGAACTACCTCTACGTCTATTGGCGATTGCTACTACATATACTATAGTTCTCTTACAGTTTGCTATGCTATAAAACGTAGTCGCCTTTTAAATTTTTTATGTTGATACTAACCCTTAAACCTTTAAACATAATTTTAAATATTTTTTGTTAAATAAACTAATTTACGTTTAATAAACAAATCGCACATAACTTTTTTTTTTAAAATAACTTTGTAAAAAACTTATGTGCGATTTATAAAATTAAATATCACCTGCTGTTACGGTGAAGGAAAACATCGTGAGGAAACCTGCATGCCTGAGAGTTCAAAAAAAAAATGTTCTGAAAGGCATGTGAAGTCCACCAACCCGCAGTAGGCCAGCGTGGTGGACTAAGGCCTACATCCCTCTCATTGTGAGAGGAGACCCGACCCTGTAGTGGGTCATTAATGGTTACTGTCAAACATTAAAATTAAACAAAAAACAAATTCTAGGCCTCTTAAAAATGTATCCTGTAGTGTTTATAGAGTAGGGAGAAAAATAAATGTAGAGGAGGAAAATTAATAGGAAATTGGATTAATACCACAAAGTATGAAAAATAAATTTATTTTCTTGGAATGTATGATTTACAGCACAGTATAAAACTTTCAATTAAGTATATGACGTTTTTTATTTTATCTAACTTTTCAATGTGTAAAATTCATTAAAAAAGTTTAAAAATATGACGTTTCCTCGGTTCATTTCAAATTACGATGATATTAAATGAAATTAATAAGTACCTACTTATTAATTTCATTAAATATAAAATAATTTCATTATATATTAAATGAAATTAATAAGTACCTACTTATTAATTTCATTAAATGTAAATTTATTAATTTCATTTAATGTAATAATACCTTAATATTTTTTACATTGACTTAATTTGCGTTTTAAATTTTTAAAAAACAAATAAGAAACAATTTATCATTATGTTCTACTTATTTAAACAAAAACCTACCTTACACCATAGCAAATAGACATTGCAAGAACGGTCGGATCTTTTTTTACTGGCAATAAATACTGAACACTGACAACATTACAGATGGAAATATAAAGGTATAACTAAATAATAAAATGCCAATATAAATGGTTTCTAGCAATCCTGTTAAGTTAAATAGATACAAAACAAGATTTATAATACATT
Organism: Erynnis tages; assembly: GCA_905147235.1. Taxonomy (NCBI): domain Eukaryota; kingdom Metazoa; phylum Arthropoda; class Insecta; order Lepidoptera; family Hesperiidae; genus Erynnis; species Erynnis tages. The sequence continues at coordinate 7,092,529 of LR990077.1, read as the reverse complement.
GTAAACATAAAAAAATGCTATTGAATATTTTTATTGGTAATTCTAGACATACGAGATTTTTACTTACCTGGATTAAATCCGTAGCTAACATGGATGGAACTGTGCAAAGTTTTGGCATTGTTGTACACCTACATGATCATGAAATTTAACAAGATCTAATCTGTTTTTTAATAAATGTCATGTCATTGCCAGTAACCCCAATTAATGACCCACTACAGGGTCGGGTCTCCTTCTCGTAATGAGAGGGATGTAGGCCTTAGTCCTCACGCTGGCCTACTGCGGGTCATGTCATTAAAACATTATTATTATTACATTTCAAACAAAAACTAGTATAATAGTCTAAGATCCCGGTATACAACGACCTTCTTCGAGTTGTTTATTTGGTGAAAAGTATTTTATATTCAATTTAATATGTCAATAAATATATTGCATATGGGTTGCCTAACAAATTTCAGTACGATTAATTAATAATTAAAAATTTTTTTAAATATTTCACCAATTTGATCATTAAACAAATTCTATACCAATCGACGGTATGATGCCCATAGAATATGCAAACGTTAGGTAGTTTATTTTTTTCCGATCACAACCCTCAGGTTGCCAGGTATAAACAGGTACAAATCGACACTAATAGCATTTGGCACCGGTCTGATTATTGAATGAAAATTAAATGAAAATAAGGATCATTTTATTATGAACACGGTGGTATAATTCGGGACTGATTTTTCACAGGCAACCCGCCTGCGAAAAATCAGTCCTGAATTGCGGTTGTCGAATTTAGAAAATTGAAATATTGCTGGTAGTGAATATGTGCGAGTGAGATGTCCCAAGGTTCCGCCTGTGTTGTTGAATGGGTCACCAGTTCGGGTTGTGGAGCAGTTCAAGTATCTAGGGCACATGTTGACGGGGAGTCTGAGGGACGATCTTGACATAGAACGCGAACGGAGGGCGTTGGCTGTTCGGTGTAATGTGCTGGCGCGCAGAAGTGCTCGGTGCTCTAAGGCCGTTAAAATCACCCTATTCGAGGCGTACTGTATGACTTTCTACACGAGTCAACTTTGGATTAAGTAGGTATACTAAAAGATCATTTAACGTTCTTAGAGTACAACACAATGATGCCTTACGTATTTTGCTAAAAATGCCGCGGCATAATTAATACTGAAATTTGTTTGGCAACCTATATGCAATATGTTTATTGACATAATTAATTGAATATAAAATATGTTTCATCAAATGAACATCTTGGTGAAGGTTGTTGTATATCGGGATCTTATACTATAATAGATTTATGTCAAGTACATAAAATCGAATTTCAAATGATTATGTATTTATATATTAATACATATATTATATGTATATTAATAATTTTTAATTTAATACATTGTAAGAATTGTAAAAACTTTAAAATAACTAAATTACATACCTTATACTTACTTAAGTTTATTTTCCTAATAATTCTAGAAACACAAGACTTTTCTCTTTTTATTACCTTAGGTACTTAAAACTGTAACTAACATGGACGGAATATTGTGCCAAGTTTTGGCAATTAAAAATATAGTATAATATCATAAATAATGATTATTTTCAGGCACTAAAATTATTTTTCCAAAAAATCCCATCCCATCTTGCTAATTTGCAAAGCCTAATTTACTAAAGTGGAATAACCATTTATTAAACTTATACTTGCAAAATTATTTGAACTCATATATATTATATATTTCATATAAATGTAGCAATATTGTGATGACAGAATATATTTTCTCCAACTTAACACAATAAAAAATGTAAAATTAACATTTTGTCATTTAATTATACTTTCAGCTGCACACTAATAAAAAGTGATTAATTTGTCAATACAAATTTGTGCATAATTGTATGTACCTTAAATCCTTCACTTACTTCTAAATGGTAGTAGAATATGTTCTACTCAGTTACAAAGTAGCAGTAGTCATCATGACATCGACTATTTGGATAAACACAGTAATAGAGCGGACAGTGTCAAAACAAGTATTGATGTTGATAAAGTTGATGTACCGTTGCACCGATGATCAAGGAAGCAGAAGCACCAAACAGTTTCATCATACCAATTTCTAAAATGAGAAATAAATATTATAGCTGTGTTAAAATGAATATGGGATGACCGAGCTTTGCTTGGTATTTTGGTATTATCTTTTTTGTCAGCTGCTAGTGGATGTAGTTATAACAGATTCCGTTAGATGGAGTTACTTGGTATTACTTTTTTGTCAGTTGCTAGGGGATGTAGTTATAACAAATTCCGTTAAATGGCTCATATAATAATTGTTTGAATACACATATAAAAACAGGTTTACAAAGATTTTCTAAAAATAAAAACTTAGCTAGATAGATTTATTGCCCCCGAAACTCCTTAAATACCAAATTTCATGGAAATCGTTGGAGCTGTTTGCGAGATCGTTTATGGCTGTGTTAGAATCATCATAATAATTTTTATAAAAAAACAGTATGTTAACTAATTTTAGTACATAATTAAAACACAAGTTATAGAGTGGGACAATATTTCATTTATCTAAGGTTTATGCTTGTTTAGAAAATACTGACATATCAGTGCTACTGCATAATAAAGGCGTCTACATACTTTGGCAAAAATAAAACCATATTCTAGTTGGTTTTTTCCAAGCTAGAAGGAGGTTTTAAGGCCAATTTAGACTAGGACACTTTTAATCGCAACCTTTAATGGCAAAATGTGTGAATGCGAGTGGTACACCGACGAGTATGAGTGTGCTTGAGAACTTGAGAACAAGTATTCCACTTGCACACACATAACCATTAGGTGTCTCAAATGAGTGTACCATTAACACTGTCATAGTCTAAATAAGCCTTTATAATATCAATACAAAAAACAGCAAGCATTAACTTATTGCAAACTTTTCATCTCTATAATAGCTAGGTGTAAATACACACCTTTGTATATCAAGTTCCTTGATACTGTTGTTCACATAATTGGCCAAGTTGACATCTCTAGCTGCTGGTCTACAGCCCTCATATGTGTCAGCAGGTATGTCAGTTCGGAAGGCCTTGAAATTGCTCAAACAATCCCGTGTTATAACTTCTTGAGCTAAAAAAATAGTATATGTTTATAGTTACAGTACAGCATGAAGCTAAATGCCATGCTATAATTGGCTTACTTCAGACATGAGGTTTGTACACTATTTTACAAAAAAGTGACAAACTAGCCAAAATGATAATGTAGAAAAGGCTTAAGAGTGTGTTTATGGCACTGTGCTGTAAAATAATAAAAAAATTGATAAAACAGAATAACTTCTTTCGTCATAGTGTTGGTTACAATACTATAAAAATGCAAAAGGATGAAAACTTGAAATTCAGATAAACAGCCAGTTGAGTGGGAGGACAAGTATCTTCAGCTGCACTGGCAAATAAATGGAAGGGTCTACATAAAAATATAGTCTCACACTGCACTCTTAAAATCAGGTGTATATGATTTGTCAATAACAAAATTCAGAAAAGCTTAATGTATCACACTACTCTGACCCAATCAAGACCAACCAGTCAAGAAAAAATTCTGACCAATAGACTTCTGATGAGGCTTAACAACTGCCAAGACAATCTGTAAAGGTACTAACCTCCTTTCCTTTCTATAAGCTTTACACAAATGTCCTCATCATCGGGGCACGGGTTCCCCAAGTAGCCGACGCCTCTCCAATTGAATGGTTCCATGCAACCAGGAGTTGCTGCTGTGCACTGGTAACACCATATTGATAAACCTAAAAAAATCAAATCACTTAACAGAAGTAGAGTAAGTAAAGTAGCAAAGCCAGGGGTTCAATTTGGAAAGTATAGATAATATAATAACACTTTTTCCTCTCTTTCACTGTCGGAACTAAATTTAAAAGATCAAACAAAACAGAAATTTATACATAATTATTATAGTTTCTATATAAAATAACTATTCGTTTTAATATCTTCATGATCTTGAGCCTGCCTTATTTTTAAATCACAAATTAAAATAAGAAATTTACTAAAACTCGTAAGAAAAACCTAGACATATAGGTAGGTTGACTTCACTATTTATACTGATTTTGTACTTTAGCATTCAACTTAAATGAACGTACCTACATAAATAGATTAAATTTAATCAGTTTTTTAAACAAAGCCTTTTTTAGATGCCTCAATATAGGAATGAGGATTGGTTTCAAACATCAGACTTTAATAAGATAGCACACAATAGAAATGTACAGCCACACCTTCCTATTATGTCCATCAATAGTACCGATTTACCGAACGAATTTTTAAACTTACAATCATGGACACATGATAACAAAGTTATCAGAATTATGAACCTCATGACTAAAGGCACTGTATGATTTTTTGTTTTGATATAATTTGCGTTACTTTAATTAATTAAATCAAGAATAGGTTTTAAATACAAATTTTATTCATTCAATTTGGCTTTACTTCGAGGTTTTCGTTTTTGTCAGTGACAGTGACAGCAGTAAGTGACTAACTTTGAAATTTGAATATTTGATTGATTGAACTTGACCACAGATTAAAGTACCGATCTAAGGGATTGATTGATTGATTGGGGCCGCATGACATGAAGCGTGCCTTGTTTCATTTCACTATGTTTTTAGTCAATGACATTAAAGGCACGTTCCGGGTGTGTCAAAAGAAATCGATTTCATATTCAATAATCGGATATTCGGTTTATTGAAACCTATTGATGTTATTTATTCATTTTTAACTTTTGCGTGGATATAATAAACAAATAAACTTTATTGTTTGTTCATTAATTCCTATTAGCCTAAGAGCTACTGACCCATCTGACTATCCCGTTTCCCACAAAGCTAGAATTTTTTTTAATGATGTTTTATTATCAGCGTATTAAGTAAGCACCGATCTGCAGGCCTCTCGCGGTTGCGCGGTTTTATTCAGCTTCCACAAGGCTACAATTCTAATATGGTTATAATTTATATAATTATGATGATGTAAAAAAATCCAACCTAATTCGACGGTTGCAAGTATGTGCCAGACGATAGCAAAGTTGTCGTCGGGATGGTAATTTTTTAATTTTTACAAGGCTCAAATTTGAGGCAACATTCTTTCAATTGTTTTAAATATATATGTAAACCTTGGTATGTAAACAGCCAGAATATTCTAGCGGTTGCAAATACCTGCCAGACGAGTATACAGGTTGAATTTTTCTAGCTGAATGTATGGCAAAATCCGAAACTATGAGGAACAGCGGAATCCTCCATGGTTCAAATCATGTTATGCGGCCTCCAGTCAATCAATCCTACTAGGACTTGACTGACTGAAATTGTGCAATTCCCAAAGTGTGGTAAATATAACATTGACCACATAAAATTTGGTCATTTTCAATTTTTCAATCCACTTTGCTGCTAAAAAATAAGAAAAACCTTCAATGGTGGCACCATCTTAGATGAAGCCACATTTTGAAAATTGAATTATTGTGGACATTTAATTCGTAGTAAACAAGAGAAGGATGAAAGCTACCTTGTTCCTGCAGTCCATGCACACACATGTCTCAAATGCCTCAAATAAGATTTAGAAGTTGTTCTTCAAGATTTTTATATGGGCTGAAGATGGTGGCCTCTAATTTAACTCACTATGTCAGTACCTTATAGTAAATAAGAATAATATTATTCTACGGGTCGACAATAGTTGATTATTTTTAAATGTTAAAAATCTCGACAGAGGAGAAGAGCTAAAATGGACTATTATTAATATGAGACTTTAAATATTTTACATTAAAACACTTGTTGAGGTTAAAATGCTGAATGAATTTTATTACGAAAAATACATATATATCCGCTAATCTTCAAGTTGCTCTTCTTCGGGAGGGTATAACGATGCCCTTAGCATCAAAATATCGTCCTTATTCAAATCTATGCACATAGTGCCCACGACATCTTCAATGCCGATAGTACCATCATTACTCAAATCTACCTCTTTAATAAGATTATCTAATAATTTTTGAGGCATTTTGTGGCCTTGTTTTGCCAACAACTCCTTTAAAAATTCCCTGTCTATTGTTCCAGTTTTACCAGGATCAAGTACTTGCAACGCTGACCGTAACTCATCTTCAGCGGAAATCTCTCGCTGACGTATTGTTACCATTTTTAAAAACTGCTCAAAATATATGTGGCCTTCAGGATGCGGTGGTCTGACACAATATGCTATTAATTCTTGCAGTTGCTCAGGAGTATACGTCATAACAATAAGGCATTTTAACATATACACTAATTCTTTTTCAGTAATATACCCGTCAATTTCAGAATAAGCAGGAGTGTGGTTTTGGTAAAGTTCCCAAAGTTGTTCTACTTCAGCTATCTGATCAGGCCTTAACTCAAAAGGTGGTTTAAGTGCCTCCTTCGAGTCACTGAAATCATAAGGCGCTGCAGGATCAGGTGGTGGTTCTTCTACGAATGCTTCTTCCTCTTCTTCTACTTTTTCCTCTTCTGCTGCCTTAGTTTCTTCCTTTTTTTCTTCTTGTATCTCTTCCCCTTGTAATTCTTCCTCCAAATGTTCACCCAATAATTCTTTACCTTCCCCTATAAGGCCTTCGTCCTCTACGTGCTCGCCTTCAAAATGCTCACCTTCTAATTCTCCAAGCGCCTCGCTGGTAGCTTCTCCTGGAGTAGTAGTTTCCTGTTCCCCAAGTAGTTCTTTATTTTCATCGCCTGCTTGCTCTTGATTGGCAGTTGTTTCTGTGGTGTCTCCTGCTTCTGTGACAACATCTCCGACATCCTGAACTGGTTGTTCTTCTTCCATTTCAATTATATACGACTAACCATAATTTTTGCATGATTTGTTGTATTATTATTTTTATATTAAACAAAAAAAATATCACGACATCTAGGTTTTCTAAGGTGTTCCCTTATTACTACAATCAGATTTTCCGTAATTTTGTCATAAAGATTTAGGCTACCGAGAGATATAATATCCAAAATATTTAAAAACTCGTTGCGGACATTATCAATATTTTCTTGCATTTATTTAACCTAAAATTATTTTACAAAATTACAATTATGTGTAATTTGTACAAGTGTGACATTGACAAAAATGTAACAATGTCTTTTAAAACCAAATAAAAGATAAAATCTGTTTCCTGTTTTTACTTTTTACACGGGCAGGATTCGCTCTGCCAATAAAATTATTAATTTGACTAATAGCCAAAGTTTTTTTGAATCACAAACTTTCAGTTCCTATACGTGGACATAATAGTTAAGGAAATGAGTTTACTATTTGTAAATGTTATGCGCACGATGGTGTTCCTGAGCAGTTTTAACTAATTTATTTTATTTTTAGATCACACCCCAGTAATTATTATAGATCCATGAAAAAATCAATTATTTACATCTATTAAGTTCTCCCGTTGTTAACGACCTCTAATTCTTTAGTATTCAACTATCTCCTTTTCACGACCATGTTAAAGTTGGAATTCCCGTCTAGACCTACTATGTGTAAGAGTGATTATGCCTATTAAAAGTTATTGTCTGCTTAAACTATACTTACTTACTATTTTTAGATTAGTAGAAGGTAAAGCTGATTTTTACTTCAAAAGCAAGACTAAACATTTTACTAGGATCAAAGTTCAAGCAATCTGGAAATTTTAAATCCGGTTCTCCTTCGTCAAAAACTATAAAACGGTCTTTGAACTTTCTTACCCTCTTCACAGCTAGTTTTTATTCACCGAATAATAAAACGTCTAAGTACAAGTCCTTGCAGTTTCTTAAGCGAAGTCTTTTAAAATTTATACCAATTTCAATTTTACAATTCATTTTATATTTAGTTATGGTTATAGTTAGTTATAGTTATAGTTAGAATCAGCCAACGGTATGTTTTCTACTTCAAGAAGTAAAATAAAACTTGGTGGAAGGTTAGTGCTAGTAGATACGTAGCTTTTCAACCTAATTTATGTAGGTAGGCAGGACCTACACTACCTTTCCCACCGAATCCATGCTTCTCTGTTTTAGCAGAACCTGCCTTCCTATTCCGGAGTTATTTGTGAGTGACATATGGAATTAGAATCGGTAACGATGCAGCAGGGAAATAACAGAAATCAAATCCCTTAGGGACCTTTCTATCATAACAAAGTTTTTCTATCATTTCCTTACCACATCAACATTCCTCTCCTTATAATTCCATTTTCAACCCTAAAATTTAACACGCAATACATACTTAGTCTTATTTTACCAAGCACTAATTATTGAAAAAATATACTATAATATATTTCAATAATGCCACCCAAAACAAGAAACAACATACGTACATAATACGTGCATGAAACAAGGAAAACATTACTTAACAGGTGGATGCAGCAACCGGTGCAAAAGTTTTAGCGCTCGACGCCACGGTCAGTGCTTTCATAAGGTTCATCATGTCACGTGCTTTAATTCGCGAGTGAAAGAACCCCACAAGACGATGCGATAGTGAATGGCTGTAGACGAGGTACGCCAAAGTATGAGAGTCTGGGCAGAAGATAAAACGCGCGTGAACACTGCGCATGCGCACACAAAACCGTTTCCATGCCGGCACGTCAAAATTTTGGCGGGAACGCGATTATCATCGAAAAAAAAAATCATTTAAAACTGTCGTTAAATAATTTGTGTCCCAACTGCGAACTTAATCTATTTAAAGATTATAAGTGATCTTGAAAGTTCATTAGCTTTTGTTGCGTTAGAGCTTAATTTGAAACCTCTAGAAATGGTAAGTGTGAACTATATCTAACTACACTTGTATAGTAGTCCGGTCAATTTAGACATAAAAATACTGATCGAATAACGAAAATTCCGACAGAGCCAAATTTCTGTAGAGACCCTGGGTTTACCAACTACACTTCTACACTAATATTATAAAGAGGAAAAATTTGTAATTTCGTGTGTGTGTGTGTGTGTGTGTGTGTGTGTGTGTGTGTGTGTGTGTGTGTGTGTGTGTGTGTGTGTGTGTGTGTGTGTATGTTGTAATTTTAATAAACTCAAAAACTGCTGTGCCGATTTCAAAAATTCTTTATTTCATAAAGCGACGCGTGCATCCCCAATGCGTGATTTCATTCCACCTATACACCTCTGCGCCATCAGAAAATAACATAATAATTATATAGGTAAGAATACATAGTTGATATCTAGATTTCGATGATTCTTAAATAGCCGCGATCTTTATGTTATTATTGTTTAATTGAATGGGTATTGACTATTGGTAATTTGATACATTAATCGTATCTATATATTACCTTGTATAATTTGGCAGGACCATGAGCAACGCCGTATAATTATTAGTGTTCCGCCGTTATTCATTTTTGAGAGGTCGTCAAATTATGTCTTAGATAGGTAAAGACAATTTATTTAGCTAGTGGATGCTCATGAACGCCTTACGTCAAAAATCCTAGAAAACATCGCTGATATCTATTATTGTAATTAATTTTACTAAAGGTGATGAGATACGATTTTGTTCTTAACGGCCTTTAGTTACCACTTCAAAACTCTGCACTCTTTGCTACTTCTATGTATGCTTTAGTCAATGTTATAAATAATAAATAATACTTGTGCATATATTGGGCGTGTACCTACTCTACTTACGTGTACTTGGTACCTACCAATTTATTTGTTAGCCACCCTTCACCAAATCTCTGAATCATGACTTTTGATAAAATATTTGCTTGGGAACTAAACAAAGCTAATTGGCCCCGCAAACATCGTAATGCAAGATCACAGTTTACGAAATGGTATCGAACAAATATACCTTTTCTAGAACAACGATAACTCATTAGATTATTGAAATTTGCTTTTCGGCTTTGTTTATACATAGATAGGTGTGCAGTTTATTTACACTTTTTATAGATTTAGGTTTTGGTTAGGTTTAGGCGGGAGTGGCTTGCATACCCGACTGCTGATTTAGAAATTTCTATGGATTTTACTTCCAATACAACAACAGTATAGGTATTTAAGCTTCGTCTTCATGAATGGGCTATCCAACAGCGCGAAGGTCGCAACTTACACAATAAACCGAACTTAACGAAACTCTCATTGTACTATACCTACTATGTGTATCACGATCTGCATTGCTCTAGATGTGCTATTTTAAACTTAGACAGATGTTATTGAGCAATTTATGAACTATCAATTTGTAACAGGATTCAAATCTAGGATATTCAATATAGGTAGGTACATAATTAAAATAATTTATAATAATGTAAATGGATGTACATTTACAGAATCGATTTTTGCTGTTCGGCCGCTTGCCTACCTCGGCGACAGGCAAGAGATACTCTTGCTTGTATTCAGGCTAAAGGGATGTGCGGTTTTGATCGTGTAATATTGGCGTCTTGTAATCCAAATAAGCACTAGATTTAATTCAGAAACTATTGGATGAATCTTGTTATAAAGAGTAATAATTGAAATAGAGAAAGAGGAATGGGCGGAGAACGTTTATAGCTTGAAAAAGTCAGAGATACATATAGGGGACACACTGACACAGCCAAATGTAGGGGTAAAGTGTTGCCTGCCAATTCACTTATTAGATAATAATATTATAATCAAATCGTGTATCGCCACTAACGCATACTTTTTCATCATTATTGGGGCAACAACGAAAAAATACAATCATGGCATAGTACGTCTATTCCTTTTCATATAAATAATTTTTCATCCCATCTATTCGAAAAGTACGACTTTGCTCCCCTCTCCCCTTTGGCGCACTTAGCGCCCAAAGTTGGTGTTTTCTATAAGAAACTTTTTAGCGGGCAGGAATGAGTTTTTCCTCCCTCTTCATAAGTTCCAAATTCAAAAAGTGCTTTATTTATTTTTAAAAGTGCTTGGAATATCTTAGTGTTCAGCGCCAAATAAATCGAACACAAATATTGTTTGAATAAAGACGACAGAACTACAGAATTACAAAAAATACAGCCCGCATTTTAGTCAATTTTCACGGATTGTTAGAAATGAGCCAGATACGGACATTACAAACACGCAGAATGTAAAATCTACCTACAATCTCTATTCCTAATAAAACTGTAAGTAACAATAAATTTTCATACTTGCGAAAATGTCTCAAATGTAAATATAACTTTTTAGTTGTTTTATTATAAGATAGGTACCTACTATTTAATTTCAATTAGTTGTTAGTCTATGTTTTATTAAATAATAATATTACAATAGAATATGAGGCCCTTTTCATTTTCTCATAGAGGGTGATGAAAAGTAGAGTGTATCACTCGGGACAAAATATATTTTTGGCTTGGGCGACGTACTTTGAATGTCCCCGTCGCTACGTTCAGGATTCTACTAAAGAAACCGTCGCTACGCTCGGGATTCTACTCTAGAATCCCTCACTTTGCTCTGGATTCAAAAAACGCCCTCGCCGTAAAAATATCATTTTGCTCCCTTGTCATACAATCTACTATTAAACCAGAGTAATAATTTTTGTGGCTTTCTCTGTATCATTATTATTTAATCATTCTATTTATTCATTTCTTTGTTATGGTAATGGCCCTTTTAATTTTTTTGTTTACAAATTTTTTGTTTCTTTCGGTTTTTGAAATAAACTTGGTCTGTGCTAGTGTGCTAGTGCCTATTCGTAGGTAGGTACTTCATAGCAATAATAATGTATTATTATAATATGTCGCTGAATAAATAAATTGTCATTGCACCTCATGCAATCTACATTAGATTTTACTGATTACTGAGGTTATGATGGATAGTTAGCTTTTTGGTATTTTTTAAATATTTTTAAAGGATAGAGTACCTAGTATATCTCTACCAAAGTACCTACGGTTGTTTCACATACAAAATCTACATAGATATTTTTAATACTACCTATGAGAGAAATTTTACTTACGTGACCGGTATTGAAATGCTGTGTTATGCTGTTTCACGCCTCTTTGCGAAATAAATGTTATAGATAAATGAGCTATTTATCTTCACTAATTATAAATTATAGAAGATGAAGCACCTAATTCGGGTTAATAACTCAACCAATAAGGAATAAATTAACGTATAATTTTATTGTTAAGCTGACTAGTGGTGTGGCTAGCTAGCTGACTAGCACAATATCATCATTTGAATTTCAACTTGTTTTTAAAATGCAATAGGGACTGGGACAGCTAACAAAATATATTCGAATTAGTCATCTCATTCTATTTACGGAGTGTTATGATTATGCGAATAACTTACCTAATGTTATGATTATTAGATTTCATTTACTTGGTTTCATTTTCTTTAATGGTAGAGCCATTTTATCGACATACAAAAACGGAGACGAAATCTATATTACCTATCTATAGATGCCTATCTAGAAGTGAAAATTTTGTCTCCGTTTGAGAAAAAATCCAACCTAATTATTTAACATATCGTACATAGCTTCAATAGGTTGGTAAATGTGCAGATGATAGTCCAGTGGGTAAAAATCTATTTACATCAACCTCGCATTGACGGAAGACAATGTGTTGCTACAAAATACTATGTACCTATGTAGGTATTATAAGTTGTATAAGTAGTTCATTTAAACTACTGCACGGGACAAATGCCTCCTTGCCGAACTTTAAAAAGCGTAACATTACTCTTCACGGTTCGTGGTTTAGATGATGAAGATTCAAGATGACAGTAACTATCAAAACATGTTTTTAATCATTTTGTTTTTTTGTTACTGACGAGAACTATGCTAAGTTATGCTGTTGTAGCTCTACCCAAAAGCTCCAGGTACCTGTGTAAACTTCTTAAGTAATACCTACTTATGTACTTTAGTTTCCATACTCGTAGGTACTAATTAACTACCATTAAAGTATTGCCTGTGTACTATTTCATCTTTTCATAGTACCATAATTATGTATCGGTTGATTTATTATGATACTTTTGAGTTCACAAAAAAGGCTAATGGAGATATTGCAATGCCTCGTTCTTAGATAGGGCAGTATCTAGAGTTAAAAGAAAAGTTCACCATCTAATGATGCACTAAGTCGCTACACCACTTGGCAGTTGTTGACAAAAAGCACCAAGTGTAATATGAAGCAGTTCAATAGTAAAAATATCCACAAATCATCGTTAGAATGTAAGGAAATTCAGAGATGACCTTTAGAGCAAGTTTTCCTGGTGAAAGTAAAGGCGCGGAGAGTTGGACAAGCGAATCATCTCAAGGGACTTATAACTTGGACGGTAAACCATAAAGCTCTTAGGATAGCTGTCTTGTTACGTTCTTTGATTGTACATTGTACAGTCATAAATTGCAGTCGATGATTGCATCCACTTACTATTATTTCTAAGCTATCGTATAATTTCCTCTGTCCTTTTGAAAAATAATTGGTGTATTTTTTTAAATGTCGATCTGAGTGGCGCGGAAGGTCCTGGGTTCGATTGCCAGCGGAGCATGGATTTGAATGATGAGTTTAAAATTCGGTTTTTCGTGGATGTGTGTGTTAATAGTACCCACGACAAAGGAAATCCTGGCGTGGGGCAGCCCCACTGGGCTATAAGGGTAAAGCATTATTTATTTAATGACTTATTTGTATTTCTTTTTAACGTCCTTGAAAATATTTTAACAATGTTTTTGTATATTATATCAAATTACAGATATGTAAGTATTAGGAAAAGGGATTTCACAAGGGCTGGTGCACAAGATCCGGTATCAGTCGTGACTGTAACCTAGTATGGAATTATTTACATCCGATATAGGTAGGTTTCAGACGATGTATTAGAGTTACCTTGTAAACTAATCAGTAGCTGTCTTTTACAATCAGATGGCGTCTACTTTGGTTTTGTTTTGCTACCTACATGCTGCAGGTGAATACCGAATATGTTGTTATAATTATTATTTATGGTCTTTTTAACCCAACCACGATACGAAGCAAACGTGATGCTGTGTAAAATATTGCATTCTCCACTGCGCTCGTGAAGGACGGCAGATTCTTGCTCTGGATCACGCGTCCATCATCACAATTAACTTGTGTATAAAGTAATTTTACGATTGGTTCATGTCTGCTTAATATTCTCAGTTTATGTATGTACCTACCTGCCATCAACGGGAAAGTTTGAGCTTGCAGAGGAAGCATTAGGCTTCGTGATTATTCAATGAATTTTGAAATGATAAAGTAGTACCTATTTCATCGCTTCATCGCTTATCTGTAACATTAGCCTATTCCTCAGTATATTACAGGAAAGATCGAATCGTGGGCAAACGATCCAATTGATTTTCGAAAAGAATCGAAATCGATATGTACCTAATTTTTTGTGCGATCTTTTGAATTAAACTTAAATTTTAAATCAGATCACATAAAATGCGAACCAAATGCCTGCGTTTCAACTGGTCCCCAGACCAGTCGATCGAACCCTTACATTTTACAAAATCAACAACATTACAAAAATTATCTTTGTAATTGGAAGTGAGTTTGAAGTACCTATTGACGTAAGAATTTTTAAAATCCATCAAGTGCTAAATAATACTCTCCAAAACACACATTTCAAAAATGCGCGTAACTTTTCAATCAAGTAGGTATAATTGCCGTCACGATTGGTGAGCAGAACTTTCATTGGTCGGTTTGACATTGACTGCACTGCGGTGCGCACGATTGGTTCGACAGTCGTCAGTCCATCAGTGTGCGTCGTCTATTGGTCCAGAACGTTTTTTGGACTGCTGTACATTGGCCGAAAGTATACAATATCCCTATCACTAATCATCTGTGCTGAAGTGAACATAGTTCTTGTAAACTGTCACATCCATAAATTAGGTCAAGTTCAATTGTAATTTTGTTAACAGTTTCGACATGTACCTATTTTGTTGTTACGGTAATGACAGTCAGAGCATCTTGACCTTAATTTACTTATATTGTAAGTAAGATGGAGCGCCTCAGTATAAGTATTTCATCGTTAACGAGGCATAATTTACTGGATAGGTAGATACGTGAACAAGTATAATAGTTAAATACATTATTAATTTAATAATTGTCATAATAAAATATGTTACTACAATACTTACAGATATTTACGTGTTTGTAGTTAGCTCGTAGGTACCTACTATGAGGGTTAAAAACCTTCGAAAGCTGAGAGCTATGTTTACTTAGGTAATAAAGTAGCCTGTCGACGCCAGCTCTGAGGTGACACTGAATTAGCACCTTTCTTTAAACAAGCCTTGTAGGAGTTGTAGATAGGTAAAAGATACTATGACAAGGGGCTCTAGGCCACCCAGTATTTCATACTAGGTATTTTGATTAAATGTAAGAATACTACAGGCCAACCAGGCCCCTTAACAATAGTACGTAACTTCTGAGGACTATAAGCAAATTTCTTCCTCACTTTCTTCTGATGAGCATTTCTGCAGTTTCTGCTACATCAGCAGACTCTTATCCGCAGAGAGAGAGAGAGGAAATACAGGTATCTATACCATGGCTTTGTGAATGTGATGTAAATGTACTCGATACTGCTTGTTGTCCCCTGTTTAGCAAAGGGCTTGGATCATTTGGGCCGTGATCCTACTTCTTAATTGATTTCTTTATGACGTAACAGCAACAGAGAATTAATTATATTACGTGCTCGATAATTCGCGATTAGCTTTTAGTCTTTATAGGCATCTACCCTACCTAAAGCCCCTAATAGCATGTAAACAAAACAACCACAAAAACATGAACTTACATACCTACATCTTACATTTGGTGTAATTCCAATGGACTTGCTATAAATTGAATTCTTTACTTTAATTGTCCCGAACGTCCTTGATAAGTCTCGCGATTCGTGACTGTTGTTAAGCTGACACGACAAAGACAAACTCGTGACAAATTCTCATCACCTGGCGTTTTGTACCACGCATTATAGGTAGGTAACATAAGACGGTTACTGATCATTTGCTTCTCGCGATCGAGAGTGAAATTTTGTAATGCCTAACAATCGTAAAACGTCCGAAGGATCGCTAATTAATTAGAACCTGCCTTGTCTGAAGTCACGATTTAGGGAGTCGTGGAGCCTCCACGGTGGTGGTAACTATTATAATTTGTAGCTAACAGGCGTTTTGACAAGTGACGAACGTTTTAGTTGATAAAAGTAGATCGTCAAAATCGTACGAAAGTATGTTTCATATAGTAAAATAGGTACTTAGAATGAATTCTTTCATTTTATCCATATTTGCACTTTACCTTGAAGCGATGACAGCCCATTGGCTTAGAATTTGGCCTCTTACTCGAGGGGTCCGGGTTCGAATCCCCGAGGCACGCACCAATGCCTTTCTTAAAAAGTTCGATTACCTGCTGTTACGATGAAGGAAAACATCGTGAGGAAATCTGCATGCATAAGAGTTCTCCATAATGTTATCAAAAGCATGTGGATAAAGTCCACCTTTACACACAGATTAGGCCAGCGTGGTGGACTAGGCCTACATTCTTCTCATTGTGAGACCAACCCTGCAGTGGGTTACAGACCTAGTAGATACCTACTAATAATAATGTAAAATAGAAATTCTCATCAGTCTGGGGTACCTATTGATCAGACAAAAATTTAAAATCGTTGGGCGTAGTGTATTCAGAGTAAATATTATGATATTTCATTCAATACCCCAGATTGATGAGAAGATTGGTGTGATCTGGTAGCTAGGACTTACCGAATTATTTTTTAGCTTTTATTACATAACCTACATCATTTTTTATTGTAAATAAAACTGTTTAACATAAAAAGGTTTTTATTTAATTTTTATTTTCAATTACCTATATAGGTAGGTAATTGAAACCATATAACCTACCTTACTTACACGAACCATAAAAGTTTCCAAAACGCTATAGGTATAAATAGGTATTTTTTTCATCTAAAACAAGTTTAATACAACTATAAATTTATATTTTGCAGAAGTTCATGACTTATTTTATTATTCTAATAAAACAATATTAATTAACGAAGTCATTGATATGAGCACCGAATCCACCTTTGTAGAGTAGTGTTACCATTACTGCCATTGTCATAATGGTTCAGTCTCACCTTGGTTTAATGTTCAGCTCATATTGTTCCATTAGCAAGATCTCCATCGTTAACAGATCTATTTGTTATGTCTACCAAAGGAAGGTCAAGGTAGAATATGCGCAAGAATATTCGTCATTCTTTAAATTTCTAGGATCTATAGGTATATACTATGTTGCTATTAAACAGCACTAGTAAGTAAAATACAGTACAACTAGGTAAAGTTAAGCATGTCCACCAACCCGCATAGAGCAGCCCTAAGAGAGGCCCATGCCCAACTGCAGCACATAAAAGGATTCAGTCAAGGTATTCGGTTAAATTAATATCAAGTTTATTGACACCAGAGACTAGACTAACCCTAGCGAAAGTTCTAAAAGTAGTGCCCATAAACAAACGACTAGTAATATTAACATGTGCGAAACATGCTGATCATTCGCACTCTCAAGGGTCAAGTTCACACTTGTTGCTTGGTTTCTCGAGCGGAAAGTAACCTCGCTACTCTCACTGAGAGGGACTCCTTGGATTCCGAAGTGCTACCTTACATTTGCTATACTTAGGTTGTTTTTATGGAAAATAATTTCAAACCCTTTTTTGATATTTTATTAAACGTCAATTTTAAATACCTACCTACAGTTAAGTTTCTACAAACATGAACTTTCAATTCCGTTGATCCAAATCAAAGACGATCCGAGACTGCATAATATAGTAACTGTGTGTCCATTGTGTTTTATGTCGCAATCGTCCTGCGTGGGAATCATTGAGAGCTATTTATCTAGAACCTATTACCACTCTGGCGTGTCTTTCACTACAAAATGAATAATGGTTGAAGGTTTCTTAGGACGTACAAACGGAAATATGTATACTCTAAGTGTTATAACTGTAGAGTGCATATGAGGAATGGGAAACTTTGGAACGATGTTCCGGCTGATGTATAATTTGCGCAGGACTATGACATGAAATGCTTCAAAAAGGGTGTTAAAGAAGATCTCTTTCAATGTCGGCAACGCACTGACGACTCACCTACTGTTGCTCGTATCAATTGGCGACGCGGCGACGATAGCCGCTTACCATTAGGAAGCCCATCTGCATTTTTGCATGTTTTTCTTCTAAAAATGTAATGTCTACTCTTAGGCAGATGTTGGTGACGGCACGCGGCACTGCCGAATTCAAGCAATTTAACCAACGATAGAATTCAAAAAGTCATCCAATTCTTACTTTCAGAAACCAATATCAAGTGATTTCAACAGCATATGCGCCTTGTTATTCTGCGTGATCCAAATGGCAGGTGAAGTGGTTGCCGGCACGCAGTTCACATCGCACGTCAGTATCAACACACCAGCCCGAAGTTTCTCGCATGGGGTCGGTGACCCGCTGGTGCTGCTCAGCAGGCGGACCTACCAGCAGCAGCGTAGTCCCTTCAGGCAGTCGCGACGTAAGTTTGAGCCCTTCCTTTCAAGTCTACCTTGGTGACAACTTTTATTAAAATTTCGGTGAATTCCTCAAGTGTGCGTGGATGGGGAAATCCTGGGAAATCCGAAACAATGAGGAAAAAAGGAAAATTATTAAAAAAAAACTGTTAAAAATACGTATGTCTGTACTTTGCAGAATTCGTTCCTTATTAGTGAGACTATCGAATGTTGTAATAATACAGACCGGTGTGATTTTTTTGTCAAAATCAGTGTGTTCGATTCCTGGCTAGGCATATTGATTTTTCAAAAAGCCAATGATGAAGTTTTAGTAATCATCAAAATCGGGCCCCAGACTCCTTTCAGTATTTTTCACTAGATATTCCTCACAGTTTATATACCTATACGCCGTATTTCTGCTTCATATAATATTACTACAGCCTCAGCGCGTTTTTAGGTATTTTAAGTCATACTAACTTTTCAAGAACTACCCATGCAACTGATCAAGTTATACAAAAATAACTCAACTATTTAAATCCGTCACGCATTTCTTACTTTTTTGGTTCCACGTCTTCTCTCAATACTATGTAATAGGGATGGCTAATGTGTTTAACTCCAATTCAAATTCGTGGGTTGAGGAGCGGGTTTAAAATTAATTTAACAACACGATCTAACCTTGTCAAAGAGCAAGCCCTTACTAAAGCCTTAATATCAATGGGCTCGCCCTTTGGACAAGGTTAGATAAGTATCTAAGTACCTACTGTAATTTTATAATACTTACTTATTAATTTACCCTATAATTTTATTATTACTAATAAGTAATAACATTTTAATAATATATAATATTATGTCAAAAATTGTATTGCGTTACGATGAGACTACGATGTTCCGAACTCGATGTCAGCTATTTCATTTCACCTTATGTAAACATGATGAAAATCGGTCATCGACGCATACAAATTATCTTCTTCTTTTCTTATATATAAAATTATCATGTCACAGTTTTAGTTACTATAGGGACCGTGCACAAACTACAAAACGCCACCTAGCGGATTAAAACGAAACAAACTGTCACAAAGTGCAATATTGTCCCTTTGTTTTTCATATGTTTTCATAATGTCGCTTAACGAGGAATAACTCAGTATTTCACTATAAATTACGGATTAAATTACGTAAAATGTATAAAATGCGATTTTAGTGATATCAAGAATAGTGTGTGTCGTGCGAACGTTGATATTTTTCAAATTCTAAAAGTATTTGGTCCAAGTGTTTTTCAATAGAAAATTTGTTGGTGTATTAAAAGGGTGTAGAGGATTTTCAGATAACATTGTTTAAATAAAGTGAGCAACGCATAAAGCAGTATCTATTTTAAGATGAATGCCAGGTATTTTGATATTGTGTGATAAATAAAAATGTTTAAATAGAACAAATTTCTCCTTTTCATTGAAAATAAAAATAACTTGAATTTTAAATTAATCTCAAAACAAATTATATATTAGTTTCATTTAAAAAACCTTGATAGTTATTTTTTACCGTTTGAATTCATGTCACGTGTATTTTTAACTGCATTTATCCAACTTTTCGTATAGTTTTTAGCCAGAGCATGTCGGTACTATCAGTGGAAAATTACGAGAATTTACACTAATATACTTATATATTTTATTCTTGGAAGTATTGGAGCATCCATCATTACAAGAATACACTTTTAATGAGCCTTTTAATATACAAAATTATTTGTGATACACTTTTCAAAAAGTTAACATACGGTAGTAATCCTACCCAGTACCCATAAAGCAATATGGCAGTTCCGATAAATGACACTAGATGGCATAGGTGTCGCCGTGCACGGTCCCTATACCTACTCCTCCAAAACGACTTGACCGATTTTTATGAAATTTTATATATGCATATTCAGTAGGTCTGAGAATCGGCTAACGTCTATTTTTCATACCCCTAAGTGATAAGGTTTGTTCACACCTTATTTTTATTTTATTTTTTGGACATATTTTTTTATTTTTATTTTTCAATAATGTGGCATCAAAAATACATTTTTTCACCCTTATATTAACAACCCCTATTTTTAATAGTCGATTTTTAACGCTCGATAACTATATCGCAAAACGTTTGCGGCGTTTCAGCTAGTAAGTATACCATAAAATCGAAATGACCTTCATTCTTTATGAGAATAGTGGAAGAATACTATAATAACTGCTTAATATTATAGGCGCTGGCTTAGTAGGACTACATTACATTGGGGTAGGCCTGGTCCCTGGGATGAGATAGTAGATAATTATGTTTTTTTATGTATTATAATACTAGTCACGGTTGTTACATTATTGAAGGTGGACAGTACGTAGCTGAGCACTGAGTGGAAGTTCCTATCTAGTGCTCACATCACGCCAGTTGCATGAAAATATTCTATGCTTATTTATTTAATTGTTTCAGGGCCTATAGCGTCACAGACCCAAGGTGGTGGCCACGGATATCCGAGGGAGAAGCCTTCAACACCATTTCAGAGTGAAGATATACCACGTGATAACTCATTTAATGTCTTACCGTGGCGGTATGACAGTTACATGACCGGTATAAGAATAGTTAATTTTTAGCATGCAGACAATGTTCAGAAAAACTAAGTATATACAATTATACATCTTACTACTTCTATCCATTCGTTAGGGTTGGGCTGTAGGTACCTATATATTATTATGTAGTATAACGTAGAGTCTACGACGTAGACAGTAGGTAGGTAATACTACTTACCTAGAAGCCCTAGAAGTAACTTTAATAGAAGCCTACCTATCCAAGTTGACGATTCGTTGTAATCCGAATCCAAACCCTAATAATGTGGCCATTAATGAAAGATCGTTTCACATTAAATTTTATTAAATTTCATGATACGGGACGGTATATAGGTACTTAGGTACCTTATACAGTGATAATAACAATAAACTTATAATGCGTACCTACTAATCGGTGGCTCCATTATTTGCATCGATTTTAAATGGTTATAATATAATTAACCAATTTAAAATAACCTTAATTTATTAAGGACATACTTATTTGCTATAAAAATGAATAGGAGGCAGGCAAGTGGCGTAACTATAGCGTGGCAGGGCTGGCAAAATGCCACGGGCCCCGGGGCTGAAGGGGCCCCGGATTGAAAGGCCGCTGGCCCAGGAGTAGACTTAAAAATAAAAGAAATTAAGAATGTAGGTACTGGGGCCCCATCCAATGAATTAGCCACGGGCACCGGATGGTTTAGTTACGCCATTGGAGGCAGGGCTCTCCTAAATCGACCTCAAAGAAACCGTAGGTAGGTAGGTAGAACTTAAGCTGCTCAATTTACTATTTACTATCACCCCTGCAATGAAGCAGTATTCATTTTTTATTTTACGACTATGGAAGGAAGCGTGTTTCACAGAGATACTTATCTAATTTATTTGAGACAACTGTCTAGGGGAGATACCCAATTTTACTTGAGACAAACATCTTAGCACGCATAGGGTAGACTATTCTCAACTTATTACAATTTTTGTAACATCTTACTTGTGTAACAGTCAACAATAAACGCATTGTTTTCTTAGTCCTCGTCCTCATGAAGCCTGCACGTCTGCTGCTCATTTACGTACCTACCTACCTACTTTACAGGTAGGTATTATGTAGACAATTACTGCAACTTTTGCTCATGAATGCGTTCGAATCTTAGATAGTGAGTGGATTAATAACACATAAACTATCGGTGTACGAAACAACAAACTACTAACATAGACTTTCGCGACTAATACGATTGTCCCGTACGTGACCGGCCACGCACTTCATTGCGTGGCGAGTGGTTATACTTTTCTGTGTGCTTATTTTCACATTTGTAATAAAATAATTTTAAAAATCCACAGAAGTAAATATTCCAGTCCTACCTCTGTCGCCCTACAAGGTGGACTCGCCAGACCCCGAGTCGCTTTGGCCCGAAGGACTCTTTGTGGCCCCGATTAACCCTCCACGCTTTGAAGCCCAGCGGCGATCGTTGGATTCAGACGATACTCATGGTATAGAACAAAAAAATGTTTAGTCAATACCTATTATACCTCTTAAAATTATTATCATTTGAAAAGTCTTTATGAACAGGGTGGGGTTACTACAAAACAAAACATCATTGCTTCATGATGGTTTTGGGAGTTTGTAGTAACCCGCCTGGCCTTCGCTAAACAGTGTTGTACCTGCCCTTTATTTGCTAATGGAAAATTAACTAGGGGAAAATATTGAATGGAACAATTTAATTTACTTTTAACGTCCAAAAATTCTAGAACAAAAAAATCATTAGGTAGACACTGCTCGCAGTTAGTTACTAGAGTTTAAAATTAAGTTAATATATTAAATACCCCTTTCCCTTTCTAGGATCAGATCTTTTGGACCCCTACTTACTACAAGGGTCGGAGGCCATAGCCGCAGTTAACAAATCTAACCTGCACGGCCATTTATATTTCCATGACATTCCTCATGTCAAATCCTTGCTTGAAAACCAGGAGCTCAGGACTAAGAACAAGCTGAAGCCACATCGCCTCGGGAGTATACGTCACACCTGGCCCTACAGTCGACCTTAGTTGCAGTTTTGGAAATAAAAATCATTTAATTTTATAAATCATTGAGTATATTTGTTAACGATATAAAATACATACATGTAATATCTTACGTATTTTTTAAAATATTAAAATTGAATAAGAATATATACCTCTGTTGCAATTTACTTATAACTTGTATTACAAATTTGAGCGAAACCAGGAATATAAAAATTATAAATCAGTCTGTGGGATTAATAAAATTTATGTACAATGTTACATTTATCATGATATTATACAGGCTGATTTGTTATGTAACGTATTCCTGCTAAGGGTGTGTAGATATTAGATAAGCTCAAAAGCAATCGATGTGATATTTGAGTTTGAAATTGCCATAATAAAAAAAATACTTGAAAAGATTAGGATTTTTTATTATTTTCGAGTACTTGACATTTGTAATTTCAACAATAAATCAAAATAAAACATTAAAACTACAACAGGTTTAATATTACAGCCTTAGAAGTATAAAAATCTGATTTTTTTTACCCACTTTCATACAAATAATAACTGATGTTTATTAAAAAAAGGCCCAATAAATGAAGTGAGCAAAATACGTCACATAACAAAAATCATACATAATTATGAAATCTTACCTTGTGATGATGATGATGATATTATTATAGAAATTAATAGAAGGAAAGGACTCTGGAAAGTAATGACATACGACAAACTTAAGAATAGAGCTCATTTTTAACAAAATATGTTTTTTTTCATACAAAACTTAACAGATAAGTTAGCGTTTAAAATAATTAAAATTGTTACCAATTTATAGCTGAATTCGACGCCTCAAGGATACACAATCCTTCAGTTTCAAGCGTTCAGTTTTACAATAATTTACATTTAGCATTAACAAGAGAACAGTTTTATGGATTTGGAAGACATTTTTTATACGGATAGTTAATAACTCCTTGAGACTACGATTCCAGCTATGAATTGGGAACAATTAGTTATAATTTTGACCGATAAGTAATTGGTTAATATGCACTTGGTCAATATTTTGACTTTAAGCTTAAATCAAGAAATTGAATTCTAGAAACACAAAAGTAATAATAATTATTGAAAGTGGCAGTGAACTTTTTTCAGTAACAAGTTTATTTAAAGATATACTGAGTGATGCATTAGTATTTAAAATGATTGCATCTTTAGGAAAATATAATCCAAATATACATAAAAGTTCAGCTTCCTAAAACACAGCAATGAAGCAGGATGTATATTATAGGCTTCATTAACCTCTACAAATAACAAGTACTAGTATACAATATTGATTATGGACGGAATCATTTTGTGAATAAAAAAGTACAATTAAAATATCTGGTAATAAAATTCTACATCCTATATTGTAGATAAAAAATAAATCTATATTTTGACATTAGAAATAACATAACATTCAATCAAGAAGTTGGGGTGGCGCAGAGAAAATGTGCATCATATTAGATTTCTTTTGTAGCACACAATTTTATTAATATCAGCTCAAAAGAGATCGATAACATTGTATATTAAAAATTAATTAAGATAAAGAATATTCAGAAAAGGCATTTGATAATAATGAGATTACTACTTGAGATAAAACAATAAAACTTTGTTATAGTGATATACTAATGTTAAAAATCATTATACTTAATGGTCAATATTAATCTGTGCACAGTTATAGATTACACAATATAGAAAGTCATTAAGAAATCCGGCATCCTTGGCAATTTTGGCACTAAATTATAGTACCAGTTGCACTTACTCATAAAATTATACAAATGTATGTTAACAGACATAAAAATATCACAAGAAATTCCAACATTAGATTTTCTTTCCATTAAAAACCATCAATGCACAAACACATTATAATATGTTGCTAAAATAGTAACTACAATTCCAAAAGAAAGTATAGGAATTCTAATTGCTGAATTACATAGATCCCCATTACAAAAACACATGTAGACTTTTCTATGGTTCCACATTGTGTAAGCACATCTTTCTTCATCATCACTAGGTGATCTTTGGAGACACATTCTTTGGGTGGCAGCACCATAGTCTGAAAGTATTTAAACAAACATCAAAATATATACTTCAAAAAACTGCCCAAAAACAACTTACATTAATTAATATCTCACACACTTTTAATTACTAAAATATGGCCAACATTACTAAAATATCCTAGTGTGATCCAGGTCTATAACCACTGAGACTTAAAAGAAATATGTAGTATAAAACTAACATACCATCAGTCCGAAAAGCGCCAGTTGTGCCTTCAATCATTTTACCACACCACCCTGAGGGGCAGGCCACTACATGTATGCCCACCTCAGCTTCTGGTTCTGTTACATTGAATGGAAAAGGATCACCACATGATCCCAGCTCACCTCTTGATCTGCATCTAATGCACCTTTTTTGTAAACCTGTACCAAGGTAAAAAGTGCTGTATTTGTCTTATGAAAGATGAATCCTAGTGGGGCCATGAGGGCAAATTTTGTGAATTGTATATATTTGTATATACAACTACAAAAAAACCTCAAATCCTATCGAATGGGGTATCAAAATGAAGGGTTTACTGAGAACATTACAAAAATTTAAAGTTAAAGAAAGAAAATGAATGATAGATGTTGTTTTGAGAGCTACAAATGTTATTCTATCCTCACTGCCAAGTATTTGAAATACCTATTATAGTTTTTTATTTCAACGCAATCGACCCACTACTTTGAAAAAAATCGCTTTTGTTGTACATAGGGTCCACAAGAAAAAAATAAAATTCTTAATTTATCAATAAAAAGTAGAATTTTCCTTTTTCTATTTTTTTTGTCGATAATTTTTGGTCTAGTTACACCCTCTTTCGGGGTTGCACTTTATCCCGGGACACACTGTATAATATTCTTTAATACAGTACGGAAAACAAAGCCGAATACATTAAATTTTAGATATAATTTTGAGTGAGTTAAAATTCAACTGACAGTCTGACAAGTAGAAGTAGTCTCAACAACTTTTGAAAACTTGAATAAAGATACTTTCCATGGTTCAACATTTTTAAACTCTCACTTTACCTTGAAAACATAATATCCGTGTTAAGACAATTGGTAAAAATACTTACAATTTGCTCCTTTAAACTGTAGTGCACTAATAAAAAAACACAAGAAAATAACTTTACTATTCATCTTGGTATGAGTACTTCAAAAAATAAATATTTCAAATAAACTAATAAATATATCCTTCTAAAACTTTCATTTTGTTTGAATGTTTCCGAACAATGCCCAACACATTAAAATTTAGTTACTCAATGGAGTGAGAGTGACAATTTAACTGACAGTGAAGTAAGTGATGTGACAATTGACTTATAGTAAAAAAGTACAGATAAAAAATTGTCCAAAGCACTTTGGTTCAGTCAATGGATGAGCGCGAGCAGAGGAAGTACAATGACATAATTTAAGGCTGTAATGTAATAATGAAGCGGCTCTATTTAGCCAGTCTCGTTGCTGGTTCAATTAAATTCTATCGATGTATTCAGTTGCCAATAAATTTATGAAATTAAATTAACTACAATTTATTTTATGAATAAAAACTTGTGCAAAAATAAGGATTTTTTAAACATAGAGCCATAAACTTTAATTATCACTAGTTTGATAAACTTACCCAGTACAAATTTTGAGTAAACTGTGGCACGATTGTACCAAAGAAAAATTGTAAAATGTCACCTCACCATTGTCACCTAGATGTCTTGGCGCTTGGCGGCTGGCGCTCTCATCTTCAAATTCAACTAAATTTACGACATCAACATGGCGGATAAATGGGAAAGTAAGTTTGTTTACATTTTATTTAAATTAAATAATTCACTTTAATAATTCACATTAATAATGAGCAAATCCACCTAAAGCAGCTAAATATCATCTTACACACCTGCTTGTAAACAGCCGTCAAGTCGCGCATAGTTTCGAAATTTTCGAATACAAAGTTCCTTTCATTATTCAAAATTTGAAAAAAATTTAAATTCATGCACGAATTATGAATTGTCAGAAATATTTAATTACCTTCTAATGCACTAGCTTAAAACACTTGTTTTTAATTTGGTGTGTAATATTAATCTTACGTTTACGGAGTCTGATTTTGTCTTTTATTTTCTTCAGATGATCATAATGAGGAGAGGCATTCCACCAGATTGCAATATAGTATTAAAGAAGAACCGATGGATATGGATTTACCGGCAGAAGAAGATAATCCATTGGCTTTCTGTCCTGCGGCACTTGGCTTACACAGAGTCGGTACGAAGTTACCGCCTAAACCAGCGCCTAGCGAACCTGTACAGAAATTAAACGCAAGAGGGATGCCTGCCCGTATTCGAAAGAAAAACAGATTTATATTCGTTGATGATTTTGTAAATACCTCTCCTCCACGACATTCACCGAGAAGAACCCCTAAGATAATATTGAAAACTCCCAATAAGCAATCCAGTGCTAAAAAACAAAAGAGTCCAACAAAGACACCAAGAGGAAGTGATAAGTTGGAAGAAAAGTCAAATACCTCGGGATGCCAATCACCAGATCGGAAAAGTGGACAGAGAATAGGTATGAGGTTAAGAAACCTTTTAAAACTCCCTAAAGCGCATAAATGGGTATGTTTTGAATACTTTTACAGCAACATTGACAAAGCTCTATTTGATGGTGAAAATGATTTTATGATTTGTCTGAAAGAATCATTTCCACAATTAACTAACCACAAGTTAACGCAACTGCAGTGGGTTAAAATAAGACGTATGATGGGCAAACCTCGACGCTGCTCACAGGCATTTTTTGCTGAAGAAAGAAAAGAACTTGAAAGAAAGCGAAAGCTAATCAGGTATATTCAACAACGTAAGATAGCTGACATATGTATCAAAGATTTGCCAAACGAAATACCAATGCAACTGGTAGTGGGAACGAAAGTGACAGCAAGATTGAGAAAGCCGCAAGATGGCTTATTCACTGGAGTTATTGATGCTGTTGATACCTCTAACAATACATACAGAATAACTTTTGAAAGACCTAAATTGGGCACACATTCTGTGCCAGATTATGAAGTGTTATCTAACGACCCCCCTGATACTATATGCCTTTCAAGTATAACACAAGTATTTAGGCCAAAATATAGCATGCAAGAAATATTTGATATGTACCAACCTGTATTATCTAATAGTAACAAAAATCAGGGTGACCCTATGATTGGATGCAACGAATTATCAAAACATTTGGATACATCAAATGTAGGCAGTTTTCCCTTCTCATTGTTGGAGCTAATTGTCAAGTTAACAAAAGTATTGCATGTTAAAAAAAACAAAATCAATAGATTAAAGGAATTTAATTGTGAAGCAGTTAAGAGAAAATCAGCAGGACAGAAACTACCTGAAGATTTTGAGAGGAAATATGCAGCAGTAGTGATAGATCTTGAAAGAATGAATATGGACTTACAAGAATACATAAATGAAATTCAAATTTTCTGCCAACAAATTGCACCAGGTCCAAGTTTAGCAGCAATGCTTGCTCCGTCACATTTAAGGGGAAAATGCCATGAAGAAGCATCATTACTTGTGCAGAGAAATAATAATGGAATGGTAAAGGATTCTAATGTAATTGATTTAATTACTGACTTAACAGCCTTAATGTTACAAGTTAAGAGTTTGTCAGACTCTGACCAAAATGCTTATGAGTTGAGCGTTTTACAAGGTACTATGGATCAGATAAAGATGAAACTGGAACCACCATACCAGAGGTTGTTTCAGAATAATGTAGAACTACACATGAGAAGAATACAGATGGGTTTAGGTCAAACAACCACTAGTTATTGTGCTGGTACATAGAAATGTAACATCAGCACTGCATGTTAACATTGTCAAATAAACAGTTATTCCTTGTTATTGCTTCATGAATTTATATAAATAAATTATAATTTATAATGTAATGAAATTTTATGATTTTCATATAAGTAAAGAGTTGTAAAAAGTTTTGTGACTGTAAATTAATATTATATTAACCAAATAACATTGAAAATACTTATTCTGTTATGTAGGATTTGACTCTGGCAATCATTTTTATATATTAGTGCTAAGTGCTAATTTAGTGCCATCATTTTCTAATATCACATTGGTCTTAAATATATTCTGCATATTATGTAATACATAAATAAATAATAAACATCTAAGTATTTTCCCTTTGTATCTGAACACAAACCTATAATAACTTGCAAAGTAATGCACTGTAAATGTCAATGCAAAGTTGAATGCCACATAGATAATAATGCAAAGCCAGAGTATCAATCACTTCAAGGTCTGGTGCGGAAGTGGAATAGTTTTTGAATTGGCAATGTAAATATTGGAAAATAAAAGTATCATTGACCTTCTCTGTGGCTGGATAAGAAGTATTCTAACATTTGAGAATTCAGAGCACATGCTTTTGAGTATAGTCTGTGATAGGAAGTGGGGAGCCAAGCATCGGCATAGGATCTATCATTTCGTTGTCCAACCCCCGAGTGAGGTTTAGGGTTGGCGAAAGGCGAAGGTATACAGGTTGATTGGAGCAGGGATTTGAATTTCTGGTCTGGGTGTGTTGTGTTCTTGTCTTGTGTCCATGGCACCCACGAGCCACGAAACAGGGAATCCTAGTGTGGGGCTATGAGTGTAAAGCTTTAATTATTATTATATATGTATGAACTTGCTTGGAGTATCGTGGACGGAATTTCGTACAAATGCCTCCATACTCGAGGAACTCGGCATCAAACAGCGACTATCGGCTCTAGTACAAACTTCGGCCACGTCTCTAGGACTCCATTGAGCGTCTAGTGGTGCAAGGCAAAATAGAGGGTACCAGGCCACGCGGTAGATCGCCCATGCGAAGGACCGATCAAATCAAATCTGCCGTGGGCGGTCCATTGCATGAGTGCACCAAAATGACGACCAACCGAGAAAAGTGGCGAGAGATTGTAAAGAAAATAACATCTGCCACAAACGCGACTACATGACGACCACGACCGCTCTGCCAAGAGCGAAACGATTAAGAAGAAGATGTATGAACTGTGTCGGAGAACCTTGAAAACCCAACCACCAATAGTCGTAGTTTCTCCTGCAACCTGTTCCTCCACCAATTCACATTGGAGCAGCGTGGTGGAGTATGCTTCACGCAACCAGTGTCACAACAGTGGGATATGAGAGATATGTCCCACTTTAAAGAACAGCTAGTCATTAGAGTATTGTACCACATTTTGTAGTAAGTCAATGTTATGTAACGTACGTCACCCACTGCAAGGTTGTGTCTTGTTCAGAATATATCTCTCATTCAAAGACAAGATCTCAGATTCCTCAAACTCAGTTTACGTTTATGGTTGGTTGTTTTTAATCATAATGGCCCCATGTTGGAATTTCCATGTACATGCTTTGTTGGAAATCACTTATACACTTGTGTGTAAACAACTGTGCAAACATAAATTATTCCTATTTATAGCAATTAGGTTTAGTTACGGTTGAAGTTGCTTTGGGGAAAAAACATTTAAAGTAAAAGAACATAAAATTTGATTACCAGTATCCACTAGATTTTTTTTTCTAATATCAAAATATAAATGATACACTTCTTTATACCAAATTTTAATATGGGTATTGTACAATATATCTAGGTATACTTAATAAATCATACAAAAACAATGCAATAAATTGATAAAACATTACAATTAAATGCTCTACTGCATTCTTATAGTTTAATATAACATTATTCAACTTATAACTCAAATCACATTTATTAAAAACGATACTAATGCCTACACAAAAATGATCATGCAAATGTTGTTCTTTTGTCCCTTAAGATTTGTATTTATCTAATGTGTTCAATAATTCATCAGCATCTTGTGAAGTTTTTACTCTTATAAGAATGGGAGTTGGTGGTGGCTTTGCATCTGTAGTAGGAATGCAGACAATCATAACATTATTTTTACCCATGCGTTGAGTAGGAATGGCCGAGCTTAGCACTAAATTAAGCAAAACAGTTCCCAAGTTAGTGTTAGCACGAACTAGAAGTTGGTGCTTTCCACTTTCTTCAATTTTCTTAATGTACAATGTACCAACTCCTTTATCAACAAAGTTTCCATCCTTTTTAATAAATATCTTGCATTTTATATCAAACACACTGTTTTCTTCTACAATAGGAGTAAATTCCACCTTTGGAGGTTCATCCTCTTCTTCCTTATTTTCTGGTGTTGCATCCGTTTTTGGTGGTGTAGTTGCATTTAAGTTGAACCCAGTTTTATTAATTCCAAAAGAAAATGGCGTACTTGTAGTTGTTGTTGTGGTTATAGAAAACGGACTTGAAGTAGTACTTGAAATAGGGGACTTTATTCCAAATGAAAATCCAGTACTAGCTGTTGTAGACGATGTAGTTGAAGTAGTGGTATTTATGCCAAAATTAAATGCCTTAGCACCAATACCACTGGAATTATTTTGAGAAGCTTCTGTTTTTGCAGAACTTGAAGCTTTTAAATTGCCAAAAATAGATATGGTACTATTACTAGCTGGTAGTTTCTTTTCTTCTGATGAGGGTAATTTTGTTTCATTCATGTTTTGATTGTTCTCACTGTCTTTCTCATCGCCATAATATTCGTCTTTTATCTCTTTTATATATTTCTCGTAATCTCTAAATATTGGCGACAATATGCAAACTGGAGTCTCATCAACATGTTTCTTAATCCATTCAGACACAGATTCATTTAATGCTTTTATTTTCGAGTAGTACCTTTGCTTCTTGTCCATATTTGAATTTGATTCTGAATTGGAATCTGCATTATTACATTCTGTACTCGTAGATATAGTACTACTTGTGGCAGGTGTAGGTGGATTAGTCACTGGTTGAGTGGACAATAATGTTGGTTTATCATTTGTAGAAGAAAACAAAGACTTATTGACACTGGAACTAGATGGCATACCAAATTTAACAGACGTAGTTACATCTGGATTTATTTTATTTTCTGTACCAACTGTACTAGGTGATGACTGAAGTTTGAATGGACTATCTTTAACAGTAGAATCAGCTTTTGGGCTGGTAAACACAGATTGTATTGGGGAGGTATTATTATTAGCTGTCGAAATACCAAACAAGGTCCCTTCTGGTGACTTTGTTACTGTTGGTTTGGCAGCAAATCCTGTTGATCCTGACATACTGAATAACCCTGGGCTTGGACTACTGGAAAATGTTTTGCTGGTAAATATACTGGATGATATGGGTGTATCTATTTTTGTAGTTGACTGACCATTGGTGGATTTATTGCCATTGGTCAAATTTGCAAGAAAATCAAATGAAGATGGTTGTACTTTGTTGAAACCACCAAACCCACTGAAGACACTCTTGTTAGGCTGAAATAGAACAAAAAATTATAAGAGTTTTATAGGAATTGATTTTAAAAAAATGCTCTTCCATTACAACCCACTGTTAAGAAAGCAAGTTGTTCCTAAAAACTGAAGTGTAAGATTACTGGAAAATCAAATTTGAATTGACCACCATTAGATACATTAAACTTAGGTTGTAGGTAGGTATTTTCAATCAGTTAGTTAACATAAATAAGCTTAAGTGAACCTGACGGGAATAAGAAGAAAATTCTAAGTACAAAGTACAAGCCAATACATGTAGCGCGAAAATTGGGTTATGTTAACGGCGAAATTTATTAATTAAGTAACCAATGATACAAATTTATCACACATCAGTATTTTTGTAGTGTAAAAGACAAAATTAAATCAGTAGATAGGTACCTCAGCACTTGAGATCTGTGATCTTCTCTTGGCAGTTCTAATAACACGTTTTTCTAAAACCTCTTTTGAAGCCGTTTTAAATGTTCCCATTTCTTCAGGTTCAGTTGCATCTTCTTGATCCCAATTGTCATGGTTGAGTTCTGTAGTTGCTTGCCGTTTTATAGACATTTTAATGTATTGGAATGTTTGGTGTGTCTTATTCCCTGTCAAATCTAACAATCAGCACACCACATTCTACAGCAACAATGAGCGTTTTATCGTTATATTTCTTGCACACTGATACAAGTTTTGTCACTTTTCAGTATAACTTTCCATCTTGTAATGGTGATGGTAAGATTTTTTAAAATGAATCTTTCATCTTGTATTCTTTCTTGTTATAAATGCCAAACTAACTAAAATGTCTAAAATCAATCAAATCACTAAAGTAAATTCAATATTGAGTATCTGTCTGCAATTCTGCATGGCCAATTCTGTGAGAACATGGAGAATCATTCATTGGAGAATAAATAATAATAATATCTCATAGAGTAGAAAATTGAAAAGAGTGTCCCGCTGTAACATAGCTACAAATAATAGTTCCAAAACCTTCCAGAATGGCGCTGGTGTAGACGGAGGTATGGTATGAATGTAGCAACGAATTGAAGTACGCCGCGTTAAAAAATTTATTATTGTCGACAAAAGTAGTTACTAAAAATTTCAACTACCTACTTGCGTAGTACAAAATAATGTAGTAAATAAACTTAGAGTTATTATTCAATTAATAAGCCACCCAAGTTTAGTGCATTTCGACGGACACTTTTTCAGGGAAAAGTGGCATGAAGGAGGCAGGTTTTGAAGGAGCCATATATATTTAAAGATTGTATGATAATAATTATGACTGAATAATATGTTTAATAATTGTTTATAAATAAGATTAAGGTGACTGTGGTGTGATTAGAATGACTTATAATAACTAATAGAATATAAAAATTCTTAAATATATTTGTAGTTTTTTTTAACAATTTGTCATTTTGTTGTTTTTTTTATACTGCAGTAATTTTCATTTTGCATATTTTTTGCAATTACACTTTAAAATATAAATCGGCTCCTTCATAACCGATAAGTTATGAAGGAGCCAATTATTTAAAATAGGTAAATTCATTGATTTTTTTAGTATGTTTAATGTTTTTTCGTATGAAATTACATACATATCTTTCATTTTAAGTATATTTTTCGCTTTGTCTAGAAAACTGTCTCTTTCATAGCACTTCTCCCATATAGTGCCACAAACTTGTCTGACCCGGTTATGGCGAGTTCTCTTAAGTTGGCGGGGGAATTCAAGTCAAAAATTTTTTTGCTAATTCGATTGTTCGTCGTTTGTTCTTGATTGTTAGATCGAAAAAATTGTTTGTTCGACTTGAGTTTTTTTTTAAATAAAATAAAATTTGACTTAAACCTAGCTCCGACTGTTTTAGTGTTCCAATCAATCTCAACTAATGATCGTTTGTTCGATCAAAAAAAAACGTTTGTTCGATCTTATTTTTCTTATAATTAATTATTTTAATCCACTCTCTTAGTGGCGGGGGAAAGTAAATTTTTTTTGTAAATTGACGTTGTAAATGCATTACTTAATATCGATTTTTTTAGAAATGTATCTTTTAGACCTGTTTAGACCTCGATTTTTTTTTAATCGATTCATCAAGTTACGATTTGAATCGATTTAAAAATCGATATTTTATAAAATAAATATAAAATAAAATAAATAAATATAAAATAAATTAATTCATCTTAGGCCGGTAACACATTTACGTGTCGTGACGCACCTAAAGCACATCGGTTTTTGTAACATTTATTAGAACGAGACACGACACGACACGACCTACAAATATGCTAGGTTTCCGGCCTTAGTTATATAATAATTTAAAGGGTCAAAACAATCTTAAAATGCTACTTATCGAATAAAGAGACTGTAATTTATACTTTTAACTCAATAATATCAATAGTTAGGTCGGAGAGACCAAATCGAATTGAAAAAAAAACTTGCAAAAAATTGACTTTCCCCCGGCAACTTAAGAGCGTGGATGAAAATAATTAATTATAAGAAAACTAAGATCGAACAAACGTTTTTTTTTATCGAACAAACGATAACTAGTTGAGATTGATTGGAAAAAAAAGAAAAAGCATACTAAAACAGTCGGCACTAGGTTTAGGTCAAAATTTTATTTAATTAAAAAAAACTAAAGTCGAACAAACAATTTTTTTGATCGAACAATCAAGAACAAACGACGAACAATCGAATAAGCAAAAAAAATTTGCATAAAATTTATTTCCCCCCCGCTAACTTAAGAGAACTGTCAGTCAGACAGTTTTTAAGAAACTAAAAAAGAAAAGAAGACTGCACCTCTCTATACTATTGTCTCTATTCTACTACCTACCTGTACCTACAATACAAATTTTACCTATTTAACCTACTTTGTGACCTACGAGTACCTACCTACCTACTTAGTGTTATTTAAATAAAACTAATTTAGTTTTTAATTTATTGATAACTTTAAGGATATTATTATTTTATTTAGAAATTTAAAATCTTTTACTTTAATGTAAATACGATACTCAAAAGGAACTTAGAACATTTAAATTATTTACAATGGAAGTGTCTAATGAAATAAAGGAAGACATTCGGAAAAATCAATGGGACTTAAAAAATGCTATACGAATACACCAAGTGAGTTAATTTACTTTAAAAATATCTTATTTGAATAATTTTATTTACCTACCAGCCGAAAGTTTGAAACTACAGAGAAAAACACGACACATAAGTGCATAATGATATTTATAAAATTTCAGATATGGGTTGCGCGCTTACAAGCTGATGAGAATGTAAGAAAGATTTTTCAGACAGTTCGCATGTTTCTTTAATTGTTTGATACCAAAATAATTTATTGTTTTATTTCAGAATGTGCATCTTAAGACAA
Source organism: Erynnis tages (assembly GCA_905147235.1). Taxonomy (NCBI): domain Eukaryota; kingdom Metazoa; phylum Arthropoda; class Insecta; order Lepidoptera; family Hesperiidae; genus Erynnis; species Erynnis tages. The sequence continues at coordinate 7,056,877 of LR990077.1, read as the reverse complement.
AAGTAAAAGAAGCGGAAAAAGAAATAATATTAATTGGCCAAGCGCAAGTAAGTTATTTATAAATTAGTTAACAAATATTTTTGGAATATCAGAATAAGTTTTACTCGTATTTGGTTTAGATATGAGTAAGTTGTTATTTCATAATACGTTGTTTATTTTTATTAGTTTAGAATTGAAATTGTGTTTGCAATTAAAATGTAATTCCTTTACAAAGTGTGCATCACTTTTATTAGAGTATAGAGGCAGGCAAATAACTGTTAAAACAAATTATATAAATACATATTATTATCTGGTGGATGAAAATTTGTAGTAAAAACACATTGACTGAAATCAATTGCAAGGACTGCTGATAAGCCTGTTTTCCATCCTTTAAATTAAATAATATTTTTTTACAGAGACTTGTGGTGGACAGGCTAAGGAGAGAGCTTGAATTATACCAACAGCGGCTTAAGGCCAAGAACAAACAGATAAGCATAGAGAATGATAATCATTATGTAGCCCAACAATTGAAGGACCATCAGTTACAACATCGGAGTAGAAATCGTTCTGTGTCACTATTAAAGCCTTCTGTCCTCAGTGAAATCTTAATTAAAAGTGAAAGTAACGCTGTTGATCAAAATAACATATCTGATTCTGACAATGAGTTGAAGATCAATGAGAAGGAGAATTCAGAATGTGATAATGAGAAAGAGAAGTATGAGAGAAACTTTTCTCACTCGGTTAACAACACTGTACATGACAGCAGAAATAACTTTACTAATGTACTTAACAAGGCCAAAGAAGCTTTCATGTGAGTCAACATTATATTATTTAACTACTATGTTATAAACTATTCCACTTTTATTAAAACATACATTTATAAGGCGCTAAATTTATCACAGGCACCAGCCTAGTGGCGCTTATGATTAGCAAAATACCCAGTTTTATAAGCAAAACTGTTTGCTATCTTATTTAAAAAAAATATTATGTACCTATATGTATTTTATTTTACTGTTTATTTTTCAGTGGGGCGAAGATATCTGAAAGCAATGATTGGCAGGATCAAAGATCGGACTCTGACTCATCACCTGGCATCGCTCCGTCGCCGACGCCTTCGCCCCCGCCTCTACCTGAACCAGGGGAGCCTGTCTCAAAGGAATTATTCATGAGGTAAGATTCTAATAAGCCACTGCAAAATTGCCAAACCATCATGGGCCTAAACATCTCAGATGCGTGTAGATATTGCAGAGGATAAAGAAGCTGATCATTTATACTTGGTTGTGGTGTACTAATGTGCAAATAGAGTTTCATCCAGGCAAGCATGAGCCACTGAGCTCAGCTATAATATGATGAAGCTTGAATATCTCACATTAAAATTCAAGACCTAAGATTAAGTCAGTTAGAGAGCACTCTTAAACAAGGCTGAGGCTATGATGAAGCTTGAATATCTCACATTAAAATTCAAGACCTAAGATTAAGTCAGTTAGAGAGCACTCTTAAACAGACAGTAGGCTGAAGTGCCACAATCCGATAATGCTCAGGCCACCACCACCAATTCACCAATCTGCTTTATTGCAGCATGATTCAGGAGGCTTTTTCTGTTGTGGGAATAGAGTTGTACTTAGCTGTGGGGCAAAAAACGATTTACAGTGACATAACTACTTTAAAATAGATTTTTTTTTTAATTAATTCAGCACACTAAAATATTTGTTAATCTAATATAATTATAATGTAGCCTAAAATAGTCATTTAGTATTAGCATTTTCAATGTCTCTCCAACAAATACACATCTCCCAATTGATGCTTGATGCAGGCTTTGAAGGTGAAGGCAGACAAATATGGTTCAATAATTTATTGTATCAGGCGTTACTTTGCAGAAATCCATGGTTATTTTAGTTGTATTTATATTTCTTTGCAACAATCCGCACACATGGAACTCGTTTTGGTATGGTTATATAGTTCTATAAACTGTTGAATGTATCTGTACTGGACAGCAAATAAACCGAGCCACCCGCCACCTTGTAACATTAATCCAATTTTCTCAGGAAGTAGAAAATGTACACCCATCAAACTCATACCTACAGAAAGAGTATTTAATAAAAATAATAATGACCATAAATTTAATCTAAAGTACTGGCAACTGACACTGTAGTCAAGCAACAAACAAAATGTTAATGATTTGCTCTGTTGTGACTAGAGTTGTGATATTGAAGGTGGACGAATTTTCTAATTATGTATTTCTTTAGATCATTTGCTCAAACGCGTGTTCTTATGCCACCTTTATCGGTTAAAAATGGATAAAACACCTCAAGAAGCAGCTCAAGCTTACATTACTTCAAGCAGGCTTCAAACGCGAGGTCACTCACAGACTTTGAATCAGCAGATCTTCGGTGCAACGAGTTTACAGGCCATAAATTAGCATATAACGCACTTTCTGTAGATATAAATATGATCACTGTAAGTTTCATACTTCCTGAGAAAATCTGATAAGAATTTGGTACAGATGGCGGGTGGCTCGGTTTATTTGCTGTCAAGTGTATATCCAATAATGCAAGGCAATATGATAGATGTGTTGCCTGCTGAATGTATGTGTATGAAGGCTGTATGAATGCTACCTACCCAATGAGTTAATAAAATAAATTTAGTTTTATGTTGTTTTTTAATTTTGAATATACTTTGTTTCAGATTGGTTGGCCTAGTGACACATGCCCAAAAAGAAATTCTTGAGAAAAAATGGAATGAGCGTCGAAAACGGGCAGCAGCCAACACTAACAGAAATGAATTCCTTTATGGCAGTTATGAAATGATGCCTGTAAGTGCAGATATTGATCTATGCCTCATTTTTATATCAGATAGTCAAGAAGGGAAGTAGTTTTATGGGAGTTAGATAAATATTCCGTAAATTCAATTTTAATATCATAAAATTCTCAATTTTTTTTTTCAGAAACGCAAAAAGTATAATCAATTTCCATATCTTCAAAATCACAGCGATCCTCCCCAGACACGTTCTGCTAAGTTAAGAAAACAACAGGTAAGACAATCATGTGTGCATTTTAACACAATTTTTTTTCTTTTGGTATTTAAAATATTTATATTTTAAAACCTTTGTAATTTACTATTATAGGGTCAGAATAAGTCGTCGCGTGAGGGTTCGCCTTCAGGATCATCGTCAGAAAATAAAGGTAAGAATCCATAAACAAATCAAAATGCTATAGAATAGAGGGATTTTGTATACAGTTTCTTAAGGATGCAACAATCAGTTCTTAAAAGAACAAATGTTAGGTTTATGTAGCACTATTATTTGAATCAATTGGTTTTTGTCAGGGTAAGAATTCAGCCCAAGTTCAAACTCAGAACCTGAATTGAAGGAAAATATAATAAGAATAACTGCATGTTTGAATGTTCTTCATAATTAATGTTCTTAATGTTTTTCATGTTTCTCAATTTCCTCAATGTGTTTCAATTTTTAAGCATAACAATATGTCCCACATTCACTTATCTCTAACCCATTAGTAACCCACTGCAGGGTTGGGTCTCCTCTCACAATGAGAAGACCAGCCTATTGTGGGTTGGAGGAATTTCAATAATTGTGAACTGAATTCTTGAATATGGTCACTGAATATCCTCTCTGTCCTATGTCTGGTCTTCTCGTGAAATCCTAAATGTCCCTGGTCATTGAATATGGTATTGCTCCGTATTTGTGGATTGGTCCTAAATTTTATTTAATGATATTCTATAACTTTTAGGCTGGAACCAAAACAAGCCAGCATGGGCTGCTTCATTACCAGCCGGTCTCTCCGTAGAACCTGTGTACTCACCAACTAAAAAAGTTTGTCATGGCTGTGGGAGAAATGGTATGGATCAAGGATATTTATTTCTTAACTTGAATTTTTTTTTAATATTATTATTGAGACCCACCAGTTACAGCACGGTTCTCTCCATAGGGTCTCTCCAAACTTGGAGAGAGGCGCCTAAATGAAATATTTGTTAGTGGCCAACCCCTGTTAGCAAATAGTAGTTGTTAAACCTTGTCAGAAGTCTTTTTGTTTGAAAACATCTGCTTGTTCAACACTAGCTTGTTTCTCCACCGATCCCCATTGGAGCTGCTTGTTGGAATATTATGCTCTAGGCGTCCTCCTCTAGTAGAGAGAGTCCGTGTCCAACAGTGGGTCATAAAAAGGTTGCAGCCGAGCCACACGTATCATAATGTAGTATTATGAATTGCAGACGTGCCGTCCCTGCTGGTGTGGTGCAGCGCGTGTGCGGTGTGGCAGCACACGGGCTGCGGCGTGGGCGGGCGCTGCGCCGCCTGCCGCGCGCCGCTGCCCGACCCGCCCGCCGCGCCCGCGCCGCCCGCGCCTCTTGACGCACACGCACTGCATCCTCTGCATCCCCTGCATCCCCTGCACCCGCTGCATCAGCAGCTCTTCACAGGTTCGTTGACTGTTGTCGTCTCTCAAGCCACACCGTCCAACCATCACACCCGCTACACAACAAAATTACAGGTTTTCTGCTTAGGCAATGCAAATTACGGACAGTTATACCCTCCAACGGTTATACCAATAAGTGAATGGGTTAAGCCTCCAGAGGACTATAAAACAACTGTGGACTCAAAAGCCACCAGTTCTGGAAAATGACACCTTCCAGAACCTATAAATCAAATAGGTACACATTTTGATTTTTCAGGGGAGGGTAAAAACCTTGAGAAAATGCTTGGTAGCAATAAGTCCAGTCATATTTTTAAGGTACAGTAGAATAAATAAATAAACAAAAATAATAATCCTTTCCCTATTGGGATCACTTGTTTAATAATATTGTTAAGAATAAAGAACATAATATATTATAGTTTAAAGAAATTTTATTACTTACTAGTGATAATTATCTTGTATACAGACAAACTGGCCGAGCGTAAGCGCCTGCAAGAGAAAAACATAGAACTATGCGTTGAGCTGCGTAAGCTGGAAGCGAGGGCTGCAAGTCTCAAGGAGAATCTAGACGAACACAATGCCGAGAAACGACAGTTGCTCGCCGACCAGATCAAGACTCAGCGAAACCTCCAGAAGCTTCTGGACTTCATAAGCCACTTCAAGGAAACCTCCATCAGCATCCGTTCCACATCAGCCAGTGAGTCGGGCAGCGAAGTCAGTAAGAGTAATGAGGAATAAAGTGTGTTTAAATGTTAATTGTGTTATGGAATCAAGTTTTTTTGTTAATACCTTTTTCTATTGGAATTGAGTAGCAAATTTGCATGCACGCCACCTGATGTTAAGTGGTCATTGCAGCCATGGACCTACATCCGACCTCAAATAGGAAAGACATTCTATCTATTTTTATGATTGTCATGAACATTGAGATGTTCGCCCTAAATAAAATTTCTCCAGCAATCACACCTTACCAGAACACAAAACAAGTAGAGGTAAAGTAACAAATTAATTTGTTTTTATCATTGTGTTATGTAATTATATTGTGATTGATAATGTGAAACTAAATGAAACATAATTTTGTTTTAGGTCATTTTGTTTAAGTTCTTGTACATCAAAAGTCGTCGTTTATCTCCTCACTCACTAAATTGTGCAAATATTGAATAAAAGATTTGCCGAAATTCTCCTTAAATATTTATTTATTCCATTCAATAAGTTTATGGATTTCCTTTCTGTATAGTCTAAGTTAGATTTATGTGAAATGTAAGTACATATTATGCAGGCACTTTAATGCCTATGCTAATGAACTGAATTTACACTTGAAGCATAATCCAATAGTTATTTAGCCTATAGTCTCATGAGAAACGTTTGGTATCTCATAATTGTTAAAATTTATGAACTAATTTGTTTTATTAGCACAGGCGCAGGGTGTACTTCCGTTTTGTCCGTTTGACCTTGAACATCAAATTTGCGGGTATTTGGTGGTGATATTCTTGATCTGTGCGTCGAAATACATAAGTGTACCAAATTTCAGATCGATCGGAGGTATGATCTAATAGTCCAAGATCCCAGTCACCCCAGACTTACGTCATTTTAGGAAAGATAAAATTTGCAGCATCGGTGGTATAATAAGTATGCATTCTAGAAGGGGCAAAATGTAAGTCAGATCCGTCAGATTAGTGTCAAATGTCATTACTGACGGCTCTACTTGCTATAGTTCTTCTATCTCACGAAGTCCGTTCGGCTATGAATGTTGTTAGCCGTGCACATGCACATTGTTTTAGTGTGCGTAACCTCAAGAGAGCTCAGTGACGACGTTCGCGCCAAATTTTTCACGGTGTAGCGTCAGCATGGCAAATAAAGATAGAAGAGTTGTCCATAGTGGGGTAATTTTTTTAAAGATTTTTATTAATTCTCGAACAGTCATCGTATTATAAATTCATTAATTTCATTATTTAATTTAATTAGTTTATGGAATAATTATTTCATTTTCGATCAATTGTGTAATTTCATTCGAAGAGCCCTGCGCGTGACGGGATTATAATACTAATAATAAATAAATAATGTATATTAGTTTATAGGGATATTGTCTAATAAATTACTTATTTTGTTTTTGTTTCACGGCCGAAGTATGATAGCTAGCGTTTATCACTTTCAGTATCGGACATCAAATTATCTGATAGTGATACTGAATAGTAAAATACTGAATTATAATATAATATTATAATATTTTATTTCCACTACTACTTACCCTACCCATACCTATAACCAATTTATTTTTATCCCATCTATTCGAAAAGTACGACTTTGCTCCCCTTTAAGTGCGCCCAAAGTTGGTGTTTTCTATAAGAAACTTTTTAGCGGGCAAGAATGAGTTTTTCTTCCCTCTTCATAAATTCCACATTCAAAAAGTGCGCGGCAATGAATTTTTCCGCGAAAATTGTGAAAACGGAATATCTTAGTGTTCAGCGCCAAAAAAATCGAACGCAAATATTGTTTGAATAAAGACGACAGAACTACAGAACTACAGCCCGCGTTTTTGTAAATTTTCGCGGGTTGTTAGAAATGAGCCAGATTCGGACATTATTTCAAACACGCAGAATATAAAATCTACAACAATCTCTATTCCTAATAAAACCTGTAAGTAACAAAAAATTTTCATAATTGCGAAAATGTCTCAAATGTAAATATAACTTTTGGTTGTTTTATTATCAGATACTATTTAATTTCAATTTAGTTGTTACTGTTTTATTAAATAATAATAATTATTACAATAGATTAGAATATGGGGCCCCTTTCATTTTCTCATAGAGGGTGATGAAAAGTAGAGTGTATCACTCGGGACAAAATATATTTTTGGCTCGGGCGGCATACTTTGAATCCTTCGCTACGTTCAGGATAACTAAAAATTCAATAGGTTCAACTAAAAATTCAAAATATCATTTTGCTCCCTTGTGATACAATCTACTATTTATTTAAAAATACATGTTTTCATTACAGTTAATGTTTTTTCCTTCTTACCATCGTAACCTATTCCAAATATTTACAGTAAATATAACATTATTCAACTGAAATTAAATTTTGAATATTAAAAATATTTCTGCGTATCAGATGTTTTTGTTGTCACTCTCAGCGATTACACACACCAATGCGCTTATCTGTACACATCACTAGGTACTACAACCAAAGTCGAACGGACTTCGTGAGATAGAACAACTATATCTTTATTTTATTATTATTTTATTCAGTTGTGTAGTTTTCATTCAATTAATTTTAAGGAATGCCATTGTTGTACTACTTCCTAACAAATAAAAGCCATTAGGCAACAGCACTTTCCCATCAAAATAGCTTTAAAATACTTTATACAACTTTTTTGATAGTATGGCAGATATACAACTTGATGATTGTTTATAATTTGTAATTTATATTTTCTCTGAAAATTTAATGTAGTTGAAAATTGTAAAAACGTGTACCTGCCTGTGTGTACATGACACACGTATTATTATTATAAAAATTATAAAAAAACTAGTGTATGATGTGTGTCCAAAAGAATATCAAAATATATTTTTTGATTAACAGAGGAGCTTGTTTCGTAGAAGTGCATTGGTGTTAGAATGTTAGATAAGTTCTATATGTACATACATGATTTGTAACATAAACAAAAATGAAATTGTTGTTGTTTTGATAGGTAGGAAATGTTTTACTTTTTATATGTCATAGACCAGTGTATTCCAGGCGGAAACGACCAGCCTTTTCAATGGTTAAATTATTGAGAATAGTCTAAAAGTAGTGTAGTTGCTTAAATGTTTTAATTTTATCTTTTCTTGCAATAATTGGGGTATTAATACCATTGTTTTAAAAACTGAATTCTATACAACATGTTTGTTTTAAGTATTATAAAATTGTGCCAAAATAAAAGCTTGAAATTTTTAAGAAGCCCTCTATATTTTTTAAGAATTCGCACCGTGTAATAGTGTACAAAATGGATTAAAGGATATTTACTACAGATTTTCTCGGTAGTTTACATGAAGAAAACCAGAAACTAATCATGCAGAAATGAAAACACTGCGATATAAATAGCATTACCCTCTTCGCTGTCCCGTGAGTCACATGTGCCTCATAACCATTGTTTAACTATTGTGTCTATTTAATGGACAGGGAAAGTGTTAAAATATTGGTAAAATTATATGGATCCTGGAAACATTCCACTTCATAATTACAGACTAATTTAAATTACTGACTGGGTGTTTTTTGATATTCGCATATTTTCGATTTTTCAGTAATAATTATTTGAAATCGAAATATCCTGAAGCAAATATCGTATATGTATGTAACTTTAAAAAATCTATTTTTAAATACCTAAGTCGTAATTTGTAAACATGTGACTTTATTGTATCGTTTGATATGTAATTATGATGAATAAAATCGTTTATGTATAGTTTATTCAGAATAATATTAATTTACTTTGATCGGAGGTATTCTTACCGATACATAAAAAATATGTGTATGTGTAGAAGTTATTATCAACGCAGAAGAATGGGGTTTATTAAAGTTGATTTTACTTAAATCAAATTATTAGCCAAACGAAGTGTTCACTATTGATTCCTGATTAACTGATATTATATCAAATCGTCTCGTAGTAAAATTTGTTGTTTGTTATTGTGTAAACGTTGGTATGAATTGTATAATTATGTATCTTGTGTAGGTATACTGTGATACGATTATGTTTTCCTTGGTGTAAGGAGGAATTGTTTTGTACAAATCCAGGGATTTCAATAAATCTGAATCGGTTCTTTATTGTTATTTCATTTATGATTTGAGACCCTTTAGTTTTATAAAATAACCATTAGTAAATTGTCGATAATAGCTATATTGAAGTCTGTTTTATTATGATCATTTTTGTAAATGATCTTTTTTGGTATTCTCCACCGATTTGCACGCTCGCCTGCCGACACACACGCACATAATTTAGAAATGTCAATATGCACTGGCATATCAAATCGACCCACTCAAATAAGAGCGGAATACCCACTGGGCTACCATCATCGCTGCCCAATTTGGGTTATAAAATGATAATAGGTGCTTACATATTATCTACATAAAAACAAATAGTAAGGCTCACAAATGCCTCTAAATCTTAGTAAAGGTAAACGTAATCTGATGTCAGTGTGAAATTATCTTTATCAGAACGCTAACAATACTATGATCGCAAACAGGGTCGGTAACGACAGGGTTAACTATACGGTAATCGGTGTACGGTCATATGGGCCCTTGGTGTAACATTGGCTTTAATGTTTCTTGCCGGCTTTCAGTAGCTGTTAAGGGTTGTAGTATAGACGATTACGACAAAACTTCGTATGTTATGTTCGTTTCGGTGGGACGGACGGTGGAGATTAGATTGAGCATTAAGTAAGATAAGAAGTCACAGGTATTTCATTTTAGGAATTAAATTTGAAAAACTGTAAAAGAGAAAGAATATTACAGTATCAAAGAAGTTTGAACCTGCTTTTGAAATCATAGCAAGATTTGCGTAACAAAATTCATTTGCGACAGTACCTACTTACTATACATTTATTTACAATACATATTATCTACTTAGTATTAGGTAGATGTGTAGTTGTTAGGTACACATTATATAGTAAATACAAGATATGTATTAAGAGCGATATTTTAAATACGAGTTAAGGTTTAATACTAAAAATGTTTTGTACGTAGGTAAATGTAGATATCGTTAAAATAGCGACACGTAGGTACATGAGCTTTTTCAGGACCTGAGTGCCGAGTGGCGTGAAGTAAGTATAAGTAAAGAAACGTGAAAGTAAGCAACACATATACGTAGCGTAGCTTACCTACAAGAAGCTCCCTCGGGTATCATTTGCAGACCTCTTCAACAGAACCCGATTAGGTTAAAGTTGTTTGATAGCAATCAGAATAATTTTCGATTATTGGATGAAAATGTAGGTAAGTACCTAGTAGTATAAATAATAGACAGGTGTGCGAGTTTGTCTCGCTTTTTAGATTTTTTTAAACTTAAGACACAAAGCTGTTTTGGATTAGGATTAGGATGTATTTACCTATATACCCTACAATGACTAACAAAACCCGTCTGAAGTATTTGCTTAGGTAGATAAAAAAATCATAGTTAATATAAGGTTCCTTATATAGGTACTTAGTACTCACTCGTATTTATTTTTACATACCTACTGTTATTTTTACTTAATAACAAAATATAAATAAAGCCATCACTCGCAAACTTTTTAGCTAGGTATATAACAGAGCACAAAGAATGCGTTATGTCGGAACTCGTTATCGGCAACTTGTTTGTAGAGCCCGTCGCGCCAAGAATTGCAAATTGCGATAATTCTAACTACGCCAATAAATCAGCTACACCCGTTCAACTTTTTTCCTCGAGGGTGCAAGCTTTACCATTGTTGGTGATCGATCGTGCCCCTCCGTACTTAAAACTTTCTTCTCCGACACATGCTCCGAAAGAGTTCTCGGTTCCATCTATTGGCACATTGACACCTCGTAATAGAAGAATAATTGAAATTCATCGCTTTTAAATTTATTGGTGTGTTACGACGTAGAACTAAGCGTTAGAAATATATTTTTATAAATACCTACTATGATTTATCGTGTTCACATAAGTAAAAATTCAACAATAATATTTTACTTTTTCTACTGCTGAAAAAAATCCATTCAGTTATTTCCTTTGTGTTTTACGTTACCTAGAAACCTACTAGTTAAAATTTTTGATATTTCTATCTAGATAGATAGACTGTCCTTACTTATGCTTATCCCTCTAACCCATACTGAGAAAATCGATAACTTATAAATGAAAATGACGCATTGAGAAGTTACTCAAAAGCATTTATACCTACATACCTATAATATCAGACTACTGATATGGTCCCATTAGAGATATATCCGTCTGAGTAAGAAAAGCTATAAATTAAGTATCGATGACGCCCCCGGGAGCCGACGCTGCAGGCCATGATGTAATGGCGATTTATGGCCCCACTAATTGCCCTTAATTTGAATCAACTTCATTGATGCATACATTCATAATTATACCTAAGTAACAAACGGCGTGCGCGATGTTCGACTTACCAACTTTTAACAAGTTCAAGTTACATTGTTGTCAGTCGATAGCTTCGTTACCGGGACTCAGCGAAGCATTGAAACCGCAGTACCGTTGGCATAATATAATTCGATCCCCGCAATAGGTAATTAGCTGTAGCGGCAAACAGCCAATTTTATGGGACCGTCAACTCACCCACCTCCTAGTATCTAATGCAAGTTTGCCGCTACGCCGCTAGACTTGTTTCCGTTTCTTGCCTTTGAATGGGTGCATTCTAATTGCATTAGGTAGAAAGTTTAATAGCTTTCAAATTAAAATAGAATATGCCAACTCATTATGGCAGACACTCAGCTGTCCAAAGTGAGTTAGTTAAAAGTGAAAGTGAAAAGGTGATCCTACCAGGTGGACTGATGACCTGAAGAAGACAGCGGGAAACCGTTGGATTCAGAGGGCCCAGTACCGGATGGAGTGGCGTCGATTAGGGGAGGCCCATGTCCAGCAGTGGAGTACCAAGGGCTGAAAGGAAGGGAAGGAAGAAAGGAGGTGATACTTAGGTATCTATAGTGTAGAATGTGTACAAATATTTTGGGAAATAAGTTCGGTAGGTATATATAGATTTATCACAAGCACGTATATATTAGTTCTAAAGTTAAAATCAGCCTTACTTCAGTACCTACCTACAGTTTACAAGAGTCATTTTAAAAACATTTCAGGAAAGTGACGTATAGATGTAATGTAATAACCATTCATATTTTTATAACGCTAATGAGTTGAACTTCTTCCTATTTCTATGATTCTAACGTTGAAACGAGCAGCGAGTCTTTGAAATAAGCCGGATGCCGGATATACGGAGGTACTAGGCACTGGCACCGCAGATTAGGTTCAAGAGTTTGTGCTGTCGTTAGTACTTGTTAACCTTAGTTATTAGCTTTACCTATAATCTAATTTAAGGAAACCTACAATTTAGCATTCTTCTGCAGCCCCAACGGTGTTCAATGGCTTCGCGGTCGGCTAAAGCAAAGGCAGACAGAAATGCTGGAAAAGGATTGCAGTCATACAAACTTCGGCAACCTCATCTCTACATCCATAACATCAGACACGAAGAAATAGGTACCTACTTGGGTCCCGACAGCCATACTTGATAGACACTTGAAAAATACCTTACATAAATATTGTCCACAAAACATTAGATTAGTATACGTATAGAATACAGATTAGTATATATGTATATAGAACAGTTAACCCAGTGCAGAGTTGGGTGTCCTCTTCCCTCCTCATTGGAGTTTTCGCCCAATGTTCCGAACGATTTTTCTTTCCCCGTTACAATAGGTGATATTTTAATTTTACCTACACCTAAATACTCATTGACGGAATATTAAATAGTGAAATCGACCAATTTTTACGTTTTTGAGATCAAAACTTGCATGTACACCTACAAGATGCTGGACAAGCCGACAAACATGTTTAAATGGCTTTCAAATCCACAAAGTTATGATATAGCACGGATATTGGTCTGACAATCAGATTCGCCCTTTCATTTCAGTACTTGCAAAATCACAAGTGTGGTCATTACAGCCCCTGGTGTCATGCGCACACGCATTTCGTGGAGATAACCGACGAATGACACGTGCTCGACGCGTGCGGCCCGTGTCTGGGCTTTAAGAGCCTGACAACACCCGATGATTTTAGGAATCGGGCATCTTCGGCTCGCGGCTCCCGCCTACCCCATGCCCCTCATGCGCCACTGTTAGTGGAGCGGACTCTATGAGAACTAAATAAAATGATAAAATCGGCACTGTTTCAAGTGTTAAAGAAATGTGGACAACATCGTCAATAGATGGCACTGTTTCCAGTTTTAAAGAAATATGGACGACTCTAGTAATGATGTGATTTTAAAACGCGGAGCTTTTTTATTGAACACCTAAAACTTCTTATTATTATTCTCCATCAAAGGTGAGATAATACCTATGTTTTCTATTCATCTCACCAAAAAATAAATAAAACACGGTCTTCTCTTTCAGAGGATGTACCCAGAATGCCATTGTTTCGCTATTAAATCACTATTAAATTAAAAATTCAATAATTCAGCAGTACCTAAACATGTCAACCAACAATTCAATTTCTTCTTACAATATTAAAGAGGCTTGGAACAAGCTTCATAATGTTATTGCATATTATTACCCTCAAATTTTTCGATGGCCTCAAATAATACCTAACCACATAAAAGCAAGTAAATTTGTCACGAGATCGAGTAAAAGACAGATAGACGATTTAACTGGTTTTTGTATAACCAGTTAATTCGTCTATCATGTAAAAACATGTATTCTGAGACATACAGGTTTCATCACGTGGTTTTAGGAAAGGCGAGAGCTGGAATCGAACCTAGACTCCCGGCATGGGAGTAGGAACGATTTTTTAAATTGTTGAAAACCCTCTAGTTACACAGCCGACACAGGCCATAAATCAGTCGGCGCGCCGGCGGCGCAGTACTATGCCTACCGTTTGAAAAAAGCCGCTTTTGGCTTCCTTTCGTTTCAGGTCAATGACCTTTCACCTTGAGCCTGTTACTTTTTGTGTCTTTTATTTGTGTAATTATTTTGTTTGAAATTTGCATTTTTTTTTATTTTCGGTCCTGAACCTTTTCGTATGCTTTAACACACTTAAGTACACGATCTTTGTGGTTTAAATTAATGAGGTAACGTCATCTCCACCTTGTACAATATAAAAATGAATATGTTGCTAAGCGCAAATCTCGGGAGGAGCTGAACCGATTTCGCTAATTTTTTTTGGATATTCCTTTAAGTACGAGGATGGTTCTTACGGAGAGAAAATTTGAAAACAATGTAAAGAAAATAATAAAAACAACAATTTCATTTTCCTATATAAACTGTTCTACCCATGTACTACCTGTCAAACATCATTTCAGATTGAATACTTCATAAGTTCATATGGCAATGTCATGCATTTAGAAACGTCAAGATTTTTCTTTATGGATGCCACTTCTATTATGCAAACTGCAATGATATAATATACATATTTTATAATGGCAAAACGAAGTGTGCCGGGTCAGCTAGTAGGTAATAAAAATAAATACTTGCATAGGTGTTATAGATTATATTATTAGATGTATGTATTATGTTTGAAAACATTCAGTTTATTTCCATTGGGCCTTCAACTCAAATCTTCAACTTAAATGCATGCGTTTTTTTCTCGTTATTAATAACAACAAAAATATATCTCGGTCGCAAATTTATCAAACCGACTTGTTATTCAAACGTAAACACGGTTTTTTAATTATCTACCAATCAAACACGCATTTTTATTGAACACTTCCTTTATACCGAATAGGTATTATTACCTATCAATCCACGAAGACGCACAGCCCTAGCCGGCGGCCCCACTATTCCTCCTAACCGTTTATAAAAATTACCGTGATAGTGATAGGTACAATTCTAGACGGCAACGCCGCGCGTAGCGGTGTCTTCTTTACTGTCGGTTTGGCAACGTCGCGTCGCGCGAATTTCGGCGGCGTACAATTTGAAAACGGGAGGGAATCCTACATTATATGACCCGGGTTCGAACCCAAAGCAAAATATAAGAAGACATTCTGGATTGAAATGTTTTTTGTATTACTATTTTTTTATTTCATATTATGCTATCTAGGTTATTTATATTTCCGAATTCCGAAAAAAAATAACGAATTTTAGATAAATTTATAATTTCAAAAATAATTGTATAGCTTATAACAAAAAAAAAAGTTATTAAATTGACGTTGAAACTTTTATTTATTTGTAACTTAATAAAATCTGTCTTCTTATTTATTCAACAATTTCCAAAATCAATAATCGATGTAAAAAATTGTATTATATAAAAAATATAATTATATAAAAGTGAAAATAAAGTCACGCACACGCGGATTTGAACCCACGCCCCAGCGTATACAGCCTGGCGTCCTACTTAATACGCCACACAAGCCTCAGACAAAGCTATGAAATTGTGCTATATACGACAACTGTGTATTATTTTGGAATGACGGAGCGACGCACGTCCACCTAGCATCGCGCCTCTGCGCTCTCTGTCAATTGCCATAATAGTAAGCGAGAAATACGAAATACGAAAATATTGCGCGGAGCACGCGAAAGAAAAGTTTTAAATTTTACTGATTTACTGAATATTTATAAGCTTATTGAAAAAAATTAACACAATGATGTGATAATAACGAAGGTCTGCTAATATACTGGTTAAATTATTTGAATAAATATTAACAAACAACGTTGTAGTTTAGTATAAGAATTCAGAAAAGGGGTAACTTTGCAATTTTTTTTTATCGAGGCAACTTTGTCAAAATGTGTTTCGACGACTATGTTGTCGTTCGGAATACGGTCTAGAATAACATATATTTTTCCCATTGTAAAATACTTTGTAATTTTTGCTGGAAATGAAAAATAAGAATAGCAAATTTGCTGAATTACATGTTATCAGCGCCTTAAATGATAGGTCTGCGATCACATGTGGGCAAAAGTAGTTTGAAAGTTAAATTATCGTGACGCACTAAATATGCTAATTTCCCAAAAACTTAACCGTACTATATTTTTTTAAATATTGGGGAATAATGAAGGCAAAGCAAGAAGACATTATAAGTATTAGAAGATCAAAGATACATATGTGTGATGACATTGGTGTTAAATCTTATCTTATAATCTTAGCTTATAATATAGTTTTATAGGTATAATATAAGACTTATATATAAAATTCTCATGTCACAGTTTTAGTTACCATACTCCTCCAAAACGGCTTGACCTTTTTTTATGAAATTTTATATGCATATTCAGTAGGTCTGAGAATCGGCTACTGTCTATTTTTCATACCCTTAAGTGATAAGGGTTGTCCACACCTAACATTTTTAACATTTATTTTTTGGACAATTTTTTTCATTTTTATTTTTCAATAATGTGGCATCAAAAAATACATAAAACCCTAAATTTTCACCGTTCTATCACCAACCCGATTTTTAACGCTCGATAACTTATATCGCAAAACAACGTTTGCGGGGTCAGCTAGTATACCTATAAAATTCTCGTGTCACAATGTAAATTACTCCTCCGAAACGGCTTGACCTACGTTTATGAAATTTTATATTATTATTATGCATAATGCATTCAGTTGCTCTGAGGATCGGCTACTAATTATTTTTCAAACCCCAAGTGATAAGGATTGTCCACCCATAACATTTTTATTTTATTTTTTACAAATTCTTTTTATTTTTTTATAATGTGGCATTAAAAATACATACAACCTTAAATTTTCACTCTCCAACCCCTATATTTTAATATGTAGTCATTTTAGTGATTTAATAATTTTTCATCCCGTTCGATAACTTAATGGCAAAACAACGTTTGCGGGTCAGCTAGTTATAATAATATATTACTTATACCTAATTGATCTTCTTTACACATTTGCAATTAGCATTCACCGTCTAAGTGTCTTCTTGAATAACGTTAATTTATTTTTATTTTAATTAATTTATTTTTTTACAATTTTAGAAAAACTTACGGCTAAATTGATCAGATTAGTTAAACTAATTATCTTATAGGCATTCCTTATACATTACATATAAATTGTTTAAATTAGAATTTAAACAATGAAAAGAGGTATTGGAATAAATAGAAGTAGACAGAGCCGTTTACTATTATCAAGTGGCATGACGCCGTTGCATCCGGCGTCCCCCAATCATTATTGTGGTGTTAATACGAAATCGGGATTACACTCCATTAAGTTTGGCTTTGCAATTGAACCGCAGAATAAATAAAGATTATTCTAACTGTGCGTTAAGTGTCGTGAGAACGGTTGGTCTTGGTCACATAAATTTTGCATCATCATGTATGTTGGGCTTTGTCAGGTTGTGAGGGTGTTAGGGATTTAGGTCATACATAACGTTTTTTAAGTTATAAAAATTTGTATGTGCATTGAATTGTCGATATAATTTCGAATCAGTAGTGCAATAAAATATACAATACAATAAAAAACTCATAAAAAGAATAAATATACAATAGATAGAAAATAGAGATGCGTCGAATATTGGTTTCACCGAATACCGAGTACTATTTGGTTTAACCTTTACCAAACCGGATATTCGACCGAATTATTCGGTTTGCTATTCCATTGTTTTAGCCACGTAAACAGGTTCTAACTCTAGTTTAAGAAAGAAATATGTTGAATTGAGATTTCAAAAATATACCATGCTAGACACTTATATGTTTTTATCTCATAAAAAATGTTGATTCTAAGTTTGATTGCTTTATATTATTAAATAGAGCAATTATTGAAAACGTTCTTCATTGGATTTCTTTGACTTATGACATAATTTTACAAAAGAAGTTTTGTTCTATACTTTAACCGAATATATTCGGCACCGAAACCGAATCGTCGTCAGTCGTCAGTAACCCATTAATGACCCACTACAGGACCGAAACCGAATAATTCGGCCGAATACAAATATGGAAAAAGATGCCAAATACACCAAATACCGAATACGAAACGAATATTTGGCGCATCTATAATAAAAAAAGAATAAAAATTATAATGAAGTATTGTACCTTGTAAATAGCACTTTATACGCAGTGTTGGATATAAATAATTTTTCCCTAAGACTCTAAGAATTAGGTTACCTCGTCTAAAACAGTAATTAATTAATTTTCTTATAAATTGTAATTGCCAAAACGACGTAGGTCATTTTACCTCTTTAAATATATTTTCATAAAAAGGTAAGCGAGACGAATTTAATTACGCTAATGACATCGTCATATTAATTACAAGCTAAGTAAGAATGAATACAGAATGAGAGTAATTTTTCTCCTTTTATGTTTTCATGAAATAGACATAGGTATACCTTAATGTAATGCAACGTAATATTTTAAGGTAATATCTATTCCCCTGTATAATTTTGTAAGAACTTTTATTCACGTCTGAATTTAATGAGTGGACCTAGATGTGAATACTAAACATTAATAATGCTAGTCTCTGATCTTTTAGTACAGGACATTAATCTTAGATCGCACTTATCATTTAATTAGATCCGTGTAGAGCGCCCTTGCGGCTTCAATTTTATTTTATAACGTCATACACACGTCTCGGCCCCTCCCTTGCTAACTGCGATGGTATTTAATTTCGAGATGTATAACGTCCATTAGAGCATGGACGTAAGGTACAGAATGGTTTGTTCGTTCGATTGTTTGGTGGCAAATTGCAGTGTTTCGGTGGCGGTGCCACTACCCTACTGCTACAATGCCCGTCTATTCACTCTCTTCCTGGCCAGTCGGTGACGCCACTCAGTAGGGTTGTAACAAGCTAAAAGGAGTAAGCCTTAGAAGTAACAATCCTAGTTCATCTATCGATTATTTAAAGTGGGTAGGTATATGACCAATCATTTCTGGAGACGTTGTTTAAATTATGTTTCGTAGATAATCTTCCTGTGGTTTCGGTTCGATTATTCAAAAATCTTCATAAAAATAAAATTTAAATAACCAACACTTTTCCTACAAATTTATCGCGGTGATATTTCTTTATGACTTCGTATTTACTTTTCTCTTTCCAATACTTTAAAAATGTATTCATCTACACATATTTTAACCGACTCATTGTTTAATATTGATATATCTGGACACCAAAAATTTTTTTCGTATGCCTACCAAGATTATAATAAAGAGTTCGAGCGTACAGACAGCCCTATTGACATTCTGAACTGCATTTTATGTCTTGCGCCTTCCCGCCGGATATTAAGCCCCAAACTTAATCATGTCCCTCTTCTCTTACAATATTGAACAGTAAAAGGAATTTTTTACGCTACTCATTACACACCGTTAAATTCCCACGAATTAAATTTTTACCAAACCTTTTTATTATTTTCACAATTAGTTTCGTGTAGTTATGCGTTCACGCTGCATAATTTTGTCGACATTGTTCAACGACCGACGACGATCCGACGGCCCGTTTATGTAATTGAATGAATGAACACATTATAAATGCGTTTGAATTCGGCATTCGTATTATAAAGGAGACGATGCGTGTTTAATTTATCTATCAAGAACACATTTATAGTCAACTCACGTGTCACGAATGTTCTATTCCCGAATGGGTTGAATTAAATTAGGAAAGTTTTAATTATAACTTCTCTGATCTGCATGTTTCAATTTACTTCTGATCAGATTGAACTTTCGTATTCAGATGTCGTCACTTAAGGCGAATGCATTTTGATGGTCGCTATTATTAATTTTATTGAGTGAAGGTAAATAATAGGTATCATTCGGAAGAAAAATGCAGGTACTTATTAATTAATTTGTTTATAATACCGAGCGCAATTAATTATTATTATCACATCACATTTTTAATTAAAAGGCAAATTCATTTTTGCTTTAATATGCGTGAAATTTTGCAGTTATTAATATTACTTAAAATAATAAAAAGAACCATGAGCAAAAGTGTGGTAAACAAAGAAAAACTAATCTCCATCAGCGTTATGCTAAGTCTTATTTGATAGGAACGCTCAGGGAAAAAATGAGCTCGACGCTTAAAAGAAGAATTTCAAGTGTATTTAAATTTGCATCAGCGGTGGATGAGATGCAGATGAGTGACGTCACGTGTGCACACCCTACCCGCAGCCTAATTGACACCCCATGCCAGCAGTGAAACTGTGAAACATTTTTGGTAATTTAATATCAAAACGTTTAATTACACAAATGCTTGTATTTATGTTATTTTATAGTCAGTTGTTTTGTAGTTGTTAAAATAAATGATTACTAATTTATTTATGTCTTCGGTGTTAAATTACGTTTATCAAGATTTTTTAATATTTTTTCAATGATTTATTAACTACTTGGTGTAAATATTTCATAGAGTAGAGGTATGAACTTATGAAGTTACTCGTAAGTATTATTAAATTTATTTATGCTAAAGGTCTTAATTTGTAATTTACAACAAAAATCATGATTTTGGTACAATGATTAAAGGTTATTGTTTTCATAATAAAATGTTATTGATTACATTTTATTATGAAAACGAACAACGTAACCTCGATAAACCTCACAAAGAAACCGGGCTCTATAGACGCGGGGGCGTAGGAGCAAAGCTGTATTATTTGTCAACGCGGCCAGAGGCTCACGCCACACAATCTTAAAATCAATTTTCATTTATTCGCAGATTATCCGCACTAGTAACAGACTTGCTGTGTTGTGGTCGTAGAAACAACAGAAATTCCACTTCACTTGGTGCTTCTTAGTGCGTGTTAAGTAGTTACTACTTATGTATATAGAAACATGAATGTAGTACATGGCTTGTGAAGAAATTATTTGGCTTCAATTATCTTTTTATGTTGGATTCCTGTCTCTCTCAACAAGGGAATGACTGCATAATTTACCACCCTACTTCCCATATAGATAGCAAATCCGTGTCACTTTAAACGGCCTCCAACAAAGTTTAGCAACTGCTAATCGATAACCGGCTGTCGTCTAAATAACAGGCGTAATTCAGTACTAGTGGTAGATAACCATACGAGTAAGTAGTAACTGACCGCACACGGTGCTGCTGAACTTTTGCTGATCGTTACTATGATAGTCGCTGAATTATGCGGGTATTCAGAAGCTTATTATTTTTCTGTTACATCACCGTCTGTAGGATACTTGTCCGTCCGATAGTTGTCGGTCGGATACAGAGGGCCCAAGACCGGGCGGAGGAGCGTCAATTAGCAGAGGCCCATGTCTACCAGTAGACTATGAAATGCTGGAAAGAAGAAGGTATTTGGTCCGTAGTGCTAGAACACAAACTGCACAGCCACATACATATTTTCTAGGCACTTCTGTTACTGAACAGCTCTACATAAGTGTATGGCCACGCAGTCGGGCAGTCTCCGGCGGCGGGCCGGCAAAATCTTTACAAATGTGGGCCGTTATCGTCCCGCCCGATTGACCGGCAGCAACCGCACATTTCTCAGCCTGAAAAATAACGGATTTATTTAATTTTATGGCCACGCCGCGTGCTGAATGGCCGATTGGGCCCGAGCGAAGGGACAACTCATTCTCTCCTGTTTATTTTGTTTGATTACATTTTGGGTTTTATGAAATTAATATCAGCTTTCTGTAATAAGACTTGGTAAATGAGAAGGTATGGGATCAATAAGATGAGTGGTGTTATTAGGTAGAACAAAAGATATTACAGTTTCATTCCCGAACAAGTGAGTAATTTAAAATTAATTTGGATGTCAGAAATTATTTAAATGTGCAAAGTTGTTTAGCAAATACTTACATAAATAAATACCTTTAAGACTGGATATAC
This sequence comes from Erynnis tages, assembly GCA_905147235.1. Lineage (NCBI taxonomy): Eukaryota > Metazoa > Arthropoda > Insecta > Lepidoptera > Hesperiidae > Erynnis > Erynnis tages. The sequence goes on along the minus strand of LR990077.1, from coordinate 7,035,070 downwards.
TAAGTAGATGTAAAGACTTGTAGATTGTAGGTAGGTAGGTAAGTTTTTTTAAAGGGTTTAATAAAAATCTGGCACAAAAAAATAATTTATTTACAAACTTTTTATGAGTCAAATTACGTGTGCAAGTAATCGTTACGGTTACCAGCTATCACAGCTAATTTGTGGATTAGGCGTATAATGCCCCCATCTTTTCCATGTTTACCTTTCCCATGGTTCCGTGGCGTCGTTAGGGTAGCTGATCTCATCAATTTAATCTCACCAGATAATTTTTAAATTTGTTTCGAAGACGCAATTGTTCAATTTGATTTGCACGAATTATAAATGTCAAATGGTAACGACTTAAATAAGATTGATGAAATAATTTGTGCTACTGGTTGAAATATAGATCAATTTTTTCTATTATTTATGTAATTACAGACAATGTTGTTGTATAGAGCTGGTAAAATCTTGTGGTTTACTGGGGAGATGACATCTACCGCCCCGACAGCGTCGCGAATCAAGCAGTTCATGTCGCTGTTGGGGAGATGTAGGTAGTTACCAGATGTAGGTATTAATTCATCCTTACACCTCAATGGGTAATAATCCGGTCCCATAATGTTCTCAAAAACATGTGAAGCTTGTTAGTTCAACCCGCAATAGGCAAGCTTGGTAGGCTCATGTCCATTCCTTCTCGATGTAAGATTAGACCAGGCCATGCAAAATTACCACATTAACTCGCAAATCCGCAAAGTTAAGTTCTCACAACCTCACATTTTAACATGGAACTAATAAATTTAACATTCATGAGCAGTTGTACGAAGGTGTAATTTTGTTTATGTTACACCGCTAACCCTTATTTGTAGTAAGAAATAAGAAGTAGATAATGTCAAAATTAATTTTTTAATTGATTTGATAAAAATAAGTTGGTAGGTTCATATCCACTACTGTAACAATAACCTTGATTTTAAAGCAATAATTTTTTTTAATACAACATTTTAATTGCATAACAAAAAAGAGGAAACTTATATTTTTTCAGTTGCTGTAATTAGGCGTAGCTCTTCGATAGATCACGAGCAAATTGCTTACTATTATTGTTGTCACGAAAGGCAAGGCCAGTAAAAATTATCGTAGCGTAAAATTGTTAAGTCAGATTTCGAAAGGGTAGAAAAACTTGCGATTATATTGAGAATTCAAAGTTTTTACGAGAAATGTTAGTTAACCGGGTAAGTAGGTTACACTCCATTAACTGATTGCTAGGTCACGAATTTTAAAATTCAAGTTTCCACAATTTATTGCATATTCTAATTCAATACAGATGTTACAATCCAATTTTAAATAATGACCTTTGCTTTAATTATTTATGTACTTATTTTCTAATTATTTACATAGTAGGTATTTGACTATATTGTCTGACTTAATTGTTATGACTATAGTGTCTATAAATAACTATTTACACTGACAAAATAGTCATCGTAATATTGGACATTGGAAATCCACATCGTAGCTTATCTACGGATAGGTCGAAGCTTACTGAGTTGGATACGAGTACTACGACACGACGTTAACGATGAACATAAGAATAAACGATACACATATTTACCTTATAGAACTACTTAATTTAATATGAAATATTACCTATTTTGTTCTTTAAATGTATATTATTAATAAAGCTAATTCAAATACTCATAGTTATAGAACTTCAGTATTACACAAATACCTTATAAGTGCTGCGAAACCTACGCGGTGCCAACATAAGTAGTAATAGTTTAATAAAACTTTAGATCTGTTACTTAATCTTGACGATATTATTTTTAGTGGCCAGTGACAGCGTCCTTGGCCTTTGCGCACGCAGGGTGCCACGGCACGAATACCAATTTTTTGCACTATTGCTAACAATTAAATTAGTATTTACTTCACATCTTACTTTTACACTTTAATGATTAAACACGGTTACGTTAACGCCTAAATCTAATTAGTTACAACCTCATTTTAAACACGTCTCACTTTGTTTTAAACGTTCGTTTTTAGTTACTTAAAATAGATAAATGCGACTTAAGTAAAGTGGAGCTTTACGCAACGCTTATGTTAAATTTAACAGCATAATCTTTCAGAAATTATTTTGGGTATATTTTCCAAATTGCTAAGTTCTTTAAGATAATTAAGGAGGCGAATTAAAATCAGCTTAATTCCGCGTCGAGGGCGTGTTGTGCAAACAAGTTGAGTGAACAAAATTCAAATAAGTAGGTAGCGAGAACTTCGCAGCTGGAATCGTTTTACATGCCAACATTTTCTTATTAAAGACTAAGTTTCATTATTTTGTTTAAATCAAACCTACTGTTTACAGCTTACCATTAAGACACCAAAAAGTTTCTATTGTGTTCTCGAAAATGAAAAGTGATCTAAGTTTTAAAGCTTTACCTACCTACATATGCCTGACTATGTAAATATGTTGTAGATGGGATATAAATTATAATATCACTCGGGTGCACCTCATAGATGTTGAGGAATACTCGTACGAGTCGTATGTTATGTGCATGAACTTACGCATTACATACTAATGGAGTACGTTTAACGATAGTGTTCATGCTCACGGCATTAGGTCCTGTAAAGTGTGACGCCTGTAAAGTACTTATTTATAGACGATTTGATATTGAAAAGCCGTAAGAAAACAAATAAATAAAAAAACCTTTGTGAAGTAACAATCTATAAAATCTGACAGCGGGGGCGTCACGTGATGACTAGCCACTAGGTTCGCGTGAGAGGCCGTAAACTGATGAAAGCGCCATCATTGTTATGCTAATTACAAATTTAAAGCTCTTATGGGTATAAAAGAGAATTTATGTTTCTTTAAGAAGAAGGAAATCATTTATTTTTTGCGTGAAAAGAAATAAACATAATAGTATAGCATAATATAGTGTACTGTATAACATAATATAGTGTGTATAAGGATGTATTTCTAAAAATTATAACTTAGTTTAAAGTACAGCAGCCAAGCTCAACATTTACAAGTAAATTTCGATTGTAAAATGATTTTTTTATACGCCTCCTCGTGGATCGTTAAGGTACAGCTCTACTTCCATAAAATTATTGAATTTTTCGTGAATGATATTGTACTCTATAATAATATACCAAATAATGTTGAATAAAGTAAGCCGCATATGAAATGTCAGGCTTGAATTCACTCAGGTATTATTGGCTACATTTCGGCGAGCAGCGCGGCGCACACCTGCGGTTACCCTGCGGTTAAAAAGTAAGAAAATAGAGTAACTGATAAGGTAGGAAATACTACTGCTTCCTACTAATGGAAACCGCTTACAGCTCCACATTCTTATAAAATGCCCTTTAACCCAGTTCATATTAATATAATTTTTGGATATAAAAGAAACAAGAACTTAGACAAAAACAGGATTTTCACCATCACTTAAGTTGACTAGGAGCATAATATGCCAAGTGCGCCCTCTATTATAGGTAAACAATAAAGGTAGGCAAACATCAAATACAAATAATAAGAAAACCTAAAATTAATTCATATTAAAAAAGTGCTTTCCAAAAAAAGCAAAAATGTGAGAGACCAAGTAAAACAAATTTACTTTTTAATATGTAGTTTGTTATTAAGTAGTAAAAAATATTTTTTGCAAAAATGTTTTGACCTTTATTCTATGGAGCAATTTCTTAGTAGTGGAGGTAATTTTAAAGAAATCATAATCATTAAAGTGGAATTTCTTTAACAATTTACCACAGAATTCAACCTTAAGTCACGTTAAACGTCACAAAGCACATGTAGAGTAATCGGGAGTTTACACACCGCGGGCGCGCGGTACCATCATCATTTACGACACAATGGACGCCAACAATAGGCGTAATGGTTCACAATGGTCGTTTACCCCTCAACACTAGCTCAATGGTCAGATCGATCCCTCGCCCGAAAAGTCCAAGGAAACAACCGATAAGAGTGATTAATTGGTTTAAGTCGAATTCAATGAAAGCGTCGGAAATGCTGAGCCGGTTTTTTTAGTTCCGGGATAAGTTGCCATGATTCGTTTTACACGTTTTTCACTGAAATTTTTTTTTTAGTTGATAGTGCCTACGAGTTATTCGGGGAAAGTAATAAATTAGTAATTTACCTTTAAGGCACTTTGAAATATTTTAATTCGTTGGAATTTACTTACCTGGGAAACGAAAATGTGTCTTCAATAAACTTTTTCTCACAAATAGCATCCAAATCTCTATTCTAACATAATATCGTGGCTGATCCAAAATAGATTAATTTGAGAGTTGTTTTTCTGAAATAAATCTGGATATATTTGTTTATAATATTATATTCTTATAAAGGTTTGAGACTTTACGCTACATTTTAATAACGTTCATGAAGTACAGTACCAAGTAATAAGTATCTATTAATCAATAATGTAATCTCTTAACATTCTTGACTGTGTAATTTAAAGAAATAAACAATCATTCTTTAAAAGCTTGCGCATTACACGTAAGAAGGCGTTGAAAAGCGTGATTTGTGAACGATCATGTTCGAGTTACATGCTAATAAATTAAGGGGGTGAGGAGAATAATTCCGTCAAAGGAGACCGTGCATGTTTAGTGATGTTCCGTTGATTTATCGATGCTCCCCGAGCCGGGCAACGTGTGCATGTTATACAAATGTATAACATGTATGTATAAATGTATAGCATGTATATACGAGTTCAACAAGGTACGATTGACATGTACGTTTCACATAGATAAATAGATTAATGAGCTACAATGTAATGGATCATTCAATAAGTAGAGAGGTTATTTCTTATTTTAATTGTATGGAAAATTAGCAGGCGTTTAAGCGGGAATCTATTACAACGATTCAGTATTACTTAAAAACATTTCTCTGACTCGAATAAGTAACTATAATTTTCATTGTGGACGTATACCTAAGCAGGGAAAACGCCGTTTTAAAAAATAAAATGTTACGAAATTTTTAAGCGAACCTACTTATGATTGCTGTTACTTCCGTATGTTACGAGGTGATCAGAACAAACACTTCTTCAGAGTTGTATGTTTCATTATACAGAGTGATAGAGAGGTAAATGTCATTTGGATTATAGGATTCAACTTTTATTCACATTAAACATATCATGAAGAGAAAATAATTATAAGATCAAAAGTAGGTAGAAAGAAAACATAAAAAATATTTTTCACAACGGGACTAATTCATGTAGCTGACCAAGAAAACAAAAATGATTGTAGGTACCTAATATTATAGATGAAAATATATTATATCGTCCTTCAAATGGAAAACCTTCTACATCATTTGTACTTTATTATTATTATTATTTTATGTTTTTAATTAACAGAAGCGAAACAGGCTAAAACATACTAACATATTATTAGTTATAAATTATAAAACTTTTTTAATATACTTACAGACATAATCTAGAAAGAAATAAAACATAGCGAAATAGAGAGTGTACCTATCATGTAGATAACATTATTACTCAAATAACGACTGTACTTCAAATACTAATTAAAATCTATTATGGTCGGAACAATAAATCAAATTTTATAGCAACCCTTTTATAGAGGCTTAATTGATTCATACAAAGATGGCCATGAAAGAAAAGATGGATAACAAGATAGGGATTTAAAGAAATATACTGCTTGCGTATTTCCATTGTTATTTAAATTTTTTTAGCTAGGGTAGCTTCGATAAATTTTTTTGCGGCGGTAGCAAATAAGTAGAGAAACCATTATTTAAGTTATAATATTTAGGTGGGTGGGCCTTTGAGAATTTTTATTGGAAGCTCACATCAACTGTACAAAGATTAAAATAAATTGTGAATGTGAAATCTTGAAAATATAATAATATAAATCGTTTTAACGTACTGTATAAGTGAAATAGTCGAACGATAAGGAATAATACCCTCAGACAGTATTAGCCTGCAATGCGTGTTAGTAATATTTGCGTTAGTACAATTTAACAAATCTGCACTGTTAGTATTTTTCGACACCGCACCTAAAATCTATTTCGCAGATAAGTACTTTCTGTTTACTAACTTTATAAAGTAAAAGTACTAAAGCGATTTTCAGCTTTTTCCTCATTTAAAAGAAATATGCAGAAGATGTTAATTTCAGGAGATGCGTTACACTGTTATAAAACTTTTTTGCATTAACCATTTTTCGATTAGTAAATCAGCAAAACAGTTGTGATTATTTTTGTGGGAAAAAAACTTTAAACCGCTCTACTATAAAATGGCCTTTTGGCGCGTTAGTATTATTGGCTTTCAAGTGACGATATAAAGATTAAGACAAATTGCAACTTCGTAATTTTGCTTGTTAAAAAAATTGAGTTAGGGTCACGAGTAAAAAAACATTTAGAAACGTTTTTAGAAATTTACTGTAAGTAACCAGAACTAGGGTTGTCCTTCGGTTTTGCTCGGTGGACACAATATCGTGAATTACGTGTCGCCAGCTAGTTATCAATGACAAATGGCCTCAAAGCAAATGGCCCGTTCTGCTGCACAACTCTGAAAAAACCTGCATGAGCTTTCTTACTATACCATTGAAGGGGTTAAACCGAGTTTCGATTACTCATATTTTTGTCTATGTCGTTACTTGTAGACCTGTTATAGCATACTTTAAAATTTGCTGTCATGTACATTACATTGTACATTACAAGTAAAAAGTATTGAAAACTTTAAGTTTTAAATATGAATTCTTAACATTTTTTTCCACAAAAGTGAAAATATTATACAATAATACCTACAAAAACTGATATTAAAATAAAGTGAAATAAATAATTTTAAGTAACAGAACCTGTAGAGCGGAGAAGAGAATTTAAAAGTGATCAATAATACTAAAAGCACACAGAGCATAAAATAGTTAAAAAGCAATCGTGCGTTCATAACTTGATTCAGTATCGTTTTTATTTAGGCCTAAATGCAATACCGCACAATCTGCCCACTTACGGCGTTAAGCGTCAGTTCAGCGGCAAAACGGCGTAAGTGGAAAGCTCGGGTTTGTGGGAAAAGCTCCGCAATGGTGAAGCTTTCGTACGGGAAAAGGAAGGGCATCACTCCCCGCCTAGACCGGCGGCTGCCTCCCGCGGTCCCGCTCATTCGCTTCCCAGCGACGATAGCAAGCGTGCGTGTCTGCGGTCGTCGCGCGTCGCTCTTCGAAATACGATCGCGAAAAACTTTTCTGTGCCGCGACGAACGATTCCCGAGCGCATCTGAAATATGAACACGATTTCGTTGTGTAGTGATTTTTGTTAACCGTGCAGAGACTGATAACCGTCAGCAGTGTTCTGAAGAGGCTAATTACGAGCTAGGCTAATTGGCGGGGCCGGCGTTTCATGAAGGTGAGCCGACTTTTATTTCCGTTCGGCAATCCCTCTAATTGCCTCAATTAGTGTAATGCGGCGACAGCTTTGAAGAGTCCGCTTAATGATCTCCACTGCGTAGCTGGTAGTCTGAAAAACTATAAAATAACAGAAGGTTCCAGGAAAGCTCTCGGCAGTGAATACAAAATAATTGGCTTCTTTAATTTGCATTACCATTTATTCACGCACTGAATCTATTGAAAATACAACAGTTCATTTAATGTTCTTTAATATCTTTTGTAATCTTATACATAAAATCTTCATAATATCTTTTCAAATTTTTATTTCTCAGAATAGTAATTAATTGCGTTAACAAGTTATAGAGTTAACATTTCCAAAATAAAAGATTCTTTAAAAATTTTAACATGCACTAAAATTAACTTTAGCAAAAGTTTTTAATATTAAATGTTTATCTTTTAAATATGTATCTTTTAAATAAACTAAATTGTCTTCATTTACATCCCCGACTCCCGTCATATTTTATCATTATTTTTAAATTTCAGATCAAGTTAATTTTGCTAAAAAAATGCGTATTTTTATGAAGTATTATAAATTGTTTTAAAACTTAAAAATAGTGTCTTTGGTTTTAGTGTGTGAATCATAATACTAAAAATAAGAATAAATTAAAATTATGAACACATGAAGGGTAAATTTTAACTAAGGGTAGAGACGGGCAGGTTTGTAGAATCAAGTTAGGGGAGCGTGGTGCTCTATCAAAGTAACTTAGTATATGCAATAAGCCAATTTTGTGCGAACACTTCATTAAAAATAACAGTAAATTTAAAAGGATGTGGAGTTATAAAAATAAATTCACTTTTAAAAAAATTAAGCAAAACTGTTTTAGCTAGTCTCATAGCCAGAAAATAGGGGTGTGCATTTAAAAAGATAGAATATATTATTTTGCTAATTATAGCATAATTTTAATAATAAAATCAAGTGTTTATCGTGTTTCTTATATGGGATCTAATTGGTTTACCTTCCTCGACATAATCCTAAACACAGTAGAAATCCTATGAAAAAAGGAAAGAAAACGTGGTCGCGCTTATATAAATTGGATCAAATTTATTATTTAGATATCACTTTAAAGAAAAGAACTACACAGTGTAACTCGTACACATGTGCCTTAAATAGAGTTGTAATTATCATTAACAATTATAAATATTTTTTCCTCCGCTTAACACCATAATTAGTTTTTCAACTTTATTTTAAATACAATTAGCTATAACATGATACCGATAGTTAAATTTTCACTAGTTAATAAATACATATTTAATTATTCAGTCAGCTGAAAATAATTAGTTTACTGAGTATAATTACTTTTTAAGTGGATGTGAAAAAAAATGGAATAAAATTATGCAATAAAAGTAATAACTAGTGATTTATTACTTTTATTGCATAAGTTAATTCCAACTTTGGAAAAGATATTTTAACAAATTTAAAGTAATTGAAACAAACTATTGCGATTTTATAAGCTTTAAAATAAAATGAACGCCATAGCTACATTAAAATAATACTAAAATAAGTAACGAGAACAAGGATGGAGGACTATGAGATAAAAATAACTAAACAAATTAACATAAAAAGTCTGTAATCTGATTCAGCCTGAATTTTTTGTCTAAAAAATATAAGTTGAGCTTTCGTGCTACAGGCGACATGGTTGTCCCAAAAGCCAATTAGAATCCCGTATCCGGCTTGTTTATTCTCTAATTAGCAAGTGGCTCATTAGACCAACATCACTAGACCAAAGAGCAGAGTGTAGCAATGCTTCATTCGTTTTAATTATAAACACTGTTTCTTGTTTTCTTATAATTACCGAGCACAATTAAGGGACAACATTTTATTGCTTATCTTGTGCATAATTACGGTTTATAAGGTGTAGGTACTCGTATTCCCCGGTATTGTGAGCGTTCTATGCTCGTTTTTCTACTTTTTATTGATTCCGGAAAGGTATAGCTACATTTTTTAATCCAATTACCATACATTAGTTAGTTAATCTAGTAGTGGATGACAAAGTCAATAAGATATATTAATTTGTATTAATCTGGGGACGCATAAAGATTTGCAGAAGTATTAATTAAATTGTTTTGTAATTATCCAAAGATATTCCAGGAGATTATATATAGGATATATAATTAAAAGAAATAATGTTGTAAAGTAAACCAATAAAATTAATTTACAGATAATTATGTATGTGATTCGTTTCTTAATTACAGTGGAATAATAATATTAAATATAATATAGAATCTATAAAAACATTAAAACCTGAATGGTTTGTTTGGCGCACTCTTTAGTGTGATCACCCTTTGAGGTGAAGACTACAAAAGTTAAATAAAATAATATCTACATTTGAATTTTGTAAAGTTTTAATTTACAAGATCCATATTAGGTATGTATTAAGATTTAAGTAATGATTCCATCAATTTTTCATTTGTTGCGACAGCATATTTTATTGTACTATTAATATTTTTATCTATTTAATCCTAATTTACTCCACTGGATAGAACAGTATCATTAAAATTAATCTAGTACAATTCCAGTTAAATTTATACTTAAGGTATTAGATATACCCTCCTATTACATAATTTTTGACTAAGATTGTGCCGAAAGGTCACATTTATATGCTTTAAAAATGGAGAGATTCATATTGAAATCATTAAGATGTGAGCCTGGTGCGAATGTTAAAGTAGTTCTTTCACCTAGGACGGTGCGTAGCGCGCCTATTCAAAAACGGTACCGTGTCGATTGAGCACAAAATTGACATCCTGCACAACCTTTGAATTCACGGCAACAAGAATTTTAAGTTACGTTTACAAATCGACTTACAATGTGCAACGGTTGATTTATAAAGGTGTACTTCCTTCGAACCTTTCGTGTATTTTATCAACGTAGGTATTTGCAGCAGTTTTTTTAACTTAAGTATATTAATGAATAGTCATAGAATAAGTTAAATAAAATAAAAATAATCTCGCAGTTCTTTGTTCCGCTTTTTGAAATTCACCTTTCTTATAGTTACATCTGAGTTGACTGTTGCTTGTCTCAAAAGTAGAAGGTAATAAGTAGGACTTTTATAATGCGAGCATAATTACGTGTAATTTCATATTTACATGAATATTCAAGAATATTCATTCTACAAAATATTACGAAATCAGGCGAAAATCTTCAGAGGTCAATGAGCTAAATAGTTTGGATGTTTGGTTTTTCTATAAATAATGTCAAAATATTTTCACCACATATTAAAATGCACTGCTATCATTAGCATACACAGCGTTCATTGACAAAGTACTCGGGTAACCAATTTATTAATTAATTTGGCCAAATTATAAAGTTGCTTTAATTAACGGGCTGTTAGGGTAAATTATTCAGGGTATAACGCTCCGATTGCTGCCCTCTAATGATTGTTTTAATATATTGATTCACAAAGGTTTGGCTAATTCGATTAAAATACGCCATCACACACACCGAAGCCTAGGTTCTACTCTTTTCCGTAACATATTTACCAGAATTTGCCTGCGGCCTCGTCCCTATGGATTTTCACTTGGTTCAGAGAGAGTTAATTCGTTTTAGCATGAAAAAGTAACAAACATCCATTCATCAATCAATCCATTAATCCATCTATTCATACATCCATTCATCCTCACAAAATTTCACATGCATAATATACATATATATGTATATATAGTAGGGTGATTCAGAATGATTATAAATGATCTATAAGATATAATAGGTATACAGTCTATAGAGTTATGAAAGTACCAACTAGGTAAATGGGCTTCTCCACAGCTACAAATGACACATTAAGCTGTCTCGGTAAATGAAGAAAAACTGACCGTGATATTCACACATTTTGCTAAGTTTAAACTTGCATATCAATACAGTAATGCGCTCAAGTAGGTAAATATATGGAATGATTGTTAATGGTGAGCATACTTAGAATGGTAGCCAAACACAGAATTTATTTAAACCATTTATATTCGAACACTAGCTTTTGCCCGCGACTTCGTCCGCGTGGGGAGGATAGGATTTGCTCAAGAGCGAAGTAAGAAGGTTTCCATATCACAGGCCAGATTAAAATTTTTGTATTAAACTAGCTGACCCCGCAAACGTTGTTTTGCCATATAAGTTATCGAGCGTTAAAAATCGACTATTAAAAAATAGGGGTTGGTGATAGAAAGGTGAAAATTTAGGGTTGTATGTATATTTTGATGCCACATTATTGAAAATTAAAAAAAAATTGTGTCCAAAAAATAAGATAAAAATGTTAAGTGTGGACAACCTTTATCACTTAGGAGTATGAAAAATAGACTAGCCGATTCTCAAACCTACTGAATATGTATAAAATTTCATAAAAATTGGACAAGCCGTTTTGGAGGAGTATGGTTACTAAAACTGTGACATAAGAATTTTATATATAAGATAATTACACGTGTAGGTATGCAAATTGAGTCATGATAAAAACATTAATTAATTTTCTTATTTTTATTGAAACTTGAGATAAAAATGTATGACCAAGCTACCAATTTCTTTCCAATTTTTAAGGCTGTTTCGCGACTATTGCGATTTGCAAAATTTGATTTAAAAATTTCAAGAAAGGCCTACCGCTATCCGGAAAATGATAATCTATATTTATTGTACCTATATAATATTTTTACCTTAACAGCTTAAAATATGTTATCTTATATGCTATCTTTTTATTCTTAACATTTCTTAAATGGTAATAGTGCAAAACTATATAACTGGGCAAAATTTTATGCTGACTGCCTGTTTTTATCCTACATTCCTATCCTAATTAAGTGTTTTCTAAAAACTTTAGTTGCTACATCAATAAATATTAGCCATGTTTTAACAAAAAATATTATGTTATGTAGAAGAAGAGTGACTATAAAGTGGATGTACCTAATATTGCATTAGAGCAAGTTCGTTTCATTAACATTTTAGTGGCAACCCTACCGTAGGTCGGCAGTAATTACGTTGCAGCTTGTTTTTCAGCAGCGGCGGTGACGCTTCCTCTTGTTCCTTATTTAATTACCAGTTGCCACCGTCAAGTCTGCCGCATGTATTAAGAACGTTTAACATTATTTCAAGTAACTGTTATTTTTACTAAATACAAAAAATATGTAGATATACACAATCATCGCTTATTAAACGCGGAATCTCAAAAACTATATGACTAAAAAGCACAAATTTAGATGATTTTTGGATGTTAACGCTAAAGAGCATTCGTTAACATCAGATTTCTATTAGAAACATGGTATCTCCGCTATGCATAAATATAATAAGTAAGTATATAAAGTGATAAACAAAATTAATTTTTATTAATATGTTTACCAAGAACATGAGTTCTATCTTTTGCTCGACTGCTTAATTAGAGTGGAAACATAACGAAACATTAGCATTAATTAAGATGGGATGTAATATAAAATATGTATTGTTTCCGTGGGCGACTCCGATAGCAGTTGACACCGACGTAATTGCTGTAGATAATTTTCACAGCTCACACTATGTACAATAATGTACATAATTAGAAAGTCTCGCCCTCAACTCGTTACGTGTTGTGATGTGAAGTATGGCAGCGATAACCCCGAGTGGCGTGACCGGTGACGCGCGCCCTGCGTCCAGACAACAACAGGATTGACGAGGCCTAACCACTTAATTGAAAGGAAATATGTAACTTTATAAGGTCCTCTGAGGTTTGACATCCAAGGAGTATAGAATTGGACCATTAGTAACTTAGAGTCCAGCGGTGATGATCCAGCCGCGACCTTTGGTTATTACAAGGGTTGCAGACAAAACGAGACAGATTCTGCTGGAAAAAGGCATACTTCGCTATAAAACATTTGCTTAGAATCATTGCATATCCCAACATCTTGTAAATCAACCGATGATAAAATTCCAAATTTTTACATCCCAAAGTCTCAACCCTCGTTTTTTTTTTATTTAAAACCACCTTAAAAGTTTAAAGATGAATTCACACATAAATGTTATGCATCCCAAGCATTAATTTCCTTGGAATAATTTGTTTTCAACATGACTATCGTCCTAATATACGGAGCATGAAACTATTAATTGATAACACTGTTGTAAAAGTGGAAGTGAGCTGATATTTTTGATCAATTTCAAAACTTCCTAATTGGTGTTACGTTGGCGGCTCAAATGCAAATACTCTGTTATTAGGCAGGTTAATTAAAGAGTTATCGGTCGTAATTAACCCGTTTCGGTACAGTACGTGTGCCCATGGTTCGTACAAACACCACTAATTAAGAAATTCCTCCTTCATTAGCTCAATTAGATTGATTCACGTCAGAAACTATATGTACCTATTTACTGTTAGTAAGACAGCGATATTTCAATACCCTGTAATTATTAATATGTGACTTAATTTTTTAACTACAATAATTTTGTACGTTTTGTCTCATATTTAAAACTGCCCAAATACAACAAATATGAAAGAATATTATTCTAATATTAAAACGGACATTTGTTAGAACATCAAGTTTCATTTTCAAATCAAATGAAATATTATTTTTATAAAAAACATCTCCAGGGACTTAAAATAATTATTTCAGTTGAAAAAAATTAAGTGCTTAATTAAGTGCAAGCAATTTCACGGAATGTGTGACTTTTACTCAGAACAATGTGTTATTAAATATTTCGATAAATCGTAACTGAGGTTGGATTTGTATATTCATGGGCAGCAGTGACCACTTAGTCAAGCAGCTTGCACGCTCTTTTGCTATTGCATTTATTACAAACAAGGACATATTCCTGATTAAATGTAATTCTTTCAAGAGACAAGACAAAGTATTGTCGTAAATCGAGAAGGCAGGAAGTCGTGACCTTATTATCGGTAATTAAGGGTGAACTTGTTGACGCTATTGCATCTCGTCTTTGACAGGTTCTCATTTTATTTTTAATCGTCACTGCGATATTTTTTTTAAACTGGCTGCCCTTTACTCGTGTTATCGTTATATTTTATCAGTAAGAAGATAATATTCGGTTGGGGATGGGTACGTATATCAAGTCTACGAGATTTTTTTTAAAACGTAAAAATAGTTACAAGTAACTATAATTTATATAATAAATTATATAAGTTTATAGTTTTATTTTCAAACTTATAAATAGGTTAATTTATTTAAATATTATGATAACTTATTTGTGTTAAACAGTAAATTATTCTAATAAATAGATAGAAATGATTGAAAACTTGGAAGAGAAAGGGACACTGAATTATTTTATTAGTTACTTGTAAAACTTCAAACGATAGTTCTAGCATGCTATTTGTTGCTCTACCTAATCATATTTTGAATTTAGGTATTGTTATGAGTAGCTATTAGCTTAATGAATAATGTGGAATGTTAGTTTGTAATACACAATTACTATGTAGCTAATTGAATCTGTATTTGCGTAGTCTTAATCACTTTGACGTCAATTATTTACAACCATAAAATTAATTTATACACGATAATGAATCCTATCAGCACCGGAAAATTAAATCAACACACAATCGATTTATCTATGTGTTAAAAAATCTGGTTGTAAAAATATTATTGCTTCTACGGACATTATCGTAAAATTTAAACTTACGACGCCTGGGCCTGGGTCAAGGTAGTAAAATATTTTAACTTTCTTTACAGTTTATAGATATCTTGTCCTTATATTCCGGGAGCCAGTGACAGATTTACATGACCAAGTTCCTCCCGATCGAAAATTCCTGAGATGCATAAGGGACTTATACTATGAATACTAGTGGCCGTCAGCTGCCACTCCGTTGGTGGGTTGGGCCGTGGCACCCTCCCAAACATGCAGAAAAAAAAAATTTTTTCAGTCATTTCCTCTCATTTGAAAATACATTCAGATTATAGTTTATCTAGTACTTTAAAAGAAAAACATCGTCAGCTGACCATAACGCGGTGGATTATACGTCAGCTGGCTCCTTGAACATGAGAAAAAAAATTTTTTTTTCAGTGATTTCCTCTCAACTAAAAATTTACCTGGTGATAGTTTATATGCTACTATGAATGAAAATTAACGTCAGCTGGCTGTATCTCGGTGGAAAGTTCGTCAGCTGGTACCTTGAAAGGGGTAACGCAACAGCATCTATGACCTACTGAATCTTATCAGCTGACGACTTTTCCCTTGACTTACAGGTAGCTGATGTTTTTTATTATTTACTAGAGTATTTTAACAATTCTCATAACAATTTTCATCCGGGAGGAAATAACGTTTTTTAAGTTATTACCGACTTCAAAAAAGGAGGTTATGAATTCGACACGTTTGTATGTAATATTCTCAGAACCGCACAATTTTTACATATTATGTTGGTCTATTACGGCTTCCAAACAAGAATACCAAATTTCATGGGTATGTATGTATGTAGATATGTTTGCCCTCGCATATCTCCAAAACTAATCGTGTTCTTTCTTTTTTTGTTTGTTTGTATTTTGTTCAACTTAGGGAATGGTAAAAGTTTCATCAAAATCGGTCCAGTAGTTATAGTCCAGTCCCTATCAACTTTAAACTAAAAAATACGAAATAAAATAATAAAAAAAATTAAACCGACATCAAAAAAGTATAAAATAAAATTTGTTACATAGTTTAGGCCTACTATTTTTGAGGTTGGTGCCTAAATATAACAATAGAAACAAAATACTTGATACTAAAGACACCAACCTCAATAAATAGTACTTAGCGCGCGCGAATGATAACTATTTATTAAATTATAGCGACAGCGACTCTGATTGGGACGAAGATTAGTTAACACTGCTATTTGACTGACCTGTTGGTCTAGTGATAGTGGTTAGCGACCCTTACCACTACGCCAGAGGTCGTGGGTTCGATTCCCACTCAGGACAAATATTTGTGTGATGAGTAGTGCCAAGATTGTTTACCAAATAAGACAAGAGAATAAAAATGAACTGTAGTGTTTAATTACTCTATGAACGTGTTACTATAGTAACAGTTCAGTATAAGATAAACATGTCGAACGTATTACCTTTTTGTGTCTTTTGTAAAAAAACTAATGGTCAGTTAAAATTATTTAGCGAAGATAATTTAAAGAAGTGCAGATATGTATTAGCAATACGAAGTGCTAATAATTTAACTGGTTACGATACTGTGTTTCCTACACAACCAAACAATTATCAGCTGTATCACAGTGTTTGTTATCGACGCTATACAGCTTTGCCGCCAAAATATAGAAAAAGAATAACGACATCAGAAGACACACCTTCTTCAACATTACCGTATGTATAAAGGTTGGATATCATTTCTTTAAATTATTTCGATTATAACTTTATATTAATTTAATGTAAGAAAAAGTATAAGTGCGTTCGGATGATTTTTAGTTGCATTCATAAGATGTTGGCAATTTTTTTTCTCATAATCTATACCAGCCAGCATAATAGAATAAAGTAAAAACTGAGAATCAATAAACAAGGTATAAGTAAAATATTTTTTCGTTTGCACAGACTTAACGACTGCTGAGTTGTGAGAGTTTAAAGTACGGACATACATTTAAAAAAACATGGGAAAGATCGGACGATGTAGGGGAAGGACATAAGGTTTACAAAAAGAAAATCTTATACTTGCAACAACATACTTCTTTAATAATTTATTTTGTTTAAAAACAAACTCTCTTAGTATTTGTTAGTATTTAGTGTAGTATCTGGTAGTATAATTTAGTAAATATATTATATTACTATTGTTTTTTTTTTTCAAGTAAATCGTCACCTATCGTTCTTATGGGTTAAACATAATTATGGTTATGATAATATATAGAAGTTTCTATGGTTAGCTAGCTAAAAAATATGCTATAATAAATTATTCATTAATTAATTTACTCATACCAACATTTCCTCCAATATTAAACTTCTCAATATTAAATATCTCTCAAATCAATATCTCTCAAATCGTTATTTCCTCCCGGATGAAAATTGTTATGAGAATTGTTAAAATACTCTAGTAAATAATAAAAAAATCAGCTACCCGTAAGTCAAGGGAAAAGTCGTCAGCTGATAAGATTTAGTAGGTCATAGATGCTGTTGCGTTACCCCTTTCAAGGTACCAGCTGACGAACTTTCCACCGAGATACAGCCAGCTGACGTTAATTTTCATTCATAGTAGCATATAAACTATCACCAGGTAAATTTTTAGTTGAGAGGAAATCACTGAAAAAAAATATTTTTTTCTCATGTTCAAGGAGCCAGCTGACGTACAATCCACCGCGTTATGGTCAGCTGACGATGTTTTTCTTTTAAAGTACTAGATAAACTATAATCTGAATGTATTTTCAAATGAGAGGAAATGACTGAAAAAAATTTTTTTTTCTGCATGTTTGGGAGGGTGCCACTGCCCAACCCACCAACGGAGTGGCAGCTGACGGCCACTAGTATTCATAGTATCAGTCCCTTATGCATCTCAGGAATTTTCGATCGGGAGGAAATGATTGACCGAAAATGCACCTGGCTCCCGGACTATTATCTGAAGTCGCGTTTCAAGTGTTTGTGACGTTTCACCACTTTAAGATCTGTTAAAAGTTCGAAAAAGGAGACTGTGAAATTGAATGGCATGCCCTTTTTGCGTAAAATTCCACTGTGGAATATTTTTTTCCCAAAATATTTTGGTAGACCTTCTCTAAATACATATCCATATCTGTGACTCTCTTATTATGATTATGTTCATGTTTCAGTTTTAAAATTATTTTTAACTTCTTCGACCTTCATCTCAATTTCGTCAAATCAATTTACTGAGTGAAGTTGTAGGTGAATTGGCGATATTTAGTTTTTAATTATTATTCATTTAGTTGACCGTTACTCATTTCAGTGTTCATATTTGGACTGTTCTTATTGATAATCAAAAATGTCAAATCCCACGGTTGTTGCATGCACATAAAATAAAATTGGGCAACCAAGTTTATTAACCCCCGACGCAAAAGAAGTGGTGTTATAAGTATGACGTGTCTGTCTGTTTGTCTGTCTGTCTGTCTTTCGTGGCACCGTAGCTCGCGAACGGATGAAGCGATTTCAATTTAGTTTTTTTTGTAAGAATGGTGAGTTACGGCCGAGTGTTCTTAGACATGTTTGATGAAAATCGGTTGAGTCGTTTAAAGGATGTGAGTTAAAGTGGGGAAGAATAACCGAATGTCTGCAAATATAATCGAGTGGGGTCTCAAATGAAAGCGCATCACGTGCACATTACAAAATAATATTTTCAATGAAAATTGTCGTTATTGTGTCGGGTTTTGTTTAATTTTTAATTTAATTTTAGAATTATATTTAATACATTTTAAAGTTAGAGACGCAATATAAGAAAACAGAGAGGTATTAGAGAATGCTACTTGTTCAAAAAGGTTGTAATTTATTCGTAAAACTCGGGTGGGAGGGAATCGAATTGATATCAAAAATGAGGTCGCCCATTTATTGGCCATTTTGATTTGAGTGCTTTTAAAGTACAGTCAAAAGTTTGAAACGATGCCTTCGTTCGGCCGATTTTATGCAAATTTGGCAACTTAACATTAAGTAGGGGACAAACTGTGTCCACGCTTTATGACTTGGGCGCCGTCGTGGCCACTCTTTGTATTCAACGTGCCAACCTAAATTTTAAAAAAAAAACCGTGCCTGTGCCGAGTACGCTGTTTAGTTACATTATTTTCATATCACAAGTATAACCACTTAAATAAATTAATAAATAGAACACATTAGTGTTGATATAAATTATACCAGTAGGTACCTATGGTCCATTAATGCCTCGAGTGCATTGCAATTGGTGCAACATTAGGCCATTACATTTGCGCCGTTTATTCTATTCTCGTATTTTGTAAGCATATTCAATCGTTGAGTCGACTCGGAAACGATATTAGCCTGTTAGCGATGAATTACTGAACGAGGTTAATACCCCTTTCATAGAAAGCTCATTTCCTCCTGATGGCGCGTACCGCGTACTTCATCGTGGAGTAGCAAACATCGGCCCGTAATGAACTAGGTACGGCCACCGCCACGCCAATTTGAACGCTCAGTGGGCCGGCGCGCACCAACAGGCCTCGAAATTAGTACCGCTCTATACTCACTGCATACTCACTGCTTAACCTCTCATTGTTTGTAATGACCACTCTAAAGTATTTGCCGGCCATTTGATTGTCGGCACGGTGAGTAGCTATTGAGAAATGACAATCGGTCCTAACTGTAATGGAAGAAATAATTCGATGTTTACGTTGAAAAGATCCTGATATTTTATTTTAACCCTATGATGAAAACAGGACTGTTTTCTAATTCTTTCTAATTCTTGAAATTGATTTTTTATTTCATTAAGTACCTACTATGTATTTGACTCCCGTGTTGTTTCTAAATAACATGACATATTGTGTATGGTTATATTGCAATATAATTCGGCCACCCAAAAAGTAACAACGTTTTGGTATTTAATCAATTTGCTTTTACACCCCGGCGGCCAATAATTGAGTTGTCCGCACATACACGGGCCGACTGTGATACGCGTCAAAATTGAAAGGTTAATTTGTGTGACGTGTTTCAAAGCGAGCGGTTAAGTTTGAAACCGGACGGGTAATCATTGGTGTAGTCAACAGCGAGTCGAGTCGGGTCGGCTTTCAATTTAGCGGAATTAATAACTGCACAAATCCGAGCCTCATGCTAGTCATGCTCGTTTTGACCACACGTATTCGCGTGACCAAGGAGTCGTATTCTCTTGCGAACTTTGCTAACGGTTACAAGTGAACTTAGTAAACTGTAAACCTGACGAACACTTTAACACTACTATTATTAAGATTATAATATTGTACTACAATATTATTTATAACTAAAATCGTTCAGATAACCTTTTTTTAAATAAAATGAAAGTTGATTTGGATTACTACGATTTTTTTGAAGTTCCTATTTAATAAGTTTTTTATTTCCTCGTCAATTCCATTTATATTGCACAATTTTCCTTTAAAATCCGGAGTAAAATGAAATTATTTTTATAGGTATGTACAATAATTGTACCTACAAACACACCACCTACGAGTATAATTCACCGACCACTATAATGATCACTATGGCACTATTACAGCAGGGTGTCAGGTTGTCGATACTTTGTGACTTTGTAGTTGCAATGAGCAATGAGCAAAACTACAAAGTATACTTAAGTATACAAAGTATACTTGGCTGGAAAGCGAGATCTTAATGTATCAAAGTGGTCAGAAATTATTAGATGTAAGTATATTGAGTCATTGAGCGAATATTTATTATAAATTGGGTTATTGTTATACGTTTTAAATCTTCACAGTCCATTATAAATTATTTCTAATTGGAATAGAGTAAAGTTAAAAGTGACAAAGAAAACCTAAAAATAACCGCTTCATATTCAATTAGGGTTGGTCGCTTTGTGGTTCTAAGTATAATTATGGTTTTGTATCTATGCAGCACGATAACCATGACTTTATTAGAGCCGGAAAATTAGCGTTCAATTTGATCCCGGCCATTATGACCAATTAACTTTGATCCGCCTACCTACTCACTTACTCGTAGGCGTACTTGTATAGAGTTATAGACTACCTGACACAACACTAGATCCCTCAAAACGTGTTTAGATGTCAAGAAGCATAGGGCGTTAAAATCACACTAGATCATATCGTGTAAATAATCATTTAGTGTTCAGTAATTTTTAAACTACTTTATTGGCGTATGTTCAGTCCGAAAATGGTAAATCCTTAATTCGTAATTTTAGTATTACAACAATGTATTAATACTTCGATTCGAAAATTTCCTTTTCCGTTGTCAATACCTACTGAAAAAAAACTTTACTATTCTTTTCAATTTTATTGAAGATGGGAAGAAATGTAAATTAAATAAATTTCTCACATAATGAAATTATATTGAATTTTTTCATTGTATCAGAGGTATTTGAATTTATCAATTTTTATCGTCCATGAAATTTTATATTGCTACAATAAAGAGTAACTTATTGCTCAGATTGTGCAATTTCTTATAGGGTCCTAATTGGATCGGAAATATAAATGAATATAAGTAGTCTGTTTACGTGGAAACGAAGGGAACGTTTAATTGATTCCAAGAATCAATACATCCGATTATAACGTCCATGTTCTTTAGTGTTAGTTCACTCTTACACATGATAATTAGGAGCTTCTCGGAAACTTATTATTTTCAATAGGATTCTCTCTTTTTAACAGCTTGAAGTTTATAAAACATAACTGGATAAAATTTAAAATTTAAAAAAGCCCCCGACACAATATCGACAATTTTCATTCAACATATTATTTTGTAATGTGCTAATGTGCACGTGATGCGCTTTCATTTGAGACCCACTCGATTATATTTGCAGACATTCAGTTATTCTTCCCCACTTTCACCCCCCACAACTTTTAAACGACTCAACCGATTTTCATCAAACATGTCTAAGAACACTCGGCCGTAACTCACCTTTCATACAAAAAAAACTAAATTCAATAGCTCCATCCGTTCGCGAGCTACGGTGCCACGACCGAATCACAGACAGACAAACAGACAGACAGACACGTCAAACTTATAACACCCCTTCTTTTACGTCGGGGGTTAAAAACATACATGATTGTCAATTAATCTTTGACCTTATGGATGAGAGCGAAGCACTTCGAATCAGTAGCTACCAAGAAGTAATTAGACCGATAAGAACGTTTATTATTAAGTGTTTCGTCTGAACATCAACGTTAGCAAAACAATTTTTTACATTTGTCCAATAAAGGCGGCCTTGGAAATATTTTTCAATTACATATCACTTAGTTATTAAAGTGCGATCCAAGTATGCTGGATAGGTTGCTAATGTTGCAACTCATAAAAAATCCTGAATGATTTTATAATATTTTTTCTTTTAAATAATTGTTTTCTTTGCATTAGGGCACCAGAACAAAACACATTAATTTATTACGATAAATACTTTCGACTACAAATTCTGAATGAAATCAAAGTAACCGTTCCGATAACCTTCCGCGATAACAAAGAATACAGTGAGTTTAGAAAAACATTGGTTGTCAAAATGGTATTAACTTAAAACTGGTAAAAATTGCGTAGTGAGTGGATTCGTGTATAAAAACGTAGGCAGTTGCGATTCAATTAAAAACGAGCATTTGTCATCGCAGCTGCCTAACGATGTCGACTTGTTATTTCCACGACAAATGTTTGAGAACCATCGCATGTTGACCCCTAATTCGATATTTTTGTCGGCTGTGACAACTGAATCGATTTCCATTGTTCAAAATAAACAAGTCAATCGCACGGATTAAATTTTTTAGGATGGTATGTCACAATCCTACTGGCTGGTGAAATGTTTTTGTCACGTCGCGTATTCTTAGAACCGGTCATTTACGTCAAAACAAATCAATTCGTCTGTATGTTTATATCGGAAAAATTTCAAGTTATACTGAATTCGATGGTAAATGAACAACATTTACAGAATTCCTAGTGTTTACAGGTCGCATGGGGTCCTCACTGCCACTCTGCGCAAGCCCTGACATTCCACATGTGTTTTGTTTCGGTTGAGTGAGACATTTGAGCTAAGATACGATTTCTTTAAGCATTCAAAATATACCATCAGGTGATCAGCCTCAACGGGTATGCTACTCTTATACTAGTAGATCGCACTGCATTTTTTTAGGCTGTCACATTCCTAATGGTTAGTGAAATAATTTTTTACCTTGCGTACCAATTATTAGAAATTTACGAGAAATCAATTTATCCGAAACAATTTCAAGGTATACCTACTGAATTCGATGTTAAATAAATTTCCTTGTATTTACAGAAAGTATTGGTTTAGAAGAATGCATAATGGGCGGAAAAATGTCAGGCGTAAGTGTATTGGCACTGGGGCGGTGTTCCGCTGCGTGCCGCCGCTGATGTATGGTCGCTGCCGACAAATTGAAAACAGGAGCAAATGGCCCGATCGCGGCCCGCGACCTTTCCACAATAGTCGCGTTTCGTATCGGATTTTGGAAACAAAATAAGCTTTTCCATGTCGTTTAAAATGAGTTAGATGCAGTTTGTAGAAATGGTCAAATGTGTAGTCAGCTACAAAAAATATTTTTAATTCAGTCAAAGTAAGTAGGTATATGTACTCAAAAAAATATAACAATATTGATGTTTGTCAGAAGTGTGACACGACAAAATAATAAAATTTCAATAATGAATAGTAAAATTTGCAACCCAAGTATAGACTTTTTTTGCTATTTAGGAATTAAAAAATAGCAAATGTTTGCGAACAATGTGAAAGGTACATTCTATTAGAATTGTATCCAATATAGAGTTCCGTTCGCGCAGAAAATGGTTGCGGACGCGTGAGCGGCGTTCTGCTTGCCGCGAATATCCCTAGCCTACAATTACATTTGGAACAATAAAAAAAAATTAAAGCTACAGATTTACGTTGAAAATTTTTCTATTTACGGATAAATAATCGGTATTATTAACTGTGCTTGTTTGTAAAATGCCTTCTTTAACCCCGTTAATACAGTCATAAATATTCCTGTTTTTGTGAACTTTCAATATCTAGTAAACATCTGATTTATTAAGCCGTTGTGAGAGTGAGCTACATTCGGTGTATATGTTATTATAAAAATTAGACAAATAGTGTGCAAGAAATGCCTTATTTTGATACTGTTATCATATAAAGTGTGCATGTAGAAAACAATTCAACAATTACCGGATTTTCGCGAGCAATGTGAAAGGTGCTTTTTATTAGAATTGTATTCAATATAAAGTTCCGTTCGCGCAGAAAATGGTCGCGGACGCGTGAGCGGCGCGCTGCCTGCCGCGAATATCCCTCCTAGAATTACATTTGGGACTAACCTATAGATGGTTTTAGGAATAAAGATTTACGCCGATAATATTTCCTATTTACGCTTTATAAGGTTTCGGTGGAAATAATCTCGTATTTTAGATTTTATTATTTTTCTTTGTTTTGTAGAGATCATGCATGCATGAGATACCTTACCTTACTTACCTACTCCGTGGCTCTAACCGAAACCTAAGACATGAAGAATATTGCTTTTTCGCACCAGGCTATTGGGGCGTTAGGCATCTATCTCCCCGGGCGAGATAATTTTTTCTTTTAAACCTAAAAGGTTTTCAAATTTAATAATACATATTATGTAGTACATAATATGTATTATTAAATTTATATATACATAGTTATATTATATATACATAGTTTCTTATTCTTTATTCTCATTTGAATATTAAAGAAAAATTCAAAATGGCAAACGTCGAAAACAGCCTTTCTAACCAAATTTGTGTAGGTTCCCCATAAAAGCTAGCAAAAGAGAATAACATCATAAGGGGTGGTTGTCCCTCGCAAATAGTTAGATTATATAAATAAGGCGCTCGGAATAGTTTAGGTGATAGCGATCTGCGGCCGAGCGGTTGGATGAGACGGTCTCTACTCAAATTGAGTGGGGCTTACTAAGATTTTTCCGTTTTTAGTGTTACGTAAAGTACGACACTCATTTGGATACTGAAAAAAAACTTTTAATATGTGAACATTGTTTTTCTGATCAACCCCCAATTTCGTAGACAAAGTAATTATGCGATTTGAATGGCAATAACATGTTTAACGTTTTCAGATAGATTTAATGATAGGTCCTTGGTTTCAGTGATCACTTACCGTCATTTTTCTTTCCATTAGGGCCGACTCCACAACATACGATATTAAGACACACCATTGAAAAATAATTTCTATGAGACACACTTTCTCATAAAGTTCTCATGCAATTCTTCAGGTCATACAGATGTTTCGAATTCCAGCACGCACCTCTAGCTTTTGACTTCACTATAATACGTTTATGTAGGTACTCATTTGCACATGAGTGAGTCGATAGCTGTAAAGTATATTAATTGCGGTTTGATTGCAAGGCGAGGCAGTATCGTAACGCGATGCCTACGACGCGTCGCCACCCACGGGTACACTGGGTAAAGTTACGTACCTCTCCAGTCTACTGATACGTTACAAATTAACTCGTCGAAACCCAATATATGGTATACTACTGGCCATGTGGATTATTAATTCGATTCACTATATTTTGATTAAGTAATAGGACACGAGTTTTGTTCCTGCAATAGAGCTGCCATTATTAATAATAATTGTTCTAGGTAATTGTGTTTATTATTTACCTTGAACCGGTTAAATTTTTTTTTCTAATTCTTCTTCATTTTTCTGAAACGTTTTTCTTCATTTACATAGAAAAAATCTTAAAAAAACGATAACAGCAGTTGTCTATCCGAAAAAACTATTTATTTAAATCCACTATGAAATATGCAAGTTCTTCAATTTAAGTAGTCTTTATTAAATTACTCTAGACCAGAATTAAATTAGTCTTAGTCTTTGTACTCCTATTCTTTTGTTCGACATATACGACAATATTTAGCACAATAGATGATGAATATTTCAATTATTTAATAAATAATGTGGTTTCAGTATCAGGATGACTTCAAACCGCAAGACATCGCGAATGAAATGACGACAGCGAACACAGTTGACACAAAGCATATTCATGAATAGATAATTTCTGTTAAAATTTTACTCTATTTTATTGCTAAGCAAATACATAAAAGTAAATGGGACGTATTCAAGCTAAAACTCGTCTATAATACAAAGTGCAATCTTGAGCGAAATCAAAGGAATATCACTGACCGATTCAAATTGTGGGAGCATTCGGACTCTTCGGACGGGGTTGGAATCCAATCAGCGAAACTAGTTCCACTGATGCCTATCACTAGTTTCACATTCTAAGATTTGTTTCTCGAGATTAAATCAAAGGCGAATTACAGTAGCGGCGAAAAAGAAATATGGTGAGTCCGGCCCCGCGCGAGGGCGGGGGTGTCCTGCTGAAATTGCTTTTCAATCCCTCGGACTTTGGACTTGTAAAGAAGTTATTACCTTCCGAGGAGATAGCGGCGGGTCCGGCGATACGGATATATGTCTTTTTCATATGTAATATTCCTTTTTCGCGTTTTATTAATGGAAAATGTTTCGTGGGACAGTCCGGCCAGCTCTCGCCTCCGATATTAAAAACCGACACCAATACTGTGTGGCTGCCTTTACGTATATTAGATATGGGCTGTAAACCGTTTAGTTTCTGAGTTTGGGCCAAGTTTAACGAGCCCTTGCGTATTTTTCTTCAGGATTTTTGAAAATTGAAATAGTGAATACAAACATATTAGGTATATAGGTAATATATCTTTAGTTGCTAGGTCTCAGAAGCGCTCTTGAAAAAAATCTTTTGGGGAGTTAAAATTCCAATTTTTTTTTCGAGAATGACATCCATGTTAAGTACATAAAAAAATATTCCAGTTTATGTTCCTCTTTGAGAGGCAGATAATTAACTATGCCGTGCTTTCAAACGACACTTTAGGGCCCAACGATAGGCGTTCGACGAGTTTCATCGATTGCCTGCTTTATTCTTACCATGCAAGAACAACTGTCCCCGACTTTTATCTTTTTCGATCATTATAAGTTTTTCAAAATCAACGGGAATATGGAAGACATAAATTAGATTTTAATATCAACTTTCCATTGTGTTCTATCCGTACAATGCTCGATGCGCTTGTGTGCATCGCTCGTTTAATAATGATGCCTACTCTAATTAAGTCCACTACACCAATGTTTGGAATTAATTAGTGTATTGTTTAATTGGCATCTCTTGTTATCTGTTTGTTTGGATTATTTATTCATTAGTGGTGTTTGTGACAGCTGTTGCTGAGGTAGTCCGCATTATATTGGATTGTATTGTGCTAATGCATAATGTCGTATAATTATTTCTATTATGCAGTAACAAATACATCTAGGATATTTGTTAAAGACAGTCACTGTAACCGATGTTTCTTTTATTATGTAGTACCAGTTGAAAGGTAATTTTTGTTTAGCTTATGCAGAATCTCTCAGGAATGCTTGAGTATTGGTTAGGAAAGTGAAGTGAATAAAAACTAAGAGAAATATCGTATAAAGAAGACTAAGTAAAGGTATATTAAGTTTCCTTTATATTTCTCTTAGGCTTCTGAAGTGACGAATTTACAGAACAGCTTAAATTTTGAACAGCCGTTCCTTTTTTAGAGTAAACAAGATTTATGACATGTATTACCATAACGCATCGTGTGTCTGATTGGGCTTCATTCATGGGGTTTCTAATGCACATGCACATGAAGTTTTTTGTAGTATAAAAATTTAAATCGAGTATATTAACGGGTCTATTATGTTTCGTTCATCTCAACTTCCCAATGGTTGTCTGAAAGAAATCACTATAACAAAGTAGAGGTGTAAAAGTAACGAAAAAAAAGCGAACCCGTAAGTATTCGTTACTTTTACAATTAGCACTCGTTACTATCGTATCGTTACGTTACTCGTTACTTATGAATCGTCATTAAAAAACATACGCTACTTATTTAGCTGCGTACGGTGAATTTCTTTTACTTTACCGTATTTTGAACCAGATTCGCGTACAAGTTAATCTAAAGTT
Organism: Erynnis tages; assembly: GCA_905147235.1. NCBI lineage: Eukaryota > Metazoa > Arthropoda > Insecta > Lepidoptera > Hesperiidae > Erynnis > Erynnis tages. Next base: position 7,007,243 of record LR990077.1, on the reverse strand, counting down.
TTATTTAAGAAGTAATAAAGGTTAAAACTACAAGTAAACTGTAGACGAAATCAACTGAATTTAAAATAGATTCACTATTTACAATTTAGAAAATTTTAACAAAAAATTTTAATAGGTAATTAAAAAATTTAATAGCTTAAAGATTTTTTAATTAAAATGTTAATAATTAAAATTAAAATGCGTAAAATTCACAATTAGGAAACTTTTTCAACATATGCATCAACGGTACTTGTGCGAACTAAAACAGTTACAGAACAATACGAAACTGCGAGTAACGAAATGCATTCGTGAGTAACGTTTTGTTACTCGCTACTTCTTTATGGCGCACCCTTTACTCAGTACCGAATACATACGGTTTGCTACAACTTTATAAGAAAGCGATTAGATTATTGTATGCTATAACATTTTTGTACAAATTTTGTTTTCATTTATCTTTTACTTTGTATGTGTGGTATACAATAAAGAGTTATTGTATTATTATTATTATAAAACGAGAATGTACTTAGGTACCTACTTTGATGGTAAGATGATATAATAAGCGAATAACGTAGCTCACGTTCAACTAGGAGAGATGCCACGCAAATTCTGAAGCGGAGTTAGGAGCATTCAGTTTCAAAGCAAGCCCAGTGGGTTCTTGATAAGTGGATTAATTACGGGATGATCTTCCACCTAAATTAGTCTAACAACCGTATTGCGTTACACATGATCCTTTCACGAGTTTCACGGTAACCACTCCGCTCCTTTGTTTTGAAGGAAATGCCGAATTCGGCTTCAGTTTTCAGAATAGGTAGTTTTTGTTTATAACTTTTATCTGATTTAATGCAATTTTAGGCTACTTCCAAAGCGTTTGGTGTATATTGTGTGGAACTGAATTTGGAAATTTGTAAGTAACTGAATTTGTGCATTAAATTAAACTACAAGTACATTAAATTAAACGTTTTTCTTTTATCAAAGTATATTTTTCAAATATTTATCTACTAACATTTTCATTACACATACCAGAGATCATGCATTGGTTATTGAATTGAAATAACATTTTTAATAATAATATTAAGTCAGGCTTAACACTTTGCCTGTCCAATAAATATACACAATAGTTCAACAATGGGTATGTATCACATTTGACTCACGGGACAGTGAAGTGGTTAACAATAGGGTTACGAACAATTTTTTACACGCATAATTCGATAGTAAGGTAGCGCGGCTGTCAGCTGTCGTCAAGCGCGTCATGGGCAGCGGGCATTGCGGGCCGCAAAAGCGCGCGGCTTGATTACACCTGTCCCTCACGATTAATACAATACTGTGTGTGATTCAAATTGAATTAGCCGCCATTGTACCATTACCCGTGTATGTTTCGTATGGAGTATTGCTTTTGAATATTTAGTAGCCAATTTAGATCATGTTTCTATTGTGATTTGCCAATATCTGCTCAGGAATGTTTCGCTTATAATCGTTAATGTTTCTCTAATGGCGAATAATTAATATTAAAATTCAATATAGATCCTTTGTTGCATTGCAGCGGCAGGGTTTATTAATATAAGTACGCTTTTATTAAATGTGTTATATTTAAAATATAACATTATATTAACACACACAACATCATTATTTACAGGCCAAAATGATGAGCCCTGTTATTAGCAATAGTCTCATCTTCGGATTCAAAGTAAGGCCTGGTTTGCCTGAATACTCTTAAGTTCACGATATTTATTATAAAAAAAAAATGATAAAGTTAAAATTTATTATAAATGGTCAACGAATTCGCACCATAAAATGATAGAAATGCAGTGGACATACAATAGGGTATTATTGTGTGAATTATGCGCTTCGAAATAAAGGCTTAATTAAAACATAGTACGGCTTTTTTGCGCATATGTACTCCGGTATTGAAAGGTTTTGATCGAGCTTAGGGGAGTCTGAATATGTTCTGATTAAGTTTATTCACGGGGACGCAGGACTCTGATTTGAATGAATGCCCGTTGATGAAACGAATTCCTTCACTGCATATTTATTGACGAAGTGTTGACGATATTGCTGATATGTGTGTAGGTAGGTATGTTTATCTAACCAGTAAAAATAACAATAAAGGTGGTAAAAATTCATAATGATGGCACATCTAAGAAATATGCCTAACTTAAATATACATTATAACTATTTAGCCAACCCGAGAAATGTCGTTTGTGTTAGTTTTAATATTTTTTAACTAACTAAATTTCATCGATGATACCTATTCGTACACATAGATAAAATTTACATCTTAGTGACTAGTTCTGTTAAAATTTTTACAGCACATGAATGTCGTGTCAAAGTATTAAGATGAAGGTATGTTTGGTACACATTTTGTAAAATGTTGTGCAATAATCAAGTAAATCTAGATGCCAGACTTTCTAGGAGCGATGATTCCTATATCATATTATCATCATCTTTACGCCTGTTTATGTATCTGTGTGCACTTGCTGGTTAACGGTAAGCAATTATAGGGATATTAAAATTTTATAACAGGAAATGAAATTAATTTTGTAACTAATTGGCAGGATCGAATCGGAACGGTTAACATACCTTCATGGGTCGGTGGCACGCGTTGATTTAATCAAATATCCATCATTGATCCGTTACTCTATGTATGGATTTTGTGAGCATGCTGACTTTTTAAATATCCAGGACATATAGATTATCATAATTATAACTCCACACACTTATTCGTTTATCACTAGCTCTTTAGTTTTAATATAGTATAGATAAAAAATAAGAAATAGTGTTAATGTCAGTGAATATAGATACCTACTTACATATATGGAAAGAAATTCATCATAATTACCAATCGCTGTCTTATCTGAACGACAGATAAACAATCAGTGTTATTACACCTTCACCTTAAAAAGATATATGTACTTAATTAATTTTTTTCGCATGTGTCGAATTAAATTTTTTACTATTTTCAACCAACGAATACATCCAACCGACCTCGTAGTGCCCAATATGGATATTCTTGCTGGTGTCCCCTCATCCAGGCTTCCTATAGTCGGAAGAGGCCCGTGACGTGACAGTGGAATATAGCTTTTTTGTAGCAGCCAATGACAAAAAAATCATTCGGTAAAATTGCGGAGTTCGTACATAAAAGTAAAGTCAAAGAATCAAAATGTCGAAATGAGAAGCATACGCCTGGCTACCCTGCTTGCACTAATAGTATTTTAATTATAATTGAACTCGGGGCTCAGAACGCAATTGTAGTCCAGCTTCTTGTTTAAATTCTGACGAATATTGTTATGTAGAGTATTTTGTAATTAAATTTCTCCTCGCTCTATATTCGCTTCGCGCTCATTATTGCCGTTTAATGTGTTTATATTGAACATTGAATTAATGCGTGTACATATTCAAAACTTAGTAAATTTTATTTTTAAAGTTATAAAAAAGAGAATATACTCAAACTCAAAAGCTTTTATTCATTATTAGGTACAATTTGTGCACTCTTAATGAAAGTCATACGGATAAATTATACATTCTACATTCATCCGCTTTGATCACCCCTCAGGCAAAACGTAAACTGGGAGAAAAAAGCGGGCGGTAAGAAACTCCCAGCACTCTTTTAAAAGTAAATAAAACTTAGTCTATAGTGCAGTAACTATGACTAGGTCCAATAAAAAAGGAACACACGTGACAGCTATCGTGTGTGGCAATATCGTTCCAATTGCCATCCGCTCACAAATAAATAAATAAATAAATTATAACACAAAAAACCTAACGCTCAGTGGGTGTTCGTTAAAAATCAAGTTCATAAAAGCTAAAAGTAAAGATATCACTACAAACCGTTATCCGGCTCCACATTACCTGATGCTTAGGTGGTGCTGTTTGAAAGAAACCGAAAAATAATGATACGACAACTCTTTGTCTTTTTGAATACGCTGTATATTTCATTGAGGTATTGCAAATATTATAAGCCAAAATTGATAGTCAGTGGTGGATATGCAGGTAATAAACATCAGCATAACTGTGTGATTAGGGTGTCATGTTGTGCGTTCAATTAATGAGACGCCAATCCGATGCCGCACGAATTTGTACACCGCCTGTCGGTCTGCATTATGTCACGCTATTTTAATTGTTTATGCCAATAAGTTAACGGAAAGATTTTTGTGGAGATGGAAAAGAAAATCTTTTGAAAGTACAATCAATACAATAGTCTGTTACTAGATTAAATTAAAATTCCCTACTAATGAATTAATTTGTAAAATAACACCTGCTGTGAACATGAAGTAAAACATCATGAAAAAACCTGCATGCCAGAGAGTTCTCCATAATGTTCTCAAAGGCATGTGAAGTGAACGCCAACCCGCACTAAGCCAGCGTGGTTGACTGAGGCCTACATCCTTCTCATTGTGAGAGGAGATACGACCGTGTACCAATCACTCGCAAACACTCACCAAAAATGTGCGAATTCAAACGTTATAATAACACTAGCTCCGCCTAGCAAGGGGAAAGCAATTTGAAACAAGCCAAAAAGCAAACACCAAAAACAGGTAGGTTGCTATTAAGTATGACATAGTCTTAGGCAATACTTCAGTCGTATTATATATTTTGCTTACTTAGCAAACTTAAAGATATTATATAACAAGCCGCTCATGAGTTCGCAATCTAAAGGTGATATCGTATTTCATAGGATTCTTTGAAGCCTGACGACTTTAATCGGATAAGCACGTATCCATGAATTCATCGGTTGACAATTAAAAGCAACCTTTGCAGCAATTTAAAACATAATGATATTACGTCATAAATTTTAAAACAAGCAAATGTTATTCTAAGTAAGTTTTTAACACGCTTTTATAACCTATGTTTAGCCTATGTTTTTATGCAGCAGATTCTTAGAACGTGATTTTATCACACTTTTTATCACAGTTTTCACTGTAAAGTTTGTTTGTCAAGGACCGATGACCATCCAAACATTTAATATATTTGTCCAATTAATTATTTATCCTGATCAAGATCTTCAAGATTCACGCTTGAAAAATACTGACCACTGACCAGGAAAATATATCAAAAACTAAAGAAACGCGCTTTTGTAACTAACCGGACTAAATGGTAGGTACATTATAATTTTGTAAGTAGTCCAAAAGATTTAAAAAAAATGTGTACATGGGGCTCCCTTTGAGTCTATAGGTATCGGTCCATCCGTTGTCTCGCTCGGTTTCTTTATTAAAAAATTAAAAAGTTTCCGAGATATGATACTTACTAAGTTCCTATTCCTATGCTCCATGCTCCATGCTTCCTATGCTCCATAGGTTGTCCACCTAGGTTAAGAAGGACGTCGTCCTATGATACCTAAGTGTCATGCAATATTACCGATCGCGGATATAGGTACTCGGCCTGTGCTATTGAGTCGCGTGACAAATTGCTTCGCCATAACGTATTCCTGGGAAGGCTCAACTCGACTATCTACCGTTTCCGTCTGTCGGAAAGCATCATTATATTTGACATTTTACGATTAACTGTACGTTTATTATGTCAATTCTAACAGGCCATAACTCAAAATAATATATTTACTAGCCGTTTGGAAGACCACTTCCATCATCAATTAGAATGTAATTAAAAAGAAAAATGGTACAATTTTAAGACTGACACGTTAACTAAGTAATCGAAGGTCGTTTTTTTATGATGATCGGATTTTGTTCTGACTTGAGATTCAGAAATCGAATCTTAGAATTCAAACATTCGAACCACAGACAAGCTTCAATAGAACTCTTTTTTTCTTACGTTACTGGGGTCGGTTCACCTAGATAACATTAATTCGTATCCAACAATTCAGCAGTCACGTATCCATATCCATAATAAGCATACTATACTCGCCGAAAAAAAATAGTGATTGTTTATAATTCATTCTTATCATCTTCATACCATATCTATAATTCCTATATATGTACTTACATTTTAGAAAATAACTTATTATATTTATTCCGTATCCTCTTCCTGGTAACTGAGTTGTTACAATAATACCCAATGCAAAACTATGAATGAACTAATACCGCAATAATTCCATGAATCATACTGTTGTGAATAGAGTTACTCTTATGCTGTGGTACGTTAAGGAAAATCGTGCTCGAAAAAACAAATTAATCAAATTGTACCGTGTCGGTTATGAAAATGTCGGTTATCAAATAAAGGGCTTAATTAGCACGTCTCAAAAATATATTTTCGATATTATGTTTGAAATCACTCAAACTAATATTTTATTTCACTCATAGATAATTGTGTGTTTCAAAATCTTTTCGCGAAGTTCGACTGTTAACTACGACAATATTAGTGGTGTAGGTAGCGAGCCCTCTGACAGTCAGTCTTGTCCATCCAGGTAGAGCCTGACGTTACCTACGATCTACTCGAACCACGGCTATATGGGTCTTAAAAATTTACTAAAAAATTAGCTCAGACCAATATTTGCTTCAATTAGCTCAGAAGTGTGTTGCAAGGCCCTTTTGCAAGCAGAAAACTCAGTCATATGCACAGTAAGATGTACTAAGTTTTTCTTACAAGAAAAATTTTAGGAATTCACGTAGAAAATTCAAGAATACAACAAGAGTTGAAGTTTATACCACTTTACCAGGTTTCTTTTACTGATTTACAAGTAAGGTACTCACTACTATTTAATATAGACTTACAAAAAAATAGCACTTAATTTTATAAAGCCAAAACGCGCCATTTTTCTCACTTAGTATATAATAATTTTCACGATATTTCTATAATAATGTTGTAATAAAGGTAAGAATGTCTGAAATTATCAGTATGTGGGGTTGTTATAACTGAAACCGCATTGGTCAGGCATTGCACCAATAATACGTTCAATTAATTAGCGTATCGAGTGACGTGTTCGACGTACTTACCTAATTAATGTCCCGGAACCGAGCCAACAATACTGCTGTTATTATAATACCACTGACTGCCACTGATTGAGTTAACCTCACACGTTACCTGCCTAATACACGGTCATACAATCAATCGATCGGAATATAATTGCATCCAATTAGTTAATCAATCTAATCTAATAAAGCATCAAAACATATTGTTCTCTTCTTGTTTCTCGAATGATATCCTCAATAACTTATATAGTTCAACTTAGGTGCATCGTTAATTAACGCGCAAGTGCATTATTAGAAGCACGCCTCGCTTCTCGTGTTAATCGCAAGTGGTCGAAAAAGTCAAACAACGTCGGACGTGGTTGTCAGTAGGATGCGAAAAACCTCGTATCGAATCACTCGCGCGTTTTCTTGCGTCCATTGGTCCGGTCGTAACGATGGATGACCAGTGGCTAAATGATTAGACCTCATTAATAAAAAGATCTCTTGCTCGGGAGGTCCGGGTTCGAATTCCAGTACACCTCTAATTTTTCTTACGCAACGGGAAAACATCGTGAGGAAACCTAAATGCCTGAGAGTTCTCCATAAAGTTCTCAAGGGTATATTATGACGTCCACTGATCCCCATTAGGCTAGCGTATTCCTTCTCATTGTGTGAGGATAGCCAACCCTGCAGTGGGTCACTAATGGAGTATACTTCAGGCCTCCGCTGCAGTGAGGAGAGACCCTTGACCAGTACAAACGACACAAAAAGAAGCCAAAATTATTATCTGTAACAGAGTACAAGCATAGCATTGTGAGATTAATATGATCACTAGCACAATAATAATGTGGCGTCAATAACTCACCTTCGACCTATCTACGAAATTCAAGGGGCGAGAGGGGAACAATTTAGCAGCAATTTTAATAATAAGTCCCCGGTATTTCTATTATACCGGGAGGCGATCAGGTGGGCCGCCACGAGGGGTTTAATAACTCACGATTAGCCTATTGGATTCGCTATGAATGTTTGCTATTTTTTCTATATTGCCCCCACGCACGTTTAAACGAAACGGAAATTAAAAATAGTTTGCTTGCATTAGTTTGATTGCCAAACAATTTCTGGTGTAATTAAATTGTTCATTTAATGAAAGCGTAGTTCGGATGGCAGTGGTATGGGATTATGAAGTTTATCATTTCTACTTTCGCAATACAATTTTTATTAAGAGTTATTAGTTAAGAGTATCAATTTACTTTTACCTTTTTTGAGAACTGCACTACGTCTTATTAATGTTTTTACAAAAAAACTTTAAATATGTACTTTACTATACTTTTATTTAATGTATTGTAAAATTTCTGTCTCTAAATAGTTAGATGATTGAATTTTTAATTAAAACTGATAACACATTATTTGCAGTGTGTACACTCCCTTCATGGTTGGGGTGATTTTTAATTATAAAAATTTCTACGCCGTCGCTGCTAATATAACTTTGTTATGAGGTCTTGTTATGTTCTATTCGTTTACACAATGTTACGAAGCTTTAGTACTCGATGGATAAAAATGAAATTGACATATTGAAAGATAAGTATATGTTCTAGTCAAGTTTATTTTATGGATAGTATAAATTAAACTTTAATTCAAACAAAGTGGAATAACACATAATTTTTTACAATAAATTTATTTTAAATATATTATGGTATAAATGTCTAAAATATTAATAAAATTGAATAAAAATGCACCATGTTGTTTGAATATGCCTATAGTTTGGGTTGCATTTCCGCTGGTTGTCACAGTTGCTCAAAACGATTCCAAAAATTAATTCTCATATCGCATTCATTGAATAATCGGGTTGCCGTTCAGAATAATCCTCCGTAGCCACGCAGGAGGCGAATTGAAAATAATAACGGAATGTTTTAATTTCCCTGCGAGTGACGGGTCACGTGTCCCCCTTCCACCCCTCCCAACTGTCATCGTCACTGCCGTGGACAATTAGCCGGCCTGCTCATGAGATTAAACAAGGAGAGTATGTTTGCCGGATTTTTTATACAACCGGCTTGCATTGCCTGCAGCGCGTGTACGCTTGTCAAGTGAGACATAATGGCTGCTCCGTTGAATGGTGCTATGATTTAGATAGGACGGGCCTGAGTGCGTTATAGATACTCCGTTCTCATGGGCTTTTCGTTGCTAAAGTTGGGATGTTTTTTATGATAAGACCAAGTAGCCGCAGGGTACTTTGGTATAATATAGTCTCGAATGTAAGTTTGTTTTTATTATACCTAACCACGTATTTAATTTACGTAAACACTTAAAAATCCAACTGAACTTGACCGTAAAACTTTCGATGTCAATGCTCTTAACGTGCTTATTCGAGAATTATTATTATCCATCATAGTGATTTGAGGTAACTCTATAATATTGATAAATATGAACTGATTAACTTTTCTCATTTGAGGAACTTATTCACAAACGAGTCGCACGAGCGGAAAATTAAGAGTCATTGTTACAAGTGCTATGAATTTTTGAGGGCTTAGCTTGTCGAATTAAGGCTCATTCACTCATAAATAATATCAGCCGATCGACACCCTCTTTCAATCATTTCTGAGTAGGTATTAACAGAATGTAAGTTTTTGAACACAGTTGTTTTCGAGCAAAATTTATTATTAATGACTAATTAAGTAAGATTTCAAAAATGTGTTTTTGTACTATTAATTTTGGTCTCATTTCCACGAAAAAGTTACGAAAAATAGTGAGCACTCATTTTATTCTAGAACCCTCCTTTGTATAATGTCTCACTAATGAACTAAAACGTGAATATGGTAGGTACTCCGCGGCATTTCATAATGTTAATTAGCATAGGAATAATGTTACTAGTAAAATCACGGGGCGTCCAAAGCTCAGGGGTCAAATGTCTCGTACATACAATAGATGCATTGCGATCCAATTAAAATTAATTAGCTTCAGAACACACTCCACAGACCAAGGCAACAAATCAACGAAGATACAACCTCGGATAGCGGTGCCCATAAGGACATCGCAAATAAACGCTGTTCGGAAATGTGTTCTGAAATCTGCTGGATACTGTCGCAATTTGATTGCAGCTCAGATGAACAAAAGATTTTTATATTACCTAAATTTAATTAATCTCAATGCAATACTTTCTTGATTACACTATGAATAAAGTAATTTGCAGTATTTGTAAGAACTCGAATAGTAGGTGAGTAGTTTTTACAAAAAATGTACTACAATAAATAATGAATAAAGAATAAACTCGGATAATATGATTTAATAAGGAATAAAAAAATTAATTTAATTTGAACCCTACATTCAAGGATCTACTGTCTATGTTCAGATCTTCACAATGTTTTTCTAGTCGTCACTAAATAATATTTATTTTACCAAACTTGGCGTTCTTTTCACATTTTAGGAGACAACATTTTTGTGTAATGTTGCATTGTTTGAGTTGGTTGTATTTTTGCTCTGACATTATACCCAATATATAATAATACATGGTAAAATACCATTATACCATGTACCAGGCAGTATCAGGTGTGCAAAATAATTGAGTAAATTTTAATATTTTTTAAAATTATTCTGAACAATAGGTTTCAATGTAGATCTTGCAGTGACCACTCAACATGACATTGCAGTCTTGTTTACTCGTCTGCTTTACTCCTCCCAAGATGGTCAAATAACAATCCGAGGTTGTTAGTTGAGACACAAAGCATTTAATTTTATTGCTTCACAGCGAGTTAGCGCGGCGGCGGTACAGTCGCTCTACCTTGGTTAATTATAGCTACTTAAAGTAAAATCTTGACTGTAATAACATAACTTATTAGGTAGAACCAACAACGTACCGATCAAAGAAAGAGTTCCGCGCTCGAAGTAAATTAGTGTGTTTTCCTGTTCAACAAGTAGTTTCCCGTCACTGTTTCTGGTAAATTGGAGCTGTTATAAAATAAGTTATTTTCGTTGTCAATTTATCATTGTGGCGAGCGGGAGGAGTCGCTGTTAATCATAACTGGAACGATTGCCAAAATAACTTGTATTCCTAGTGTACGTTGATTTATGATGTTAGCATGTTAATTACAATGAACGACCAGTGTCTTACAGGTCACACGTAATTGACAATCTTTATAATGAGACTTCTGCGCCAGCGCAGACCTTTTTGTTGGCTTATTAATTGGGAGTTGGGACTGGATGTAGAGTCGTCTAATTGGATCCAAATGTTTTAGTTTTATAATTAATTTTATTATTTTTATTGATGACTCAGAAAAAAATCCGTTCGTTATTAACCTCATGTCTAATGTCATAGTACTTACATGTAACAAAAAAATATAGCGGCTGCGGCATCCGTAAATTTAATTAAATCATTAAAATGTTGCTAACACAGTACCATTACATCACGTAATACGCGTAATAAACTCTTCAGGTGTTATTACGTATAAAAAATCCGAGCAATTCAATTAGCAGAAAGCTGGGCGGAGGGCGCGGAGGGCAGGGCCTAATAAACATAATATAAATAATCTGTGACGATAAATCTGCAGCGCTTTATGGCAGGAGTGGGTTGTCACTCCGTCTAATTAGCGCTAGTGCTGCGGAGCCTGTTACGCACTCAGCGAAAAAGCGCTAAAATCTAATTTTTCCCAGTTCTACCTTGTTTATTAAGCAACCTCAAAAAGCATTTTCGTTGTTCAGAAATAGTTATGTGTACCTTCATACTAACCTTTTTTCTCGTATACTACCTACTCATGATTTTTTCATTGATAAATAAAAGATAAAGTTTTAAAGTTAAGGTTGAGAATATCATTTTTATTATTTTTGAAGAAATTTTTGGATTTTATCGTCATATTGTGATTGTCGATTTTATTGAATTAAAAAAATGATTAAAAAATTACACTGACATCAAAAAAGTATGAAATATAATTTGTTACATACTTTAGGCCTACCTACTACTTTTTGAGGTTGGTGTCTCAAGTATTTTGTTTCTATTGTTAAATTTTGGCACAAACCTCATAAAATAGTAGGCCTAAAGTACTCGTATGTAGCAAATTTTATTTCATACTTTTTTGATGTTGGTTTAATTTATTTTCGTAATTTTTAGTTTTAAGTCCATATCACGGAAACTACTGGACCGATTTTGAAAAAAGAACGAACACGATCCGTCAATTAGTTTCGAAAATATGCGAGGACAAACATACACACATACACACACAAATACATACATATATACATCCATCCATCCATCCATACATACATACATACATGTATACATACACCCATGAAATTTGGTATTCTTGTTTGGAAGCCGTATGTAAAAATTGTGCAGTTTTGAGAATATTACATGCTCGTACATACGTGCCGAATTGATAACCTCTTTTTTTTAAGTCGATAAATATAAAGTTGATGGGCTTAAAATAAAATAAACAAGTTCACAAAAGTTATTTTTTTTTGCTATCTTTTAAACGCTTAAAGTTTTCAACGCTTTAAAGTTTTATTGAACACTAGCTGACCCGGCAGGCTTCGCTCTGCCAATTATTTTGTTTATTGAATCAATAAAAAGTAGCCTATGTTACTCAGGCTGAATGTAGTTTTTCAATGGTAAAAGAATTTTTGAAATCGGCACAGTAGTTTTTGAGTTTATTCATTACAAACATACACACACACACACACACAAAAATACAAATGTTTCCTCTATATAATATTAGTGTAGATTTTAACACTTTTAAATTTTAAAACTTTAAATTTTATAAATATCACAAACTCTAAACTGACACTGTAACACCTACTTTTATGCTTACATAACTCCAACAAACCTAACTGAATTAATCTTTTGGTCAAAAAAATAATATTACCGTAGCGTAAAAGCCGCTGCGTGGTCATCGTCTCGTCAAAGCACTCTTCATCAGGCTTAGTTAATTATGAGGACATATCAGCTTTATTATAATTACTCATTTTAATGTCGCTGCGCCTAGCGCATGTCGTGCGGCTACACTGTAACAATAATTAGGCGCACACTGTGGGAACAACTTTACCTGCCGAGCACATCGGCGCTTTTAATTGTCTCCCTCTAACTCTATATTTCATAATAAAATAGATGAATAGATTCATATCCAATTCAATCGAATAATCGACTCGTTGTTTATTACTAAGCTTATTTTAATTTATTAGTCCAGAACTTAAAAATTAATACGTAATTATGCGAAAACCGCAGTAATTGGGTGCATTGTAATGTTAGCTGGCGGGCTGTAGGTCGCAGGTGTTACAAGCGGCAATGGTTGGAATCCTCGCAACCGGTATCATATGCATGCACCATTACCTCCATAATTTAATTAGTTTCGAGTGATCATTTCATTAATAGAGGCGATATTTGGTGAGCGCTCTCGATCGCTCGCGGCTTTGTCAATTTTAATTAATACCCGATAGGTGGACCGAAATGTTGGAATTCTTCGTTAATTAGTCCGGCTCGAGATTTCTAGTAATTTAATTAACGGAGAGAGTTAATAAGCCTGCGACCGCCCTGTCGGTATTCCTGTAACGCGTCGGTATTCGCGCCACGCTGTCGCTATCCACTTGCTTATCATTTATTTATAGATATAGTATCATTACGTTATTAGTATTGGAATTCTAACGTGTTAATTTCCCTTAAAATAATAGTATAATGAGCCTACTTAATCTGTAACACTAAAACCTAAAATATTGTAGATATTCGATATAGAGGTCAGTATTCGATAAAAACACATTTGGGTTGCATGTATAATTTTTACAGTTTTGCTATCAGAATAACTAATTTTCGTTAATATCCGATCGACACAAATAATAATATTAAATTAAAAATTAAAAAAAAAACACCGACACAATAATAGGTAATATAGGCATTTGCAGATATTGGGTGTTTTCCCTACTTTTACTCCCACAGTTTTTTCAGGACTCAACTGATTTTCATTGAACATATATTATTATTTTGTAATGTGCACGTGATGCGCTTGAATTTGAGACCCCACTCGATTATATTTGCAGACATTCGGTTCTTTGCAGACAGACATTCTTCCCCACTTTCACCCCCCACAACTTTTAGACGACTCAACCGATTTTCATCAAACATGTCTAAGAACACTCGACCGTAACTCACCTTTCATACAAAAAAAAACTAAATTGAAATCGCTTCATCCGCTCGCGAGCTACGGTGCCACAGACAATGCAGACAAACAAACAGACCGACAGACACGTCAAACTTATAACACCCCTCCTTTTGCATCGGGGATTAATAACATAAAATTTGATATAGATACTATGAATATTGTTAACCAGAAACTAAATAATTCGCTACTTACCTACGCCTTACATAATGTCAGTCACAAAAGAATTCTTCGCGGGCGAAATCCAAGGCTTAACAAGTAGTTAGGTATATAGGGCAGAGACGAAACACACCGCAAGCCGGACGTGTGTTAAAAATGCAAAGAACAATGAAAGGCTTCACGTTCGTGTCTTTGCGGACAGTTTTCAGAAAATTGCCAGCTATTACCTATGTATCGATCGCAGTTCTATAAATACCACTTTTTCTCTGCACTAGGTAATGTAACCATAATACATCGGGATTTTTCCTGAGATTTCAAGATACTCGTATATCTATTTAGGAATAGGATTATGGCTAACATGTTTTATAATTTTCAAGAAAAATTTTTTAGACAATTTTTGTATCGGTGATTCTTAAAAACTTTGCCTTTTGGTTTCAATTGTTTTAAATAGAATTTTGTCTTATTTGTGAGTATCATGAAGGCTTTAGCCAATATAATAAATACAGTGAATAATATGGGGCTAGTTACAGTTTTAAAATAATAAAAGATATACTTATTTGGATTTTCCTAAATTTGAGTGCTCAAATTGTGAGAATTACTTCGAATTTTTCTGATTTTATCTGGTAACCCTACACGTAACAAATGAAATACAATAGTCTGTAGCCCTTTTCAGAATGTCAAGTAAATTGCACCGTTTGTTGCACAATGTTGGTAACGTGGCATTAACTTGACGTTTAAGAGTTCTTGTTGCAAATTGATGCGTGTTTCCTTCAAACATGCAACTGCTTACACGAAACCATCTGTTTTAGAAATTGACACTTCGATTATATACTCATATATAAAATTCTCATGTCACAGTTTTAGTTACCATACTCCTCCAAAACGACTTGACCGATTTTTATGAAATTTTATATGCATATTCAGTAGGTCTGGGAATCGGCTTCTGTCTATTTTCCTACCCCTAAGTGATAAGGGTTGTCAACACCTAACATTTTTATTTTATTTTTTGGACAATTTTTTTATTTTTAATTTTCAATAATGAAATTTTGATGAACATTGAGACAAGATTTGAAACATACTATTTAAAATATTACTACTGCAAATTTTTATTTCATCAATCTCAAATAATCGTACGCCAAAACATTATGAATTTTAATAATAAAAGGGATTTAATATCAGAACTAAGCACTATCATTATCGTCAGTATTAAAATATTTTAATTTCATGTAATACTAAACTTTTTTCGTGTAAGTATTCTAGTAACGCGTTATAACTACTTGAATATAGCCCAATACATTTAATCGATTAACTAACGATTCGAGAAAGTTATAAGAATAAGTTAGACTATTTAAAACACGCTTCTACCTCTAAGTAGTTATGTAAGGAAAATACCACAAACGTACAAAGTCATTACACATGAGGACATAATGAGAAGGATCACACGGAACAATAAAGCAAGAAGGAAGATAGTCGGCCGGTAGTAACCCTTTATCTAGACAGCGCCGGCGGCGACGTCAAAGTCGTGTTCAAAGGAAGCTCAGAGCAAACAATGGATAATAAAATGTGCTAATATTTAAGTTTCCTGCCCCAAAGGATACTACAGCGAGCAATTAAGCTGCTAATCCAATAAATGCATGTGTGGCGGATGTGGGAAAGGAAACTTCTAAAGATGTTTGTGTATTTAAGAACTAATAAAATTAATCAAATAGATGTTAACTAACGTATCGGTACTTATGTAACTTTATTTCTGTCTTTGTTTTAATGGGAACTATGCAATTTAATTGTGCTTTTACGGTGGGTTTCTAATTTTCAAAAACCGATTCTCGGATTTGGGTTGTGATGGATAGGTTAGATGTAAGGCGAAAATAGGTAACAGAAGTTAGCGGAAATAATACTGTGGCAACCACACATGAAAATCAAAAGATCGATCAAAAGAATGATTACCTACTGAAACCGAAGAAATTAAATATTTGTGAGTGACTTTTTTAAGTTTGGTCAGTTAAAAATGAGTTAAAAAAACTCATTCCTATCGAGATTTCTAAAACACAAGGACATTTTTAGGAGCCATTTTATATTTCACAACGTTCCGGATATCTTATGTCTGAATTGACGATCCCGAATCAGTCAGAGGTCCCGGCTCTGAATGGAAAACGTGCGCCACGGTGTTCAGCGCGCGATTACACGCAATTAGCACTCTTCCCGCGATTCGCAATGCCCTTGCGAACTGGTGCTTTCAAGTCATACTGTGTGGAGGATAAGCTGCATTTTATAAGCTTTGTGATACAGAAATTATAAATTTTAAGAAATTATAAAATTTCATAAAGGTTTTACATAAGTAGCTACCTAATTAAATCAGTTACAATTCGGAAATTGACAATTTTTGTTTTTACCCAATAACTTACCTATCTACGTAAATCTATTTATAAGTCATTGCTTGAACTCTGAAAAGGGAGTACCAACTTTGCTTTAAAATATAACGAGTCAAAAGCTTTAAAAACGTGATCTACTCACATAACCTACTTTTAAAATTGTCTCAAATTGCAACAGACGCTATAATCGTTAAAACTAGGTACGGATAGTGTCGTTGTTCCATATCCTAATCCTGCGGCCGACGCGGCGGGAAAATGGCGGAAATTGAAAATAAACATTTCATCTGCGCCCTGGCACGCACTGCCCAAATTGACAATACAACCAATTTGCCGCCGCGCACCGACCACCTTTGTATGGGAATTGAAAAATAATATTACTTTTTTCTACCACGCGCACGTGCAATCTCGAAAAAAAAACTATGATTCCTAAACTTTTATTATTTCTACTATGGCCATATTATAGTGTATTTCATAATTCTATACCTCCCGTGGAGTTAGTGATAGATGTTAAAAAACTTCATTTTACAGGAGAGCAAAAACAATATTTAAAAAATTCTGGTTCGCGATCTAAATGTGCTAAGTTAATCTTGAGATTATATTGAGAACTTTCTATGGTAGATAGCGTTGTGTTTCAGAGACAGAGGAACGTGAGTGAGACCATAAAAACAATTTTTTTAATGTATAAATCACCTTCCTTGTATAAATCACTATAATGTTATAACTCGACTTGTATCATTAATTCACAGGATTGAATTCTTTCTTAGCGTAGCTTGACTGCAGTGGGACAGAGGACTCATTAAACGCGGCTCGATAATATTATTACCGCCGTGGCTCGGATGTGTTATCAGTGACAGGAAACCGGCCGATAGAGCGTCGGTGGTACGCTCGCTGATCGTCCATTCATTCAGTTTTTACAAGGAGACCGTTTTGTAAACACGTGTTACGGAGCCGGTCAATTTATTGCGATCGGAAATCCGCGCCGTTTACATAAAATATCCTAATAAAGCGACTCATTAAACTTGATGCATAATGTGCAGTGCTTAATAAGTTCGGTTTCTTGCTACTTTTGTGGAAATTGTTCAGTTTTTTTAAATAGGTGACTATTGTGATAAACCTTTTTTATTTATAATAGAATACATTATTTATTTAACTAAATGTTAAATTAATATTTTCAAAAAGTTCTAAGTAGGCACATATTAACTAATTTAAGACTAGGTAACTAAACGTTGCCGTTTATTATTATTTTAATTATTTGCTTTATGAAGGCAAAATTATGTTTATGTTGTTAATTAATTTTCACATAGAAACACTTAATCGAAATATAGCAACGGCGACCTGCTTCAGAAGAAAATGCAAGTACCTAACTAATTAACTCACCCCCGTTAATTTATTTAAAAAAGTATGCTTTTATTAATAAAATAACATCTATTTCATTATAGCACTTTTAATGATAAAGTCAAGCGGATATCGTTTCCGCCCTCCGTCTGTCTACTTAATTATTGTAAGTTGAAACATAGAAATTGTTTAAACAAGCCACTATTATTTTTAAAATAATTTAAAATAAGTATCTAATAATAACCGCCTCTTTTTCTCATCGGTTATAAACTGGGGCGTAATAAAATAGCGGTAAAATAATATATTTACTTGATAGGTAAAATTTCAGTTAGGTATTATCTTAGGTGTAATGACTTTAGATGCCATAATTTATTATTCAGTCATTTGTACTGAGGTTACATTATTGCAGTACTTGCAGTAGAGATTATAAAATATTACTGATATCTATATTTTTTATAACAGGTACATGCAAATGAGTGTCCTAACATACAGTTGATGCGTATTAACAATTAACTTAATTATATCCATGTAATCACTCAAGAGGCCGTGTAAATTAAAATTAAATGAAATAAGCGTCACTCGATGGTCCGCAAATTAATGAATGTATAATTGAATGACTCCCCACAAATAAAAGCAATTTTCTTACAGCCCTGCCCACAGAAAACGTAATCTAATTAATGGGTCGCATAACTCTGATTAAACTATTTCTGACTTACCTACAATCGCGCGTTAGGATGAGACCACACTCCAACCCCGAATCTCGCTGTATATAATATTGAAATGATCTATTTGTAATTAAAATAATAATAATGTCACCTGTTGTAACGGCGAAAAAGATATCGTGAGGAAATCTGATAGACTTAGTAGTTTCCTTAATGTCATTGCGAAGTTCATCAACCTGCACTGGCCAGCGTGGTGAACTGATATCTCATTCTGCCTGCAGTTGGCCACTCATGGAGAAATGTCACCTTGAAGATGGATAGTGAGCCTATGATCCATCTTCAGTTGTTTCGTCGTTGTTTCGTCGAACGTAGTGTATTTAAAGGAATTCCTTTTTTAATTAACCTAAGTAGTTCTTAGTGTTGTCAATCAGCTGTTGCTTGCGATGTTTTTTCACACAGACGTTTGCTATCGTCCTTTACAGAGACTGCTTTGTTTTTTATAGATATATATTATCTTTTTTATGATAACAACTTAAATAATAAAATTTTACAAGACGTGCTTAAAATATACCCTTGTAAAGTCGGTTACTACGTCGAGTTATAGTATATTGCTTACGACAAATCTGGAGTTCAGGCACTCATCTATTATTTCTCGGAACACAGTGAAAATAGTAATCCTATAAGGAGTGATAAATAAAACATCGAATCCGATACCTTCCGATAGCTATTGTCTAAGCTAATAAATGTTTAATGAGAATTAGGTAAAAGTGGCACTCCCTAGATAGGGAGGATCTTCATTGCATTAGAGAGGGTGACTGCATAATGATAAAACTGACACACGCTCGGAAAGTTAATAATAAACCAATATTCCCTAATGGAAACTCCATTTTATTTTAGTACTATAATACATTTAATTCATTACTGAGGCGTACTCAACAAGAATATTGAATCGAAATAATACTAGAGGAGCACTAAAGTCGATAAGCCAATCAACTAAACGATACAATAATATTATGAATAGATTTAATGTGTTCTTAGACAGTACGAGTAAGTAAGAAGCTCTTATCTCCCGACCAATTTATTAGATTACTTCTGCCAGAAAAACTCGTTCTGTAATGGCTAGATTTACATCTCGATTGAATTTTAATTGACGTAACGAGGGAGTGCACTCCAATAATGGAGTAAGTTAATTATAAAAGGCAATTGATTTAAAAGGAGTGCTGTCGCGGTCGCGGTATGAGTAACAGAAAAAGTTTTCAATTTCACTAAAAGGGACTGGTTTGTGTCTCAGAAGTCTCGTCTGGTTATCGGCTTGTAATGTATGAACTTACTCGCCGCGGCTTTATTTTATAACTCACTTCACGTAATAGGCACCGAGTTACTTTAATTCACTTTGCACCCTCGCGAGGTGTTTGCTAATTAAGTATTGGCAGCTTTAACTACCGTACATTCTTCGAAGCGATGTTACAGCTCGTAGATACTATGAGGATGGAAATTTATCGACATAAATAAGTCCATAAACATGCGTCCAAAATTATCGCGACAACGATTTGGAACATTTTACAACTGCTATCAAAGATTCTTTACGACCGATAGGGATGGTGAATGTATGTCTCATAATTAATTTGAGACGTTTGTTTTATAATGTAATAAAACATCAGCAGTATCGCCTTTGGTAATGTTACGTTGGGCGTTACTCGCATTACGATATCACGCATCGCTTGCGTTCCTTTAGTAGTACCTATTAAGGTTATCTTGTTACACCTACGAATATATTATGATATCTTTACATATAGAAAATTGCATCATTGTAAATTATCACATTTAGGTGGGGAATATTATATCCGGAAATAACATGAGAAATGAAAAATGAATGAGAAATGAATAGTTTGTTGATACTATTAATTACCTATTAATAATTCTAATAAAAATTGCCTTGTACTTATATTATAATTTATTTATTTATTTTAACTATTTATTGTACACACACATAGAAAGAAACAGATAGAACCAATAACAAAAAATAATGTGTTTTTGGAGGAGTTAATTGATTGCCTGAATTCTTCAAATCGGGGTGTGTACGATTTGTCAAATGCCCTTAGTTCCTTAGTTTCCTAGTAAAAATTAGCTTCGAATAAAGGGGTGCACGTATGTTAAAGAGGGTTGTAAAAGGTGAGTTTCACAATCCAAATTGAGTTCGACATCTCAAATAGATAAAGAGATAGCTTTCCGTGATAAAGCAAACTTTATAGTTTTGTTTTTGGCAGTTTTGACGTTTCTTCTATCTACTTATTTGTTCTTAGAGTTGCATCGAACTGAGGTAAAACTTTTAACTTTCTAGACGTATATTCTATCTCAGTGTCACTTACTTCGCGGGTACGGACCTTGTTTAGTAGATAACTCTTGCGGCATTCCCTTTTATGATGTTGGAGGTCGATCGTCTATAAATCGTGTATTGAAATGTAGTTCTTTCAAAAGAATGGTAGCGTGAATCGATTTAACTCCGATGTAATAAACGCTTACGATCACATTTTACGAAGACGTTTCTATTCAAAGATGGCTCGTTTGGAAGACATTGTATGGTTCCTTCAGGACGCCGGTTGACAGGAGACACCTGAAAACAATAAACACGAAATTGCCACAATAATCGGCCCTCATGATCAGCGCAACGACTGTCAGACAATGGAGCAGATTACGCGATAGGGGTTTAACCGAATAGGAGCTAACTCGATTATGTGGCCATCCGTGATTGTGTTTGAGCCTATTAATGTTTGAATTTCGTTATATTATTGCGTCAGGCGGGTGCCGTCAGTAATCCAATATGGCTTTGTATTAACGAAATTTAGGTTCGTGCTCGCGTTTTCCATTAGTTTGCGGACTCGTCCCTTTACGATGTGTTTCATTTAGACATACCAGCTATCGGACGACTTTTAAGGCCCTTAGAATGGCCCTTACATATTCGTGTAGAATTAAGTTGCGAACGACGATGCAATCACTATACAGGATGTCTCGTAATCAGTGGACCAACGAAAAACTGTTAATAGGGGGGACCATTATCTGTCAAAATCACTAAATTTTACCTCCTTGGCCTATTGGTTTAAAAGATATAATAATTTAAACATTACTTAAAAGTTAATTTAAGTACAATAAGCAAGCGTCGTTGTTACAGGTAGATTTGAAGTAAGTGCTCTCTAGCCATACGTTAGTCAGTCAAGATAAGTGATTCCTTTACAACTGTAAAGAGTGATTAAAAACACAAACAAAACTTCCTCGTCTCGATGTAAGATGTTTCGTTTGTATCTCTCGTACACTTAGTAGGTGTGGGAAAATAAACAATGCTTGCATACGTGTAGCACCGGATGTGCAGATTCGCGAGGGTGCGAAGGCAAGGCTCGGCCATCGCTAGATTAAAGAACAACTTAAAAGAAGGCAATCTGCTAAATAAGTGCCGCATGCGTGACACGTTTGAGTGTTTACTCTACTTCGCGAATAAAAGAACTTACAATGTTGGCTTTTAAAAGAACTAAAATTAAATTTAAATTATAATTAAATTGAGTGTTTACTCTACTTCGCGAATAAAAGAACTTACAATGTTGGCTTTAAAAAAATTAAATTATAATCACAATTATGAAAATTATAATAAAAATAATTTTTTAATTACCTCTAATTTTGTTTTTATTTTAATTTTTTTATTCTTTGTTTACAATTTTTATTTTATGGACATAAGAATGTTTGTATAAGGTTTTGTAAACTTTATTAATACCTGCTTTTAAATAATAATTGCGAAATTTTAGATAGATGATGGTAATTAAACAAACGATAAACGTTATTTCATTTACCCATGAAAAATACTAATCTATTCCACCATGCACTGAATAATTTTTTGTCGTATCTGCTTGATACTTTGATGATTGGTAGGTATTTTTCTATGTCTTTGTTTATTTTTCAATTTCTTCGGAATGTAACAATGTAACACATTTTAGACATTATCATTAAGGTTGATGTTACCATAACTTTCTGTATCACTCTCGAACTTCTTTTCATAAATTATTTTTCTCGCAATTCAAACGTGACGAGCCCGATTAAACCGAGGTTGAGCACAGTTTAAGGTAATGGTAGTTGTTTGAATTATTTAGCTTCTCGTCTCGTTACTTTACCGGCGTTTCCGCAGGTGTGGCAATCATATTGTCTCCCACACAGGGAGGCGCGCTACAGATTCTCCCGCACCCTCCTCGCCTCGCTTATTCTTTAATCTCGCTGATGAATTATGATTAGCAGAGTGCACTCAATCCTATTACGGCCGCCTGCTTCAGAATGCTCCTTAGATTTGTTTTAGTTTCATTCGTATACAATAGCACTGCGTAAGTCGTCTTCAGATTTATTGTTCTCTCTTATCTATACATCTAAAAATGTTCAGGACTAAGCTTTTTTACTTGACACGGCGAACTCGAAGCGCATTCGGAACGTGCTTTAAAATTATGCGGTAGCGACACAAAAACCTTTATGGCCCGTACCGAGCCACGTAATAGCTCGCCGTGGGACCACAAACTCCGATTATCCAAACAGAGAGCTCCCGAAACAGTGCTGTGAAATTTTAACGTGTAATTGATTATGAAGTTGGCCACTAATGGGCGAAAATAGTTTCTAATTTGGAGTGTGGCGGCAGCGCGTAATTGGTCTCGGACCGCGTCTGTGTTAATCATTAACGGAGAGGGCCGTGGATGCAGTATTGCAGGTCCCCGGCGGGCCGCGTGGAGCATCCTTCAATTTAGCTCGACTACGCTGCGAGCCGCCGGCCGCCCCTGCGCCGCGTTACACGCTCTCTATTCGAGAGCCTAGTGTACATCGTGTAATAAAAGGTGTATTACCAGATTGTTGCTGAAACTTTTCGCATGCGAAACACTGCCGATGTTGGCGCGCTTTTTAAGCAGTCCGAAAAATTAATACCTGTATTGCACCCTTTTAATTTAAGTACTTTTACGGTTTCAATTGTTACCTTTGCCGCTATTTGCATTGTACTTACGATGGAAGTCGTAAAGTAAGTACGTAAAAGGCCATTTATTTAACGGTACCATTGCCACGGTAAAGGCTTTTCAAATTATACATTTAACAAACAAAAAAAAAACACTGGGCTTCAACCATTCCCCGGCCTGCCATTGGCAATTTAGATATCGTTATCAGTTAAAAACGGACCGATGCGAACTAACTACTGAATGACAGCGGCATGGAATGGCTGTCGTATAGTTTTATTCTCTCCGTTCCACGATTGACGTAAATCCCTAATTCGTGCGTATTGACATTCGAAAGTCAATGCTAATGGAAGGCGTGAGGTTTTTTGCGCCTAATCTCGGTTGGTTGGATTCGTCACGGGTTGTTTTGGAAGTGCTGTGGCGTGTCGCTGTCACCGTTCGCTTGGTTTATTCACGTTAATTATTCACGAAGGCTCGCTTCACGCCCTGTCTACTTGAAAAAAAATTTAGACCATAAAGTTGTTTTATTATTGCCAAAACTGTAAAATAACCATAAAGGTTTCACACGCCTTTATCACCTTTCAACTGCACTTGTATGTATCTTCTTGTATGTGCAATGTGCATGTATTTAACGCAATCTTTGAGCGTAATTTTCGCCAACTCAAAACGTCAACTTAGGCTTAGGCTGAAATTTAAGGGCCAATAACAATAGAATTTTAGTGCCATCGAGATGACGGCAAGAGACCGCTATAGATATGGATGTCTTGGAACTGATCAACGTAGCGTTGCATTTGTCAAGATGCACATTGACTACGTCGGTTTCATGGGGCCATCTGACTTACCTGATACCGTAGGAAGGTACCTAAACAATGTGCGTTTTAATGCTTAAAATACGAGCCACGAGGTATAGGTATCATAATGAAATGCATTCACGTAGGTGTACATTATTTCACACTTCACACAAAGCAATTGGTGATCGATAAATATCTGTCTTCATTTTCCATGAAGTATCTACCTAATTAAAACTTTAAACGTGGCTGTTTGATCAAAATCCAACATTCCTTTTCATATCCATTTATGATGTTATTTTTGGCACCACGTTGGCTTTATATTTTCCAGAAAACTTCAATAATGAAATGAAATAGTTTCATTTAATCATCAATGTTGCACAAGTGGATGGAAATTGACTTGATTCTATTCAATTAAGACAAAACATACCTACTCATAATTTCTTCAGGATTATTATGCAGTGTAGAAATTATAGTTTAACAGAAAATATAGGAAATGTACTTGAAACAATAAACAATATAATAAAATAAAAGAATCAAAATCCGATGTGATGCAGCATGTTCTTCATGTCTCGTATTTCAGGAAAGAGGTTTGGTTTCCAAAGATACTTAAATTGATGATTTAAGATATGTATTAGCAACGCAGCCATGCACGTTCTCAATTAGAGACTCGATTCTACCACAGATTACTAAATGATTCTACTAAGAAATGGTCACCACAGTGCCTGAATACCATTCTTCAAGATGGTGTTTCGACAACTGTAGTAACCACTTAGCATTAGATGGCCTGTAAGCAGTAATAGATTAGACGTTAACGATTTGAGGATAAATATTTTATTATATATTTACTTAATTTATTTTAACGGTCACGCCATGAATCTGAATCATATTTCATCAATGTTTCACCGATGAGGGCCTTTTGAAAATCATAAATGATGACTTTAATTCGGTATTGTGATTCTGGGAAACGTGACGTCGACGCAAATTGACGTAATAGTGTTCGCGGCGTATGAAATTAAGTTAACATTCGTTTACAATTTAACTCCTTTCTGATTGTGCTTACGTCGTTCAAATTTAATCACTGCACATGCACAATTATAATGCAAAATGTTTATGAAGCTTTAAATATCTTTTAAATGTATTTTTGTAAAGAAGTGAAATATTTGATGGTAGGTACGAGTACTTCAATTTCAATTACGAATGGTAAGTGCATGGACGTTTTTAATACGTTATCCATGCGATTACCATTTGTATTCACATCTTTAAATGGATCCTTAAGGCTAAATGCAAGTTAGGCCACAGTATACATAATATCTACACAGTACCATAAAATCTACATATCGCTATTAATGATGTATGATATATGAATAACGGTACATAAATATCCACAGTTCTTTATCATAAATTCAGTCATCGCTCACCCGCAATAGGCTAGCGTGGTGGACTAAGGTCGTTGTGAGAGCAAACTCATAAATGCAACGGTAATGGTTATGGGTAAGAGAAAAATTTATCATCATAGAAAATAAGGCAAGCTCAGTTTGCTCTTTACTTTTATTGTTTAAGTAAATTCCCTTTCTGAGTACTTGAATAAGAAATTCTAAAATTACATAAATAGTAACAATAAGACATATAAAAACTTAGTGAGGCCACGTTATACTACAGCATAAAAGTCAGAGCCATGAAATTTATCGCTGGTAATATTATTCGCAAAAATTAGCACAACTAGTCAAGCGATTAATGAGAACACAACTTGACGTTTCCGAACTATAACAAATTATGTGCCTTAAAATATCAAATAAATGGCAATAAAAACAGTAATTTATTTAGACCGCAGATGAAAAAAACAAGCAATAAAGTCAAGCACGGAGAGCCGTCGTTACGGTTAATTAACACTTTAAATACGAACATTTTTCAATTAAATTTGGCGGCTCCGACCGCACACAGGTGGTGCAACTGTTTATTTCATTATTTGATCCTATCGTAGAGATAAAAATCAGAGTATTAAATCAGTATTTTTTGTGTGTAATTATTGTTTTTACTGGTTCTAAAGTGCTCCATGACGTAGTTATCTAGGTTTTAAACACATTTTATGTAATCATTTATTTGTTTTAAACACTATTCTATTTTTAATTAGTTTATTCAATATTATCGACATCGAAGCCTTATTTCATAAATAGGATTTTAATACATTACAATTGAACGATTATATTTTGGTACTTATTTAAAAGTTAAATATTAAAGTTGTGCTTATTTTCTGGTACAACAGGTATGTCTGTCTGTAACTCATTATCGGGTCTCCGCTCACAATGAGAAGATGTAGGCTTTAGTCCACCACGTTGGCTTTATATGTACTTAGATACAATAGGCATGATGACAGTAATCAAGTATCGCCAAAATATTTATCTGATCTAATGAAATAGGATTCAAAGATTTTGAAACATGTATTTATTCTCTTATTAATGTCGAGATTAATAATTTATTTGTTAAAATAAATCTACAAAATACAACAATCCGCCATGATAGCTAAAACACCCATCAGATCGAATTACGTCAAATTACGTCACGTCTTAGTTAACGTCATTTTTTTCGTAAGCATATTATACGCGATCTGGCATTTTTTACTGAGCCGTGGCGAAATACAGACGCCATGACACGGGCGAGCGTTTTGGAATGAATTTGAAACTTAAAATTTAAATGTACTTTTATTACACAAAAACCTTAATTTTCTACAAAAATATGATATATTTTAGACATAATAGAAACTTCTGAATATCATAGAAGAGTTTTTGAAAATTAGTCATCATGCCTATTGTTTTACGAGTACTTAGGTATAAAACACAAAAACCAAGATAGTTTTTCATTGTACTGAATATTCTATGTTGTCCCTCAGTGCGAGAGGCGGACGCCGCAGCACGCGAGCGGCAGTCCCGGGCTCGGCTCACACATGTTGGCCATGGAAGTGGCCAAGGAGGCGCGTGCATCTCCCCTGCCGCCCAACACCCAGGCCTCCACCGCGGCGCCCGCACAGCCGACGCAACCCCAGGTGAGATACAACACATTAGTGGTTTATGGTTGGTAGATCGTCCAGGGTTGGGCTGGCACAATGTTGGCCATGGAGGTGGCCAAGGAGACGCGTGCTTCCTTTCCGTGCGCTTGCCGCCTAGCACCCAGGCCTCCACCACGGCGCCCGCGCAACCTACGACGCTACCCCAGACAAAATACAACACATTTGTTGTTTATTGGTAGTGTGGTATCTTTCGCCATTCGTCAAGACTCCATCAGTCACAAGTATCGTGAATCACGCTATCGAAGTTTTGTACATCGCTGGCGAAACTTCGGGATGACGTACGCGGAGCACCGACGTTCCCCATGTATCGCCTAACCTAACGATCATTAAATACTGAGCGAACTCCCCATGTATACAGTGCAAAGAAAACCTCCAAATAACACTACGCGCGCCACCTCGGGAACCATGTAACTATATTTTTTCATCTAATCATAGCCCAAGATATTAGTCGACTTTAACACTTTATTATATCTACATATATAGGTACCTACTATATAAAATCTTCATTTCAGATATGCGCGGGTTGCAGCAAGGTGATCACGGAGCGGTACCTGCTGAAGGCCCTGGACCAGCTGTGGCACGAGGACTGCCTCAAGTGCGGCTGCTGTGATTGCCGGCTCGGCGAAGTCGGCCACACGCTCTACACTAGAGCTAACCTTATCCTGTGCAAACGGGATTACTTGAGGTGAGTTGTTAATTAATATATCAAAGGTATAAAAAATAAATATAAAAAAAATTTCCGCCATCCTATGTCGGACGTCATGTTGGATTTAAAATGACGTCATGTAGTTAATCATGCATTGTCAATTGTCATCCAAACGAAACAAACTGCTTTAAAATTCAGTTGCAAGATTTGTCCCAAACATACACACATTTTACATCATCATGTTAGCTTATACTAGTATCTTAAAGAAGTGCTCACAGCTAATCCTATTGTCCACAGGCTTTTCGGTAACACTGGTTACTGTGCCGCCTGCAACAAAGTGATCCCAGCGTTTGAGATGGTGATGCGAGCGCGAAGCAACGTTTACCATCTGGAATGCTTCGCGTGCCAACAATGTAACCATAGGTAAGTTCCAAAATAATATTAATAATAAGGTTTTATATGTTTTGGTGTTAGTATTAACGTGTTTCTTCCTTAAATACTCTGGACCTTAAACAAATTTAAATACGAAACATAGGTACGTTTTACCTGTATTAATTAGTAGTGAGCAAAAAAATAAGTGAAGCCCTATTAGTTTTATCGTACATAAGTCCTTGACATAATATCGCAAGGGCTCAGCCAAGTTATGCAACAGCAAATTGCAAATTAGTTTACAATAGGTACATACCTAGTAATCCCTTAAAATATCTTTTTGTTTCGGCGAGGATAAGGAAAACAGGGATATTTGTACAATATATTTTGTAAAGGGGCTTGATATTTTAAATTAATATTATTATGTTGATTATTATTTTATAGATTTAGGGATTAATATGAAAAACAAAGTTTTCTATTAAAACTTTAGTTCCTATTTATATTTTAAATTCCTTTATTAATACTGTCCACCAACCCGCACTAGGCCAGCGTGGCCTACTACTACGTGGCCAGCGTGGACTAAGGCCTACATCCTTCTCATTGTGCTAGGAGACCTGACCCTGTCAGGTCATTAATGAGGTCCTGCCAATTAATACTGTACCAGTTACTCTTACCTAAGTGGATGAATATTGACTACTTTTTTGGTTGAATGATAGTCAATTCCTCTGAATCAGAATTTCTGGGTAATCTTGATTCCGATCATTTCCCCGCTATGCCTACATATGTATTTCAAACAACCCACAATAATGAAATTTTCTGGCCTGTCATGGAACGGAAATGGAACTGGCATGCCAGGAAAAGACTATATTGGATCCATCGGTCCATCATATAAGCATAAGCATATACCTAAGAACAGTAACAATTATCTAAAGGAGTGATTTAAACAAGTTTCTTTGAAGGAGCAGAGTTCAATTTTGTAGTCAAGTAAGCATGTACGAATAAAAATGAAAAATGTATTTAATACGATACACACACATATGTACAAAAAAGTACGTTTAAACTACGTTTAGGTAAATATGGTCTTTTAAATTTCAAAAGCTTTAGACCGGTAGATTTGACGTATATAAAGTAAGTTAAGTCCCATCTATTCGAAAAGTACGACTTTGCTCCCCTTTAAGTGCGCCCAAAGTTGGTGTTTTCTATAAGAAACTTTTTAGCGGGCAGGAATGAGTTTTTCCTCCCTCTATATAAGTTCCAAATTCAAAAAGTGTGCGGAAAAGTTAATTGCCGCGAACATCTTAGTGTTCAGCGCCAAAGAAATCGAACGCAAATATTGTTTGAATAAAGACGAAGGAATTACAGAACTACAGCCCGCGTTTTGTTTTTACGGATTGTTAGAAATGATCCAGATTTCGACGTTATTACAAACACGCAGAATATAAAACCTACAACAATCTCGATTCCTAATAAAACTGTAAGTAACAAAAATTTTCATAATTGCGTAAATGTCTTAAATGTAAATATAACTTTTTAGATGTTTTATTATCAGATACTATTTAATTTCAATTTAGTTGTTACTCTATGTTTTATTACATAATAATATTACAATAGAATATGAGGCCCCTTTCATTTTCTCATAGATGGTGATGAAAAGTAGAGTGTATCACCCGGGACAAAATATATTTTTGGCTGGGGCGTCGTACTTTGAATCCGTCGCTACGTTCAGGATTCTACTAAAGAAACCGTCGCTACGCTCGGGATTCTACTCTAGGATCCCTCACTTCGTTCTGGATTCAAAAAACGCCCTCGCCGTAAAAATATCATTTTGCTCCCTTGTCATACTATTCTACAATACAATCTACTATTACTTGTGTTGATTCTATTGAGGATATTTGTTTTTTAGGGATGTACTTGTAGTTTATAGTCATTTTAAGCTCTAGAGACAGTTTGTAGTTTAAAAATAAAAAGCCTTAAAGTTATTACCGCGTGAAAGAGAATGTTGGGATTTATAAAACTTGTCTACTGCGCTTTAGGGTGGGCGTAATTGAAAACTTTGTAAATATAAGCACTTCAATAATATGTATATGATTGGGACCTCCTGATATGTATGGCGAAAAGGCTACAATACAAAGCCTTTACGCGTGCCTAAGATCTGGGTCCTATTGCGTTCAAATGCGTTTAGTTTTTGTTGTCTGTTTGTATATTGTTGACTGTAATAAATAAATAAATATTAACTGTGAAGCAGTTTGAATGACAAATTAATAAGTACTTACCTACCTATACTAAAATACGAATTCTTCCTACTCTGATTAGGAGTCTTACATGGTTCAGTTAATTTACGAAGCGAATAAAAGTATAAAGCTTTAACTATAAAAACATAATACATATTAAGATACAGAATCATGTAGACCTCATGTACTTTCTCATTATTTTTCTCTTTTAAAATAAACGTTTCCGCGAAGCATGTCTAGGAAATTTACCCATAGTTTCTAAAATTATATCGAGAAATAATATTAAGCTCTAGTGTCCGTTTAAAATTCATAAAGCGCTCCAGTTGTATGTATGTATGTGAGCGTATAAGAGTTTTGTCGGCATTTGTAAACAGGTAAACGGCACTTGATTTCCCTGGCGCGCCCTCCACTGTCGAGCACTGAGCGATGATTCAGCGAACTGTAACAAGAGGATATCAGAACTAGTTTGCTGAAGTGAAAAATGATTTTCAGATTCAGTTTATTTGGTAGGTTTTCTGAATCTAAAATTTACAGTGCTTCGTTTTATTGTACAAGAGGAAGAGGTTTCAGGATCGAGTTAAATCTAGTGGTATTTAGCTACGAAAGTAAAAGCGGCTGAATACCTACCTACCTATGTATAAAAAATACGTCAAATTTCCTATGATGTAGGTAATCTTTTGGTATTAAGATTATCGCCGTTTTCGTATGTATAATAGTTTTATATTGAAATATGCTTGAAATACAGAATTCTGAGATAGAAAGATGTAATGTAATAAGTTTCTTTTGGTAATGTTTGTTATTTCAAATCGTTAACATTTTCTCCTTAATAGCAGATTAAACTACACAACATAAAAGGTACAAAAGGACATCTAAACTTTTCCTTGACACAAGTAAGACAGTTTCATTCGATAAACATAAGGGTTTGAAAGTTTGAAATAAGATTGCACGCGCGAAAGAGCAATCTTCGCCGGACTGCGTCCGCTTAAATAATAGAAAAGTCGCGAGATTGGCGCCACTCTGAATGGTTTATACGTCACTTGTGGACCTTTCCCGTGTTAGTATAGCCAATTGTATATTCATTCGAGTGTTCTTTCATTTCATGCACTATTTGGACACTTATTCTCGTAGGAATTGAAAAAATAAAACAAAATAATAAAGAAACTACTCGTATTTGCCTAAATTTAAGTTACGTTTGACTAGCGCATCTGTTTCGGTTCAGCAATAATTGAAGAAATCACAAGCCGAAGTAGACAGAACAATTCGTATACATATTTGAATTGAAGAGTTACCTATCTAATATTAATATACTTATATTATTAATAACATTTGGATAAATAAATTATTAATTAATTATTATGCAAATATTACTTACAATAGATACAATTTCAATTCATTCCAAAAAGGGTGGTTGGTTTTTTTTGCAGTTTAACTTTATTTGTTTTTAGCTTTCGACAAAAAATGCACTTAAAACTTTATGCACTTGAATGTACTTATCCACTGCAAGTTAAACCAAGATTATATAAACGTTAAATTTAATGGACGGGTTAACTCGACTGTTTTCTCGCACCATTAGTCAAAATATGTTAAGTAGAAATAATACGGTCAACTAATAGAAGTCACAAGTTCAGCCACGCCAATTCCGGGAGCGTGAGATCGGCCGCACGGGCTTCCTGCTGCCGAAGCATCGAAGCACAGAAGCGCCGAAGCCAAAGCCCGCGGCAGATTGCTACTAAATTATTTAGCCGTTTAGCGATATTCGCCCGATATCGCCGCCCGCCGCTCCGATCGGACACACCGCAAATTGGATTCAGATTTCTGCTGCCGTGGAAATTGATTTATACCTGATATTATAATAGTCAACGCTACATATTGTTAAGGAAACATGAGATATCAATCACGAAAATTTGGTATATCGTAATATACCCATATGTTTTTTCCATGTAGGTAATTAAAACGTTACTTAAACTGCTGGTAAAGATGTATGGATTCATTCGTTACTTTTAATTAAATATTTATTTGTCTCAAGTATCCTCAAATTCAGGCAACTTGACCAG
This sequence comes from Erynnis tages, assembly GCA_905147235.1. Lineage (NCBI taxonomy): Eukaryota > Metazoa > Arthropoda > Insecta > Lepidoptera > Hesperiidae > Erynnis > Erynnis tages. The sequence continues at coordinate 6,974,642 of LR990077.1, read as the reverse complement.
TGTTGTGAGCTAGTAGACCTTGAATTTAAAAGCTAAAATCTTAGTTAGAGTTATTACTTATTTATTGAAAATTTACCTGTAGGTACCTATTTATTTTTTTATTAATAATGATTATCCTCATATTTCAACACACGTTAGCAGCATCAAGCAAACGTTAAGCAGGCAAAATGAGCTAGCAATTTTCAATCACCTATATTTAAGCCAGCGTAATTCAACGTTCAATCCTCCAAATGATTTCATTTTATGAGTGAGGAAAAACAGAAGACACGTCCGGTACGTAAAACGTCAAACTTCGTGTCGTCGACGCGACACAATGGCGCGTCGCACAAAGCTTAACTTGCACCCAGTCATTAAAATTTCGTTCTACATCTTTTCCATTACGCGACTGCAGACAAAAAATAGCAAAATAAAAAAGGACAACCCCCAAAAACAAAAGTCGAGGACGGAGAGAACAGGAAATAAAGTTAATTAAGAGCGGCGAAATCGACTGAGTTGCGGTGGAAATTGGCCCCTTAAAAAAGAGACATTTGTAGCCGAGCTATTGCGCTTAATTTTTGTGACAAGTGAAACAAAAGAGTTGGCAGGGTGGGCAGCACGGGGGTGCAGGAAGACGTGGGGGGAGGCTAGGGGAGATAAGGTTTGGTGTTATCACCGCCGCTTCCGGGCGGCCAGTGGCGAGTCGAAGGCGATACCTTTTGTTTTGCCACATTGAGGGATGCGCGCTTGCGTGACGTTATCGCGGTGCCTTCTTCCACTTGACCTTTCCACCCGTGATAGTAAATTTTATTTCTTAGACATTTCTGGCTACCTTCCGATTTTTACCCCATAGCGATCGTAGATGCACGATAACATCTTACAGAACAGGTGAACGGCCTTTAGACAAATAAACTCAATACTAGCTGAAAGCTTAGAAAACGGTAACTCAATTTGCACGGGCATCCTTAATAATGCGTGGGTGCATTATCGGCTGTATTACCGGAGCCTTGTACGGGTAATCACTAATTGGATCTTCCTACACCCTGTTCACTGTAAATGCAACTGACTCCGGTAGTGAGCATTCTCGGGAATCCCTATTTTAATTATAGCCTAACGTAACCCAATCGTACCTTATACCTGGGAAGTTAATTTTAAAATAAAAATAATACCAAGATTTTAATTTACTATTAACTTTAAATGATTGATGGTATATATATATTTAATATATTGCAGTGTAATTTAATGAAAGTTTTTTAGTATTAATCGAAACAATGGTGTTCATGGCCACTAAAGGAATGATAATATCTAGTAATTGAAATTTTCCAACTGAAATGCTTCATCTAAATGCTATATATTTTATATGCATTCCATCTGTTATTTCGTAAGCTATTTACCTAATATTGCGATTTTACGAATATTTGAGCAGTAGTAGTGAGTGCGGGTCGCTTAGTACATGGTGAGTGCGGTATCTTATATGCAGTGCGTAATTACACAAATGGATAGCAAGAGGCTTTACTTGTAGGTAATATTTTACCCACACTCCGTAAAATGGTTGTAACAAATCCTAAGCGCAAATGATGTTGTGAACAGGTTCTGCGTGGGTGACCGCTTCTACTTGTGCGAGAACAAGATCCTCTGCGAGTACGACTACGAGGAGCGGCTGGTGTTCGCCAACATGGCCTACAACCCCCCTCCCCTGGCGCACATCAAGCGGCAGACCACACATCTGCCCCCTCCTCCGGTAACCGTAACTGTCTGCACTTACCTTTGTCAAATTCCTAGCTTAAACATAGGTTAGCATACAGTAAATAGTGGAACAATTAAAAGTATTAAGTGACAATGTATACTAAATTAGGAATTGATCTCAAAGTTGCCCCAAAACATTTTTGATCGTAAATAGATGTTTGATGTTTTGTAAGATCAAAGATCTTTTCTTTAAGATATGTATATGGACGTGCAGCAAGTACCTACATTTCAATTAAAGCTATACTTCCCCAGGACGAAGATTAGTGTGATTAAGATTACATTACGGTGACGTCACCGGCTACGTACTTATCCCAACAATTTGTATTGAAACTGTCAAATTAGCCATGTTGCCAAGTCGTAGCCAAGTGTCATAAATATTTTAACGATTTGTTTGGATACAGTCGTTGGCTACGTCGTCATGGCGTTCCAGCGAGGAATGGCTCTAACCAATAATATGTACTTGCTGTACGTCTATATATCGTGAAGAAGAGATGTTGCTGTGCACATAGATTGATGATGATCAGTCTAATGTGGTCACGCTCATCGGTATGGAAAATATAGCAATCTCTATTTATTTTTCTGGGATCCCCTTGCTGTTCAATGCTACATTCTATTCACGTCTAACAATAGATTCCTTTTCCAGCAATCAAGCAACAGCATGGGCGCGCTGATGAACGGCTCGAGCCGCGCCGGCGACCTCAACAACAACATGTCGGGCGCCGCCGCCGCGCCGTTCGCCGCGCCGCCGCACCTCAAGCCGCTCGGCCTCTCCGCTTCCAGCTGAAACTACCGCGCTTGAGACGCGCCCCATCCCTACGCCAAGTACCGGCACTAAGCCTGCAGGCACGAGACCAGCGGCCGAGCGCGCGAACGTTGTCAGTTATATCGCAGCCATGTATACAATGTGTTCGGCTTCGAACTAGCGATAATTTAAGGACATAAAATAATTAATAAGAATTTATGTTTGGTACGATCCAGTTTTTCTAGCAATGCCAACCTGACAGCGCCTGATGGTTTCACTGTGTGCGCGATTGAATCGGCCACGTTACGTTACGTACATGTGAACAGAGCTTAATCGCGCCGGGTCTCTTCGTTCCGCTACCGCCATCGCTTGGCCATCGCCGATCTCGTGGCCGCATGCTAAAATCCTGATGTGCAACTGTTATGTGAATCTCGTGTGCTGGGTATGGACTTTGACGTTTTTGGATAGGGTATGTGGATGCGCGATCTACTTGGATTTCTCACGACACGTCAATTGTTACAGGCGATTGATATGAAGTGCTTTTATTATCGCGCAATTATGTGATTCAATAGACTTTTCTGAAGTAGAGTTTAACTAATGATCGGTTAGTGAACTCATTGTTTAATGTTGTTTGTCGAATAATCGCGTGACATATATTATTATCCTCGATTTAAATGAATATTTGAATTTGGACATTTAAAAAACTTGCGATTTTTGCAAAGTAGAGTTCTATATATGAATCTCGATTTGTTGACATACTCGTATAACAAAATTATTACCTATTGCTTGCTCTCTGTGCAGATTTTATAAAAGCAAACTGGGATGTTTTTTTACTTCTTTGGGTGTATATTTCTGTCTATGTATAAAATAAACGTTTATCGAGTTACTCTTGCCAAAAATATGATTTTTGAATACAATAATAAAAATATTTATAAAGTCCACGATAAACGTATCTGATTTGGTAGAATTAAAGTGCTTATTTCTTCTAATTAATTTATGACTATTACGCCCTTTTTCTCTGCAACAGTTAAAGTCGTTGTCCTCTAAACATAATAAGTGTTATGTAATAAGTGTGTAGTGATTACGCAAAATAAATGCCAAATCGTACTATTATATTATTATGTTATATGTAATAGAAGTTCTCATTTTCATTATTTAATACCTTACCTTGTATTTCAAATAAAATAACGGTAACTATGTATTTGAATATTTAAAATTTAGTTGTAATCCCGGAAGGTGATCTCATGACAATTTTGCTTAGCTAGGATAATGAATGATAGACATTAAATTGATGATATTGTTGAGGAAAGGATTTGGGTTAAAGACTGCTGCTGTCTTGAGGATAGATAGAGGTACGGCATTGTTACTTGTACTCGTAACAACTTAATGCGAATAAAAATAAATGTAGAGTGTTTTACAGTAAAGACTTGTGATCTAATAATTATGATACACAGACGATGATTTCTTGTTTATGGGTGATGCAAATGTTACCCGAAAATGTGGCTTCATGGAAGAATAAGATTGTAGGTATGAATTACCAAAACTGAAGCATACTTATATCATTTAAAAAGTAAATAAAATATATTTAATACAGGATAAACAACATTTTTGAGCAGAATTGCGCTTTTGTTAATGAATATTCGTTCTAAAAACATTAAATTGAGATCATATTGGTTCCAGTTACTTATCTTAATATATCGGCCATTACGGCCAAACCCATCAGAAATCATCGTAGTGTAATCGGATTTAATGTAAATAGCTTAACGATGTTCGTCTTTATTTTTAAATTTATATTTTTATTATTCAAGCGAATAAAATAGCGATCAAATGAATCTTTTTATATTTTATTTTAATTGTACTTGATTGGCTTGGCCATAAGTGGAATTAATTTCTTATTAATGAACCTTCCACTTTGTTGTTTTGTTTTATATATCTATGATGTATATTGCTGTTAAGTTTATAATTAATAGACGTTGTTGTAGGTAATATTTGTATTATTTGTGTAAATACAGTAATTATTAATGTAAGTAGACGATTGTATCTAATGATTGATAGTAATTATACCTAAAGTGGTAAACATTAAATATCTTAAATATAGTTAAATATGTAAAATGCATGTTAATTAAATTTTAATGATTCATGTTTACAGATAGTTCAAATTAGTTTTTAACATATTGGAAGTTTCATTGTCTTATTTCTATGTGAGCATTTAATGAAAAGAAAACAATTAATGCATTCCTATCGAATTAAGGAGATGTTACTGCTGCGAGTTATGTCGCATTTGTATATAACCACATGAATATGTCAGGTTCTCTTTTAACCAATGATTTGACCAAAGATGTAGTTCATTAAAGCCTTGTTCAAGATACAAAATTTCTTTTATTTATCAACCAACTCCTATGTTTCAACACTATGGTTAATTTCTAAAATACACAGACGAATATTGACGACTACAGCATGCCTATGGACCTACATAAGGTCATTTCTAATTGTGTAACCATTTCATTCATTCTGGGGGTAAGGACAGGAACTGATGGATGAAGTGACACACCACAGACATCACCTCATACATAACGATGAAGTTGAGATGGATTTGTTACTCCCGCTTTGATTACTAAACTTACCTTACTTCAATTTACTAACTCCTGTTCCTCCTACTCTATTTTTAGTATTGCTTAGTATTTTTTATGAGTAAAGATATTCCTACTATCCTGTTCGGCTACATCATTGGTTTATTAAATCAAATGATTTGAATAATTGCAAAATGAAACAATATGCGGGCCCTAGCCCGTATTCCTCATAAACAACATACTTTGAGGGATTATTTGTACCTACTCGAATACTAAAAAAGCGTTTCTCGATTTTATGTTTTATTATCTATTTGTCTTTTATCTATATCGCTTCGACTATCTCAGTCATGAGGGAGAAGGGTAGGTATCTACTAAAAGAATTGTCCTTGAGAGATATCGATTAATATGCAGACAAAGGCACTGGTCATTGTACGGTAATAAATTTACATGTGCATGCATCGAAAAGCAGTGACAAAGATATTAACCGAGTTTTGTTATTAAAAATGCGGTAATCAAAGGCATAATATGACAATTAATACATGAAAAACCCAGCATCAAAATCAATTAGAAAGGAAATTTTAACGTTAACAACGTTTATAAGTGCTTCTAAGTACCTTAAAAATGTTTAAAATTACCGATTTGATGTTTTTTTTTTTAAACTGATCGGGTAAATAGGCAGTTGACCTGATGGGAGGTAGTCGCCGTCGACTACTGACAGCACTAGAGGTGTTGCCAGTATGTATGTTACCGGCTTTGAAGGAGAACTTTTGCTTCTCGAGAGTTATTGATAAGATACCTAACCATTTTAGACAATTTTGGTATAATAATGGGTACCTAACCTAGTTACCTAAATTTTTATTGATGTTTTAAACTCTAACGAAAATACTACCGTATAAGATCAGTGTGACATGTCGGGCTTGACTGCCGGAAGAAGAAACAAATACGATCAATACAATAAAGATGAAAATGATGTGCCCAGTTACGGATGTCAACGGAAATTTGAAAAGGTCGATGGTTGATAGTGTCGAGGGAACCGTGAGTGATTCTCGCGAAGGCGAACGACTTATTCATTCATTAAGGGTTCATTTATTCCTTCTGATACTACTAAGATACAGGTCTTTAAGTATTTTCCCTCTTTTGATGTTAATTTACAAGGGAGAGATGCGTTAAGAGAAAAAAATGCCCTAGCTTCCGTTTCTCCCCTGCAGTCATTTTTGTCACAATCCACGGTGATGAAATTGCTATCAATGCAGTCTTAATTCCAGTGCTAACAACCCTTTCTAGTCAACCTCGACTCAAGCAACTGTCAAGTGCTTTAGTATTAGTATGGAAAATTTGAATGACTCTACCCCGGGCATGAATAGGTACTATCCTTAATGTATTCGTGGGGTAAACGTGAAACGCTCACGTATGGGAAAGAGATCGCATCTGTACGTCTTCCCATACTACTGGCTCAGGTTAACGGTACGATAACTTTGACGATAGTGTTCATGCTCGGGGCACTGACTGAAACGTATAGCTGGCCCTGTATAGTATCCAAATAAAGTGTATGAAATTCAATAAAGAGCTTACAAATAGAGGAGTGACGCGCGAACAAACCTTTGCAGTGAGCGTTCTCGAGCGTGACCGACACAATGAGGCGCGTGAAAAATGGCACCGGCCGACGCGACGGCCCACAAATCAAAACTGTAAAACGGTTCGGAAAAAAATTGAAAATAAAAGAGAAAACAGCGTAGGAAGCCGAGCGCACACCACTGATGGCTTCTTGCAATAATTTCCGTTTTCAATGAACGCGTTTTTCTTTTTCTTATCACCGGACGAACTAGGATGGTTGGGAATAAATTGAAATACAAAATTGATTGTTGACTTTTCCCCGCCGCTTTATTACTGTCATAAATAGGAAAGAGATTGAAAATTGCCTACAGTCGCGCCGACGGATTCAAGATTCCGGCATTCATTGATTGATAAGATTTTTTGTTATGCATGATTTATTTCCTGTAATTTTCGTTCTTTATGATTTTTGTATAACTTTTAGTTACTTAATAAAAAGCCAATCTCTCCTTAGTCTAAATAGTAGGTAATTCTTGATGTTTGTTTTCCATTAGATACTCGTATACTACCTATAGGATAGATTTTACGCCTTCATCAGTTCAATCTATTTACTTATTTTTTATTATAGGAAGTTGAGCAAAACAAAAATCATAACCATGGATTTTTAACTTTGTTCTTCATAATTAAACAAGCTATTATTTTAACGAGATCTCCCCCATTTACACTTCTTCGGACGGTCAGAATGAGTTAACGACAGTTGTCAGTTCTTTCACCCTCGAGCCCGTGATCCAACGATGAAAATGATGACCATATCATGACCAAATAAACAAGACCCCCAAGAAAACACTGCTCCTTAACATTTTGAATGAAGGAGGGTGACGCAAAATGCCTTCTTTAACTGGTGCCAGGAGAAATCCCATTGTCCCTATTTTTCTTGTTTTAATTACTAAAAGTTTTATGAACTGCCTATTCATTTTTATGAGATTGTTGAATTAATTATTCTTTTTGTTTAACATTTTGCTACGGTACTGCGAATGTTCAAGATATTATTACTTAGGATTTATTGGACTTAACAAATTTATTCGTTTCTCTTACACCAAACATTTTTGAAGATAGATTAGGTACAAATTACCCATTTTTAAAGAAATCAGTCAGAAATCAGAAATGGGGATTGATCAACAACACTACGACAAAAAATAAACGCAAACGTGACATTGCTATTTATAGACTAGCAGGCGAATAGTTTTTTAGGATGTTACCACAAGGTTACTATAACATTATTAATACAATCATTAATATAAATTATTATCGAATTTAGTAATCCTCAAGATAAGTTAGTCCAAATCGACCATTCACACGGCTGCTGAATATCAAAATACTTTTCGAAGAATATCAGGCTGAATTCTCATTCAATTTGGCGAGTCTGCTGTTAGTAGATTTAACTTTAAAATATGCATAACAGTTTTCCAATGCGATCCCTTTCGGAATTTAAACACACTGAATCGTATTAAGATACATTTCAATTCCACAACGCTTCGGAAGTTTGGAAGAAAATTCACTTGAAGACGATATTTTTCACACTGTTCTGTACGTTCAAATTTGATAAAAAGAAAGTCGAGAAGAAGAGTTAATAATAATCCAAATAAGGTTTACACAATACATGTTATACATTTTTTAAATTATTTTATGGCTACCTACTGTATGTTATTTATACACGTATATAATATACCTAATATAGATAAGTTTTAGAACACCAAAATGAAGGTGTACACGATTCTGGTTATCCGATCATTCCGAGATTGACCCCTTCAGTTTTGAGTTTTGCTTCACTCGCGTGCTGATCATTGATTAACCGAGTGATCATTATTCAAATTTAATATTTTTTAGTTTAAGTTGTTACGAATTTTCGCGAGTTTTAAGCAAATATTTAAGTAGTTGTGCAAGGCTTCCTTCAATACGGTCTGGAAACTTGATAATGCTATTAGAGAAAACTGTGGAGGCGTTAAGCTTGCAACCTTACTTAATTCTACTTATTCATGAAACTTTGACGCAGTGGCGCTTCCGCCTTCTGAACATCTTGTCTAGTGTATTTAGTGTTATGGTTAGCAATCATTATTAAAAAAACGCGGTTGCTAGTCGAAGCCTAAGGAGAATTCTTGTTACACCCATTTTTGCACTCGCGATCCCCTAGTGTTGCTCGTGTATACGCGATGATGACCATATATTTACCGCGTGGCTGGTATACTTTTTGCTGGTTTAACACAAAAATGAAATTTCACTCATTGAAAGCTACATTATCTACAACAAAAGTGGCACCCAAACTGTAATTGGGTTATCCATACCTGCCTTACGGTACGTTATTGAAACCGACTATTAGTCAATCAACCTTCTTAATGTAAGAGTAAGTATTATAAGTAAGATTTGAGTAAGAAGAAATAAAATAAAAACTGTTTAAAGTCAAAGGCAAATTAAGGAAAAATTTAATTAACATTTGAATCAATACGAACAGTAAATTTTATAGTTGCGTTAGAACTACAGAGTATCTTGAATTAAATCATTAACAATATTGAGCTAAAAATACATGAAGAAAATAAAACTTCAAAAAATTTGTTAAGAAACCTGGCATGCTTGTAACTAAACTCGAAGCACCATTGTGCCCTTTCTTTTTTATCCCATGACGCTGAGCTTCTACGTTTGTCTTTCTTTCCACTTTCTCAGAATCTTCAGCCTCGGGTAACCTTTTGTTATCTACAAGCTTTTCTTTTGGCCAATTGGGATTAGATTCGGTAATCCTTGTAGACTTTTCAACGTTTTCAGTAATTGCTACAGGCGTGACCTTCGTCGTTGTAGTTGTTTCTACCGTAGTTGACATTGTTGGTGTAGGTGTTACATACTCTTTCGCAGTACTCTCTTTTATAGTTTCTGACAAATCCAAGTGTTCTTCATCGCTAGTGTCTTCATTCGACTGTTCCATTTCAATAATCTTTGCGGTTGTTGTTACTATATCTTTGGTTGTTGACGTGGATGAGGGGTTAATTATATCTTTATCGATAACATCACATATATTTAAGCATAACTGAATCTGATACTTTTCCTCCACGCCACATGATATGAAGTCATCCCACATTGAAACGCTTTGGTATAGATATGGTTGCTTGCAGTTGCTGCCAATGTAAGTTTGTATGCCGATGACATCTCCATCACATATTAAGGGTCCGCCGCTATTACTCTAGAAATAACAATAAATAAATAATAAACAATTTCAGACTTGAAGCTAGTTCCGGTGTTTGGATTATGAGTGCCAAAGAACAAGAAGAACCAGAAAAAGACGAACCAAAAGAGATTTTCTTAATTTTGAAGCGTCCATATCCACTTACTTCTGGTCAAGCTTGAATGTCGTCTTAAACCGACACTGACAAACTAACATGGAGGTGACTTCACAGTTGTATATGTATTGGTATACAATAAGATTGTATATGTATTGTATATGTATGGATTACCTGTAAAACACTAGCAACCTCGCAGCACTAGGTAGCTAACACCATAAGCAACAACTTTTGTTCTACGACTTTTGGTAATTTGTTAATTTTTAATTTCATACAAAAATATTTATTAATTTAATGTCCCGCTTGAATGTTTGTAACTCTACGCGCATCGCAAAGATTACGCAAATTAACCAGTGCGAAGCGTCCCCCGCTTCAGGGGGGGAGGTGCAGCGCTACCGCCTTTGATTGAACTTGACCTATTCGCCCGCCAGTCGACCGTGGGTCATGCGAGCAGTCATGAATGAAACATACTTTCGTAGACTTACAAAATTGTCACAACAGTGCAACAAAAACTTGTTTAACCATTTATTTTTTATGTATTGAGTTATGCTCGTACTCATAGAACAAAAGTTGTTGCTTATGGTGTTAGCTACCTAGTGCTGCGAGGTTGCTAGTATTTTACAGGTAAATACAGGATTTAAAAAAATATCACAAGTTATTAATTTTATAATGCCAGTAAATAATATCGAAATATTATGACTTTAAAAAGGATTTTTTAACTTACATAACAAAAGTCGGGATCGTATACAAGGTTTTTATTTTCATCGCTGTCACTGGCGCAGAACATGGTTTCTTTTCGGAAATTAACTCCACAGTTTTCTTTCGATGATGGCAACAATTCCACAGATAATTGCATCAGCAACTTTTCTTCGCTTGAGTTTTTATACCTCTTCTGAAAACAAGTACAATTTAAAACAAATATAAATATGCAGACAGTTATGTTATAATAAATAGTAGATACATAAGTGTTACAAATCTTTACTTGGGTGTCTGTTAGACTGCAAAAATTGAGGCTAAAAAATTACGAATCTCCAAATTTTTGTTTCAGATAATTATTATAGAGTTAGATACAAAAGAACAGTACCTACCATATTAACAAAATGTGCAATATGAAACTCATTTTCAAAATCTTACTGTTGGGCATGATAGATATATGGCCGGTTTCAGTAATTGATCTTTGGATCGATCTTAGGATTTTGAAGTTTGGTTGAAAGACAACATCTAACATTTTAAATTAACAATTAACATGTTGCATCTTCATTCTCTTTCTAAAGCGCTGGGTCTTCGGTATGGAATAAAGTAAGCTCGAAGTCAGTATTCTATAAATAAACGTATAAATAAAAATTATACATTAAAATTTTACCGCATAGACCAAGACAAAACAAGTCTTATCCATGTAATCACGCTTGGCTGCCAATGTGGCCGTGGTCACTGCAACGGTCATGTTGAATGGTAGCAAGGTCTTCAGCAGCGTTATATCGTTGTACCACCATGGACTGGCGCTAAAGTTGCGTGGTCGAATGATTTGAATAATCTGAGAAAAGAAGAAATAAACTTACTCGTATATCGGCATCCTATGTATAGCGAGTAGAACCATTGTAGTTCTTCAGTGAAGGTACATAGTTGCCATGCTCATAATAAGCTCCACCGGGTAGCAGCATGTTTCGTATGTTTTCCATACTTCGTTTAGGAAAGTGTGGTTGCCGGAGATACTTTATTTGAGGCAACCATCTTATAGCGGATTTACACGGGTCGATTTTACCCGTGCCGCTAGTCGCTTCACAAATCGCCAGGGGGGATTTACACGAGTATAGTCACTTGTGACCTAGCCGTATTGCCATTTAGACGGTCGAATTTTGGCCGTGCGGCAAAAATCGTGCTTCTTTAGTCACCCGTGTAAACCTCACATTAGTCCTCATGCGAAACGACGCACTCATATACCTACGAGTACAACCTCAAGATAGGATTTCTATTGTATTTGACCTTAAGACATTCTATCTTCTTTACAGTGAATGGCAGTGGACTTAAGTTGACATACTCGGAAGCTGTCATATATTATACTCCTTAGCAGACCGAGTCATACTGCGGTATAAATATATACATATTTGATCATTAAAGATAAGCACCGGTGAACTCAAAAACTATGACCCATAGTACCTCTCGCTCCTGTTCATCTTCGTCTTCATTGAACGTGAAGTTAGCATCGATACTAATAGCTCCAGCTCTTGCGACTAAAGTTTTACGCGGGAATGCCAGAGCGGTGTCATTGGTTTCAAGGGAAGAGGAGATCAGCCACTCTGGTCGAATTAGCACAGCGCTACGAGTGAACCGGTCTCCTGAAACTCCTGTGTTTTCATCTGGGTAGTATAGGATTGCCTGTTAACAATAAAGTATATCAATGACATTAATAATAACATGAAAATCAGTTATTTGTCCTATGAACCCAGGACGGTAACATAACCTACCATGAAATAAACTGTTGGTTGTGTTTTATTTTAGGACGCGTAGTTGTCAAAGAAATGGATATGCCATATTAGTAAAGTTAGACCTTGTCCTAGTTGGCTAATATAAACGACCGACCAACCAACCAACACGACAAAATTTAAACGCTGGGCTCTGTAATTGAAGTATGCACTGACATGCGACAAAATGTATGAATGTTGTCGTACGAGCAAATTTCGCGTGTGACATGACAACTAGGACAGGGTTAATGTCCAAAAGCTATACATAGAAATAAAATCATACTAAAATCAATTACAATATTTGTGATACAAAAATTGTAGAGCCACCTGTAGAGTTCGACCCGAAAAATGCCATCGCCAATATCGAATTTTGTAGTGATATATTGTTATTTTCAATTACGTTTCTTAGGTATATAACTGTTTTTAACACAAATCAGTTATATACCTAAGAAACGTAATTGAAAATAACAATATTTATTATCTAAATTTCATGTAAGCTTACTGTTTACTATTAGTAGATAATTTTGCATAATTTTAAGTGAAGTTACTAAATTGGGTCATAAAAACCTTTTATAATTTTGAACCCTTATAAGTATGTATAGGTACCTATAACTTACACTCCCTAAATGACACAATTCATACTACATACCTATTACTCATAGTACCACACTATGACTTCTTGGGTTCCATATCCATAAGAAAAGTCCTTTAACCCTAATAGAAAACATTTAAAACTCAAGATATTTCTACTGTGCAGGCAATCAACGCCAGAACATTTTCCCCGTCACGCTGGTATGGTACGCTCCCAAGTCATGCTAATTTGTCATTTACACACTTATTGTTATATACTCGTAATACTAACAAAGAAATACGCGTATTGCATATCTGACCGTAAGAGTTAACCGTACCATAAATGGATATGTTCCCCTTTTGATTTCATTTTCACCTTCAGTGAATGCTTGTTTCACCGATAGAACTGGAAAAGAGAAGGTTCCAAGTTGAGTATCGATCTCGTACCAAAAGTATTTATGAAATTAATAAATCAAAATAAACTCACCGAAATATAAACCAAAAAGAAAAATATTCATCATGTTTAATTTTTCGTTACCACATTTACTGTGACAGAACGAATTAACGGCCTGACATTTGACTTTCAAAAGCAGAATATGCTTTTATTTTTAAACCGTCTGATTCATTGCAACCAGAATATTAGAGAAACGAGATATCCTTCTTGATTTTAAAGGACTTAAAGTCTAATAAAAAGAACCATCATTCTCTCACCTTGTCGTCGTAAAAAGCGAATTAGCCAAGTCACGTTCCTTTATTTTTCTCCGCTATCTGTGACAAAGTTGCGCCGACTCTACTCCGCGGAATTAATCAGAATCGCATCCGAGCTAAGATGTATTATCCTCAATAAGGCGGAAAGAATGAGTTTGCAAATTTCAAACGCGTGTTCCACAGATAAGGAGGATAAACTCGGGAAACATCTAATTATTCATGTAAGGGGTGTTTAAGAGCCATTATTAATACGCTCGGAGCGATGTCGACTTTTAAAAGTATGCTGAGGATATAAAAAGTTCCCGTTTATTTAAAAGTGCCGCGGACGGGTACACGACTTGGGCGGGAACGGTACCGATGAAGCTCCGTGCCTTTTCTGTTTTAAAATTAAGCAAATGCGAACCAGTCGCAGCTTTATCTTTGAATTGAAAACTTTGAATGTACTTCAAGGACTACAATGATATTTCAATTAAGAAAGTTGTATAAAAATGTGGAATAGCTTTGGTAGCCACGTATATAACGGCGATAGCCCAGTAGTCCCTGTTTTGTTTGGTACTCGAGAGGTCCGGGTTCGAATCTTAATGACTTCTAATTTATTGCGTTTTGCTAAATTAATTGTTACGGTGAAGAAAAACACTGAGGAAACTTGAATAGCTGGGAGTTCTCCGTGATGGCCTCAAATCCAATCGACCACGCCAACAAATCCACCAAGCTGCAAAAGTCATAATAATTATAATAGTGAGTCAAATCTGTGTCAAGCAACTGACTCCCATAGACTGATAGAAACAGTAATAAGTAACTCACTATTCTTGTCAGTAAGTAAATACAAAGAAGATAAACAGGTTAATAAAACAACGAACAACATTTCAAACAAACTGCTAAGTACGTTACCCGGCGAAGTTTCGGGACAATGTGAAAAGAGTTAGAACAATAACAATGCGATATTGTCCACAAATGAGCGGGAAGATCGTACCCGAACCGCTGATGCGGCGACGTCAAAACGACTTGCTCAGGCGGTTATTACACGACCAGTTTACCCAGAACTCTTTTATCCCCACAATTACAACGGAGAGGTATGGGCTGCAGGAGTCTCCGAACACTGGCGAGGCTATAACGACCCCAATGAACGAGCTACGTGTTTTGGCGGCTCCCCACAATTGCTTTACACTTCCTGTGAGGAGCCTTAGCTCAGTTATTTTAAAATTATTAAATGAAGCAAGTCTAGATTTTAATTTCAGGTCCTAATTGTTTTGGAAACGTTAAAACCGGCCGTGAGGGCGGTATTAAATCTTTTACTGCTGCTAATTCAAATTACCTAATTCAACTTGAATTGAATTGTTTCAAATTAAATCATACTTGTTTAAAAAGGTACACTTCATACACACGAAATATGGAAAAAACTCGTCATTAAAAATGTAGAGACGATAAATCCCTTAAAAGTAACTTAAATTTCGTTCATTGCGTGCAAATCTATTCGGTGCCCAGTAAAAGTTTTCGGCTTAAAAGTGAGTTCGTGCTACGTCGTCGCGAAGGTGATATGAATATTAAACGGTTGAAGAATTAGAAGATTTATATGACGATTCGAAAGTTAGGCGGACTGGGTACTTAAATGAATGTTTAACATTATCAGACTTTAAGGGAGCCGAGGCCGTTAAACAACTTCCGAAGAAACTTTAATAGACAGCGGCTCTCGGGCGATTAATTCGCAGACGTGGAAAGGTGGACGGGAATTCTTAATGGGAAAGGGTGAGTCTCAATCGATGCTCACACTCGATATTCCTCTGTTTGGAAGCCACTCAAGTGCTTGTGTTCTTTTAATTTTATTGAATTTGTAGTTAGGTTTGTGTTCTTTTAATTTTATTGAATTTGTAGTTAGGTTTTTAATTATAAGCTTACAGCTATAAAGTGATTACGCCGAAACGCTAGCCTCTTCACTACAAAAATAGTTTGTTTAAAAGCAACGAAATCTGTGTTTCACGTTACGTGAATTACGTGGATTCCATGTGTGATTATTGTAGTACGTATATAAAGCTAGGTATATGTATGTCAGCGATAGTCAAGATTTTAGTCTCTTTCTTTGTGACAAATAATGTTTATGTTATGCATATTGTTCGTTATGCAGATTGCATTGTAATGGATGCAGTTTCTAATAAAATTATAGTTATCACACACCAACAAAATACAAAACATGCTGAGATCTGGCGGATTATAAGGGTGGCGGCGTCGTAACCTTTAATTTGTTGAAAACTGTTTATAGATTTTATAGGTTTAGTTTATAGGTTTTTAGCTATTATCAATCTCCGTGACATTTAATTTATCATTACCACAAGGAAATAATTCTATCAGGAGTGTACCTACTTTGATTTGCCCAATTTATAGTATAATTTTAATTACACTATTAATCTATTTTGCCTAAATATCAATTAGCGTGCCAATTTACGCTTAATTAGGTAGAGTGCAAATTAAATATTCATAAAGTTATTTAATGTTAAAATACACAAACAGGAAACAAATTATATTTGTAGCAATTGACAATTGATTTGCAAATATTAATTTCAGTCTGTAAAATATGTTAAATCAGAATATTAAGTCTAAATCAACAACTTTGTTTTATAATATTGTGAATTGCTTTGCTTTCATGGGTCCACAATAAATGTAATCTAATAGTCCACAATAAGTGTGGGTCATGAATTTTATATAATAAACTCATGGCTCTGATATATCTCATCTCATAAGTGCTCTAGTCATAAAAAACAATTTAAAAATTTAAACAATTATTTAAACCTTATTAAGATTCAATAAACATCAGGCCACAATAAGTATTGAAGCCTAGATAAATTTAATCAGGAGGGGAATTCAAAGGCTTCCGTGCCAAGTTTATTATTTCAAAGGTATGTGCAATAAAGCCATGAATTATATCCGGCAAAGAGTGGAGCGGCTCGTAATACAGAGTTGATTGGTGCGCTTCGCGGCAGTCATTGTTTGACGGCGTCATTTCCCGATGCCCTGTCCCACACTATTGTGCTGCGCTTTATTCAATTTGATTTACGCGCCAATTTTTGTAGGCTTCGGTTTTTATTAACTGACCTCGGCGCCGATGTAAACTTAATTGAATCCGCCAACAAAAGGCATCGAATGAAAAGAGCGTCCAGCAGTGTGCGATGCAGATTATAATAGATTTTTCCGAATTTGCATGGGCTTTAAGTTACTCGATATTGGATTTTTTACGGTGGTTGAACCATTGTTTTCGCAACATTTAATAACCGCCGAACATTGGAGTGAACATTTGCTAATATAATTTGTCGGTGATGATATTTTAGAATACTGGCCCCTATTTTGCCATTTATTAAATGGCAAAATTTATACAGTTAAATATTATAATAAAAACAATGTAAAATGACATAAAATGCATGTTAAGTTATTTTAATTATCTAGTTTAGCTACAAATTACAGTGAAAAATCACCCATCTTAATTTCTTTGGAGTTATATAATTAGGTGTGGCTCCATAAAGCCCAATAGAGGAAATTCTAAACCGATATACCTACCTACTAAGATTTATTATAGGATCTAGATATAATCTAGGAGCGTTAAGCTATCAATTTGGATCCATGCTTAAATTATAATCCTAATCTATTATTGTCAATTAGACTTTAAGTAGGTATGTTAATAATATGGTTTAGTATTATGTATCGATACTATATAATAAGATTTATATGGCTAAGAAAAAATGTGCAAAAAAAATTTAAGCTTTTTCACAAAGAATGGTACCTACGTACTTTCACCACGCTCCTCCAATACGAATTAGAACAGTGAGGATATTTTTTAATATATTAAAAAAAATATATATTTTTAAGTTTTAATACTTACTACTACTTTTGCAACTAATGGCTATAATTCTCTGCATCAGTGCTGCAATTTCTACAGCAGGCTGTGCCCTTTTTACAACGACGTGTTAACATTCGTAGTTTTATCGGAACCATCGAACGTCCTCATTGATGGTTAAGAAATAAATGATATCAAGGTATGAGGTATAAATCAAGTATTATAAATACTTATTTAAAAAACGTGCTACTTTTTATTTATTTATCATAATACTGATGTTTAACGAATATGTGAAAGACGATTTGAAAATGTCAACAGAATATAAATGCACAAACACGTATCTCTATAGTCCTTTCTTCCCTAAAGCCAATTTTAAAGTGTATCAAAAGCGAGAAATGTTTCGTTCCTTTATTTATTCAAATTGAGTACTTATTCCGTTAAATTTTCTCGAGATTTCCGCAACAATAGCGAATTATGTGCGGAGAGACCGTAATCTGAGTTAATTATCTGAAATTCGAGCGCATTTAACGTGGTTTTGGAACGAGTTTTCACAATTATTGTAGTCGACTCAAAAGGGATTCGTAAAGGAATCGCAAACACAATTAGGAGCAAGTTGTTTGTTGAAATTGTCAGGGCAGTGTACATGACGTGACGAGCGAGACGAATGTCTCTTATGATATTTTAAAACATGATTGGCAATTTAATTAAAAGACAGCTAATATTAAAATAAAGGCTTTATATGCCTTTTGGATGTCTAAAAAAATTAGAATACGTACAATTTGAGGGGTCAGATTTTCTTCTAAGTTTTAGAAGTACCGGTATACAACGACCTTCACCGAGATGTTTATTTGAGGAAACGTATGTCTTTGTTTCATTTTTTAAAGTAATATTGTAATGTCATAATTTATTATGACGTATTTTAACAATTAAAAATTTAAAGAATTCAACTTTCCTAATGGTTTACTTAGGTACGGCTAGGGCTCCGGCAGCATACGATTGCGGCTTATCAAATAGTCAAGGGTTGTATTGATTGTAATGGATTGTAAAATTCTTGCTGTTATTTTATAAAAAAACTGACAAACACGTTCTACGTTCATGTCTCAACTTCATTTTCTTGCAATCGTATTTTAACCGTTAGATATTATTTGCACGTCATGCATGTTAAAATATGCACCTTAAAAATTTAACAAGTATTCTAATCAATAATTTATGTTTTTTGAGTAGGTATTAAGAAATATTTTTTATTATATCCATAAAAAGATGAAAATTTTGCCAAAAATTAAAGAGTGATGAAAGCTCTGGCTAGATAACAGAAACCCCCATTTAATATTTCATCATGAATTTTACCTCACCTAAACGTTTACTTAGTCCCTAAAGGTAAGCTTGTAAAGTGTATGTAAAATCTGCCGTCGCGACTGCGAGCTTTCTTTTCATTGTCAACTAATGCAAATTCTTAGTTGAATACCGTCTGTTTACTTCTTTGCCCCTTTGTTTCAGCCGTAACGAGCAGAAAAAGGGCCCATTCAGAGCATCCGAACCTAATTACCCTACCCTACCCTACAAAGGAGGGTTTCTAATTAACGACATTATGTCAAATAATTTGTTTGAGCCGACGTCTTACTTCGTTTCATTCTGGGATTGGATTAAGTTTGCTTTCGGTCGGTGCGTTTGTTTTACGAAGAAAAGCTGTTGAACCGGAACAATTTCGAAGGATTTATAACTCGAGAGCGCAAACATGGAGACAAAATTGCTTTTGTTTCGTGCTCCGAGTGTTTTAATACCTTTTTGGTCAAAACTTCTATATTAAAGACGAATACTACACTACTGCGCTTTATGTTACTTCCTGTTATTTCTACTGTTGACAATATTAGTACACTTACTCACTATTATGTTAAATTTGAAATATGTATTATATTAAGTATAGACGATTTTTGAAGTGAAAGCTTTAGCGGCGCTTTGAACTTTTTGGATCGGTAAAAAATGATAAACTCGTCTCAAGACACGTGACCCTGATCGAAAATGCGTAAGACGAAGGGAGAGTGTTTTTTTGTGATTAGCGCCATCTAGTATAAAGTGCAGAAACGATTACATTTCATGAAAGAGGGAAGAAATAGATTGCTACTATACCTACGTTTTATCTTTAGCGGCGTTGTGCACTTGTTTTGGGATGGATAAAAAATGTTAAACTCGCGTCAGAACAGTCACGTGACCCGATTGAAAATTCGTAAGTTGGAGTGTTTAAAATAAAATATTGAACAAACTGCATCTTAATAGATGCAGCTATTGGCTAGCATATTCATTTTGTAAATAAAATTATATATTATTTTGCTGGTATTTAATTGTAACTCTTATTTAATTAAGGTATAACTTCCATTTGTAGTTATTTCCTTAAAATATTTGCATATCTTAAATGGTAAATTGTAAGAATAATGATATAATATTCGTCATAGACATGGGTAATATTCGAACATGCAGGCACACCTCCAATTTAAAACCTTGGTATTCTACATTAATCATGTTACAAGAAGGGACTAAAATTATCACTACACATAGGAAAGTAACCTCAGCAACCATACCCCCTCAACCGAACTCACGACTTAAAAAGAACATGTTGCTGCAGGACGGGTTCTACGAGCGGCGGTAGGTACCTTCCATAGGTTCTGCCGTAGGTCTGTTTGATGACTCAAGTTGCGCAGTGCTTAAGACACAGAATGCATTCGCGGGTCCTAAGTTCGATTCCCAACAGAGCAGAGATTTGAATGATGAATTTCAATTTCTGTTTCTGGTCTGGGTGTGTTGTGTTCTTGTCTTGTGTGTGTCCATGGTACCCAATACACAGGGAATCTTAGTGTGAGGCTATGAGTGTGAAGCGTTATTCATTTATTTGTTACTTGTACTGCCCAACAAAATCGTTTTTTTTTTAAATTGAAATTTGAAATAGCTACCTACCATGACATGATAGATATCGGTGATATCATATACGTCGTAAGTCCTACGCAATTGCTACCTAAGCTTATCTATGATTAGTTGACTAGTTAGACTGCTTAGATACCTAGGTATGTTTTTAATTGTGCTAATTAGTGTAATGGTGATTGATGTCACCCGTCGTTTCGCTAAGCGCAGCGATTCGCTTGTCAGCTGTTTCAGCTGAAGGTGTTATTCTATCAAATCTATAAGAATATTAATCAGAAATGGATGTGATTAATCAAGTAAGTACAGGTTTAAGTACTTATATTTTTGAAGTAAACTATGGGGTGTAGAATCTAGATACTTTGGTCTATCCTACTTATAAACTCGTAAACAAACAAACTTTAGTAGAAATGTCCTTTTGGTCGAAATTATTTACAAAAATAATAATATAATCGGATGACAAACAGAAGCTACATAAAGCACTACACTGTTTCGTGTACTTACGTCTGTTTTATATTAAATATTGGTTAATTCCTTATTGGATTGTATTTATTTATCAATATGGGCATTGTTATTTGAACTTTAACAATAATTACCTTATTTCCTATGTCGATTTAACAGAATCAGGCTTCATTTCATCTCGGTAATCCGTCATTGCTAACAAAGCATTTGTCATTATCGCTGAGTACTATTAATTAATTCAAATTAGTTTACTGTTCATAATGCGGTAGGTACCTACCTGTATTGATGTAATCATCATGAATTAATAATACCTACTGAAATAAAATTAATTTGTTGTGGGAATGTGATTGATCATTGATGCCTAAGACGTAGGTACCTATATTAATTTTGGTACGTAAAACTCATCATTTTAATATAAAACTTAGTTCGACAGCATAATAAAATATAAAATAATTAACCATATGCTATTGTACATAGGAAAGCTATGTTGGAAAATAGTAGGCCCGTAGGTAGGTAAAGTCAAGTAGGTATTATACATATTATTAAGTTGTTTTCAAATGTTGTTTGTTAAAACATTAATTTAACAGATTTGTAATTAAATATTACATCGATTCACCTACCTTTCTGCCCAAAAGTAGTAAGAATCAAAATCATAGTGGAACGCGAAAACCTAAATATAAGATATACGTAGGTACCTACATATTAGGTAATTACATTTTTGGACAACTACTCGGGCCAGACAATATAACAACTAGCTTTTTACGCAAAATAGGTGACACAATTTCCTGTCGACGAAGTTGTAAGGGAATAATAATATGGCATTCGAAATATATATATGTTAAAACCTGCAGTAGGTAAGGTTTATTTTAAGCGACGCTAAAACAATAGTATTATCACGGTTCCTGTGACCATTCCTAATTCGGCCGGCTTTGGGCCGGCGAGCGGATTAGCAGACATTTGAATGGCGAGTCGTCGTCTCCGCACTAATTGAGTTAATATTTGGTTATCGGCAGCGCGCACTCGCTTCCGAGACTTAATCCCCGCGAATTAATGACTCAAATTTATCATTATTAATGCCTACATGGGCCCCACCTGCGCTTGGTTTTACAGTATGTACGCAAAGGTTTCTACCAACCCGTCCAAAACGGAGGAATATCGGAGCATCACATTGTTTGAGTCATTTTTGTTTTGGTCTTTCAGGTTTCGGCACCTGCTTCCAAAGGGATTCTGTAATTAAGGATCAGCTAACTATTCGTTTTATGGTTACTGTAGGGCTAGTATCTCTTGAACAGTAAAATGTAGAATTTTATAGCTAGATTCTTTTCTTTCTTTTACACGAATTTCATCGCGAGTCTGAGTTTAACCAAGACGATTTAGCAGGAATGTTTTCGCAACAAGCATAGTTGTTTCTGGGAGTTAGGCGCCCTCTTAGGCTAGGAGGCTAGGCTAGGGAAAGTATGTGAATACTTCGTTCTATTGATTAACGTTATACCTTTGAGTGTATTTTATGACGATGGCACAGCGATTCATAAACGAGCAAGGCATGTAGGTAAACAGCTGCTGCAACATGATATATGATAATAAGTGATCAATGTGCAATCACACCGCGCTAATGACCGCGTGGGGGACGAAGCGACGAACGTTTATGTGCCTTCTCATTAAGTATATATGTATACTATAAGGAAGAGGTTTTCCATTTAATTGGTGTATTTTTAAAGTATACCTACCTATTATAGGCATTCAACTACTGTTGTTAGAAACTTTGTCTTTTCATCAGGGCTTTCTAATTTTTCCGAATTAAGAGGAATAATTGAAGACAGGTATTTGCTGTTAATAAAAGTTACCTTTGTAGTACTAGTCCATCATTTACCATCTTAGGGTATGATGATGGAGTGGAACTTGTTAACGGATTTATAAATTACGAATATATATTGTATGAATTGTTATATCGTAATCAAATGTAGACAACGTATTATAGGTAATAAAAATTTTCGATATTTGTTGTCAGTAAAATTAATTTTGCGATGCCAGTCCATCATTAACCACCTTATTTATTTATTTAGCCTTTAAAGAATTTTTAATGGGCGGACTATTTGTCTAGTCTTAGAGTGTTAGGGTCTGATGATGATGTGGAACTGAAGATATTTGCTTGTGGAAACAATAATAGGCCAATGTCTTGTGGCCTACGATGAATACTAAAAATCATAAAATGATTTTAAAAAATAAGTGAAAACCGACTTCAATGTAAAAGTAAAGTAAATGATTTTACAATTAATTTTACAAATTACTTTACAATATTGTATTGAATACAATATTTTTTTGAGTAGGTAAACAATGTAAATTTTAGTTAATTACATTAAGTACATTTTTTTCGAACTAGAAATCCAAAAAGACTAAAGTGAACTTGGACGACGCCGTTGGCAAAAACTAGTTAGATCAATAAACACAGACAGGTCCCAAATTAAAATGTTCCATATTACGCACATGTGTTGCAACTTGATACCGAAACGATAATGAGTGATTAGTGCGCAATCACAGTGCACTAATAGCCAGTGACGGCTATCGGGTGGCACCAATGATGACCACTAATGAATTTAGTAATACCCGACACGGTCCACGATCACCAATATTGTACTGAACTATAGGTTCAGCTATTGGCCATACTTACATACTACTTACCTAATTCAATTTTTTCTCTAGTTTCATATGAGATGTAAGCTACCCGCCTGTTACTCGAAAAATTTTAGGTGGTATTTGAAATATTAAAACGATATTATATCTAGTATATAATATCTAGGTACTTACGAATCGTCTCTATTCTTCTATCACAATATCTAATAACATTTCAGCATCTGAGTTCTTCTTTTTATTTCTCTGCGCGACTCTTGAATTAACCGAATTAAATTCCTCATACGAAATGTATAAGGGTTTTCAAAAATTCAAAATAACTGGGGCAATTTTCATAGATAGTAGGCAAAATTTTCATAGTAGAAGGAATGGAATGGAATGGCAGCTTACCTACACGGAATGATTACAAAATAAATGATACAATGGTTACAAAATGAATTTTGCTCAGTAGGAAAACATTAATAAATCTATTTCTCTTGAATAATTATGTCGCCATCTCGTGCGTTCGCCAGACAAAGTTTGGTTGAAGGGGTTGTATTTTTGCCAGCTCTCTCTGTCAATTCTCAGTCATACCAATTTACTCTAAGAAAACAACCCTATTATGTCTACTTGCTTACCTGCAAATTAGTTTACGATTTGGAGCGTGATACCTGACATTAGACCGCCATGTCATTCGCCGGTGGCCATAGTTGATAGTCCGGTCATGTCAGTCGCAGTGATTAGCAATGTGCTCGTAATTGTGCATTCAGAGACGAAACGCGGCCGATGCCGCTAATGAGGACTTGTGTATTACGCGCTATAATTGAATGAAAGGTCATTAAAATACACGGGTCAATGATTTTTATATGTTAAGATGGAGCGTCAGGATATCAAAAATAAAAGTCCTAATTTTAGATGTATGGATCAAAAATATAATAGGTCGGTAAAATAAAATAGCGGGAAGAGTATTATGATATTTTTAGTGATAGGTACATACCTAACATCTAAATATATTATTATTATTTCATTTTGCAGTGATTGTGCATTTTTAACCCCCGACGCAAAAGAAGGGGTGTTATAAGTTTTACGTGTCTGTCTGTTTGTCTGTCTGTCTGTCTGTCTGTGATTCGGTCGTGGCACCGTAGCTCGCGAACGGATGAAGCGATTTCAATTTAGTTTTTTTGTATGAAAGGTGATTATGGGCGAGTGTTCTTAGACATGTATGATGAAAATCAGTAGAGTCGTTTAAAAGTTGTGGGGAGTGAAAGTGGGGAAGAATAACCGAATGTCTGCAAATATAATCGAGTGGGGTCTCAAATGAAATCGCATCACGTGCAAATTACAAAATAATATATTCAATGAAAACTGTCATTATTGTGTCGGGGGTTTTTTTAATTTTCAAATTTATTAGTTATTTGATTTTGCAGCGGGTCGATAAAGGGTTGCATATATTCTGTACTTACAGTACCTATACATGCAGTAGCAAACATGTCAATAGTATGACGTAACACGATGACGTCACGGCACGGCAGTGATTGACGACTGATTATCGTGCAATTAGGCGCACTGCTAACGGAGGCCGGACAACTCTGAAGCACTAATTACGGCTACAGTATAACAGCTATTGTCTGTGTAACGGTTCGTTTGGGTTACTTAGTTAGATTAGTTATGGGAGACATTGGAATCCGTTGCTGAGAATTAATACTTAAAAAGTTATCTTAATAAAGTTTTTTTACTGTCAAAGGGATAAGGGGAAAAAGATGATGCAATAGGCCTATTTTATAGTATTAGATTGATGATAATTATTATACGGAAAAGTACCACATCATTATTTAAAGATGAAACTTTATGTACTTATACGATACTGGGCCCTGATTCAAGTCCCAAAAGATTTCGTGCCGATATCGTGTGACATCAAACCGTAAGTACCTACATCATTTCATAAACTCGGCACGACAAGGAATCTTAAATGTTTATACTATAAGGCACACAATAGATTGTCACGATGTTTGACTTTTAAGCCTTTTTTGACTTTTTATCACGGGTAAGACACGACATTGCCGCGATACTAGTGTGAATGGTCACACAGAATCAGGCCCCAGATCATACACAGCCTACGCATTCATATTATCATTGATTGACGCGACGTAACACGATGACGTCACAGCGCGACAGTGATTGACGACTGATTGTACAATGAGGCACATAATCACTGCTAACGGATACTGGATAGGTCAGAGCACTAACTACAGCTATTGTATGTACAAGGGTGGATTCAGATTCCTTAGTTCGATTAGTACAGAAGGTATGATGAAACACAGCTCATAAGGTTTAATACGTATGAAATGGATTCATTATTGTAGACTAACTGATTTTTTTATCATTTCTATATGCGATAATTCTAGAAAGGATTATGTTCACAAGGGGTGTTAAATGAAGAGAGAAGGATGAAATAATCGCCACCAGTCCTAGACCACTACCTAATATCACCTAAGCAAAAATCATTGTGTCTAGGTATCTACCGCACACTAACACAGGCTATGCAGGCATAGGTATCATTATTCCGTATTCCGCTGACGTCACAGTGTGGCAGTGATTAACGACTATTTATCGCACAATTAGGCACATAATCACTGTTAACGGATGCCGGACAGCTCTTCAGTACTAATTACGGCTATTGTCTATGTAGGATGGATTCGAATTACTTAGTTTAATTAGTTACAGGAGACGTGAGATCCGTTACGTATTGACATTTTTTTTTTTCTATGCTCTTCGTTTGTTGTCCACAGACTCTAGGTCCGTGCCTTTTTTTTGCATTAAGTTATTTATCTGCATTTCCTGTAGTGTATTGCTCCAGAAAAATTCTTTGTCAATTTTGGCCCGGTGTCTCCTTGGATCGTCCCGGGCATTCTTTTAGTACGTATTGACATTAAAAGGCTCCAAAATACACTACAGTCAAACATGGAAAAATGATGTTAAGAAAGTTTTATTTTACCTTCAAAGATAAGAGGAAAACGACTATACAATCCGCATAATATATTATTAGATTGATGTAGGTATGATCAAAAGTAAGACACTATAATTTAAATATGAAACTTTATGCAAACTATACTGTCAAGCGTATTTTTGACGTGAAGTAACAAAATGACGTCACAGTGCAGCAGTGATTGACGACTGATTATCTCATCATTCGGTAGACTGATCAGCTCTTCAACACTAATTACGTGTAGGGTGGATTTGGATTACTTAGTTTAACTTTAAATTGTAACAGGCGACGTGAGTAGGTACATGAAGCGTAATGGAACTAATAAAATGTTGATTTTAAGAAATACGCAAAGAAAGAGATCTTGGACCATCGAAACAATGCATGATTGGATACTTTTCATACTACAATACAAGTTAAGAATAGAACATTACTTTATACTATATTTCATAAAGTTCAATTGCAAGCATATCTCACCGCAAATTCGTTTAGGTAAAGTTGATAGGGTTGGTTGTCTGAAACACGATAGAAACCACTGCAGGGTCGGGTTTCTTCTCACAATTAGAAGAATGTAGGCCTTAGTCCACCACGGTGGCCTTTTGCAGGTTGGTCGACTTAACGTATCGTAGAGAATATTATCGAGAACTCAGACGTGTAGGTAACATTTGTAACAAAATTTTGTAAGACGCGCATTAGGTACGTAAAAATACGTAACTATAATACACTGAAATTAGAATCTCTCGAGGAGGTTACGTTGTTTTCATTCTTAGTTAACAACTTAGTGTGTATTTTAGCCCCGTTTCTTGATCACAGTCCATATACCTAATAGGGCGTATTTTAAATAAATAATGATCTCTTCGCGAACATTGTAGACAATCGTCAATGAGCCTATGTGAGCATCAAAGCGCACATACCTATCACTAAAGCTATTCTTGTTAAGGTTAAATACCACCTTTGAGATACTTAACACCTATTTGCGGTGTGGTAAGTAGCTTGCACAAGTTTGTACCTAGTTAATATGAATTACAAAATGATTATCTTATACAACTAGCTGACCCCGTATTATGTAAATTTTGTCAACCTTTTCTTACTAAAGCTCGTAAAATAAAACATTTAATTGAATAGGTAGGTAAGTAAAAAACAATAAACAGCTGAATAAGTAGGGGAAGGCATACAAAAATATTTTTACTAGAGATCAACGACTATTTTAATTATAATGACGTCAAATAATTTCCTTGTTATAAAACGATGTTTTTGATTAATTTTACTAAGCAGTTAAATACCTGCTAAGAATCTCGGGTGAAGTATGCGAGATGGCGCGTCTATAGATGCCAACAATTTATCAAAGACATTCTCGCGTCTCGGTCGCTATGCTTTGATAACCCTTTGATGCGCTACAATCTTCAACTTTTTGGAATTCTCCTTAAGACAGATTACCCTCTGTAATGTCGTAACACAATAAAGAGCTTAATTCAGAACGGTATGTTGGAAAATATTTTAGTTGTTTTAATCTTTATTAGGCAGCGTAGTAGACATCTTTGCCCACCTCCCCCTATTATGTGAGAGATGAGATAGCACTGATCGCATTTAGGACTACTTAGTCTAATTTATCGAAGACAAGAGTTGGTCTGGTTTATTTACTGACATCGCTTAGCAACTTTACAAATGTGATCAACAATTTATTTTAACAGAGCATAACAACCGATGGGTGGTCATTCCATGTGAATACTCAGCGAGCAATTTAGGGTTCGAAATAAATTTTAAATTCGTATCGAAGTTAACAAATTACTTGATAAAGTGTCCATGACGACGATACTTCAGAAAGTCCCGCCCAACTGTCACAGGTTTTTCCTCTAGACAAGGAGGATCCGGAGTGTGGGCGGGGGTTTAGTGACGATGGGCGTTGGCCCCGCCCACTCCGCGCCACGCCCACTCGCTGATGCCTCAGTTTCCAGCGGAACGTCGCACGGGATGTTGCTCCCGGAGACGATATTGACTGACCACATACCCCACATACTTTGGCTCCACTCTTGTAGTTATGTACATGTTTCAATGACGTATAGATACGTTTTATTATGACTTGAGTTAACGTAATAAAATATACCTAGAAATTAGAAACTGGAATAAAGGAAAACAAAATAAACACCAACAATTTTAAAATAAAACATGATATTAAAGGAAGCAGTATGAGACCATGAGATCTCCTGTAAATACTCCAACACTAACACAGGTAATGCTTAGTTCATTACAATATGGAACAACTTAGTCATTAACTAAATTTCAATTATTAGGCTCTTTCAAACTTACCTACAGATTCTTGAAGTTTATCTTGGGTTCTTGATGGTTTGCATTCAAATAATCAAAATTCTTAGATAAGTACGTAGGATATTAGATTATAGTACCTACAGATCCTAATAGACAGTTAATTTGCATTTACTTTTTTTAATTAACAATGTCGAAAATAAAGCTATCTAAAAAAACAAAATTTTAATAAGAACAAATATTAAAACGTAGCCTATAAAATTCTCCAGCCGGTCAAGTACATCTACACAAAAATCGGCGCTCTTTTAAAGTAAAAGAAAAATAAACAAACATAAAAAACAAACACTTCCGCTAAAAACGTAGTCTTAACTACTTAGTAGCCGTTAGCCTTTCTCATGAATGTCAGTATTCGATTTTCGGGTTAATTCGATTGATAGTTCCGGCGATTAACTAATACCTAGTGTGTTCAAATTCAAATTCAAAAGCTTTTTTTTATAAATGGAGCAAGCAAACAGACAGACGGGCCACCTGATGGTAAGTGGTCAACGTTATTTTATTCATTATTAGGTACAATTTATGCACACTTAATGAACGTCATACATTTAACATTATATACTAACATCCGCTTTGATCGCCCCTCAGGCAAAACGTAGACTAGGAGAAAAAAGCGGGCAGAAAAAACTCCCAGCACTCTTTTAAAAATAAGTATGAATTATTCTATGGTGCAGTATGGCTAGGCCCAATAAAGGAACACACGTGTCAGCTATCGTGTGTGTCATTATCGCCCCATTGCCATCCGCTCACAAATAAATATTCAATAAGTGTTCAAGAAACAAAGAAACTTTTATTATATAAAGTGCAATCTGTAACATCAAACCAATATTCCTAAGAAGCTACTTATTATTAATACCTTTAATAAATTTTCTTAAAACAAAATCAACGATAAAAAAATCAAATCCAATAATAAATGTATTTGCAAAAGCAGTGCTTTTCTAATAAGACGCTTACTTGACTTTACAAAAAGTGGTTCGCAGTTATCGCAGTCGTATTTTACATTTAATCAGGGGTGATTAATTAAGATGTCGGCAGGGGCCGCTACGGACCCGCATACATCATAACGTTGTCTTGCGCTACAGAGCTGGACTTGAAAAGAAAAAAATTAAAAGTATTTATTTAGGTAAGGTTTTAAGGCGTAAAACATTTGTTTTAGAAAAGATAGATACGAGTAGTAGTAGGTAGGCTGGTTTGACAGTTAATAAGTTGTTCTGTTCTGTTTAAATAATGACGTGTTTGCACAAGTCCTGCAAGTATCAACTCTATCTATGTATCTACCCTTTAAATTAGACTTTTACCTTTTATATTATCTATCTCTTTAAATTGTTGTTTTAAGTTATTTTTACTTTAATTACTTTTAAGTTAGGTACGGATATCACAACTTATTTGTGTAAGAAACCTATTAGCAATTCTATAATGCTCTAGTAGACGCTACTCAGAATGTGACTATTCTTCAGTATTTATTATCAGTATAGTAGTTAAAAGAAGGTAATATGTTTGTGGTACAAAAGATTCAATTTACAATAGAGTTTACAGTAAGGTAGTCTCTGCTGGCCTCAGTAGTCAGTTAAGACGTTCAAATTTAAAACTATCTATTCTATCGAAAGACTGTGTTGGTTACCTTTTCAAAAATGCAGATAGGCTTTGAAATTGAAGTAAGTACATTATCCACAATAAAATATAACCCTTACAAAATAATTTATTGCACGCCTCTGCGCGTTTTTTTACAGTAGCACTGAAAGAAAAATAAAAATTTTCCCATTAATTAGTTTTTCGTTTAAATGAAGGCGTAAAATGCCATTATCTGAGTGTATTTGCGTACTGCGGCGGCGACGTAAATCACGCGCGAGACAATGCTAATGCCTTGGAATTAAAAAATACTTTGCCGGAGCCCGCTCTGAAATAAAGGACTTAGCGCAATCTTTGTGGCGGTTAATGAATTACTTTTGCTAATTTTTCATCGTGGGACGTACTCGGGGTGAAGAAAGATCGGACACTTTAAATAATGTTACTTATATTTGATAGGTAGTAGAACCATTTTATATGTAGGTGTTACAGCCATCTTAGCTTGCTCCTTACCGCCACCCTCTAAGTCCGCCGCGAAGCTAATTATTCTTCTTGTCTTGGGTTCGGTAGACGTGGTTGCTACAGATATTGTATTTGAGCCAAACATCTCAGTCCTCATGAGTTGTCCAACCTTAAATAGGACAGGCTAGTTGACAAGGCAGAATTTAAACTCCATCGTGCATCCCTGGATCGATGCATTCATTTTAATTTTATTTATATATTGGTTTATCTTATATATAAAATTCTCGTATTAGTATAAGGGTATGGTCCACCAACCCGCAGTAGGCCAGCGTGAGAGGAGACCCGACCTTGTGGATTACTGACTGATATAAGTATATTGGTTTATAAAAAAAAATTAAAAGTGTATTTTAATAATTTTTTGTGATATAACATTAATAATATTTTAGCTTAGCGATAATATTTTACGCAATAGAAATATATGTATTCATTCACCTATAAGGTTATCTGGTTTAACCGTCATTGTAACAAATTCTACATTGGTAACAGCCGATACCCTTCGTCAATAAACTGCGTGTACTTTATAGGCAGCGATATAAGGTCGGCCACGACCCGCTTCCGTCATGATTATCTCACCTCTCGTAACGTGAAAACGTATTCGCAGTAGTTAAACGCATTTTGGGTTGTTATAGCCAAACATATAAAACAACCTTGGCTGTGGGTAATTTTTAGGAATGGAAAATTAAGAAATATTTGTTATATCTTTTATTTAACAAATATTTGTTAAATTTTAAATAAAAAACGTAGAGAAAAAAAGTAAAAATAAAAAATAAGTATATTTTATTAATTTAAAAGTTTCATGTACTGAAATGCAAACAGAAAAGGTAAGTAAATGACATAAAAAGAGAAAGGTAGGTACAAGCTCGAATTCAGCTATTGTAAGTAGGGGAAAGGTGGCATGAAGGTGCCAGGTTTTGAAGGAGCCACTTGCATTATTTCGGTAGTTTAGGAGCGAATCTGGTTGGAAATGTTATTTTTAAGTAGCAACATTGATTTCCTGTCACCCACAAACATTTGACAGTTCGCCAAAACAATTGGACGCCGGTACGTCAAATCAAAGTTTTTGGCACTAAAAAGTAAGTGTTTTACTACATTTAAATTGTTTTTTGGTATTTTATTGTAAACAAATATAGGTAGACGGATTATACATTGAGTTTGTGCATATATTTGGCCTTGTAGATACGGTAAAACTGTGTTTTAGATTTAATACTGTTGTTATTTTGAAGGTTCTATTTATTTACAGAATAGTTTATGAATGAGCTGGTTGAATAAGCCTTGAAAGAGCCAACTCGTTCTATGTTGTTTTTGCTAAAAGATAAAATTTGTTATTTTGTTAAATTTTTTTAATTGTTATTGTTTGAAATATCCGCAATTATAATATTTTAAGATTACTTATAATATAATAATAGGTATGACTGAATAATATGTTTAATAATTGTTTATTAATAAGGTTAAGGCGTTTGTTAGAATGACTTATAATGGCTAATAGAATTTTAAAAATCTTATACTTAATAAAAATGTTTTAGTAGTATTTTTTAAGATTTTGTCATTTTGTTGTTTTTAATTCTGCAATAATATTCGTTTTGCATAATTTTTGTCATTACCCTTTATAATACAGACTGGCTCTTTCATAATTTTAGGTGGCTCTTTCAATACCGATATGTTACGAAAGAGTCAGATGATACATTTTTTATGATAAATTCATTGGTTATTTTACCGTGGAAATGGAAAGGTTTTACCGTAAGAAATTACCTACATTAATAATAAATAAATAATAATTTGAGAGACAAAAAATATGATATCTTTCATTTATAGAACCTTTATTTTTTTCATTTATTTGCTTTGTTAGTAAACTGGCTCTTTCATGCCACTTCTCCCATGGTAGGTATCCTTAAAACCAACTTGATCCAAAATCCATTAGTATATCAGCTTGATAGCAAAATTGTAGATAGTAATATTATTTCACTACTTTATTACTTGTAAAATATGTGATATACATATATGTATATCAGATATGTGATATACATATATGTATATCAGATATTCATATAATATAAGATAATCAGATAATCTCTAATACTCCGGTAATGAAACAGCGACTTAGTTTACATACATGCAAAAAACTGGTCACTTACTTATCTTATTCTCATAAAAAAAACCCTAGTATGTAAAATATTTCTGTGTATAATAATATATCTGAGGACATATATTTTTTCTTTTAATTTTACCTTCCTTATGCTTTAGCAAGAACAATGCACCTACCTACTTACATATTTTTGCCATCAACCAGTGTTGACTAGCAGAATGTGCCACTAGGCATTAAGTATAAGTGGTTTATACTGAGGTGCGTATTAATACACTTAAAATTAAAACAAAGTGTCATTTTAATTCGAGGAAAACCTCTTCCCTAATTATAACAAAATCATATCGATGCTAAAATTAAATTATGCGTGTCGTAATGCGCGTACTAAATCGATTATGACTGTATACCTATTTAACCGTAGCTATGAGAACAGCCAGGTCGTCGACACTACCGTACAAACCATTCAGAGCGACGATAATATCCGATGAAAATGCTTATTTAGCAGCAGTTAATTACCAAACAAACACAACTGCTGCAAAACCGTTCGCCTATCGGCATCAACGAATTGGCGCATACTAATTGTGTATTGAAATGCTATGAAGATAACGCTTTTATAGTGCGTTTAATAAAATTATAGCTATTTTTCTTCTGAATATTTTTTGGTCTTTACTATTTGTTCAAACGGTTAAATTGATTTTGATATTACAATATACTTGTAATATGTAACATTCACGTATATTTTATGCCCAATATTAACGTATCGAATACATCCGTTCGCTTTCCGTCAGCAGTCCGTCAGTTGAGACAGAAGGTATTTTTCTGTAATAGTTACTTATTCAATTTTGAACTTATTTAAAATACGAGTAAGAATTTTTATTAAATATATTTAAATAAGTTTAAGGTCTCCATCACTCTGAATTATTTATTATGATGAACAAAATTCTCGTAAGTGTAAAGTGAAAGTAAAAAAAAAACAAGACACACATAATATATGCGTTAACAAATGTTCTCTGTATTTTTGGTAAAACTACGGAATGTAAGATTATGTATCCGCTTATATTCTATAGTAAAGAAATAACACACAACCGATTTCCACCAATGCGGCTGCTACAGAAGGCTCTGAGTAATTATTCCCAGAGGATTAATTGCTTGAACAAAGCCTTTAAACTCTTATCGACATACAGTCGAGTAAAGGCACCCTCGAGAGCCGCTAAACTGCAAGCTAACTGTGACGCATTCAAAGTGGACCGCGTTTCCCGCTGGCTGCAATCACGAGCGCCCTAGTCTAGCAAAAAGTCTAATTAAACTAAATGATGTTTATAATTAAAACAGCTCTCAGCTCGAATCAAAGCGGGCTCGAATACCTGACGCGTATAATACCGCCACTCTACTTTGTAAGCTGCTCTGTGGGTTTACATGTCAAATGCGCTAGGGTTTTTTAGTGCACTAAACCAATAATAATTCACTTAAATTTTAAAGCAAATAAATTTAAAATGTACAAAGACTACCTTATCCTAGCAATTAGTACCCGAACTAATTAAGCAATTACTTTACCACACATTGACAATCACACTTAATATGTAAGTAATCTTTTAGGTAAGTCCACAAAATTGCCTATACCTACGACGTGTAATACCTACAGTTTCGTAATCAAAATGATCATACCTAGTGATGTGAAGAACTTAAATATACCAGAATAGATCCAGCACAGCTCTGGGCCTCAGATAAACAGTACGGGCGCTAGACCCAGACGCCTAAGCCGCGGCGAGCCCCAGCCACTACGCACAGCTCACGAGTGGATACTCGATTGTGTTTCTCAAACTGAAATTAATCTCATGTTTTAGCTGAAATATTTTAAAGACAATGTTCAAAAGGGCAAAAAAGGAAAAAGAGTGCACTACAAAAGGGGCCAAAACGGTGGAAGCGAGAAGCATTTCATAGGCATGTTTTAAGGAAAAAAACTACAAACATACTTTCGGATGAAGGCATACAAACATACACACTTTTAAAAATGACTTTTTTGGAAAAATTTTTGTACTCCATTTTATCGTAGGTTGTCATGCCTACGTGAAAATTTTGAAGTTGCAATAATATGATTACACATAATCTACTTTATGTGTGCAATTGGTAACTTGCTTTTTTTGAAGTCAGATAAAAATGAAAGGAATGTAAACAGAATTTGTCTGCTCAGGTTGAGTGCCGATGTTCTAACGCTTGGGGCTGTGAGGATACTAATTACGTTCTACAACTACATACAGACCGAGTTAAAATAAAAAAGAGGTAAGTTCCCTAATTAGCTTTTACATATTTCGAATTTTGGTTCTGCGTTTTGCTTTTATTCGTAAGAGGAAAAATTAAATAATTAAGTGCTATTTTTAACGCTTGGCTGGTGAAAGGTTATCTTTTTGGTTTAGGTGGCGATAATTCACGTCGTTTGTACGAGGGGCTCGAAATAATTATGATGTAATAAGAGTGACTTTTACGTTTATAAACGTTTTAATATTTGTTCATTAAATTATATAAGCATATCATAATACCTATGGTTATTTTCAATTAAGGTTACAAAAAATTAGCATCAGTATGTGAAAAAAACAAAATCGTTTAAGTAAGTATATAACATATTTTCACGAATAAAAATTGTTAGTCCACCACGCTGGCCTAGTGCGGGTTGGTGGACTTCACATGCCTTTAAGAACATTTTTTTTTCTGAACTGTCAGGCATGCAGGTTTCCTCACGATGTTTTCCTTCACCGTAACAGCAGGTGATATTTAATTTTATAAAGCGCACATAACTTTTTTACAAAATCATTGGTGCGTGCCTCTGGGATTCGAACCCGGATCCCTAGATTCGAGGTCGAATTCTAAGCCACTGGGCTATCACCGCTTTTTCAGTATTCCTAGTTTTAAATGGATTAAACATAAAATTACTTAGGTTAAAAGGAGTTCGGCTCCAAAAGTAGATAAGTTTTGATTATAATTGGGTATAAAAATATGTTGTAAGTTCTAAATACATATTTTGTTGTAATGAAATAAATTAAAGTGAAATATGGTGGTGTACATCTGAAATCACTTAACTAGCAATAATTAACTTTATTTACATTTCACCGGGACTACTGTTCAGCCCTTTCATAAAGCTGATGGTACAATGGAAGCTTCCTATTGTTACAGTGTTAAAAGTATTACAAAGAATTATTACCCTGTGTACTAATTGACATGTTACACACAAAAGTTGCTCGTACGACAATATCATTGCAAATATTTTGGCGCATGACAGTGTCTATTTCAATTAAGCTCCATACATAGCCCTGTGTTTAAAATGTGTCGTGTTGGTTGGTCGGTCGTGGTTATGTAACAAATTAGAACATAAGGCCTTAGGTAAATGAACAATTTGGTTCTAAGATGCTTTTAAAGCTATCAGGCACTTTAGTTTTGTTCACTCAAACTTGTCTTCGTCGCGAACTCGTCTTAGATAAACCATGGTGGCCCTGGATTCTGAGATTTTTGGTGGGAAGCTACTAATGAGTTGTAGACATGTTAATTAAAATTGCGATAGCAAAGTCATGAACATTAAAAAATCGGCATAATTTTCGATGTTCAAAGACTTTGCGAGAAGCTCAGTGTGCCTCTGCCTTAATCGGAAAGGTTCCGCCGGATGTGTAATTAAAACCATCCTTTACTGATTTATCGCGTCCACAATTTATTCCTTTATCTTGGTTTGCACCGCTAATATATCTTTATTCAGTGGACTTCTGCAGATAAAATTAGCGAATTTGTTCTTCGCACCGCTTTTCCTCCTTCATGCTCTGTTTGGTTAAAGGGTTGGAGGAAATTATTTCCACTCGGCGTTGATTTAAGACTGCTCATATTAGAAGCGTAAACTGTACTTGAGAAATTATCTCAAAGATGATACATGGAACGGTATAACATGTCTATTTACAGATTATTCTGATGTTTGTTAAGTTCTATCCTAATTAAAATTTTTAAGTCTAACAAATATATACACATTTTAGCGATGCAAATAAGACCTTTTATGCCTTCAAGCTTTCGAGCTGAAAACAAAAGCTTTCAAGATTTTCATAACGAGATAAAACCTACAAAACCCTCACTAAAGCATTATCAACACGAGTCCGCGCGTGTCTAACGGCCATATTTGTAACGCGCTTTATAGATGGCATTACTTAATTGCAACAGCTGAAATCCGCTCTTAATAAACTTCGGGGCGATTTATTAAATTTTACATTAAACGAGCCATGTTGGGTTATGGTTGCTCGATAAGGAGATTAATAATTCACAAGTTGACGGTGTTTAGTGAGGCTTTGTTGCATGGTGTTGCGCTATCGGAACGATCTCGCCGCGAAATGGCAGCGTATAAACTGCATCCAGAGTGAAGGCTGCCTCGGTCGCTGTTATGACACCTAATATGCATTTAGCACGCAATCCCGGGCCACTTGGTGCGTAAGCAAGCGACAGGTTTTCGTGACCGATTTCCTCCAGGCCAATATTTTTTAGAATGCTTAAGAGAAAATAACTAAGAATCCTGGGGGACATTTGCGATTATATGAGTGGGTTAAACAGCAGCAGCTGCAGCCTCCGAAGTATGAACAAAACCTTTTTTTAGTTATTTCCTATTGAGTTGCCACATAATTATGGTGACGAAAAAAATCTTCAGGGGATTATAAAATGGTGGATTAAAATATGTCTGCTGGTTATATAAAAATATTTGTATTAACTGATTTCCTTTCAATTGAAAAGTTGTGAGATGATTGCTGGCTATTTAATAAAATATTTTTTTCTACATAATTTGGAGGCTGCAGCTTCTCAACCCACCCATGGAGCCGATGCTGACAAACACTTCTTAGTTCTACTCTCTTAAGTATTCTACGAGTTATTGACCGGGAGGAAATATTTGGCGAAATTAGCGGCTGGCTCAGGGACCAGCTCTAGGTACGTGTTTATGGGCGCGTTACATTTAAGCTATATAGCCACTTCCGCGGAATAATCGTAGCTCTATTTGCACTATCAACCGCTTTTATGGCAATTAACGGTACTGGTGATTCATAAATCAAATATTTGGTTCTTGATCTTGATTAAACTAATGAAACAATGCCTTCTCTAT
This sequence comes from Erynnis tages, assembly GCA_905147235.1. NCBI lineage: Eukaryota > Metazoa > Arthropoda > Insecta > Lepidoptera > Hesperiidae > Erynnis > Erynnis tages. Next base: position 6,936,606 of record LR990077.1, on the reverse strand, counting down.
ATTTCTTTATCTTCACAGATTAAACAGAATAGGTATCTCAAACTACAACATTAAGTCAAATACATGTTAAGATCAATTGCAAGCCAAATCATATCCTTTATCCTCAATCATCTCAAGCATCTCAAAGCATCAAATAAACTCGTTTGAATTTGTATTGTAATCAGTAGGTACTTAATAATTGTGTAGTTTCAATTTAATGAATTATTGAAGTAATTGAATGAAATTCACTTTTAAAAATTCTGTTACAAAGATACTGACTGGTGAGGCTCGTAAATGATTATTAAAAGGAAACAATGGCTCACTTCTACACTTTTTAATTATTCCCCTTTAAAAATACAAATGAAACGAATACAAAAAATACAATTATCCATGTTTGGGATTACACCAATTAGCTCTTCACGCTGTCTGCACAGTGTAAGTTATGATAATTTATGATTTCCTGAGTTTTCCGTTGATTAGAGTCCTAGAGGCCTTTATGCTGTCCACATTGCTAATGAAGCGTAATATAATATTGCCATTTCGTTGCATTTGCCATTACCACCTACTTATGTATGGTAATATGTAAGATCACATATTAATAATTAAAAATACTCGTATTCTTTTAAGTTTTTATTACTTCATAAGTAGTTACTGTTCAAAAATCTGACTAAAAACTTACTAGAACTTTTTATTTAGATACACTAACATTTATTATAGTGAAAGAGTCTATTTGTAATTCAGCTTAGATACTAGTTAAGCGACTATCCTGTTGGAAATAACATTGAGTGAAAAGTTTCCCAAATGTTTCATTAAATGCTTTAAAGGGGTATTATATTCGATAGGGACTTTTCACAGTCGCAAAGTTGGTAACAAAAAGTGTAAATAACAATGATTTCGTAACCGCCGCTCGAGTTAAACAAGGGTTGTTAAACGTTCGCAGTCAAACAAAGTCTGCGACAGGTCGCGCGGCCGACAATGACTCATACCTACTTATTAAGTACATATTTGCTCGACAACGGTCCATTAATCAATTTTTGCATTTTTAATTCGCCCCTCATTATTTGTCCGTGAATTTCATTTCCACTGTTGTTTCACCATTTTAAATTTTAAACTCGTCCGTGCTTCAAAACGCACATTTCCAAGTAATTTACAATTTATCGCGTTCGCCTGCAAATGAGCAAATATTTTTCCATTTGTTAAGCCACTTGTAATTAAACATATTAAAATTTTATTTGAAATTGTGGTTTGCGATCTGTTCACTGTTGGAAAAGTTTTCATTAAAACGTTCAGGACTCGAATTTATACGGCACTGTGCATTCGAAACGGTTGTATAAAATCAGCAATAGGGTGCTGATGTTTTATACAATATTTCCATGGAACGACAACAAATACGGTTCACAGTTACGACTCTAATTAATGAAGTGTTACTGTAAGGCGCAACTGAAAACGATCGCAAATGAAAAAGTAAGTGCTGCTGGTTTTGAAATCCGAATATTTCACCTTTTCCGACCCGTGTAGTATTTATTACCTGTTCCGAGGATACAAATGGACGAAACAGTTGAAAATTTAATAAAATGTGCGCACGACTACATAAGTTTCCACTTTTATCCGTTCAAGAGTCGTCGAGCGCAGCTATCGAGAGCTCGCGCTGGAGTACTATCCAGCAAATTGATCAAAGGGTATAGGGATCCGAATACGAGCTATTCTTTTTGAAAAAAGGTTACGATAATTTTTCATTTCATCGCAAATGTTTGTATACGGCATTTTTATTCTTTACTATAATTTACTTTTTCTTATGATTTTGTGAGAATCAGTTAGACAACATAATTATTATATTGGGAATAAACTCTCCCAACCTCAACTTGTTTCACCTCAATCTAAAAGCAAGTTGTATAATACAATTACATGTTTTAAGTTATGTTGTGAAAATGCAAACAATATTAATGTCTATCAGGTTAGGACTGAATAATACAACAAACATACCGTTAATTAAAGGAAACCTATCTCAAAAAACACACTTAAAATTTATACTTTGTTGTCAGATGTGTCATTTGTTGTGCTCCAAAGAGGTGGCACTTGTTAAATAATTATTAACATGCCTTTTCAGCAGTTATTTAATAAAGTTAAATATTAATTCATTACTTATTTAGAAATTGTTCATGAAAAGAAAGCATTATAAACACATGAAATCTCCATGTCATGAAAGTTAGCATATATTTATGCCGATGAAAAACAAAAAAAAGTATGTACCTACTTAGTCGTTAACAAAATGCCATCCTGCTAATGTGATTTTCTCGCACTATCCACTAGAGTCAGTTTTTACCGTACCTACACAATATCACAGTGGTATTTTTATTGAAATATACCCTATATTTATGTTTAAACATATAACAACTATTCTTAATCTATTTTTAATCGATGCCTTTAAATTTGTGCCGTTTTTGTGTTACTTTTAAATTACAAGACACGTTAAAAAGGTAAGGTAAGATTTTTGACTATTAGACATTCAAGTATGTATGTATGTTAAGTAGTTTATTTTATAGTAGTTAATACTCCGAGAAATACATATAGTGGAGTTTTCCATGTTGCTTCCACAAATTTTATTCCAAAGTTGAGAGTTCAAAGAAAGACAGTTTAATAGGAGAAAAACATCTGAGACTTCAGCTTCTTCTTTTACAGCTTGGAGCAGCGGAGAAGCCTTGTAAACAAACACAATTTGGTTTAATAACGCAAGCGGTTAGAAAAGTGACTAATGTGCGGGTAAATATTAAACGATCGTTGGTCGGTTTTTTTGCATAACGCATTTTGACGTGGGTTCCGCTGTAATTGATAAAGGCGGGACGCACCGCTTCCCATGACATGTTGTATTTATGCGAATTTAAAAGCTTCCGACTCGCGGAGTTTAAATCGGAATTAATTCGCCGTTTTTGTGATCGGCCCTGTCGAAAATGATGGTGTATTTAATAAATCCATCCAGTCTCCATCCATTATTCAGCTCCAGTAATCCCTTAGCTGCAGTGAAGCCTAAATATAAAAAAACAACGGGTTGCACTCTGGGAGTACCGGCCGAAGTGAAAACTTATAAGATGTATTTTCTTGGTGATTTGGACGACAGTTCAATTAAAACACTATTCAATAACCATTACTTAACTATAAAATCTTTTAAGTAGTCAAGAATGAATTTACACGTTAAGTATGAAAGTTCAGATGGCGGCCAAATTGGCTGCCGTTTGGCTGCCGTAATAATAAGGGCATGCCATTGCTCATATAAACCCAGTGACGTATGAACTCTATCAAAACCAAAATTATTTTATAATTTCTCTAAGGTCTATCTAATTAGACGCACTTTGTTTATGAATGTTTCCATAGTTACCATCTTATCTTACCTTATGATATTTCGCTGCAAAAGAATTTCAACTTTGTGCTTTTGCGTTAGTCGGCATGATGACAGTAATCAAGTATCGCCAAAATATTTATGTGATCTAATGATTTAGGATTCAAAGATTTTGAAACATGTATTTATTCTCTAATTAATGTGGAGATTAATAATTTATTTGTTAAAATAAATCTACAAAATACAACAATCGGCCATGATAGCTTAAATACCCATCAGATCGAATTACGACAATTTTCGTCACGTCTCAGTAAACGTCATTTTTTTCGTAAGCTAAGCATTTATACGCGGTCTCTGTATTTTTACTGAGCCGTGACGTAATGAAGGACGCCATGACACGGGCGAGCGTTTTGGAATGAATTTGAAACTTAAAATTTAAATGTACCTTTATTGCACAAAAATCTTAATTTTCTACAAAAATATGATAGTCATCATGCCTATTCAGTTTGTTGAGGTTAGAGATCTGTCGCGAGTTTAACAATTTTTTCCCATAGCAAAAAAGTGCTCAGCGCCGCTAAAGAAGTTTTCATTTCAATAAATACGTGATGACCCAAAATGTCTTACGAGTAGAGCTTGTAATTACAAAACCTGTACCCTGTACATAAATAATACGTTGATATCTATACGAATGTATAATATATTTTCAATAAAAACATAATACGAATACATTTTCAATAAAAACATAATAATTAATAAACCTTGCGAGAGAATCTTAAAGCGTTTGATAGCAACGAGACTTTCTAGGTACGTAACTCTGATGATAACTCACTAAACACCTTAATAATCATGACAACTTGATTCAACGTGGCTACAATGCCAACTAGACCGAGCCAGCTTTCATACATCCTGCCAATTTGAAAATTACTTTACATTTCCATAAATCATACCATATTGAGTCTTATGCTGATGGTAATAGGGGAAAGCGTATTTTTGGGAAACATTATGTAAATTTGGGCACCTGACAAACTTGGGCTAAGTTGGAGCTGTCAAATTTGTTTAGCGGTGCGGGAAGGGCGCTGTTAAGTTGCGAAGGCGCCGCCGGCGTATAACTAAGTGCTTACTTGCCTACAACTTACTAAACTGTTACATTTGTGTTGGAAAATTAATGCCGCGATTTATGCGAGGTGGTTTAAGCTCCGAATGTGCGATATATCTGTTGTTAGCGATAAGGTCAGGCTAGGGCGATGACATTTGCAAAGGTTTATTTTATGTAACCCACCTACCAATTAAATTGTTTAAACAAAGCTAAAATGTATTATGTTATATTATAGGTAATAATCTACATTTGATTAATTTTAAAAATTATTTTTTATAATGTATACCTACATTTTTTGTACTCGTATACCTAATCTACTCACTACGGTCGCACTGGTTCTTTATTCATTTTCTTAAGATTACTCACATACTTAGCTATATGGGATTTTGTTACGATATGCATATAATCAATCATTTTGCTCATAATAGTAAAGTTATTATATACGATATTATACCTATACGATTTCCAAGATCCTGAAACCTTTGGAAAACAGGCAAGTGAGGAAAAGCGATCACGTTACACCCCGAACAGATCTTTGGTCAAAGTTCAGGGAAGCCTTGCAGTGGACGGTACTAATTACGAAGAAAAAACAGCCATCCGATAGCTCCATTATGGTAATACTTTTAAAACATTTTGAAACTTAAAAAATTTTTGATGAGCACAGGCAGCTTTACTGTTGTAAGAACTTTACTAATAACTGTACGAAGTTGTACCTTCCCGTATCGTTTCTCTTTTCATAACTGCTTCAGAAATAAAAAAAACTATCTAGAGCAGGCATAATTCGTCGATTTGATTCACAGCTTCAATATTTTTAAACGTCGAAAAACTACATTTATAATTCTCTAAAACTACTTGTAGTTCGTTGATCGGCACGATCCCATAATATAAACATAAGTACTTCATAATTTTAAAATACGTCTCCATCAAAACTATTAGATATTGTAATTCTGGTTACGGTTAACATAATGCCTAGTTTTAGAAATACCTATGTAAGGGTTTATTAAAAACGCACTGAAAAAAGCATTATAAATGTATCTGGCATTAAACAAGATAACAAATTATGTTATTTCAAAATATATCTCGTAAAAGGGCGCTCTACAGAAAGGTACCAGCTTGACATTTGTAAAGAAGGTCATCTTAAGGTACTTACGCGATGTTTATGAGCACGACATTTTATATTGGAACCCTTTCCCTCACGTAAATTACAGGAACTTTCAAGAGCACGTGCGATTTTGGAGAAAAAGGCACACTTAAGTGAATTTGTATCGTGCAGTAGCATTTTGCCCGTGGTATTACGGCTGTTGAAGAAATTATTGTTTCTTTGCTTTGATAAGTTCATAGTTGCCTTCTGCATATCTTTTCGGAGAATGAGCTAGAACTTTTATGTAAATATGTTTTCAAAATTTGTAATATAAGGTAGAGATCCCATTACAAATTGTATTCTTTGTATTATGGCTAGTAAAATATTTGCTTTTTTATGTTTAAATTTCTTTTTAATTTCCACAAACCACTTTTAATAAGAGGTGACGATGGACGAGAAAAGTACGCGTCGAAGTTACAAAAGTAGGCATCTACTATTAAACAAAATCAGTAGGGCGATAAGGATCGTTCCATACTGCGTCATATTTCACCAAGTGCCGTAAGTTCGGCAGTTAACTCACACAGTTATGGTGCTGTTAACACGTGTTGACGCTCTATATTGTTCATACTTTGGATCCAACTAAATCATCGGGAACGCGGAAAAAGATTCATAAAAAGCCCGATAGCCTTATTTGATGTTAAAATGTTTTGTACGCCTGATGTTAGAACGCCAACAACTGTGATGTTTTGCTAGCTAAAATACGAAATTACATATTAATTTTCGTCGATTTTTTCAATCTTTGAACCTCTATAATCAACTAACGTAGAACTCTCAACATTGTTGTCATTCTTTAACATAAATGCAGGATTTTAATCACCCACGTACCCTAATCGCTAAGTATAAAATTATCCTATTTTTAAATAATAAGCAAAAAAAAAATTAATAACTTACTTCTCCTTTTGTCGGCATTGAAGCTCAAATTAGCATGGGCATGAGTATAATTATTTCGTCGCTTAAACATTTTCTTCGCTTAAATACCGAAGCGTACTACGATATCTGCGAAATTGCCAAAAAATGAAAAGAGCACGGCCATATTTCCCGGTAAGCTCGGAAACGAGGCAAAACGTATTTACGTGTCGCCGGAGAAAAAATCGTCGATGGTTTATCAGTAGCCTGTATTGTTACAAATGGCGCACGTGCCACCCCTGAATCAAGGTTGTCAAGTGTCCAATTTTCACCCTGAATTCTGTTACTTTGATTGTTTGTTGGTGGAATGGTCTTGGAATTATTTTTTAAATTTCTTAATCAAACGAGTATCGACGTTTTCGTTGTAATACATACAGTCCGTTTTTTTTTCCTTGTCTTATTTGGTAAACAAACTTGACACAAAAATCACATATTTTCACATGAAACACATGTTTTGAGTTGGTAATAACTATTTAGATTTGTGCACAAATTGTTAGAAAATCATAATTTTATGTCTTATGACGAACGAAATTTTCACGAAACTGTTTTACACAGAACAAAAATTCATCATTCCTAAAGTAATAATTCTCTTTGATTTCGTATGGTTGTGAAAGTAAGAATGATTAGAGTGAATGATTTAAAATTTGATCGAATGATTATTTGAATGATTTTAAGTAATTGTATAGGATAAACTATACAACTATTGACACCTTGAGCCGGTTTTTACATTTGTAGAGATATTGCATTAATTAACAACTTGGGTTATAATTTTAGTGTTTCAATAGTGAGTTTAATAATCACGCTATAATAAATTAATGCATTTATTTTGAAAATATAAGTGTTAATAGTACAAAAAAAGTCTAACTTATTTCTTTAGAATAGTACAATGATTTTCACTTTGACGTAGTAATTGGTACTATAAATTAGTATAATTATTTATTATTGGCACCACCGGTGTGTAAAGTAAGAAATCATTACTTGCTTAAATATATTTCTAATCTCCTTCATTTAATCTCATATCATGCATGTATCAGGTATATGACCTGATATGACCTTAAGATTTTAGCTAACTTGTCTTGTTCTGGCGATCGAAGACGTGTAAAAGCTGGAATAAGTATAGAATTGCAACAAATTACTTTGATCAAACAATTGTAAATAATACCATGGTACCACAAAAAATGGTTAGTATAATATGCCATCTTTAGGTTTACAGATAAATTAAGGAGGTAACTGCAAAATTAAAAAATTCAATTAAAAAACTAAATGTTTATAAATAACTTAATTTAATCCATTTTATTTAAATTTGATTATTACTTATACACTACCTTATATGTAGTGTTAAGAATTTGTTTTTTCATTTAGTTTGTTATAATATTATATGAATATCAAGCTTCTTATTAAGTAATTATAGTGATAAAAACTTAAGATAATTATGTGTTCTCATAAAATTATTAATGTTGGTTAACACTGCAATAATTACGATTATCACGACACAATGGCAATATACTGGATTTGTGTTTGCTCTGTGACTCGGCTCGTGTTACACATTATGATATTTAATGTTGTACAGCATTATATTTTGTTTTTTATAGAAATCAAGTACAAATGAAGTATATCCATGATAGTAACTACTTCGAAGAATATCATTCATTTCATTCATTTATTTCGTTCACTACATACTTCACGTCCCTATTTATTGTCTATGGGAGTTGCGAGTAGAAAACCCGCCATGTTTGTTTACCAAATAAGACAGGGGGAAAAAACGGACTATAGTCACTAATAATTTTGATAAGGAATATGAGGATCAAACATTATTTAATGTTATGATACTCTTTTAGAAAAGAATTTGAGAGAATGTGTGGATGAAAGAATGTGTGGTACACGGAATTATAATATGGAATATATGGTGGTGACAAATTTAACACACTCTTTTCTCACTTTGCTAACATTTTTATTTAATCTGTCGGTATCAAAGTATTGTACCAAAAGCGGTGATAGCCCAGTGGCTTAGAATTCGACCTCGAATCGAGGAGTCGGGGTTCGAATCCCAGTGGCACGCACCAATGACTTTATAAAAAAAGTTATGTGCGCTTTATAAAATTAAATATTACCTGCTGTTACGGTGAAGGAAGGACATCGTGAGGAACCCTGCATGCCTGAAAGTTCACAAAAAATGTTCTCAAAGGTATTTGAAGTCCACCAACCCGCAGTAGGCCAGCGTGGTGGACTAAGGCCTACATCCCTTTCATTGTGAGAAGAGACCCGACCCTGTAGTTCATTAATGGTAGGTCATTAATGGGTTACTCCATCCAGTTTTACCCCGTGTCCTAATTACCGTGTCGCAAGAAAAATTTGTTCGTACGACAACGTCATTGCATACATTTTGTTTCATATTAGTATCATATATAATTATTTTAAGGACAGCTCAATAGGTACAAAGCTCTGTGTTTTAATTTTTTGTCGTGTTGGGTGGTCGGTATGTTACATAATATATTAAATTAGGCCTTACAGATATCCAAATAATTGGTGCAAAAATATCAAAATCGCCGATGCAATATCGAGTCGCAATACGTAGACACACGTAAATAAACTGAAACGCCACCGGGAAAATATCGCCCAATTACCGGACGGCGATCGCACTCCACGCGCGTCATAACACTTGCATTATTTTATTTTTGAAAGCGTTTAAAAGGCTATTTTTGTTTAAAGATTTTTGTAAATTAAGCTTCTTAATAGATCAAGTACAAATGAAGTGAATGATAAGGACTTGCTCGTTGTTATAAAATGCTTGTTTTTTGATAATGTAGCTAACATTATTATCAGTGAATAGGTCTATTAAGAACTAAAAGAACAAAAACGACAGAATACAATGAAGATAAAAATTGTTGTTGTTATCAATGTGATATAATGAGTATAAAATATCTATGTGTTTTTAACAGTACATAACGATACCCGTGGCAAAAGAAATAGCCTATAATTATAGCACACAGGAGTATCGTATACTATTTAATAGCTCGAGTGCCATAAGCCGGTAAAAAAAGCCGGTAAAAACCATGATTTAAGTTTCGGTTTTCGGTTTCCTAGTCACACGGAGCAATAAACATTCCCTAATTTGCGCGAGTCACTCACGAAAAACTTAAATTCATACATCATATCAGGGAAGAAAACAAATTGGGTAGATAATTACAACACTTCCCGACCAAAGCAAAATTCCATGATGGATCTTACCTTTTTTTGAAATTTTATATACCTTTAAAATAATTGTGTTACCTAACCGAAAAAGGAATAACAGTATGGCTTTAAGCGAGGCACAAGTTAATAGTATGTAAGTGGGATCACAATTTTCATAAGAGAGGTAAAGCGTTGCCTGCGGCGACGAGCCTTCACCCGAGATCGCTTTGTAGCTTTTAACGGGTCTTTATCGGACACAGGACCTACAGAATAAAGGACACAGTTTGAATGTACAGAGAGAAGTGAAGATACTTACTTGTTACATGTTTTGGTGAAAGGCGAAGATTATAATAATGGAGTTTTTAGCAAAGCCGCAGCTAAAAACTTGCATAGAAGGCTTGTATAGCAATAGGAGATGAACACAAAACATTGTTTATTATTTTAAACGATTTTATACATACTTTAGAAAAAAGTATTTATAAAGTTGTTTTATGTCATAATGTTATCATGAATTGGACTAGAGTTGAGCAAAGTATAAAACTGCATTAATAAACAAAAAGTAACCATTACACAGTTAACATTAATGATGAAAATTAAGGTCTGAGCACAAAGCTGCGTAAGTTTATTCAATAAGTTCATGTTCATTTTCACAATCCGATTTTAAATCCACGTTCGAGCCGTTAAAATACAAAATATTTAACAGAATACATTTAGAGATACAGGCCATTGAAAATTAATAAAACGTATTAAAGTTTACATTTTCTTAAACGAAAATGAATACTTTAATACTTTTTTTTACTCCAGAGATCACAATATCGATTCTTAAACTGATGTAATATTTTCCTGAAAGGAAGTCCGTAAGGCCATTGTAAGGCCGGGCGGATTCCTTAAGACGTCGCCATGAATAAGTGTACTGAAGCGTGCAGGAAACTTGACAGTATCATATTATCTAAAGGGCCGTTTCGCGAGTGGACGCCAAATGAAACTTTATTGGACATTTTTTATTCGTTCGACCCTCAATTTCCATGGAAAACCTCAAAGAAATATCGTTTCAGGAATTTTTTCGGGAATTGTTTTGTTTTATTGTAGGTATCTCAACTCTTTTGAAAATTCACAAAACAATAGAACGTTATTAAGCTGAAAAGGTTTACAAAAAGAATCCTTGTAAATCAAAAGAATTTCTTTAAAAGGTATTTTAAATTAAATATATTTATTTCCCCGCAGTTATTATTTCAACATTCTGGTACGAAAGACTAAAGTTTACTATTTTGTAGATACTTTATAATTATTGAGCTTTGTTTAACTGTTGGTACTTTATCCTAATGAGAAAATAAACGTAAAATCCAACTGAATTTTGTTTAGTCCCTTATGTCGCAGAAACAATTTTAAATCTTAATCTTCTTATTATCCTGTTATCTAGTGGCCAACGCGCTCATTTTCTACTGTTGTAGATTTAGATTTTTGGTTAAACATTCACAAAGATAAGTTCAGACAAAAAAACAAATTCATGTCACAAACAGCAACTTAAAATACGATTCTTTTGCTATTATACAGTCACAGTGATTTTATTGCCTGACTTTATGCATAGCAGTGCCGGGCGACGGGTTTCGGAATGTTTTCCAACAATGGGAAAAATACGGTTCAGAAAATAAAATTACTAAAACGTGGGCGATTTCCGTCTCTGGACATATGAGAGCGATTTCCGAAACGTGTTTACAATGAAGGCCGAGCTACGGACACGACATATTTCATCATACGAAGAAATGCCTCCCACTCCCTAAAAATGTAATGCCGTAAAACGATACTGGCGTGTACAGAAGTTTTGTTAAGTTGGATTTTTCATTTCAGGCAAAAAATGTTATTTAGTCGAATTCAGTCATTATTGAGTAGTTTTAAGGATTATATTTTTTGTATATATATGACAACTGAATTTTTTTTTATATTTTACATTATACACGTAAAGTTAAATGGCACACAATAGCCTTATTTATTCCGAAAAATTACAAGTACTTACATTTAAAAAATATTTTAAATCTTAAGTTAAAGCTTTATTTTATTTTAAATAAATCATTTAAATTTACTTAAAACCGTGACACTGTTGTGGATAAGCAACAAAACTCCATTTTAAAATATCCATACCACTTTTGCTTTCGACAATATCAGGGCTCCGGTTCCGGTCACTATATAATAAAGTTATTCTCGTTCTTTCGATAAACTTCAGTTTGTCTGACAATAAATTACCGTCAGTCGCGGAAGTCGTCGCTCGCCAAATATTGGCTTAACTTTGAAGAATGCCCGCTTTGTCCAAGCTAACTATATTTTGTAACTGAGGATAAATACGCCGAGGATAATATGGGCATTAGTCACAATGATACTTTGTTGGTGACCAAGAAATAGGTATCTTGTACCTATTCCATGTATAGATATTTTTTCGATTAAGTGCTATATTTGGAATGATCATGCTAGAATTAGGATTCAATTATTAAGCCATGCTTATTAAAGGGAAATTTATTGCTCGTTAGGTATTTTTCTAAATAAAAAATCGTCTACTCACATTATGATAATATGATAGATGTCAAAATTGGTTCTAGCAATACAAATGCATGCTAAATCCTGGCTTCTTCGACAAATTCTATGACGTATTATAACAATCTTTTGTATGACATGGGTCGTTTTAAACCAATTATTTACAGCGGGGCGCCTTGTTTGAAGTGAGTCGTTTCTTTGTGGCTGCTTAGTTAAATTGTTCAGTGTGTGCGGCCGCGTAGCGGACAACCGTAGCACCGCTACGCCGCACAGAATCCACAGAGCTACGAAATCGATTTCCACGTTACAGGAATGTAGGTCGTAGGACCACCTGTGTCTCAAATATTTTAGAAATTTGTACGAAGGGATAGCTGTTTTTGGCTGTATCATGGGAAAATGAGAAGAAAATGTTACCTATTTATAATAAAGAAGAATTTATTAAATAATTTCAAATCCAATATTATACTATAACTAAAATCAACAGAGCTATTAAAACTAGTTTTAGACGAAGTAGAAAGTTTGCAATATATAATAATATCATGTTTATAAACAATTTTATAAAGGAATGTAGTAACGCGCGCATAAATAAATAAATAAATTAATTAAAACTGTGTCGATAGTTTTTTCCTCCAGCTTTTTCTCACTTTACCCAGAAATGGGTGGCTCATAGCATAGCCAATGAGTTCGATAAGGAAAAATATTAAAATTAATAAATAATTGGAATGCTAAACAAATAAATTAAATTAAATTAAATCAAAAAGCCTTTTATTTCCTATTTAAATTACAATATTTATGTTTCTGTTTTATGTTAATTTATTTGCTTAGTTTATTTAGGAACCCCTCTCAGGTAAAGGCCTCTTCCAAAGATTGCCATTTTTTACGGTATTGGGCTGTTTTTTTTTTATCCATTCTGGTCCAGCTATTTTCCTGATGTCATCCTCCCATCGCGTGCAGGGTCTACCTTTTTGACGTTTGCCCTGTGGTCCCCGGCATGATGTCATCGTCTTTGTCCATCTATTGTCTTTAAGCCGCGCTACATGTCCAGCCCATTTCCATTTCAGTTTTTGTGCCTGCTTAAGGGCATCTATTGCTTGTGTTTTCGCTCTTATATATCTCGCTAAACAAATATCATAACTTATTTTGTGATATAATATAAAATTAAGTATATACTAGTTATTTAAGACATAATAATTGTATGCCCACATAGGGTAGACTTCTTAACTTATTATAATTTTTGTAACATCTTTCTCGTGTAACAGTTAACAATAAACGCATTATTTTCTTTTCTTTTTCTTTTCTAATCTCTTATTATTTTTTCCATGATATTTTTATGTATCGTTTATGGTATAATATATTATAGTATAATTTTATATTTCTATTTTTATGCATTAAATAAATAAAACAATACTATGGGTAATGATAAATTTGATCATAAAAGGCTATTTTCAAAACTACTGATTCAATACAAAGAATGTTTACTGACTGGTTACAGATTTACTGATTTTAAAGCGAATTGATAAGAGGCAACTGACAAACTAACAGGTTAATTAAAAGTATACTAATTAACGAAGCAGTTAGACTAACTAACTAACTTTGTTAGCGTTTTATTGACTCATATCCAAGGTCCGATTCCGTTATGCTTTACGTGATATATACATACATCATTTTAAAAGAATAAATAATTTATAAAAAGAGGGAATTTTCCCTTAAAATAAAATCTGCCGCCTCTATACTCTCCTTAGTGTGGTTGTTTGCGGGCTCTATCCCTGGACCTGATGGCGCGGCACTAATGCCGTATGAATGAAATTTACTGTCAATATCTGAGCCCGCATGCGGCTTTGTGACGCAAACTGTCCTCTTTTATACCCACCATTATTCCCTTTTATTTTTCCCTTTGCATTTTTCAGCATTCCACTATTTCCGTGTCGCCTACCGCTTTATTTACAGACCACCAGTTAATATGTATATTTTTATCCGATTCTTGATTCGTGCTTTTATCTTTCGCGCAATCTGAAAGCCACCGGAAGAATAAGCAACGAAAATAAGAATGAAAAAGGTGAAATAAAAAGATGGATAATTTTCAGTACAATGTTTCTTTTTATACAGTTAAATCACGCTACGATATTAATAACCGATACCAATTTTCAGGGTAGAAACATTTTGGAAAAAGGACTAAAGGTGCCGTCTAACCAGATGAAGTAGGTATTGAAAATCAGATTAAGGCGTTGGTATCCAAAAGTAATATCCAACTAAGGGATGGCTAATATGCAAAAAAGAACTTTAAAGAGCTGGTATCGAACATAAACTAAAATTTATCAAAGATAAAAGACACCCTTCTACTTCAAAACAGTTCTGTTATCACATCCGAGCTGAGAAAGAGCTACTTAGGAACTCTACCAAAACGTTTTTAAAGTATCCTTAACAAGTTAAACCCAAGATCGTTGTATTTTGCAACTCATAGTCTCTTTACTGCTGAATAATGAGGACAAAACCTCGAGTCGGCTTATGAGCGCCCCTATAATTTGTCCGGGATTATCGCGAACGGAGCGAGGCGAATCCCGGCGATTAGTCACAAGTATCGCGAGATGAATTCACACAGCGCCCGGATCTTCGGCTTATCGTCGTAGAAACGAACTCTAACCGAATACTGATTACGATACCCATTACGCATTCAGGTAAAGGTGTGGAATTATCAAGATTGACTATAAATGCTCGGCGGATTAATTCTCTCGGATGCATCATAATTTTGAATGTAGGTATTCATTGTAAGGAAGGTGTGAGTTAAGAAGGTAGGCTTGAGCATTGTTAAAGATTACTAAGCTAGGTCAGAGGGCAATGGAGAAGGCTATGCTCGGTATTTCTCTACGTGACATAGTCAGAAATGATGAAATACGTAGAAGAACAAAGGTGACCGACATAGGCCACATCGTTCAAAGGACTGACAATCGATAGGGAAAAAAGGTCCTCGAATGGTGACCACATTTAGGTAAAAGGAGCACAGGCGGCCCTCCTACCAGGTGGACTTACGACCAGAAAAAGACAGTGGGAAACTGTTGGATTCAGAGGGCCCAGGACCGGGTGGAGTGGCGTCGATTAGGGGAAGCCCATGTCCAGCAGTGGATTACTAAGGGCTGAAAGAAAGGAAGCTAGCTGCTGAAGTTATTTGAACCAATTCTTGTTTTGTAATCTAGTAAAATTTACGTATAAATTGTTAGCTTAATTAAATATTTTAGATAACACCCTTTTAAGAGATTAAAAGATTATGATGTAACGAAACTACATTACTACTCTTGATAGTGAAACAACTTTTTATTACTGGATAGCAATTCTATTAAACGCTACTCAGATAAGTTATTAAGTAAGAATACCTACCTCAGAATTATCAAGTTGTCATTGGACCTCATTTTGATATTGAAATAACCTCATTTACTTAAAGTAAAATGTATTGAAACTATTTTACCTTCGAGAAATTTAAACTGAGACAGACTTAGGATCAACGCACCGAAACGAGACAACAGTTGTGCAATTAATTTAACGTCCTGCCGAGGTTGCGGTTCGATGCCCGTATGGACCCTTGTCTCTACCACGTGTTATTGAGTGTTCTAAGTTATGTTCACGGTAGTATCAAGTTAACAGTAACCTTAGACTCCTCCAATTTTGAATAATGGTAATTGAATTGAATAGAGTTAGTTCGGCAAAATATACATAGAAGTATTTATTCGTCCGTTATTTGGACAGACTACTACCTGTCCTATAGTACACTGATATGTATTGAAACATTTTATTTACATGTGAGTGCCACTTTATTGATGTGCTATTTATAAATATTATATTTAACTGATACTCTTTCGATTTTTACATCTAGAACTGATTGTAGATCCGGCGCTCAAACTACACGTGCGACGGACGCTGGCCAGAAAGAACAGTGTAGTTACAATTATTCTTATATTGTAACTAGACTATACGTACTTCATCCTCCAGAGAGCAGCAAAAGTCCCCAGTCACGCTATCGTGCCTAAGCCCTCACCCGTAGTACCTTTCTCTAATTTTTTTAATAATATTGTTTGATATCGCCACTAGTGGTGCAACGTCCATAAAACAGAACACTTTTCACCTATAGTACCGGTTCTTATACTATCGTTATAATATAATTTAATATCGCCACTAGTAGTGCAATGTCCATAAGGCAGAGCGCCGGCTCGCCTCAGGCACGCCGCAATGCCCGCGCGACCACCGCGTCAGGCTGTGGTAGCGCCGTCCCCTGCACTATCCTAGGAATCCTGCACTGTGATTAACCCAACACCGCTATTATTTGACATGTCAAATATAATTAACATGTGTGAAATCGCAACGCGCATATAGACGCGGTATTTTGTCTATACCTATGAAGACCTACGAGAAAATTTAGTTTTTACCGACCGTCTGCAACGAAACCCAAAATAAAAAATTATATTGAAAATTAAAAAAAACCCTCGTCAAAATAACGACAATTTTCATTCAACATATTATTTTGTAATGTGCTAATGTGCACGTGATGCGCTTTCATTTGAGACCCCACGCGATTATAATTTGCAGATATTCGGTTATTCTTCCCTACTTTCAACCCCACACAACCTTTAAACGAATCAACCGATTTTCATCAAACATATTTAAGAACACTTGGCCGTTACTCACCTTTCATACAAAAAAAACTAAATTGAAATCGCTACATCCGTTCGCGAGCTACGGTGCCACGCAAGACAGATAGACAGACAAACAGCGTCGGGGGTTAACAAGAGCCATTATACATTACTGTAGTTATTGTTTCAGCAACAAATTACACGTGTGCTCAAAATATCAATTAGCTAGATCCCAGAAGTTTGGAACAAAAGATATTACGTCCCTAATGAATTCGTAATCTCCGTAATCTGTTCAATGAGAAATGGCATTTTCCGAATAGCGGCGCGGCGCCAAACAAATTAAACCTTACCCAAAAATGAATTTATCACGTGGACGGCGGGCCGGCTTTGCTTAACTATCCATTTGTATTCGTGTTTGGGCAATACTGCCCAGTGCCCAGTGTCCATACCTACCTCTAATATCGGTGTCCAGCTAACGACATTTAACGGTTTTGATCGTAATATTAGTTACTGTCAGCAACTATGAAAGTTCATTGATATCGTTATAATTTTTGAAATTGAGTTTGTTTCAAGTTTAGTTATAAAAGTTAAATCCCGGAAATAGGATTAGGAACCAAATGCACTAAAACTTTAAAAACATTATCTATATCAGTTCTCTTTATGGGTATATACTAAAAATCTGTATCCATAATATAGAAGTCATGCTGAAGTTTAAAAAATTTAAATAAGGTTTGGAACAGTTTAAGAATGAATCCAAATTAAGTAATCGTTCATAAGTAAGTTAGTAATGGAAGGTTCCTTAGGTTAGTTTTTAATATAATGCGGTTGTAACCAAGCACAACTCTACAATAATACCCGGTTATAAACGGGAAACGATAAAAAAAAACAATAATTGTTCAGAAATATCATTGGACGTGGCCGGACTATTAGCACCAAATGTTACATCTCGCATCCTCGAGAAGCTGTAAATATTTTAATTTTGCTGCGTGTCCGAAGGCTGGCCGTGGTCGCTAGTCCCGTCAGATGGCGGTGATTAATATGCAGGACGGAGATTGGCACGCGCCGTCCCAACCACTTGTTTGTTTTCCTACGTTTCGAAACGGTATCGGGTAAATGAAATAAGAAAACAAAAATTCGGCTTTTGTATGAAAATCGCTAAAATCAAAGGTAATTTTTTCCAATAATGAGTACGTAACGAGATTATTGGTTATCATTTTAAGAGACATCGTATAATTTAATTTAATTTTAAAATTGGATAGGTGAAATGCTAAAGTATACATTATGTACCTATACGATATTTACGTACAAGAAAATAAATATAAATTACAAATTCATCAATAGTTGTGATTTTCATTTTACTCTTTACGAAGTATTTTAGATATTTATTTGTAGAGAATATGGTAATTAGGGACTCCTCTCAATCAACAAAATAAAAACATTATTTATGCAAATCCTATAGACAAAAAACTAAGGATAATAAAGCACTTCTGATAGGAAATAATAAAAAAGAGTTTGTCAGATATTATTTTATTTTTAAACAATTGGTTATTTCAAAATAAAGGATCATTACTTAATTAAAGGGTTGTGGCGAGACGAGGGCAGTTATGGACACGTGTATGGAGCACTAATTTGCTCACGCCAGGCACCGCGGGAGACAGCGACGTGTCGTTAAAGTGAGTGTCGTCATCCGTACAGCCGAAAGCCTTTCATGTGCCAATACCAATTTATGACAGTATTTATCAGTATAAGTACCTACCAACTCATTATTTTGTTGCGTAATACTTAGTCACACATTTCTTATTTTTTGGCGAAACTAAAAGTACTTTTAAATAGATACAGTTGCCATTTTTCACTTATTAAAAGTTAAAGATAAGAGACCATTTTGTCCATCTTGTTATCTGACGGTGCAGTTTAATATAAAATTTGAGTTAAGACTCAAGTTTGCACAATAAATAATTGTTTCCCGAGACGTAATTGCCGTAATTTCATGAATAATTACCGCCACAGAGCAATTAAATAAATTACAGTAGGAATAACGACCTCCTTCGGGCTTTAGTTTAAACTTAGGGCGCCGGCTGTTGCACGCTGCGGAACATAACTCTTACATTTTCATGCTTGCCTTTCTGCAATAAACAACGCGCCATCATAAACTAAAAGTGGCACCAAAGTTCTAAGTTTAAAAGCAATGAAAACGAGGAAAAAATTATAAGCGATTTTTAGGTGCGTGACAAATTGGGCGGCCGTGCAAAATCTAAACACGTAACCACAAATCGTAGCACCAAACGCGGTTAAGCCGAAAATTTCAAAAAGAGAATCGCTGCTGTCATACGCGATATGGCCGGCTTCCAAATACTGGGATGCAGAGAGGGAGTGGGGAGGCTTCCCCACATGGCCAGTTAGTTACGCCGCGAATTATAGGGGCCATTACGATTCATTAAGGCCAGTTAGGCTTAAACCGGTGTTTACCCACACACACCGACGCACTCGCGGGCACACATCAGCCGAATTTGCAACAGTTGGTAGGTATTGTTCCAAATAGGATAGAAAGAGACAACTGGGTGCGATGTGTCGCGATACAAAATTTTAAGCTGCGAAATTGTGGGTATAATTAGTGGCAGCCCTAACGAGTTTAGGGTCTTGGGTCCTATACCTATGTAAATAGCTAATTTTTGTTATAAGTTTTTTATAGCGTGATTTAAAAATATTGTTAAGATGAATTGCACAGTATGTTGATTACATTATTACACAAATATTTATGTAAATGTTTTCATTGCAACTGGTACATTTATCGCTTTAAAACGTATGTATAATATCAAAGTTTAAAATTCACATTTATAAATAATAGATTTATATGTGTGAATTTAAAACGTGGAAAAAGTGCGACCACAGTAGTTGTAATTGGCGATATGCCAGGATTGACATAAGTGGTAACGGTGATGGTACGCACTAATGACTAAAGTTATGTGCGCTTTTTAAAATTACATATCACCGGGCAATAATAATATCATCACTTCTAATTGTGAGAGGTATGTAAGCCCACCCTGCAGTGGGTTCAGACGTACAAGTATGGGGGGCAACTTTAAATAAAATTGCTCTTGATATTAAATTTGAATTTTTAATCATGACGCACATAGCCGTCGGTTTGATAGTATTGACATTGTCAGCGGTCCGCGAATGACCGCCCGGAGGCGATGCGAAACGTTTGCTGTATTGCTGCTGAAATCAAACGGATATAGTTGCCCTACGTGTAAGTCTATCATTTCACGGAAAATGGTGTAATACACTTTATTTAGAGAGGCAGAATTATTATGTTATTGAATAATATTTTTTCACACGACTTTAATCTATATACATATATATGTATGTAGTACATTATAATAAAAATGAGCTATGAATTCTGTACATTTGTAATATTTTTGAGTGAAATTAAGTTTTTCCATGTCAGAACACGCTTCTAAGCTCAAAAATATCCTTTTTACTATTTTTGTCTGTTAGTATGTTTGTCTGTTAGTCTATTTATCTGTTTGTCTATATGTCTGTTTGCCTGGTTGTTTGTGCGCGCACATCTCAAGAACGGCTGAACGGATTTGAATGCAATTTTGATCGTTGTATAGAGGAAAACCGTCCGCAACACATAGGCTATATTTTTTTGTGTAAAAACAACGTTTTCCACATATTTTTGGGTGAGGATTATGAAAAACACATTAATTCTGAAATCCAAGATGGCGGACATGACTTTTTGAAGTTTTGGTTATGATGTTCAGATTTTGGATTGAGGTTGATACTGTTTGTTTGCCAAGATACTTAAATACTCTATGCAATTTCTTAGTAAAAAGTAATAAAAATAAATGTTACCTGGCAACCAAATGTAATTTCGGCGTATTTTAAATTTAAGGCATCAATAACAATAATTATTACAATTTACGTTTCACGTTGTTATTATAGATGTTGGTATCCTTTGTTTTTTTTGTTGTAAGTAATTAGTCAGATGTTTGTTTGATAGTTGTAGCAGAATTCAGAATCAACACTTATTAAATTCATACTAACAAATTAATGTGAATGTGTTTTTTGTTACTCCTGCTTTCACGTCTATATATAGACTTCGTTTTTTGTGAAGATATTTGGAGGACTGAAGAGTGACAAGTAATTGACAATGTACGTAACTAGAACCGATTGATTTCACATATATATTATAGGACAACATTCAGAAATATGAAGCAGCATCTCATGTTCGTATTTTAATGCAAGCTACGCTACGCTCGTAGCTGGCGGTTTGCCAGCATTGACATTATCGGCTACGGCAGTTCTGGACGCGGCTCTGGGCGACGCTAAGTGTCTACTACTACTGTAACGTTCGCAGATAAAACAAAATGAGCCAACGCACCTTCTAGTAAGTATAACATGGTAAAAACACATGGATATGCCGGATAGAGCCTTAAACGGTGTATTGAGGTTACGGCTACGACTACTCGTCTAAGCACACGTACCTATGTATGTATGTTTGTATCCCGCCCTGTTCATGTCCTGAGTACATGAAAAATGTATTATTTTACAAAAGATGATACCCAAATAGCTTAATAATACCAGAATTATGAAGCTTTAAGGTTAAATTTACATTTAAGTATATCCCTACTGGTATATTGAAACTAGTATGACTTTATTCCTAAATACCTTACTGGGAATCACAATGTAAGTTGATATACATATTCAAAACAAAAAAATATGGTAAAAAGTACCTTTGCGGTTACATTTACAATATTATAAAGATCTTATATCCTCTTCTTATTTTTCTTGTAATATCATTGTGATGCTACCAGTGTAGCGTCATAGCCTGAATATCTTACCAAATATCACGATATAAAAGCGAAGTGGATTCATATGTAAATAGCAACACAAAGCCCGTAGCTGGAACTCTGCCAGTATTGACACTATCGGCTATCGACACTCGAACTAACTACCCGGAGGGATCGCGAAGTTTAAACTGAAACACACTTCGGTTTTCCTAGAATTTCCTTTTATGTCCAAGACTAAAGCCAATTTTGTTTTCGGGTATAAAGTTGTTTGGTGGTCACTCTAAAGGCAGCGGCTGTAGCAGTTTTTATCGCTACAGTAGCTTTTAACATGCAGGCCATCTGACATATGTCACATCAATCTATCGCCTCACCTTAAATAGGACAGAAGGTATGCCTGATGTCGAACCTGGAATGTATGAACCTGTTCATCGCCTCGAATAAAGTATTTCGAACACCTCCTGAACTGAATTAGTAAACATGAAGAATATGACGGTTTAAAGCAGTTATTATGATTGTGAAAGTTAGCTGCTTCCCTCTTTCATAGTTCAATCAGACATATAATCTAAGTGTGGTTACGATTCCAATTAAATTGCTTGTGTACCTATATCGTGTTTCTGAAAACGTTATATTACGTGAAAATTGTAATATTGATATGAAATTTGAAACAAACCACCAAAAATTTCCACTTTGATACAAATCGCATGTAAAAAGGTAAACGGCAAACAGAATTTTAAATCCGTTCAGAATTGGCAATGTAACTAACAGGTTCAACTCAATCATTGCCAACTCAAATGGAGCGTTCATTTTCGCAAATAAAATGCCGCGGGGTATGAAACTTTGAGCTATACCGTGCACAATATGGCCGCTAATTTTTTTAAACTGAACATTTATTTTGTATAGATTAGATTCATCAGTAATTTTGGCCCCATTTACCTATGGTTATTATGCAAGATATTAACAAGGATACTTAAAAATTATAGCAAATATACGAGCTCTATGGATCCTACCTGTCCCTAGACATGGAAGCTTTTAATATTGCAACCAACTACTGAATAGAATATTTTCCATGCTGGAACAAATTGACAATAGACGCTTTAAGCCCTCAATCATAAACCATGTTTTTTTATGAATAGGACAAAAAACGAGTAAAGGTGCCCATTAACCTTAAAATAAATTCATATATTTAGTCCAAAATTTCGAGATTCATAATATCCTTTGTATCTTATAAATGTAAAAATTAAAACGAGTATTTAACGATATATCGAGTGTCGACTCGAGGGTAAATAGCCATCGAGGCTCGTTTGTCGATGCTTTTGACAGCCGCAGCGTTCAAACATTGATTATTTGCGCAAACGTTTTTGCTAACGCTATGTTGTCTGTTAATAAATAAACCGATTGGTACTTAATTAAAAACGATAAAATCAAGTAATACTGCTTGATTATGTTTAACAGCTCCTTATTGTTTATACAAAATGTTTAAAATTATAATTGGTCATTATTTCTACACCACCGTTCGCTTAATTACCGTAAATCCGCGCATAAAAATCTGAGCTTAGCCCGGGCCGCCGGCTCATTTAAAATCGTCCCCGCCAATTTATTTCCGGGACCAGACGCATTAACAAAAGCCTGCTTTGGACCAAAAGAAGTCCGAAAAAACACGGGCCCGGAACTAAGCCCAGCGGCTATCTAATAACATTTATTACTCGGTCCCCAGCGTCCACTCCGGTCGGCTGATAAACTGGCGCCATTTTTACCGCCGTATTTATTTATAGGTGCCGGTGCGGCGATAATGTCGATACGTAAATCGTTTATTACGCAGAGTCGCGTTCGAACTGCGTTGATCGCTGATTTGTGATAGTGCCACTATGAAATTACCACGTGAATGGTTTAACCATATATTGACATTATGCACCATTTTAACTTCTTTTCCTACGTCCCCTTACCATGACCAAATTCACTTTAATCATTTTTAATCGATGAAGCGAACAGTGGGTATTAAATATGATTTTGATTATGAAAAAGGAATCGGAAAAGTTATTAATATGCTCTTTTGTCATCCAAAGGTAGAAAATAACTTTTAGGAGGATTTATTAGCACTCAATTAATATTTTGTCTGTAAAGATTACTTATATGCTACTAAAAAGCGGGTAATATTGTCATACATCATTTTATGAAGGCTATTCATAATATGAAGGCTATTTGAGATAAAGGAAATGAAATCCATACTCATCGCAAAGCAGCTATTAATCATATGGATGGGGCACGCAAGTGTGAGGATTTATCCGATCCACCGATCACAACTTTTGTGCCTCGCACGCTATCCACTAATGACCTAATCACGTCTATTTATCATGGAGATTCAGTTTGCTCACGAAGCTTAATCTAACTTTTTTAACCTTCATAAGAAGATAGATTGTTCGAATTGTAAAAACTCCAATTTAATTAATGTGTACATAGTAGGTATAAGTGCCACGCCGCCACATACATGGTCATAAACATTGATTAACTCTAATAGTTTTATGTGATATTTTCAATAAAACACATTATGTCGAACTCTCCTTCAATGTTAAAGCTAGCAACGCACTACGGATTCCTATGATGTTACTCGTGTCAGTAGGTGACGGAGATCACTTATCTACTACAAGGTGGCCTGTCGGCCTGTTTTTAAAAAAACATAATAATATACAATGTAGCAGATTCTGAACAAACAACGTGACAAAAATCTTTACTTAGAACAACCAAGAAAAAAATTATAATTTTAAATGTATTTATGTATGTAACACATAAATTATGTTTCCACTTCTGTTATAACTATAAACTTAATTACAATAACAATAGTGTGTGTTATGACAACACGGGGCACTATAATTTAACAGGATGTTTGTTTGAAGTGGACAGCGAAATCCTCCACATAAATTCGGAAGCAGCCGGAATAGAGCCCCAGGGAACAGCCGCACACAAATCACGATGTCTTCCACTCACAACCCACTGCTGTGACGAAAATATTTTACTACTGCGTATTTGCAGTAATGCTTCTTCAGTAACAGGTGTTATAAATTTATAAAAACGAAAATTTATAAAAGCGACAATATACTTCACGATATATTTTAAAATCCTTGATCCATAATCATTGAATTTCTCGGGGAGGTAGTTTATAGTCAACGGCTAAGAATTGAATATAAAAAATTCAACACCTTGATATGTAAAGTCCACCAATCCGCATTAGGCCAGCGTAGTGGACTAAGGTCTACATTATTTTCATTGTGAGACGAGACCCTTGCCTTTAGTGTGTTACTAATGAGTTACAGAGAGAAGTGAGGAATATTGGTTTTAATAAATGAAAACTTTAATTTTTTGACTTACGAGTAGATACTTATATCTGCCTGTTCCATTCACATTTGCAATCTAAATCAGTAGTAAATAAATAAGAAATTTCGTTAAATACTTAAAGGCTGAGGAAGATTTGAACACAAATCAAGGTTTGTTGAACTCAAGGAATTATTCGGAAGGGCATTGAAAGTATTCTCGTAACATTATTTACTGTTATTTATTACACTTACGCCAATCTACTTTTTCTAGTTTTTTTTTTCTATTACTAACTAGTTTATTGCTAACTACAAAATATATTTCAACCACATGTTACAATAATACTATAGAAAATTATTATAACCTAATACAATTTCCGACAGAATACACGCAAATACACAGAAACACCCCGGGCGATTGATGTCTTGTTACCTCTACAAATCAAAGTGGCAAGGACGAGGGCCGGCTAATGTGCGGCTGAGACCTCGGGCGAGTCTACAGGATGGATGGAACTAATGCAGAAACGGGATCAATAAAAGGAAAATGTATAGGATTGTTAGGACTAATATTTATGTTTGACCATAATATATATAATTTACATACGAGTACTATGGCTACAAACTACTGTTCATACCACGTAATGTTAAATGATCGCTAGAAAGCATAGAAATCGTAGGCTCGTAAGTCATGCGATCGGAATTATGACGCGACCGGAGTCACGACGTGACACATGTCACGTCACGACCAGAGTCATGACGTGAATACTAAACTTATTTGCAAGTACAAAATAAAATTCTATCATTGATCCAAAAATTTCGCTAATTCTCTCAAGTTTATAAAAGTCACCGGCATGACTGGTCTGAAGCGTCATCTATAATTAACGATAATATCCGGCGGACGGATTTTTCATTCAGCGAGAAAAATTCTGAGCGACGGAAAAATAACTGAGGAAAGCCTTTAGTCATTTATGGCAGGGATTGAACCCCTGACGTGCCGTGGAAACGAACTTTGTAATATTTCATGAACCCTTAAATTGTTTTTATTTTCGGACAATGATTGAGCAAGGCACTGTAATTTCTCTTCAATTTAACCTAATTTGTATGGTTTCATTGCCCCGCTTAGCTCTTTATTCAAAGTAAATGGGCAGACGGGTATACATCTCACCTGATGTCAGGTGACCGTCGCAACGTTTTGCAACTCATAAATTTTAAATTCTGTACATCACAGAAAATTCTTCATATTGGGTTAAGATGGTGGCGGTAGGTAATCTGCAAGCTACAAAGGCTTTACCGCTTACTGGCAGAAAAATAATTGAAGCCTTAGTCGTTATGGCATGTTTTCAAACGTTTTCGTGGCAACGAACTTTGAATATTTTATGAACCCTTTTAAATTGTTTTTATTTTAGGACAGTGGTGAAACAATGCTTGTTCATTTGTTTTCAGTTAAACCTAATTTGCACAGTTTATTTGACCGCTTTTATTCGTTTTCATATACCCACATGTAGATTAGTTGCGTATAAGGTCGATCGAAATTCGTAATATTTAAATATTCACTCGCGTTTCATACTGTATAACTTTGCTTACTTGCTTACTTTTCATTATGTTTTCAACTTCATAGTATGTAATATTTTGGTCTTTAATTTGTTGAGCATAAAAGGTTTAACGAAGGTGCGTCATTCAAAGCAGATTTTAATGACTGTATTCATTCACCACTACTGCGTTAGAAAAAGCATAAAAAGTAAAAAGCCTTTGATTCGACTCGTGTCCAACTCTGCGTGACATTGGTTTCTGCTAAAACGGAAATACAGCTTTTAAAAAAGGAGTACTCGCAACCGGAAGCGGCGGGCAGGAAGACGACGACAGCGCCGCGTCGCCGCCCGAACGAATTAAAAATTAAACGAGTATCCGTTTCCGCAAACCATGATATTGCTCTGTTGTTTTTGTTGAATAGACATAACAAATAATGAGTTATGTATTTGAAACGAATTACACTTTATCTATTACATCTCTACTTGCGATAGTTATCTTTACTACAATAATTACTGAACATATGAGTAAATACCTATGTATATATTTATGTATATCTGAGTCTTTATAAGGGATTTTATTTTTTGAATAAAAAAACAGTAGAACTTATCCTACTACAAGTATTTTGAAAGTATTGGATTGAAAATCTTGTCAGTTCAACAAATTGGTATTCACATTTATAACGACTTAGTAAATCAAATTCGATTTTCACGGTTGTAAGTGGAGGGGAGGCATCATGTATAGCTAAATCGGCAACCATACCTCCCGAACTAAATGCAAGATACCACGATGCTTCATGACAGGTTATGAAGGTAAAAGTAGGTACGTACCTACCTTTCTAAGGTAAACTCCGATGGATCTTCGACAAAAAGAATTATACCCGTAAGTAAACTTTACCTATGGATATAGACCCAGTGACGTGAGTTTGTGACTATAGACCTAGACTTTGAGACTTGCCTATTGACCAAAGCCTCTGACTTATCAAATATTATATTATCTGTTTATTTAAAATGTGACTTCCTACAAGTGGCAAAGTGGAATTCTTATTAGGATTTGCTACTGTTTGAAGACATTTAGTGAATCTTTATATCTTTTAGAAAACAAGTACATTAACGTATGTATCTATTTTTGGTATAAGTTTAAAACGACTGAATTCTGTATGAATACATAACTATGTACTTATAGTTATGGGATAGCGAAGATAGAACAATGGCTTAAAATTTGGCCTTATTTGAGAGTTCTGGTTTCGATTCCCAGTAGCACGCATAAAGTACTTATTTCAATTATTTGTGTTTTAAACCACAAATGTCACCTGACGTAATGAAGAAGCATCGTGAGGATGTTGCATGGCAGGTAGCCATGATGTGCTCAAAAGTATATATTGTGAAGTCCATCATATCTTAATTGGCCCGCGTGATGGACCAAGGTATATATCCTTCTCATTTTTAGAGGTGACCTGACCCTTCCCAGAGTCGCAAATTGGTTCCAAACGCTATTTAGGACCCACCGCAGATCATTTATTTAATCCTATGACTTCTGTTTGACACACTGTTGAATATTATTGATATTGTATGAGTAAATTTAAGATGATTTCATAATTAATCATGGAAATACATATTATGTTTGCGACAGTGAATCATAGAATCTATCCTGACAATTTCTTGCATAGCGAAGCATATACACGATCTGTAAAATAATATTGCCTCAATGAATCCTACTTAGCAAAGATAAGAAATAGTTTATCTCATATATTTATAATTATGTAGATATTATTTGAGCACGAGTAGTTCTCGTATACATGACTTGAGACTCGCACAGTTGGATATCGATCGCGGAGGCTTGTGTACTCGCGCTCTTACAACTTTATTTATATAATATGTGAACCAAAGAAGTGTCTCCCTCTAGTCCTTTCCAGAGGATCTCAGTGGGCGTGCCGAGTGGGGGGCGGGGCGTGAGACGGACACTCCTTGACTTGGCTTTTTTACTTCACTGCGTATTTAGGTATGCGACGTCCAATTAAACAAGACCCGCGTGGCTCCGTACAGCTTCTCGCCTCTCGGTACGATCCCGTCGAAATAGAGGACGCGGCGAAGCTCAAGCTCTCTGGCCATATTTATGTAAGCGCAGAAACAAAGCACCGAACAACTTTAGTCGTTATCGCGTTTATAAAGTTCTCGAGACGATTTCGTTTTATGGGGTGTTTTGCTCGAGATAAATTTTATTTCTTTTATCTAGTTGCTTTTGTTATAAAGCTATAAAACATTATTACTATTTTATTTACTCAGCTCGTAAAATATACCTAAAATAAATATCAAAAGAGGATAAATAGAACCTTACTGCGAACCTTTTCTTGTCCCACTATTGGGCATGGATGCTTGCTGCGCTGCTTCAATGTTCCAGATTGTTGTTGAGAAGGGCTAGTGATGAAACACTGGTTCTGAAAATATGAGCAAATGCTAAAATAGCAGCAGGCATCTTGATAGATGGTAACAGAAATGTAGTTCCCTTTAATAGATTTTAGTGTGTTTAAAAATTAAAAAAATGGGTTTTTGTAGGTACTTAAATCAAATTTTAAATACCTATGCCATAGCATTCGAAAGTACGAGGTTAAGAACTGCGCAACGCGCAAATCCTTTAAAATTCGATAAACATCGAAAAATCATAGTCCGAAATAGTCTTTCTCTATTTCTATTAGAGCTTAATAAAAACTCACAATATTCGGTATCAGGAAATTTCATACAAAAGTTCAGAATGGACAGCATTAAGACGAAATACGAGAACAGACTTACGTCATTTACGTATAGATGGTTTTATCGTATCTATAAGCTTTTTCTTTAGATGAGAAACAGAGAAGATTGATAGTACTGTTTCTCTGTCCATCGAGATTATCGCCCACTATTGAAGGTTTAAGGAGGAGAAAAGTAATAAGAAAAAATACTCTTAACAAGATTAATGATGAGTGTAGAATAAAGTATGGTGGAGAGGCCAAATTGGATGATTGCAGCTAGTTTCATAAACGTTTTTTTAATATTTGGCAGACTGCCTTTCAGCCTGCGTTTTATACTAGTGGTCGACACTAAACTAGTCAGATTTGTTTAATGTTTGATTTACCTAGCAGGTGGGAATAGTAAGTAGGAAAGTAAGGATGCTCATCATGAATTATCTTGTAGTTTTAAAAACTTTATCCAAAAAAATATAACTTAATTAATATTAAAAGATATTGTTTTCTTTCAACAACAATATATATGCAATAATTCACATACATTAGAAACTTTAGCCAGTTGAAGATCACGCATACATCACAAAGTTCACCAACTTGAAAATAGCTATAAGAGCGGAAAATGGCACACGGAGCCTAGCGGTCGCGTTATCTTCACCGCTTCCTACAAAATCAACTGTGCGGACTCACCGCTTGTTACACCCGGTCGACGATATACTACTTGTGATTATAAGGTCGCTACGATATAAAGGGTTAGTGGCATTATATATAACCGATTGTATTTAATGGTAAGAGTCAAAATATTATTTAACTTCAGGGGAACAACAGGGGTTGGACAGGTCTTCAATGTTAGGGTATTATTAAATATACTTGTAGATTTAAAAAATATATTATGCGATTGTTAATGATAAGCTTTAGATGGCAGAACCAATGTCACCTACAATCTCAGACAGAGTCTCGATCCTGTTTGAGTTTAAAAATGTGGTCAGATTTATTACTTCTTTTTTGTTTTAAAAAATGTCAAATGACTCCATGTAAGTGTGCTTTCTCTGTAAGCTTCATTAAACGCAATCTAGAATATAAAAACAGCCAAATAGATTCTGAAAGCTTTTAGAAACTATAAAAGGCAAAAACGAATAAATACTCGTTAACGTTACTTAACGACTTATAACATGTATGTACTTGTATTTCATAATGATTCAGTCACGTTGCGCTTAAACAAATTCAATTTGGCCCTTATAGCCCATTACTTACAGCGAATTATCGATGTCACCTTCGTCACATCGTGTGACCTCAACCCTAAGAGCTATTTATGTAACGATGTGTCCGTGTCGCTGAACATTAGCTCCAACGCGTGTGATGGTGTGTGTTATCTGAAAGATTCCACTTCATTTCCCACAGCCCGCATGTGACGTCGCATATTATGTGGTATTATAATGTTACGTGTTTATAATATTCGCCCATAAGGAAGTTTATACAGTTGTGTAGGAGTAGGAAACGAGCATGCCGAACTCGATCGGAAAAAAAATGCTGTTGGAGGCGGATACATAGCCCATCTTGAGGACTAAGATGTTGTCCTATCCATAAACGTCCATCCTACTGAATTTAGCCAAATTCGTATCCTTCACAATAAGAAGAGATGGCAATAACGTAGCAAAATAAAATATATTGTTATCTAACCCGCAAAGTCAGTGTGAATTCCAACTGATTAAGTCCATTTGCCAAATTTCACTTTTTAGCAATTAAATTTTGCAAAAGTTCTTACCTTACGCCACCTGCTTATAAGCTTTTTGAGATTTAATTTATTTCTTTTTAATGCTTAAATAGCAGATTTAATCCAATCTCAACTGTACTCATTTCAAACTATCCCAACACCACATCATATTACTCATATTATGTAAAATCTAACAGACCCAAATTTCAATGAAGCTTCGTTGGTCGTCGTTAAGGAAATGAGCGTCAGCTCTTTATCTAAATGGCGGTGCGGGAGCGTAAAAATGGCGTAAAACTCCCGTTTGATACAATAAATAATGAAATAAAATGCGA
The DNA here is from genome assembly GCA_905147235.1 of Erynnis tages. NCBI lineage: Eukaryota > Metazoa > Arthropoda > Insecta > Lepidoptera > Hesperiidae > Erynnis > Erynnis tages. Next base: position 6,905,444 of record LR990077.1, on the reverse strand, counting down.
CATTCCACATACATAATACGTAATATGGTTCCGTAAAAGTTAACCTCGCGAAAAGTAGTAAAAGATAAAAACAACTTACGGAATAATCGTAACCTCAATTTCTTATTGCAGGTCACCGGAAATATTTTTGTTTTATTATTTAATTTCGAATGTGTTTCGAAACATATTTTTTTGTTTAAAACAACAAAACCTTTTGGTTGCATTGGTCGTTACATATTTACATTAATGTTATACCTACATAGAACACCTAACAGCTAAGTAAGGGAGAAACAATAATCTCACAAACTAAACACGTAACTGAAAGACACAAAAACAAATTTTCATAAACAGAAGCAATTATTTGCCGTGGAAAAAGTTACACCGAAACCACAATAGCGCTGTATTTCGCAACCTTTTCTACGGCGCGTAATGAAGCCGTATCTTTAATAGCCAAGATAAGGGCGCTAAATGTTTGTGCACACGCCAAATAATAAGCGCCTCGATCATTTACCGCGAGGGGAGGTTTCGACGAGAAAAAAGAATGTTCCGCTTTTGATGGTAACCGCTTATCAATAAATGAGATAAGTGGGAATTGAATAGATCTTCGTGGATGGTCATTTTCCACCCCATGTTGCGGCCTTATGACTAATAAATACACTGGATATGAAATACAGTGTATATGTGTTTGAAATATAGGGTATTAATAAGTACTTCAGTGTATGTCAAAACAGGGTTAGATTTCTAATAATATAAACTTCATAAACTTTTGGTTCTAATGGTATCGGTAAGTTGTAAACACTGAAAAGCGTCTTACACGAAAGAACGTCCTTAAGAAAAAGGAAGACTAAGAAAAAGCTCCCAGCACTCTTTTAAGATTGATTATAAATAATATAATTTCACATTACCGAAATTAATTAGGGAAGGCATCTACATATGCGTAAAGTGATTGTCAGGGGAAGAAATTATAACCGAGAAATTTAAAAAACGGCCAAATACATTTTAAAGGAGATATTAATAATAACAATAAGTATTAGTCTAATTAATGTTCATTCCAATCTTCAATTTTTTATAATCGTTATGTTAGCGCGAGTTACTAATCATAAGTTTTATCACAGAAGAAGACAGATGGATGACGCCCGATATCAGCTATCGTGCGACAAACTTCGCGCTTTACGGTTATTTGGCCATAAAAGGAAGTTTAAGCAAAAACAACTTTACAACCAGCTTTACTGCTGTCTTTTATGCTTCAAGCGGTTACTTTACTGCTGCGTAGGCTCATAGCGATCATCGTACCATTAATCGATTTATCGGTATAATTCGGTCATGTTATTATGATCTATAAAGTAAATACGTTAAATATAACGAATATGGGTAATAACCCAGTCGAATTATTGTAGACTTCTTTTTTAATTTTAATTATGGTTTTTCAAACCATCCATAGCGCAAGTGCCAAGGTTGAGGACTGTTACGAGATAGATTATATTATATATAATAATTGCTCGTTAATAGATTGCTTAGTGATAGATTGCTCGTTAACAGCCCCAACTGACCATTTAAAATATCGAAAAAATGCCTTGTGTCATAATCATAATAGAGCACTATCTGATCCTTTAACGTAAAGATACTAGATACTAGAGATATTTCCGACTACTGATTTGACCTACTACCTACCTACTTATGATAAGTCGGTACCTATTATAAAACTCAGAGACATAAATTTATTTTTATATAATTCAAAACATTTTATTCTAAAACTATTTGATCCCACCCCTCAAAACAGGGCACTATCACAACTAAATTTTGCTAACATTTCGCAATCCAATGTCAAATAACGGGAGGAATGATGTCCATATATACGAGTATGTAATTAAACGTATAGCCATGCACGGAACACACGGTCGAATAGATCATCCAATTTTGTCAGCCATGGGAATTTCAACCACATAATAGCTGTTAATTAACACTCCTAATCAGTATTGTGTCATACTCATCGATACTATGAAATTCTCAGTATAGCATGAACGCGGTGCTAATTAATTGAAATTGACTTTTCACGATATGGCTTTAGAGACTGAGCTAAATTGGACACGAACTTATTGAGTTGCTAAATTTAATTATTATATTGGCAGTCAATGTACTGAATGTAATGATGCAAAGCAATGTTTCGTGGATTTATAAAATTATTTATAGGTATAGAGATTGGAATAAATATGAGTGTCCAGTGTGTCGTTAGTGATTATCTGAAAAAATATGTGCAATTAATACCTATATAGGTAGTTATTGAAATATAAATTTAAAATAAGTGAACCTATCACTGAGATATTAATTATAATGATGTCTGTTTCAGATTCCTTCTTACATTTAGTCCCTTTAATAAACTAAATAAAAAGGTAAAATAAACATAAGCTCGTAAATGGCACTTTGGTTTTTACTTTGGTACTTTGGTTTTTTTTCATTCCAGTGGTCGTCCAATTTTTTCCAAATAGTTTTGAAAACATTTCAGAACTGATTCGGTAGTGAGTACAATAAGGGAATCAGCAGATGAATATTGTTTCAAAGCGAATTAGGCACGCACGGGGCGGGATCACTTATAATTGTTATTTTATTCATAGAATCAACAGTCCCGTGGGACGGTGGGCAAATATTTTGGCTTGTCGAGCACCTTTTAGCGCGGTGGCGTAGTGAGTGACGTTCTAGTGTTTTATGTGGAGATAATTGGAGAAGTATCCAGGGTTGGTTTGAGTCATATTTGTTTTGATGTCCGGCGGTTAGCATATTTTTATCTAACAACGGGAATCTACCGGTGTGGTTATTTAAACACAGTTTTAATAATTGATTCAAAGAGCAGTTAATGCTTAAGCTAAAAGAATAAGTGGTGGATTTTAATAAGAGGTTAAAGTCGGTAATCTTGTAAATTTAGATAACGTCAATAGGATCATAAAGTATTGCAATCTATTTCACCATGAGTTACATAACCTGCTCAGCCTGATTAGTTAGTGTACAGGCACACACACTTGTAGTTATTGTCGCTATAATGCATTTTTATATTATAACCACGCATAAAGTGTTACCAATAAATATTGCTAAGAATTAAAACGTAAATTTTAAAATCGCGTTGACCATCAAAAACACTATCATAATATTATTATGTACGGTACTACACTCAATGAAATGCTCCACCAGTGGAATTGTACTCTGCTTTGAAATTAACTTACACTCCACAAAAATTCAAAATATCAAATCGCGGATCTCTGTATCGACGTTTCTTCACCCACATCATCCCGCAAATTATTTTATCAATAAGTATCACTAAAGTATTCTCATCGCCAACCTAAATGTTTCTACATACTGGTATATTAAATGTCTTCGACACTACATTTTAACATGACAACTGACTTTGAGAGTGCTTCGCAAAAAGTGCACCATCGGCAAAAATTTACAGACAAACTTAAATATAACTATCGCAATCGATTTCACAACATTAAAATTAGGAATACACTACACCTACACTATACTCCATGAAATTCTCCTTCATTTCAAAAAATGCAAAATACCAGACCTATTTAACGTCACCTGTACTCGGCAGATAACCTAAAATGTAACCGGGCGGTTGCTTTATCCACGCAATCATCCCGCAAATCCCGTATCATTAAGTATCGCTAAGAAAGCGATTCGCGCACCATTACCATGTTAATAACTTGGGGGAAATGGCGATTAATCAACTTGACGTTTAGTTAAACCCGGGTGGAACTAACCTCTGCGGTGACTGAGACAATTCTATGCATAGATTTTCGATTCGAAATCACCACCGAAAAGTAATCTTGTTAAATTAAAGTTGAATTCCGTTGATAAGCCCCAATATATAATACATGTTAAGATTTTTGATTTTTGTTCAAAATAACCTGTCTGTATATACAACAGGAAGCAGCACCCACAAATAAGGCAAAGCAATAAATGCGAGATGCCTGGACATTTTTATCCCCTTATTTAAATTATAAAACCTCGGATACAACAAATTCAACATAACATAATGTGTATAATCTGCGCGAGTTGCCGCGACGGTCAAAAGCTGATATTTCTCCTTTTAATCCCTGTCAGATTATTTAAATTCCCACCTGCGAGGCTCAGTTATACCTTTTCCGGAGGGTTTTTTATTTAGCAAAATAAAATATAAAAATATTCTCGTATTTGTTTTGGACGTGGAATCCTTTAATTTTCGGCACCGCTGCGTGACAGCTCGTCCGCTGGCCGCGTGCAGTTTCATTCGCTTTGAGAAAAAAAATGTTTTCACATTTCTGAAATTCTATTAAGCATTTTATTTAATTTTATGAAAATGTCAGCAGATATGAAAGCTAAACGTTATTAGAATAAATATTTCGTGTACTTACATATTCAAATCTTTTGTCCCAACAACGCATGCAAACCTTAAATGTTTTAAAACCACCTGTGAAAAGGTTTAATGACTGCTATCTATCGATATTGACTGAAACAAAATACATCCTACGTCTAACGTTCCCAGGACAACAACTGTTACCTAATCCAATCGTATCAAATAATCGAAACTAAACCGAGTCTGTGTACGTAGAAACTTAGAACACTTACTAGAGCAATAAAGTGGAAAATAAAGACTGAGCTAGTTGAACTGTTACAAAAACCTATCGCAGCATTGTATTCGAATTGCTAAGGACAAGAAAAAGTAGCGAAACGTTTCGAGTGTGGAATGTAGCAATTGTTGGTGCTGGCTTTATCCCGCGACAGTGGCTGAAGTTTTATTTGTTTTAATCCACTCAGAATTCTTTCCCTCACTCAGTCTGCTTTATGTAACTTTTCCGCGCACACTCGGAGCGCGCAGTGTACCGCGAAAACGTTTAATGAAAACAACTTTTTGAATTAACGTCGCAATGGAGCTTTTTTCATTTGACTCTGAATTGAAAATATAAAACATGTGCACCGAGTGCAAAGTTAGACGAACTGAACAACGTTTGAGCTTTTGACGTTTATAAATTTGTTTTGCATTGAATTTTTTTTTAATCCGATTCAACCGACGTCCTAGGTTTGTTGAAAATTTTTATTCGTACAAGTAATAGTTTTAATGTAGAGAAACCCTTGTTTCGGTAAGGGATGTGCTGTGTAGGATCTCAAGCTGTTCCCGAATCAGTTCTGTTCCAGCTATCATCGAGCTTAAGTAAAAGTTATTGTTAAAATTTATCGAACTATTACAACCGAGGGCGATGTCTTAAATGACAGCTAAATTATACGTAGTAGCACTCATAGAGTTGGAACTAACTACATATATTTTGCTTTCTTTGTTTAAGAAAAAGATTGGCCAATAAAGAATTACTGTCGATGTTAAAGTTTACAATAAAATAGTTGTATATTGATGACAATAGTACAACATTGTTTCTCGTATTTAATAGCTCAATCGATCTACAAATTGAAACACACAAGCCGATTGCGAACGACACCTCCAATTGAATGAATTCGGTTCGAAAACGACCGCAACAAGGCAACCGATAAATCATCCGCCAACTTCAAATAGAAATGTCATATTATTTCCACAAAAGATTTAACTCGAAAATAAATTATATTTTCCCCCTTTCCATGCCATTGTTCACCGACGTGTGGAAGCCGCACCATTCTCTGCAATATTTAAAAAACCATTAAGTGCACGCTTTTGTATAGAAATTTTCATTGGATACACTAATAGTACTGACAGCTAAATACACTTCATAGATTTGTAAAGGTTTTCCTTTAGTCAAACCCCTTTTAATCGCTATGACTGGGCCAAAACTACTTCAATATCTTTTGTTAGATTTTGTTTATTAATTTTGTCCTTGATGATGTTAAAAATGAAAGCAATAACGAGGTTAATTTAAAAACAGATAATGATTTGGAAACTAATAAAAATGAGGTGACTCCAAAATCAATCAATCAAAAATTAGGTACCTACCATTAAAAATCAATCGTATAGTATAGTATAGGTAGTCCGTAATTTGCTAAGTTTCCGTTCTTGGTACATACCTAAGAACTGAAATTTAAGAAACTACGAATTACTGACGTTATTCAAAGTTTTCAATCAACGATTGCAGCTTTCTTCTCGTGTGCTCGATGCTAACATTGAGGTACTTAAGAGAGGGTAAGTTGAAAAGGGAACAATACAAATAGTTTCAAAGTTTCAGGTGCGATACTCCGAAGCCCACTTGTTTTGTACAAAACTGCGAATCGCCATAAATCCACGCTATTCTGATTTACCGCCGACTAAATGTTTGATTTGTGCTCGTAAATCGAGATGAGCGTTTGTCATCCGCACAGCTGATGCGCACCGTTTGATTTTATTTCGCAAAAAAATTTAATGCTCCTTTCACTCGCGACGACCCACAGATTACTAGAAAAAGAACATTTTACCGTTAGCATGATCACAGCTAATATTAAAGTGTAGGTTGGAATGAATCCAAATCTGGTTTACATTCAAACTTGGTTGTTCAAATATGAAATATATTTAAATTACTTCATAGTTCAAAATTTTTTCAAAAAATACGTTTTCTATACGTACCTACATTTTTTTTAATAACAGTAGTAGCTTTGCAAATAAATCAATCGTTGCTAATGTAATTCAATTTCAAAAATTTAGTTGCTAGTTACGTTCGGTTGCAAAAATTAACACACAGGTAGGTATTTAATAAGCCCTCGCGTTTTGTCTGAAAAGGTTATTTTTTTTAATTCCTGTTATCTTCCAGAACTATGATAGTCCACAAAATATTAAGATAATAACACTTGAAAGCCAAAAAACATTAAAAGTAATGCAATAAAATATACAACATTCAACACTCGCACAAAAGACGCACTTACTCGTACGTACGAAACAAAGCTATAGTCAAGTTGTGCCAGCTTTACAGACAATATCACATTAATTTGAAGCCATACGACGCAGAATGTAGAAGTTTGCGTGAAAAGCGGGAATTACGAGTTCCCTTGCATCGCGGCTAGGAATCAGACCAGTGACGTAATACAATACTAGCTTAATTAGCGTCTTGAGGCGGCCAAGTTGTTCAGCTATGCACATTAAACTGTTATTGTTAAATGAGGTTCATTAAAAAGTTTATTAAATTCATCCAGAGTAAGGGTTGTATAACAAAGTAGTAAGTAAAACAAAGTAGGGGTTGTTTATGTATTTTTTGTAAACCAATTGGTTGGATGAGGCAAAGCTGATCAAAGTGGACGTTAAATTAAATGTTTAAGTTTAGTCCATTTTGAATCGATTTTAAGTATTTGAATGAAATATTATTATTGCACAGGCCTTATTCTTTAGGCTTTAAAATTGTGCTGACCACGCAGAGAGTACTAATATTCAATACATTATGTAATAGGGCGGACCTTGAATTCTACAATGCTCCAATCTTTTTGGTAGACTAATCCGTGTCTAGTCTGTCAGATACTTTTAAACATTCATAAGACCTTGGAACCTCATTTCCTATCACAGATAATTTGGGGAATTGAAACCTAAATAAATATTTAAAAAAAAATCTAACACAAAACATATGGTACAAAGGTTAGATGCTGGAACAAATGATTATTTATATATCATAAGTACTTACGCTTTAATTCAAAGCATTAACGCAAATAACACTCAACAAATATGAATCTGATTTCTATAATTGTGGTCTATGATTGAAATGCCACGATTGTAATCGGGGTGGTATAAGCGGGATACACACGGACGACACGAATAAATCCGATAAATAGGCGACCTATACGCGACGCGACGCGGTCGTTAATTCGACGATTTAAATCGGAAGCGCGTGATAAATTCGCCGTTTAACGCTTTTGAATTCAGACAACACCCGTTTTGGCATTTTAGAATGTTAGCAACGCAGTCAACTGTGGTTTTCCTATTATTATCCTATTCCTATATTTGTTATAATTACTATCTATTCAGTAAAATCATAGTTGGAAAATATGATTTCCCATAATAGATGTCTATGTTATAGGAAATTAGGTATTGGTTCGAAAGCTCTCCTATCTAGTGAGCTTTTATCTCAAGTGGGTAAGGAAAATGTTTTTTTAAATTCAGTTGCAAGATTTAATCAGAATATACCTACATACATAATTACATACAAACATTGCAAGTTACTTAAATAAAACCCTTTAAAAGGGCAGAAATAGACAGAAACTCGTAAGACATTTTATTCTGTCGCAAATTGAGGCCACGAAAAATATGTAACTATTTTAAAGTTCTAATCGGCGTCAAAGTCAAATGTCCTTTTGTCACTTCATTACCTAACAAAACAGGCATCACTAAGGTAATATTATATTGATAGCTTTGATTTCAAGCGCGCCCCTCGTCCGTCGCTTTTTGTTCGTTATTTATGGCGCTACAGATATCGATAGAGCTTGCGGCGTATCATGAAATATTAAACGCATTACAAGTGGCATATAGGTCGGAAGATGAGGTAAGAAAAACTTCGCTATTTCAATACTGTCCGAAAGGAATAAGCGGATAAGTTCACTATAAAAACTTATACAGGCTTATTTTATTTAAAAATATGAACTACTCGGAAGTATAAAATACCCAACAGTGGACTAAAAATCTATAAACTAATTTTCTTACACCAGTACTTTGAAAGTGATTTGTTTTAATAAAAAAGAGAACCAAAAAACCGTTTACAAATTATTGGTACTGTGATTAATTTGGTGATGGCACGACAAACAAATGAACATTACCTTCCTAATGTAGTTTATGTCAATGAAAGACAGATTATAGTGTCTTATTAAAAACCATCTTGTGTCCATTCATGCCTTTTCGTCTACTAGTCTGCAACCCAGTATAAAGACACCAACAGATCAACCTAACTTTAAGGCGTAGCCATATATTAGTACGATAAAGAGCTACGTTACGCTACGGTAAAGTTCTCAGTTTATTCGTTCATTTTATCGCAGACTCGGGGCGCGTTAGTGAAAATGATTTATACGATTTATCATAAATAAGATATTTCGATTCCCCACGAGAAACTATTGTGACGACGGCGTTTGAATGCGTTGTAACTTACGCAGGAAATTACGTTTTTGTATACTCGATTTAAAAGTTTGTGGTCCATTTGGTTAAAAATCTATTACTGAAACGTTAGGAGAAAATTAGTACCTACATACAAAAATAAAGGAAGTTCTTCCATAAAATTTTATGTATTTCTTTTCAAAATCTTTGAAAAATAACATCATCACCATAAAAAAAACTCCAACTGTAGATATTTCCAGTAAAGGGTTACGGCCTGGACACAAGTGAGTAATAAAGTATCGAGCAACGTTCGTAATATTTCCAATATTGTTGTAATCTACATATTATTCCAATAAGTGGGTTTTCCGCGAGCCAGTATTGCATGGGAGTGAAGTGGCGGACCCTCGCGGGAAGCCGGTAAGTTTTTACCTTTTATTGTTTTATTTATAACTTTGTGATTGATGACGGCTGGGCCCAAACTTAGCTTCATAAATATTGAGGCAGCCGTGAATTCACGCTGCGCAATAGTTTCGCTAGGAATGTGAATGCTTTCGCCAACACTTTGTAGTTTTATTTATCGCATTATAGTGCTTAGTTAAACGAACAGGTTTCTTTAGCGGATTCATTTCATTTCACATATTTTTGAAAGATAATTAGTTGTGTTTTTTAAATAGGCACTTTTCTATATCTATTTGTAGAGTACAGTTTCGTAATAAAACATTTCTAAAAACAATAATTATCGTAGTGCTCCACTGCTACGTCACACTCACGCTTTAGATTTTATCAGAAGGCTAAAACCGTAAAAATGGGTGTGTATTTGTTTTAATTCAAGATTCGTGCGGGACAACCACAAATAGTGCGTTATCGAGAACAATCAACAGGAAGCCCGCACCACCGGCAATGCTGCTGCACCGGACAATTAAATTTGCATAAGCGTTATTGTTATTGTTTTGCACTTTTCGGTTAGCAATGAAATTCAGTATGGCAGTAGATAGCAAAGGCCAGTGTTAGCAAGATATTTTTCTCTTGTCCACTAATATAAATTAAATCAGCGAGGAATTAGTGTAATTTAACAATTTGTGATTAAATTGTAGTAAAAAACTAAAAGATTTGTTAGATATATAAAATTGTCAATCCTTTGAAAATTGCTTTACCAATAAAGGTATTTCAAATAAAAATATATCGATTTTTTTATTAAATAAATGACATCCTAAGCACTCGCTACCTGAGTACATTGTCAACAGTAAATGACACCTGCCCTTCGTCAGGTAGGGCCGTATAAACGAGGCCATTCCCGCTATCAAAGTAAAGGTGGCATGACAAAAACGTTTCAGAATACGATAGGGTGGCGTATCTCATGAATGAGTGGGTCCATAAAGTGGCATTCACAAAGAGACGTCCGCGTGGTCCGACGGCCGATAGCACAATGCGGCAAACGACGCCGGCGCTTCCTCTTCCGGCCGCGGCGCCACCGTCGTGTAGATTTATGCGCGTCGCTTCCTTTTTCCATATGCGTGCCCGTCTACCCTCCCACTCATTTACACAAAACTCGACTTTTTCAAGTACCTGTGTTGTACATGAATGCCATAACGGATGCCGGCTTTTTGCCGTTCAGTCTCCATTTTCTAGGTGCCTACTTAAATTCTTCTAGCCGTTTTGTGGGTTAACTACGTGTCGCTGTAGGAATATAAAAGTGGAATATGGAAGCTAAGTGATTGAGTAGGTGTGTCGTATCATGACGTAAATCATATGCGCAATAGCATTTGATATTGAATGAAATTAATTGGCATCAAATTTCATTTCATTTTATTATTATTTATAATTCACTTGTTCACTTTACTATTTAGTCATCTAACCTCATAAAACTGAAAAAACTCATCACAACTTTTAATGGCATCCATGTTTCCCAATTTGGGAAAACAAAGCTGTAATCTACAAACTTTTATTTAGTGAAATACAGATTTTGACATAATTACCTGAGGAAGTAACGTATGAGGAGAACAAAAAGGGCATGGAGTAGTTCGTGCATAATACGCTGGCGAACATTCGCGGCATCACGGAATATCTTAGCAGTTGGACGGATTTACGTCACTCTGAAAGTGTGCGGCCTCACCGCCTCACTACGACGAATCCAAAATTATTTAAACGGCTCGGATAGTGATCCTAAAATTCCTTATATCGTAGATATTCGTTCTAAAGATGCTCCACAAAATCATAAGAGGTTAATAGTTTAAAAAATAATAATTTAAAAAAATTAAACCGACATCAAATAACTACATGAAATAAAATTTGTTACATAGAAACTTTAGGCCTACTATTTTTGAGGTTAGTAGTGTCTTTAATGTCAAGTATTTTGTTTCTATTGTTAAATTTTGGCACCAATCTCTTAAATAGTAGGCCTAAAGTATGTAACAAATTATATTTCATACTTTTTTGATGTCGGTTTTTTTATTTTAATAAATTTTTGGGTGAACTTCCGTTCAGCCCATACCTCCGATCGATCTGAATTTTGGTACACATATGAGTTTGATTCGCTGATTACGAATATAATACTCAAAATACCCGCAAATTATATTTTCAAGGTCAGACGGACAAAAAATCGAATTTTTCGTTCGTTCGTTTTTCGCATGTATTGCGATAAATATGGATTTTAGAGAAAAATCTTTCAAACAAAAGTTATAGGCCGTGAGAAAAGTGATATTTTTTGTTCTATACATTTTTCGTGTAAGACCAGTGGTTTCGGAGAAAAATACTAAAATCATCCGAAATTGGTACTTTTCGCTCTACAGTCTAAATTTAACACAGAACTCCACTCCATGCGTTAGGTTGTTTTTATCAATTTAAAACCCTTTCCACAGTCTAAATTTAACACAGAACTCATTTAAATGGGTTAGGTTAGGTTAATTTTTTTTCCCCGAGCTAAGCGAAGCGGAGCGAGGGTCAGTGTCAGAAGTCTAAATTTAACACAGAAATCCCTTCAATGGGTTAGGTTAGGTTACATTTTTTCCCCCGAGCGAAGCGGAGCGGAGCAGAGCGGAGCGGAGCGGAGCAAGGGTCAGTGACAGAACTCTAAATTTAATTCAGAAATCCCTTCATTGGTTAGGTAAACTAATGGAGTTTTGGCAAATTATACACAAAAGAATACAAATTTCTAATGTTTTTTCCATTTTTTCCCAAACAACTGGGTTTATGCGAAAACATATAGAATAAAAAGTATTATCTTTTTATCAACTACAACTTTTGTTTGAAACATTTTTCTCTAACGTTCATGTTTGTTGCAATGAACGTGAAAAACCATTAAAAAATAATTTTTCAGCAATTTGACCTTGAAAATATAATTTGCGGGGATTTTGAGTATGATATTCTTAATCAGCGAGCAAGTAAAATCCATATGTGTACCAAAATTCAGATCGATCGGAGGTATGGGCTAAACGGAAGTTTATCCAAATTTTTTCCCGTAATTTTTAATTTTAAGTCCATATCACGGAAACTACTGGACCGATTTTGATTAACCTTTTACCATTCCCTAAGTTGAACAAAATACATACAAACAAAAAAGAACGAACACAATCCGTCAAATACGTGTTGAATAATTCAAAATAATTTAAAATAATACTAATTTAAAAGGAGGTTATCAATTGCTGATAGCCTCCTTTCTGAACTCGGTAATAAAAATAAATTAGGCAATTAGCAAAAGGTATTACAGGTAACACAGAAATACAACTTGATCAGAACCAGTTTTTTTTAAAGAATATTGAAGTTTTTTTAAAGAAAGACATATTCTATGGTAGGATGAAATCAAATTTTTACTTTTCCTTTGATATAAATTAAGTAAATTAAGCGATACTCATGCATAATAAGACATTTGATTGTTGTAAAACTATATTCTCTGACAGCGAATGGCCAGCAAACATGAGACTAGTAGAATTCGTCGTACCTAATCAGTTAGACTCAAGTCTGAAGCGAAGTTTCATATAAATTTTGTACAACAATCCTTAGCTGACGTTAACTTCGTATCTTTGTCTGACGCTCACGTGGAGGTACCAGGTAGGGGGGCATCCAGGGGGAGGGGGAGGCATTCCAACTAGCTTTGTGAATCAATCAAGAATTAATTGCGACATCTTCAATTCTATTGGAGTTTCATACCTGTTAGCTTTGTATGCTGCTAATATAGTAGCAATATAATAGCATGCTTTCGGAGGATACGGATGATTGCATATTGTCACCGAGTTTCTTCAAATAAGCAATAAGTATAACAAATCTTTACGTCTGTTTTCTGTATTTCTGTATTATACATAATTATATTCTTTACGATTTAATAGTAAAGATGGGGTTGGATACTCAGTTAATCTTCGAAAATAATGTTAACTGTAGCTATCCAGCATGACTCCATACCATTAAATTACCATTGAATTAACTTAAGAACTTTTGTAAAATTATCATTGCTAATACTAAGACTGCAGCTACATAACAATACGGGTGGTATGAACTTGATACCAAACAGCGTAAATAGCAATGTCCGAATTGAAAGCTAATATCAAGTTAAAATCGAAGCCTTAAATAAAGAACTTGGTAGAGTTAGCGTTGCATTATTTCGAAGCAAAGCCGAGCAGTTTCACAGGTTGTTGGGAGTTAGGAAGCTCAAACTTTATAACTGTGCGATTGTTTAGATTCGGAAAGGTACCGCAACTGCCTCAAAGGAAAAGTTTGAAGCGGTTTGCAATAGACTTCTTGTACCGGTGAACAATTGCGGCAATCGTGGAAGGCAATTTAATGAAACGATATTTAATTATGCGCAATTTCCTTGTTTCCAAACTCAAGTTTTGGACTTTTGAAATAGGCATAAGTATTTCTTAAGAAGGGCTAGAAATTGTAATTTATCACCTCGTGCTAATATTTATAAGTTTATTTGAAATCTAATATAAATTTTCAAACTACTCGTGTATTTTAAAAATTTGAGCAGTGTGTTACATTCCTCATACTTAGGTAAGGCCTTTGTTGTATTAAGTGCTTCTTTTCCAGTTCATTTTGTTTAAATGAATGAAATAGCTACAAAAAATTAATTACTTAAGCTTTTTTTCTTAAAATGAAAACACAAAAATTACAAAATTCCACTATGATAAACTTTAAAAAAACTTGCTTATTTATTTGATAAAGGTAAAAACAGGGATCAAAGACATTGTAGATAGCATAGTACATTATAGATGTACAGAATCTCCCTATAACACTTGAATACACAAATTGAATTAAGATCAATCAGTCTGAGTATTTGTTACCTGTGTGACGGGCATTCCTTGAGTGAAGTGGCTCTTTGTTGAACGGGTAGATGGTCTGTCGATGCTCTAATATATCACAAAGGGCACCTTAAATTTCTAAATAGTTGAAAGTTTATTAAAGTCCATTTCCAATTAGTAGGTACTTCATTTAGCATCTGAGTGATTAAATATGTAAATTGTTAGAAATTCGGGTTTATTTTTTGAGTTATATGGTTATCAATTTAATCATCAGTCACGGAATTTTTCATCTACAAGTTTTCTTATGCTTCTTATACTTATTACATATTATTTCTTAAACTTTTCATATATTCAAAAACTTTATTAAGTAGGTGCACAAAAGTCATAACTGTGATGAAGTCTAGTCAGTTAGAATGAAATACGTTACTGTCTAGTGGCTGTCTTTAAATGTGTCTGAAAAGTCTGTCATATTGTATCAGACTCCTATATAATATATTATTCCACCCGCGACTTCATCCGCATAAAGCTAGGAATTTGACCCAGAGATCGAAAATAGTATCCCATAAATATTAATCCAAGTTATAAACTACCTATCCACTTTTCATTTAAATCTCTCCAGTCGTTTTTGCATGAAAGCGTAACAAACATCCATCCATCCATTCATAGAAAGTTTGTAAAAGTAAAGATCATCATACCTATGTACACTGTAAACTCTTAAGTCCGGCCATAAGTACATAATTATTCTCTACGTTCTCAGAACACATCCTCGTAATTATTCTCCTGTGCTTCACAGCACTTTGACGGTTTCTCCGCAGATAATTGCTTAAGTGGGATCTCACTTAGCCGTCTCGTAGGGAGAGGTGGCCCTTTCGCCAACTCCTTATGTGCACGATAAGCGTTGTTTATTGTTCAACACCAAATCTCCGGCCTAAGATAACAGACGTTTAGCATTTGTAATCTTACGTTCCCTGACCGCCCGGACAAGGTGTACTTTCTTATCAATCAGTTCGTGTTTAGGCAACATACTCATTATTAGACAACATGATTACATTTTGTCGTTAATTTGCTTTTTCGATTTTAATAACTCATTCTCTTTAAATATATGATAACGAACGTCTACAAAAAATTATGATGTTACAAAATTAGATCTATGCATTTGTTGTTATTAGATTACATATTAGATTTACCTATTTATTTATAATACATATAATAATATAGTCGACCTACAATCCATGTTTGAAATTTAAATTCTATTATGAAATTGGGGTTTTTAACACTATAAAATATACTAGTCAGGTGACAGGTAAATATTTTTTCTTGTAAGTATTACAAATTTCTAAATCAATTTTGCATAAGCTGCCTTCAATCACTAATACCACGATGAAGATTAAAAATCGTTGATTTTTAATATTTTTCTACATCATTTTCTACTGTTACCAGCATCACTTTTATGCGATTAAAAGGTTACCTAAAGAAAAACATTGTTTCACTCCCTTGCGGCACGTGTGGCCTGAGCCAACGAGAAGTTTTACTAGTCTTTGTTTTCTGCCAAGTTGTTAATGTATGTGAATACTTAATCGACCGTTAATTATTCCGGCAATGAAAATAGACGTGAGTAAGAAACTTGAAAGAGGGTCTTGACGGCACCGACGGCTCCTCTAAGATCACATACATAATTTAATCTCATCTTTATGCAAGGAATTTGTTTCGTAAGACGAGTATATACAAACAGATGTAGGATGCCATATTATTATCTACCTATAGGTACCTACACTTTCAGAATAAAATGTCTTAATACTTTTAATCATTTAACCATTTTTAATAAATTCACACATTTTAAGAACCTATTAAAAATCGATTAACGTTTGACGTGTAAGAGAGCTCTATTTGTTTGAAATGCACTTTGTTTATGACCACTTTGTGGTAATCACCGGTTGTCTGGTCTGATGATGCGGACGTTAATAAAGAATGTATACAAAGAAAGATACTTAAAGAGTGGTCACTACAGCCCATAGACATCTACGTTCATTGGCAAATGGGATAGAAGTCCTATATGAGGTCGTATGCATATTTATTGCCAAGTACGACACCTAAAATTTGTTTCCTGCAAACACACCGTCATAACCGAGCTTTGCTGTATCATGGTGAGTTAGGAGCGAAAATGTACATACTCGTACCTACCCGATTCTTCGACCTATCAAATCCAGTATAAGTAACATGTAATTAATATTAATTTATCTGATACTTGGAGTAGCTAGGCTGTAAATTATATGTAGGTATTTAT
The DNA here is from genome assembly GCA_905147235.1 of Erynnis tages. Classification (NCBI taxonomy): domain Eukaryota; kingdom Metazoa; phylum Arthropoda; class Insecta; order Lepidoptera; family Hesperiidae; genus Erynnis; species Erynnis tages. The sequence continues at coordinate 6,888,955 of LR990077.1, read as the reverse complement.
CATTCAGGTAACGAACAACATAATTCAAGGCTTGTCCCGCAAGGAACTATCCCGTCTCCTCCAGAAAGCCAATCCGCAATAATTTTCACTCAAATCTGACGTAAACATGACCGATATTCTCCGCCAATTTGCATGTCCGTTGCCTCCCTGAATAAATTAGAACCACCTGCCCTTAGGTTGAAACCTCTATGAATATGTAAGACAATGGCTTCCAAATCTTAGACTCCAATTAGAAGGGGGTCATTAAGCCCATGGTTGATTACACCCGCCGAAACGAGGGACAAATTACTAATAGTGCCTTACCTACCACGAAATTCTGATTACACTCCGACCAATTTATGTGTTATTAATACAGAAATAAACTTAAAGGATTTGGTAGAATTTCATATTCAACATACCTACCAGGTACGTTTTGTCTGGATTCGAACATTGGAAATCGAATCTTGCCGAATCTTAATATCGACAAAACGTGTCGTTTTACGTTTATCTCATTTAACCATTGTGTAAAGGTGAATAACAAATTAACATAATGATGTTTTGTCCGAATAATTGTACGTTTCAATGTATCGAATCGACAGTCGTTAAGTAATTGTTTATTGGGTAACCAATAGATTAGATAATCGGGTTGAAAATTTGAAAATGCTTCCTCTTCTACAGTGTAAAAGGAGATAGCTTTCTTCTTCTTTTATATTTCAGCTATTAATAAAATGGTGTGTTAAAATTAATTTTAGTTTATGCACTAAATTTAGTTAAAAGCTAGTCCGAGGCAGATCTAAACCGAGTTTATTGGCGTGCGGGCAGTTAGAGCTGCGAGCGGCACTTATCCGACGGTCACCGTAATCTGGTTACTCAGTTAATCGATTCCCCCGTCAGCTGTAAGTCGATCGGTTAACTATCGTACCGTCCAATTTTCTAGCACTCTCACCTGAGGCAAATTGAAAAATTATAATAAATTCTCCTGTGAAACGTCGGACACGATAGCCAGGTTATATATAAACCCAGTTATATTTAAACAGGTTAAATGGGGACCGTTTTATTTTAATCTTTCAGAAGAACTAAAAATCGATCATTTTTGATCAGTTTGATTTCGACCCCAGATGGCCAACTGGGGTCGAAATCCAAGTTCGTGCCAAAATTTCCAAAACATCTGCGCCACATAAGCTGTGTCTGAGTGAAGTTTGTAGATTGTAATTTCCGACCATTTGCCAATAACATACTATTTATATTTATATATTATTTAGTTATTATTTTAATTTTTATAGGCTTACTATTTTTACATTATCAAAATAAATTTTCGTTATTAGTACGTTATTGGTCATTCCGTTACACAGTACATTCACATCAGTGCCATGAGTATGAACATGTAAAGATTTCGTACGGTAAACGTCAGTTATTAGTAAGAAGTAGTACTAATGGTAGTTACGACTACTGTACGAAACTGGGTAAATTCCTCAAGGCACTGAACCTACCAAATTTTTCTACCTATCCATGTTAAAAACGAATTGTTATCGTCAAAATTTTGTACACCGTCGTCCATCGGAGTCATAGCGCATAGCAGTTGTCGTCACGGGTTTTATAACGAGCTAATTATTCCGGCGTGTGACCGCCGCGTCGAGTGCCGCCATAAATACGCAGAGCAAACACTGCCTGTGCCTAAAACAACACGCGTTTGCACCGCCGCTGGATTTGTTACTGTCGGTCAAATGCTGACTCAGTGCCCACAGCTTGTATTGGTGTGAACGTAAGTGTAACAACTGACACTTCTTCTTTTTAGAAGGTCATGCTGTTCGAAAGCAGATAAGTCGAGATAAAGTATGTCCTGGCGCACGGGCTTAGGATATCGGTATATTCGACGAGAGGCTAGGAGGTTTCTTTTGTAGATAGGGTACCTTTTGAAGGTTTCCCCCGTCATTTCATCCCTCCAGGTAGTACTGCGCTCGGATTTACTTTAAAAGCCTTTAAAAAATGCTATGCAAGCACTAAAATAATTGTGATACATTTATAAATAAGAGTGCAATTAAACAAAGTATTGATTATTTATTTATCAATAACATTTTCGTGATTATGGTCCCTTCCATTCATCTACTCTTTGAAATTCACTGCTGGATCTCCCCTAATCGACGTGATTCGCTCGATTCTGCCCTGTTACACAAAATAACACTTTTGCTACTGACTGTACGAAACGTGACCATGCGTAAATATGTAGAGCGTTAAGGTAAAATATATTTTATATTTTTCATATATTATTCGGCACAATTAAAACAACAAATTAATTCTCTTCTATAAAGATATAATTTTTAAGAGATGTTAATCTTTATTCAAATTTAAATATTTTATATAATATAAGGGGTAGCTTTTGAATTTGTTTAAATAGGACGGTAGACAAATATTTATATTATATTGTTTTTGATTGTGTATTAAAATATCAAGCTGTTAATGTTTACGTATTTTACTTCCCAATTTTGTTGTTTCGTTGTTGTACCGAAGCTAAAGTTATGTAGTTTTGTATCACCAATAAAATAAATATTTAGGTACTTAGCAAGATATTTTTTACATCCATTCAGCGTTTTACAGGCACAAACCTCAAAGAAATATTAAAGTAAAGTTAAATGTTTATTTACGCACAGTTTGTTTTCACATCCTTCATCTATCAATATTATGCATAGCCAATAAAACTGCCTGCAACTGCAATTTTAGCCTCAAAGGCCAGGTACAACAAATTTTCAGTCATCCATATTTGCAAATACGAGAGCGAACGTGTTGCGGGTTTAGAATTAGACAGTCGCATGTCGCAGCTAATGTGGGCGAGTCAACACGACGAGCGCCTAAACAAACAGCTGGACACCGCTGTACACCAGCCATTGTTTGTACTTGTACACGGAATTCGCTGATGGACACAGGCTCTACTTTATGCTGGTGCTCTACAAAAGTCAAACTCATACATGCAAAGATATGGTGCCTCATGTGGCCTACCATTTTACCTAAGCATACTAATAAGAGAATCGTGATTTCGACAAGTATGTAAGTAATATTTTAAATATGAGTATTTTAGTAATCGCATAGTGAATATGTTATTTATCTTTCCGTATTCTTTAATAAACAAACATAAGTATACTTACATACATACAAGTCTTCCAGGCCCTTGAAAAGTACCTCCAGATTCAGCATTTTCTTGGTGACTGATGGGGCAATTTAAGTTTCCACTCTCACCATCTGCGTAGGCATCCTGTAAATTCTAACCAGTTATTGTATGACTTCATTCAAAAATTATGAAGAACCTACTCGTAACCTACTCGCATCTATATTCTGGGTCTGAATCGGATGAAATGTATTGTTTAGATATACTTTAAGATCCCGAAATCGTCTCCTATCGCCTAATTTTCACATATCTTTGTCACGAGCGTTAGTATTTTCAGATTTATTCCAAATAGTGGTGTATCAGTCGAAAACAAATCCTGGCTGCATAAACATTGTTTAGAATGCAGCGGGGCTTCGCGCCAAGCGTCGTGTTGTCATGACAATGACGTACACCAGGCACGTGCACTGCAATCGAATGCATTCATTGTTTTAATACAAGTGGAAAAATCTACCTGTGAAACTTCATCAGACTCTACTATAGACGTCTATAGTAAAGCTATTGCAGTTGTAGTAGTTATTGAGATAGACCTGAACTTCTTTTTCGTAGGTACTAACAACCTCAGAACATATTTCCAACCCTGGAATGGAATGAATAGGTTGGGAGTGACTGCATGGCATTACGTTATGTGGCCCCAAGTCTCGTTTACGATTTCTTTATTATAAAAAAACTGTTACGAGATTTCAATAATATTTCCATGTCTTGCGTTTGCTAATACACTTAAATATCGTACGGTCTCAAAACACAATGAAATTAGGAAATTTGATATTTTATCGTAAAAAGTCGCTCAAATAAAGCAATCGCTTAAACAGTTGCTCGAGAACAAAACAAACAACCATGCCTAAATTCTGTTTACAAAAACCATTTACATCATACTATACAAATAAATATCCGTAACGTCCTATATCAGCCGTTGTTTTCCCTGAAGACCGTAACTTTCTCCAAGTGACCCTCGAACTTAACCAGTAAATACTGAAGCCGCTCAAACTATCAAAAACTTAAGCTCTATTCCCACTTGCGGCCACCCTCGTTTATAACAAGAAATAACTGACCAGATGTTGTTAACCCCATCTCGAGTGTATACGCATTAATTAAATGAGCTTTCCATGTTTGTTATGCCCAGGCTAAGTAGATAGTATGATATGTGTCCATTATTTGCTGTCAAAATAGGGTAATTGATATAGAACTGGTAATTTAATTAAAACTGTACTTAAAACCTATTTACACTGCATAAATACTGGCCGAACTTCTGATCTCATTTCATGCGTCCAATGACCAACTTAACCTTCATTACATTTTTCCAGCATATTTATAGAAATACAGGGAAACCCTCCTATTTCCTTGTATTTCTATAAAATAATCTTATCTGTAAAAATGACAGTTATGAGTTACTTCAGAACGAATTAGAACGAAGCGCATTCAAAGCCCTGGGTCATGTATAACAAAAATCCATAGAACCAAAACTAACATTTAATCCAGACGGTCCTTTTACAAACAATCTGCTCAAAGCAGAACTATCAGCTTAATCAAACTCCCAACCTGTCAGGTATGTAACAGGAGTTATCCGTTCAGCGGATTTCCAAGCTATATTTAGCGTTGTATCGCCGACTGAAGTAACAGATTCAGGCTCAAGGCGCCGGGCTCTGCCCGAGCCACTCGCAAATTCAATTAATCATAGTTCGGATTAGTTCCTCTTTGACGATTTGGCCAGACGTGACTGTCTTGCCTAATGGTGTTTCAATATCCAGTTTATAATGATTAGTGCAACGGGTTTCTATTAGAGAAACGTTAATTAAAACCCTTATAACCCTATACCTATTTTTGGAAATTTGAATTTGAATGAATATAATATTTTTTTCAATTTTTAAAAGTAACCGCAAGAAGTGAAAGACTTAAGTTTAGTACGCTTAAACGAGTATGAATTCGAAAATAATTGGGATTGTAGTGGGATAAAAACTTAATTGACGCCAATTAATAAATTTATGGTATCAGAACAGTTGAGGTGGTAACAAAGAATAAATTTACTGGAAAGTATTTTAGGTCTAAATTATCCTTTCTTAGATAGTTTTTTTATTTATTTACTTAGCCTTTAATGAGTTTACAATGTGCGGACTTAATGTCTAGTGGCATTCTCTACCAGTCAACCTTTGTGATTGTACAAAAAATATTGGCAGGCATCACTAGTCGTCATAATCCAAAATTCAACAAACTACTAACGGTATTGTATAAGTACAACTATTAGTTACCAAAACTTATTTACTTTGGTCAGCGTTGAAACTCCAAAGGCTAACAAGTTAATACTTCCGGATCTAACTGCCCGCCGGGAACCGAACCCCGGACGTAAGTAGCGGATTTATTAAGTGGATATTCCTGGCGGTCGAAGAATCCCGACGTTACAATTAAATCTAAGCTAACTGCTGCTGTCTGCTCCTAAGCTAACGGTGAACGGGTATCGTTTGAAACTGATATAGGCAAGTCTAAATGGAGTTAACAAAGACAAAACGTTTATTTGCGAAAATATAGGTACCTAAAGATTAGTTTTGCATAGGTAACTAATATTGTAAACAGATAAGAAATAATGTGAAAACTTTATTAAAAGGCTATTCTTTGAGTGTAGAAGTAATGTTTGAGTTTATATTTATTTTATTTATATATGATCGTAAACTATTATGTTTGGTATTGATGCTATTAAGTTATGCACAGCATTTTTATTAAAAAAAACTAAAACAGTACAGTAGATGCATAAATTGGAATGCGAAACGTAAATAAATCGGATATTTGAAATTGAATAAAAATAATTTTAAAAAATTTAACCTACTTTAAAAAAGTGGTGTCTTTTACATAAACCGACTTCAAAAAAATATGAAATAAAATTTGTTATATATTTGAGGCTTACTATTTTTTGAGGCTGGTGCCAAAATTTAACAATAGAAACAAAATATTTGATACAGACACCAACCTACATTTTTTTTGAAGTCGTTTAAAAAGAGAGTGAATGTAACGACGGCAGTGTGATTGTTATTATGGTGGGTACGAGTAGTAACTGCGTTTGATTTTAATTTTAAAAAACTTATCCAAGTCTTTCAACATAACACAACTAAAATTATAAAATACGTTTACCACCTACGCATTGAATTCTAAATGCCTACATAATATAGTTTAGAATTTATATAATAACTGACATTGATGCTTACAGTTTCAATATTGTTGAATACCTACTTCGCTAATTGAATTGTCTCGTAGGAAATTAATTCGACGTCACATTTCCTACTTCTTGCATTGTCTCATGTCACTTGGATGGAAAACTAGCTGTCATTTGATGCTGTTGTGTGTTAGGCCGATAATTTTGTTGTGATCTGAGATTCAACAAATCATGAGAGTAGAAAATATAATACTTTTTTTTTGTTTAATAGGTACGCTACGCATGCAATAAAGCGGAAGGATTTTGAATAATGCCTAAATAAATTTTTAAGGGTTTTTTGTTGGACCATGTACATTGTATACATTTTCAAAATTTATCCCCTTAAGAATATGGTTCATTAACAATGTTCAAAACATCAGCTTAGACAACAAAGTAATCTGTAATGCTATTATGCTACACCACAAGTTTATCGTATGGAAATAAGTAAACCATAATTATTTAAATTAACCTCACATTTATCCAAAGAATGTTAGAATTCATGTCGAAAATTCAACTGAACCGCAGTTTCCAAAACTTTAACAATTAATTAACTACTGTCGAGCTGTTTCAAATTGTGCTTGATTATATTGTTAGGTAAACTGAAATCAATATTGGTCCAGGATTGTTTACCTAGTGTTCGCTTGTTAGAAGTTGTGTTGTAGTTTCAATGACCCGCAGTAAATAATAATATAACACGCTGTATTGCTCTAAACTTACAACTTTGAAGGGAAGCAAAATAAGGTCGGGTTGGTTGAAGCTAAAAATGGTAGCTAATATTAGATTATGTTAGAATAGGAACATTATATTGTTCAAGTATGGTACACACATTAAACACATACATATTATGTAGGTTCACAATAGTTCGCAATAAATTCAGGATTGGCTATATATCCAGTATATAGCCAGTGTCTAAATAACAAATTATTGAAATCGGATGATTTCAGGAAACTACACTAGGTATCACTTTAATTAAGCTTACCTACACAATTTACCTCTAAAAAACTAAGAGTAGATTATATTCTATTTTTTCATGAAATATTACTAACTCCACATAGCAACCCTGATCTAGATATCACTTCTCAGGTGGAGTAGAACAGGTAGACTTTGAAACTAATCTACTATCCCAATAGTAGAATTAGCGTAGTAGTAGATATAGAACTAAACAATAAATTAATCAATCATAAAATATTATATTCAATTCTGTCAACTGTGATTCCAAGTAATGAAAGTCAAACTACGTTAAGAGGTGCATATATTAGAAACGACTAGGTTGGTGAAAGATAAATTATACTCAAGCACTATCTGCGTATGTAGACACGAAAACTAATTCGAACACAGACAAATGTCTTTTAGTAGTAGTAGTAGTTACATATAACTACTATACCATTAAGAAGTAAGAACTAAAAATTCAAAAATGATACACCCTGCACTTAGCTACTTCAACTTTTAAGCTTGCATGATTTTGCATTCTCACGATAGTCGATAGCCTCTGAAATTTTAATCCAACAGTGAATATTTCAATATTGCATGTAAATCGAATCGTAAAATCCTCCAATATCGTTCGCTTTATAACACTGTAAAAGGGAATACACACTCGAACTATAATCAAATACGGTGAACGTCACTGGCTGGTTCAAATAGAATTTTTTCGCTCTTAAAAATTGCGATCACGTTTCTAATATAGTGAAAACAATATTCTAGTGACCGGGTGATTTCTGCACAGATGCTTGCCCTTTTGATATTATGTTTGTAGGTAAGAACGTAGTTCGGCATTGAAATATGAATGACTCATAATATCCTTTGTCGTTTTTTTTTCTATTATCCATCAAATAAGAAAATATAATCGTAATTAAAATTAATAACTTCAATAAAAGGGTGTACAGATTTTTTATAGTCTTTTATGTTTAATAAAACTTTTTGTAATTTTTTTACTGATTAATTTAATATGTCATTTATTGTTAACCCCCGACGCAAAAGAAGGGGTGTTATAAGTTTGACGTGTGTGTGTCTGTCTGTCTGTTTGTATGTCTATCTGTCTGTCTGCATGTCTGTGTCTGTGGCACCATAGCTCGCAAACGGATAAAGCAATTTCAATTTAGTTTTTTTTTTTTGTATGAAAGGTGAGTTACAGGAAAATGTTCTTAGACATGTTTGATGAAATTTGGTTGAGTCGTTTAAAAGTTGTGGGGGGTGAAAGTGTGGAAGAATAACCGAATGTCTGCAAATATAATCGAGTGGGGTCTCAAATGAAAGCGCATCAAGCGTACATTACAAAATAATATGTTCAATGAAAATTGGTTGAGCCCTGAAAAAACTCTGGGGGTAAAAGTAGGGAAAATACCCAATATCTGTAAATAAATATGTATATTATTTTGTCGGTGGTTTTTTTAAATTTTAAATTTAATTGATTATTATTTTAAAATCTCATTATGATTTGTGTAATTTTTTGAATTTACATCTCGTTTTGTTTGATTGTCATTTTAGTGCATGTTGTTTTTATACCGTTGCTGTAAAAAATGTCGGTAGGTAAATAAATTTTTAGTACTTTTTTGATGCGACGTTTTACCATGTAGCGCGCCAATATCATAATTTGGTATCGCATAATATATTCGCGCGGCGCGCGCGTTTTTAATGCCGCAGAGGGGTGTTCAAAATACCTCGTATCGATTCTGCGATATAAAAAACACATTAATCTGTACTTATCTCGGCGATATTATTTAATGACACGTCATTTTGCGGTTATTTGTAGCAGTCGCGCGGGAATAGATGTTCGACGATGCATTTTTAGATAAGCTATACATTTTGTTCGTATGATGTCATATCGAGAAATAAGTGAAAGCAAATGGGAAATTCAAATATAAAATACATCTGAATATTGTTATGCGATTACGCTTCAGAACGTTTCCCTTACAACAGTAGGTCGCATTTGCATGAAATATAAAGGTGACCGCACACATAGTTTCCCGTTGTTTATGGCGGTCAGTGAACGTGGTCGTTTTGTTTATTCTCCCCTTTCGCATTCCTGTCTTAGTTCCTTTATTGTCTTACTTTCCGCTTATGACGCTGGATAAAGCATATTTATTATAGTCGGACAAAGGGACGTTGCAAATTTTGCTTTGAATTCGCTTTGAAAATAGTTTCCAACGACATTTGAAGCCCACAATAACTGGCAAACAAACGATACAAATGTTTTGTTTAAACTCTAAAGTGCATAACAGTGCTTACTTTACATTTAAGTGCAATATTAAGATGATTAATACATAGATAATATTGAGGGTACAAGATAACTGTTTTCCATATTCCGTTTTGAGAATACACAGTATAGGTACAGTACAGGCTTGTAATAATATTATACATTGTAATAATGTGTATTTGTATTATTTTCTATAGCAAGTTATTATGTAGTACTTTGCAGTCTCATTTTTTTAATGCATAAGACATAATATAATTAACAGCATTATTGTATCAATAAAATATGCTTGAAATTTTAAAAAGGTAAGAATAATATCCCTTTTTTCTTCTATTTATCTGTCTCGCCGGTTTTATTCGATTAATGGACCCTGTCAATTGGCTGTCATATTGCTAACAATCGACACTCGATCACTCTTCTTTTTCTAATGAGGGGAAACGTATTGAGGTCCGAAGTGGAATTATTAAAAAACCATTTAGATGTGGGGCAAAGACCGTGATGGATGGACTCTCCAATCCGATCCATTTCAATTTCAGAGTTCCAATGTCTCTTTATAAAGGGTGAGTGTCCCCGGAGTATGGTAATATGTTCTCGACCGTAGCTGCCTTTATTTGCGGTAGGTTTAATGTTTTGTGTAAAAAACGCTTATTTGGTTCAGAATTGTTGATGCGTGAAATCATAAATAAATTGAATTAATGTCAGGTAATTTTAAATTTAAGTAGTCAACATTTGCTAAGGCTATTTTTCATTGAAATTTAAAATGGAGTTCATTTAAGAAGTTTAATTATTTTCAAAATTGATTTTTTTTTAATTTACTAAAGTCTATCTTCTGATTATATCTTTATAGAATCAGAAGATAGACTTTATTTATTTCCAGAGAGGACACCATCTCCGCTCCTATAAACTTTGTTGGGAAAAATCTGATCAAGGGAGCTCAATAGAAAGCAAAACTCGTAATCCTTGGGAGTTCATTAAAATTTTGCCTTAGAATATAAGACATTATGGCCATATAGTCACAGTCATGGAAAGTCATTGAACATGAAGCATTCACACGCCTTTTCTTCTATCCAGTAAAAACTAAAAATGAATATTGATTGGGTCACCATAGGTGTTTGGTAGACGGTAAAAAAGATTGGCACCCTCTAAGCCTCCGACATTCTTTTTCTTCACATAACTCGATATAAATTGTATTTAGTATAACTGTAATAACAGGTAGAGCATTACTCACGCGTAACCAAGAGTGATGAGCTGATAAATCATATCTAGTTGCCGATTTATATCGCAATAAACGGGGAGGAATAGGTCCATAAATAAATGGTAGTATAAACTCTTTTTATTATGTTAACCAGCATTATGTACGGTGGTAAAACAAACTTTTTTATCCTTATATATTTAGTTTATTATTTTTGGTGATGATGATCACCAAAGAAATTAGGCAAAGTGATGTGCGTTTTTTGTATATATTTTATTTATTTATTTGTATTAATGAGGATAACACAAAGCACATATTAACTTACGCTTTTTGTTTGCTTTATTCATACTTAAAATATCATTAAAATGTAAAAAATAACAATGAGTGTGTTATTGGAATTAGTTGTGATGGCCTATTTGGAGATAAGAAAGGGTAGTCGGTCCATAGAATAACACAATCCATATCTGCGGATGGTTGCAAAGAATAACGAAATAACGTATTAAATTATTTCATATAACGAAATTTAAAACAAACTAAAACATTGTACTTTTCCAGGAAATTATACAGACGTTATGCAACGTAGAAGGGTTACATATTTCCGTAGAGCCGTCGACCGGCTACGGCGTAGCACCGAATGCTAAAACCCTGGCCGTTAAGTTGGCTTCACTGTATAAAATAACCATCTGCGGAAACCGACGCTTATCCCGCAGAAAAACTCTCTTTGTGAGGATAACTGGCTCTACATCCCCTCTTATGATATGTTTATGTACTTTGAGATTTTATGTGGACGTTCTAACGCGGAGCACGAATTTTATTGGGTTTATAGAATTTTATGACGCCATATCCTATAAAGTGGCCGCTGTTTTTCATTGTTTATTGATTTCAATGCGTTAGCCTTCCGTTAAGCTGTCAACTGAAGACAATCAATTGAATACAGTTTGTGTGAGCTATCTCATCTAAGTTTTACTACACCATGACTGTATAAAATGGCTTTAATGTTCATTGGAAGGTTGTGCCACTCATCAAAATTAAGTTTGTAAAACCGTTACACTTGAGAAATACCTGTACAAATAACATGTCGAAAGAAATAAAACAACATTTTTGGTGCAATCATGACTAGACTTCGGTGACTAACAGGACTTTTTACCCTTATTGTAAATTTGAACGTTCAGTAAAAACGGCTCTTCACAAAATATTGTCCTGTCGAGCTGTGCATGTGCAAGTAAACTATCACTCTAACCGCTTCGTTTCAGCGATATCCCTGCAAAACTACGTTTGAAGCGAGCTTTAACAGTTTGACGGCGCACTTAATGTATTTATACCGGGCACCGGCCAACGGCATCTGTGGCTAATGATATCGCTGGACCACCCCGCACACCCCCCTGCGACCCCCATGACTCGGTCATTAGTTAAACACGCACACCCGCCCGCATGTCGCAAGTTTATCTTTGGCTAAACTGTAGGTATGTGGACTCGATTAGCCCTTTGATCAAATAATCCGGCGATAAAATAGGGTTAGTTGAGGAAATTTAATTACATAAATGTCATTGTTCGGGCGCTGTGGCGCTGAAACGTTCCGCTGTGGATGGATACGGTTTGTTTATCTGTGTAGTTGTAGTCGTGAACAACTTAAATGGAACGTAAATATTAGAAAAGTGAAATATTTAAAATAAAGAATGGACTCCAAAGCTTTGTATTATAAATGAATAAACAGTTTTATGTACTTCATTTTCAGCTAAGTAATTTCAATTAAAAAAATTTATAAAGATTGTTCGACGAAACCAAATCTCATAAGAGCAACGCAGTGGAGATCGCTCCAGGCCTTCCTATGATGTTGGAAGGATATTCAGCAGTGTGGTATAAAAAGGTAATCAAGTTATCATCAAACATCAAATCATGAAACATTTATTCGGTTTACATTAACTTCAGTTTAAAACAGGATACACGATCATCAATTGGCTGAATGCGTACATAAATTAGACCCCTTGCGACCCGAGGGCAGTCGAGATTAATGTTGGCATTAATCGAGTGACCACTGTTTTACAGAACCGCCTTCCGATTAATGTTTCATTAAATTCGCTATTTACAGTTGACCGTCACTTTTGAAAGAAAAAATAAGTTTATGTTTTAGACAACTAAAGCAGTTTATAATGGTCATAGTTTTTTTTCGTTGAAGTTTTATTATTGTCACTCCTTGTAAAAGCTATAATCGGTTTCCATCTCAAGAGTTCGTCCAACATGTTATGATGCTTTTTAAACAAAAAAATCATGGTCTGCATTTTTCTCCTTTACATCTCTCAGCTTCAGGTTTTAGTAATACACTTATTTTATATTATGTTTCAACCTGGTGTCTACTTGCATTACTTAGCAATATAAATTGTACCTGTGCATCGTTACTGTAGAGCTGACCGCCAATTTAAAGCGGCTGGTTAATCTTACGGCAGCTGCGAGTAACGAGCGTGTCTTTCTGCGCTCACTGCCCATCACGTGCGCCTGCTCGCTTTATATTTACGTCGCAACACAACATTTACGTTTAGTTAATTGCGTACACATACAAATATGAGTATATAGATAGTTAAGTTTAACTCCTAGTGTTTCCAATGGTTTCCAGGCGAAGTAGCGTCTATTGGGGGACGCCCATGTCCAGCAATTACCTAAGGGCTGAAAAGAATAAGGAATGACTGTAACTTCTAGTGTTTTTTAACTGGGACTTCTACTTTTTTTAATTATTGGCATGTGAACAAATAAGTGTTCATATCTTTTTTAATATAATGCGTGGGTTTAAAGCTGAATTGCATTCACCTTGGTCTAAAGCGAGTCCCAATAAGAAGAAAGAAATAATGCTTTATCTCCACAGACTATTTTACCAGTAATTACATAGTCAAACATCTTCAAAAATCAAAAAGCATTTAACATTTATTTCCTTTTCGTTGTTTTGTTGTATCTAATGAGTGGGCCTGGCCGCTCTGAAAGCAAGGCGTGCGTGAGCCGTGGCGGTGACGTCGCCACAGAATATTAATTCACTGCCCCGCTGCCACTTGCCGCTGTTTCTAACGGACTTCAGATGCAGGCAAATGCTGATAGGCAAGCAAATTAGCTTCTGTGATAGACATTCCCACTCCCCAAGGACAATGTAAAAACTAGGTATCTACGTTTTTCAAATGTAAAAATTTTACGCATGTCCGCTTAATTGTTTCTCGTGATTTTTAAAATGGTTAGGTATGATCTGGTGATGATGACATGGTTATGAAAATGGTTGCGGTTAATAGTAGTACAACACCCCAGGGATTTTGTTTGCTAAAATGTTATACCTCTTTAATCGAAAATTATATATCAACCAATAAGGATGCAAACTGAAATATTTACTTTATTTAAATAACATGACAGAACAGCTAACAAAAAGAACAAAAAGAAGAAAATTAAATAACCTAACCATTAAATATATCAATTTACAATAGTTTTAACAAAATTCATAGTTAAATCAATTCACATCAAGAAACGATTATCATCAAAAAGTAATTAAACTCATACGATATTTGCCCCAAAATTATAAATTCGACGTTGACACAGGGGGTCCCAATAGAACTAGTGCGGAATAAATTTTCAACTTAATTTAACTAGACAAACACAAAGGGCTATGCGAAAGGGACCGACTTGATTATCGTATTGAGGTGGAAACTAACGATAAGGTGCATTATACGTACAAATTGAAAATCCAAATAAATCATATAAGTAGGTCAATGAACGTACGTAAAAATCAATTTGTAGGTAAATTAATCTTTAATAACAACATTTTTGAAGTGAAAACTGGAATGGGTAAAAAATGATAAACTCGCGTCAGAACACATGACCTGATCGAAAAATTCGTAAAATTCGTTCAAAAATGCACAACGTTAATGTTAAAGTTTTCACTTCTGCCGGCACTCCCGGAGTGCAACCCGTTGTTTTTTTTATTATTAAGACAACCAACCGCACATAACTTGGCCATGATAAATTTTGACACACGTAGGCTCGTACTCTTTCATTAGAATAAAATCTGTTTTTATGCTTGTATTGTACCAAACAAATAAAATATAGCAATAGGTGACATTTAATTTTTAAACGCACATAATTTACAAATGTGATTGGCGCGTGCTGCTCAGATTTATACCTTGACATCTGTGAAGGGATCTGTTTTTTTGCCACTGATATTATTAACCACTAATATTAGATACCGCATCCATTTTTATACAACATTGATGCTTCATGGTCGTTCCATAGCGCGATTTCGCGCTCCAGTGTGCACCCGCATCTGCCGCGCCGCGTCCGCGCCTCTCCCGCTTCGCTACTCCGCAATCGTCGACAACCCTTTGACGGCTACTAAAATGTTTAACTTTTAAAATTTTAAACCGTTTTTCATGCAATACCTACTTTTACAAAAAAATCCGTGTTTTACCAATAACGGTTCACTCTTATGAAACAACACTACGATGGTAGGTACAATAACATACAAAGACAGAAACAAAAAAATTAAAGTGTTTTTTTTTATTTTCTGCTGTGTTGATAATATAATCGAACCTATTACTATTCACACAGCGCACAGGTGATTTGATTACATTTATAAGGCGTTACTAAGATCGTCTTTTCAATCCTGAATATGAAACAAAAGTAAACGAAGAACGTGTATGAGTTTTTTACGATCATCGTAAAAAAAGTCTAAGTAGAGTTTTACTTTAATTTTGGAAATGAGTAACTCCGGTTGAATTTTAATTAAACGATGTCCGAACAAAAATATAATTAAACATATTAATTAAAACAGCGTTGCATACACGAACATAATCGAAGCAAGCCGCAACTGATCATGGCCAATTTGCTGCCAAATTGAACATATTAAAACTGCACATTTTCGATATGAAAAACAAACTTAAAAGATAAAAAAATACAATTACTAGTGTACGTGTGAATGTGCAAAAGCATACAACTGTACGAGTACAATAGTGAATGACTTCCGTAACATGAAAAATGGTAGATAGTGATAGAAAATGAGATGCATTTCTAAGAACCTATGTATTTTGTAAACGGTATAGACGCTGTAGCTCACTTGGATAGGTGCCTTCCCGCCACCTCCATACGCACCGTAATCCAGCGTATTCTTCCCGTGTTCTGTTACGGTTGGGGAGTTGTGCTTACCAGAGATGCTTTATCTCAAGCGACCATTTCAGTCTTCATCAGTAACAATGCACAGTAAACGTTCCAAAACCGATACGTTCCATTTAACACTGACGAGAGGACAATGAGTTACAGAGACCACTTGACAGTAGATAACCTGTTATAACTTTTAAAAAACATATATATGTCAACAAGGTTTATTTTTAGAACACCAAAAGGAATTACCATCCATTAAATCCATTAGTCTGAAAACGAACTTATAATAATTTATATTATCTTCTATAAGCTGCATTCACCCCTGAGCTAAAAAGTTTACTAACTATTCGCCATTCCCTATACATTTTCATTCGGTAATAACACGAGGAAGTAATTAATAAGGCTAATATGATTAGTAGTTGTTCCCCAAGTTAGTGTTTGTCTTAGCGTGTTTAGCTGAGGTAGAGCAACGTTGTTTGCGAGTTCATTTGAGGACAAATTTTGTACGAGTTTGTGTCTACATACTTGTATTTAAGACATATATGGAAACTTGGCAAAGATAATAGTTTTAGTGTCAATAAATTATGACGTTATTATGGTTCTGTTTTTTCCTTTATGATAACGTCATTTGGGTAAGAGGCTGTAGAATAACTATAAAATAAAAAGAAAAGTACGAATCATAAAGATTTTATTTTATTAATTCATCTTTCTTCAACATTTGTAGGACTCTTTTATTCGTATAAGGTAGGTATGTCTTAATTATACACTTAACATAATTAACAGGAGCATACGATTAGACATTGACTTGATTAATTGGAGGATGAATATCTTTGCGCACATGCGATTAGATAGCATGTCTAATTAGCTAATTAGGAAAACCAAGTTCCTTTTGAAGTGGGTCAACTCATACCATACAGTAGGTAGACGGATCATTTTTTGGGTTCAACGGCCTTAACTCCAGCTTATCCTCTGTTGATACGATACTTTTTTAAACAATTAACCGATACACAATGAGAGAGACAATTCACACGTATGTTGTAAATTGTATGCAATATTTTTTTTATTATTTACACATACTTTGAAACTTGGGTAGGTACTTATAAAATTACTGAGGTTTGGTTGTGGTTGTGTCATTTTACATGAGTACACAGTAGTATGAAGTATGTGTGTTTATGTGTAACATATATTTGTTTAATTATTTAGATATCATAGATTTTATAAGCTCGGTACCGTCTTATAATGCGCACAGCATCAGTTAAAGCAAACATGTCGAGACTCTCAGCGCACTATATTTCACGGATAGCAAGACTAGTTGGGAATTAAGCTACAATTAAATGGTCGTAAATTTGAAGTTTGGGTCGGGTCACTTCGGGGAGCTCGACGGCAATTTATCAATTATTTACGCCGCTCGGGCCCAGCGGAGTCTGCCGTCACTTGCCTCGGATCCTGTTCGCCGATTTGTTTACCGACTGTGATTTGAAATGAATACATTTGGAGATACAAATATGAAGTTCCACACGGTTATCTTTACTGCCTTTATTGGTAGTTCTAGAAGTCCTTATAAGATATTTTAGGTGCTAGAATCATTGTATTTCGCCGTAATACGCTGTGAAGTAGCATGTTGTTTAAATTTCACAAGCTTTTCTTTAAGTTGCCGTGTTAGTTAGAGTGAGTCTAATCTTGCAACTAAATTCTAATAGGTAGTAGAATTGGTAATCCAAAATGGCTACAGCAATGACATAGCGGATAACATTTTTGTACAAACTACCCAGGACAGGTATCAAATGAAAGGGCTTCACTTGTAGAATAAAAAATACTATGAAAAGCCTGTTTTTTATTTGTTATTTAACTTAAATCTCTTATTTCAAAATAATCGTTTTAATTATACCTTTGAGCATTAACAATGAGGAGACTCGGGCCATTTTCCACGTAAATAAATACATACATGGTCAGGACATAAATAATGTTAGAAGTTTTCTACGAGGCAGCATAATAGATTTATATCCCAGCCCAGCAATCAGTCACTTAGCCGCGGGTTTGGGCAGCGGCGACTTGCGGCGACACATCGATCTGTGTCGCCGACACTAAGACTCAGCCGCAGTCTCCGGTGTGCCCCGTGCCCAGCTGGGATAGGGCAAAGTTATCTCAAGATGATCGACTCAATGTGACTCTTATATATTATTATAGTAACTTGGTAGATTTAATAAAAAATGAAACAATGTTGTAGAAGGCCCATATTTGTTTATATATTTTTAAATACATGCCAATATGAACAACGTGAAGTACTATAATACGGTGCTTCAAAACAATTATTTATCTTTATTCTTACTTATAAGACCTCTAATATTTTAATAAAAATGCATTTTATTTAATTACTATTAAAAAAAAGTTACCTCAGTATTAGAGAGTGGCCAGGCCTAAATGTAAGTTTCATAAAAATTGAAATAAACATTTTGCAAAATATCCATTAACACAATCAAAAGTTAAAAAAACAAATACAAGAGAATTTACATATACTTTAGTTCATAAGACTGAAATACATTTGAACACGGAGACTGGCAGCTACAATGATAAACATAAAAACTCAACTTTAAAATACCACACTGAAAGGAAAGTATGCTATACAATGATATTGTATCATAAAAAATCATTGGTGCCATATGAATATTGAATATTGAACGTGTTTAATCAAATATTGTTTCCTCTTCCTGTTTAAAAACAATAACAGAGTTCAAAATAAACTGATGTTTAATACGTGAACATTGTTCCGAAAGATTCAATGAAATATTATTAAGAAGGAAATTTGAATTGGGAAATTTTCTTGTTAAAATAATAAAACATTATTATTTTATTTCTTATTTCTATTTTCATCAAACAAAGAAAACTTGCTCGTTATGTCTAATTTTGTTTAATAAATTTTAACACCCTTAAGATCAGGAACAAAGCCCGGTCGCGAAGTGTTAAGAAAGGCGTTGATCTGTGCCAGACAGGCGCTTTTCTATATAAACAGCAATACGCCGCCTCGGAGCCAACTTAAGCCTTTTGTTCGCTAATTCCTTCGATGAACACTCTACACCCTATGTACACTGAAGGTTTTACTACAAACATAAAATCAGGTATAATTTCGTTCTACTCGTATTTAAAAGATGTAAAAATTAAATCCGCAGAATAAACTGCGATTGCTCAACGTAAAAAGTAAGTGCAAAATAAAAATGAAGACAAGAAATAACATACGAGTGAATTAATGTTTAAACAGTTTTAAACAGACTACGTAGACCTAGAAAATATTTTAATTAAATAATGTGTACTATATTTTCTAAACTGGTGATCTAATGCCATCAGAATTCTGATTGTATTTGATATGGTGAAATCATAATAATATGATATAGTATAAATCAGGTATGTGTTTTATTAAGTTCAATTGTTTAAAAGTACTCAATTAAATTAGATTAACATAAATTCATTCATATGTTTATTTGTGTACTTTTTTCACCTCAATTAATAAAATAACTACGTAAGTCTCCATCAGTGTACGTGCACCAAAATCTCTGTATTGTCTTGACGTCATCAGTCACGATGAGTGAAAATTGTAACAATATAGGATTAACAGTAGGCGCCTTTATAAATATTCATTTTGAGAGTATTAACTTCGAGGGCCGTTTGGAGCCGAGTTTTGTTGTGCGACAGATGTGATGTTGGAAATTCTAACGGAAGGCTTATTGTGAGTTTCATAGTCAAATTATGTTTCATCCAAATATAAAACTAATTAAATGTTTGATAAACAGATATAAGATGGTATTTCAAAGAAGAAAGAAGTTCACTTTTGATGGAGTTAGGATGTCTTGTTTGAACTTACGATAGTTTGCCATTTTCTAATGATGAAAAGAGACCGTGGATGCTGGTAAAATGTTGAAAATTCCAATTGAAAAGCATAAACAAGGTATCCCATAATAAGCAGTGGACCTACGGAAAACTGCTAATTACTTAAAAGTATGACTTTTACTACAATATGTTTGAAAGAAGCTTGTGCAAAAAATTTGTATCATAGAATTGTGAAACTTTATTTTAAAAATATCTGCAATTCACACTGAGTCCGAAATGGTAACATTTGCTAAGATTTTAACGTACCTAATGAAAAAGTTATTCATATTTAATCAACATCAGGGAGCATTTTTTTCACAATATTGACATACAAAACAGAAGTAATACATAATACATCCGGCACGTTTATTAATTATTTGAACATTTAAAAAACCACCCGTTTGTTTTAATTTCAGGACTATTAATACGTAACCAAATATTCCCGTGCGTATTTATAATACCTATGGACTATGATAAGGCAATAGGTAGCGGTGCAGGCTCTATAGAGAGGTAGTGGCGCGCACTATCGCGGTATCTTCACGCTCGATCGAGCAGAACTTTCTGCTCGATCACCCTCGCCGATCAAACCCTCACGCACTTCGTTCAATATACACTTTCTTTACCACTATCATAGTAGTTAATATATAATTGAGATGTTGACACCATACCACTATTAATTTCAAAATTTATAAATCCCCTAAAAAGTGCTTTAAGAAATGTCTGAAAACTCAGTTTAACTTCCGATATCTTTAAAAAATAATTAACGTAAATGAATTAAGTCAGTTAACTAATTAATTTACGTAAATCATTACTACGTCAATATTATGTTTAGTCTTAATTCATACTTATCTAATATCTAATAAGTTTCAAGAGTCTGATATAGTTTCTTCTCTTTGAAGCTTGTTTTTGTGATTACATAATAGCTGTAATCGCGACTCCTAGCCAAACATTAGGTTAATTTGTATCAATCAAATAGTATTAGGCTATTCATGGCCACGCGCTGCGATGTCGCGAATTTCGAATACGTCACGTAAACTGCTCATGTTGTTTACAAATAATTAATTGTCGAATGCAACTGTGGCTGTTGATATTGGCGTAATAAATGCAATGCCATATTGTATCCGTTAAACAAATACGCAACTGCACAATAATGTAATTAACAATCGAAATTGTGTCTTACTATTTTAGCATAACGAATAAAATTGGATTTATTTAACGTCACGTGACGGTGTTACGGTGTTGTGGTTCCACAGAGTCGTAAGTAACATTTTAAAAGAGGATTAATCTGTACTTCGGGAAATATAGTACCGAAACATGTATTGCCTTGGATCATTTAACGATCAGATGTTAATGAAAGGTTAGGCATTATCATCTTATTGGCTTATAACGTTGATAAAAAACGTATTGTTTTAAAATTGAATAGAGTAGGTTTTTCCTTGACATTGATATGGCGTATAGGTCACGTTATGAGCTCGTATGCAGGGGTGCTACGGGGTGGTGGATACAGTGCAACGCGTGCCCGTGAATAATTCGCCTCTAACGGGCGATTAACGTTCAGTACCACTTGATCGGCTATTTTACTGTACCTACGCCCGATCAACAACAAAGACGGATTGATCGCTGTTCAACCATTTCATGATACTTGATAAACTTAATATGACGTTTCAAAAGCAATATAAACATTCTACAGCCTCATTAAGACTCACGCTGAATGACGAACTTCATGGCGCACTGAATAGGACGACTATTCGCGGAGAGTCCTCGGTTTTATTCTCGACGAAGCAGAGCATTTAATGATATCTTCAGTTTCAGTACTGTACCCACAGTACAGGAAATTCGAGTAAGGGGCTGTCAATGTTAAACGTGATTTATTTAAATATTTTATTAAACATTTTTCTTACGGACAGGCGACCGAGAATAATATTTGTTCATTGGCTTTATAGAAATAAAATAAATATTTATAGTGTTTATGTGACGTAGGTGTGTGTAACTTACAAATCATTACATCAATAATTTACCATACATAGGTAGTAGGTACTATACATAGATAGCCTGTGTGCATATATCAATGCAGTGTAATGTAACTCTGATCCCACTCAGTAACCAGATGCCTATTGGCTTTGGATTAAAGTAGATGCCAAACGGTAAATCAATGAAGCCTGTCTAGTCAGGTTAATCAAATGTATCCGCTGGGCTTAGAACTACGACAGTTACAGTCGCAGACATAGTTGCTTTAGAGAAAACTAATTATTAAAAAGATTTTTGGTCTAGTGTTTTTTATAGATTATGTACAAAATATTCTGATCTGAAATTGGATCATAGGACTTGTTCCGAATTATTGAGTGCTTGCAAGGTAAACCGCAAGCAAATTAAGCAATTTTATTATTTTAGGCCATGACTTAATGCCCTCTAGAGGGCGTTATTCTCAATTCTTGATTAGTAGAGCGCAAGTAGTCTCGCCGTAGTCGAGTAAAAATAGCTCAATTCTTAAAATAAGGTCTAAATAAATACATATGTCTGAAACACTTTCGTGCTCGCATACCTCGCAATAGCAGCCCATATGAGAGCATTCCTGAAATAGCTGTGCAGCGGCGGAATAGTGCACGCGCGCAATGCGCCTTCTGAGTACCTACACACAGGCAGCACCCGTCAAAACTGAACAAAATATACCTGACCCGAGGCAATCCGATAAATGTCAGAAATTTAGTGTCAGAAAAACAAAAAAACATAGATTTTTTAATTTAAATGAGTAGCATACTTGCATGCAGGCCACATGATGTTAAGTGGTCATTACCCAGACCATGGAACGTCCAACCTCAAATTCTCTTTTTTGAGGTCAACGTACGGTCCACGGTGACGTACCTTGTATACATACATACATAGAATCTTACTACAATAGTATCCATCAAATTAGATTAGAGATTAGACTTAGCATTCATAACACAAGCACAAACGCAGTCTTTATATCTAAAACATTTTTAAAACACCTTTGTCATTTTCACCCAATTGCCTCATAAAATCTCATCTCCTTGACAGCGAAAAATGACAGACATCATTTCATCACCATTTTATGGGCACAATTTCTTTCCCATAAAAATCGGCCCGTCGCGTCTTTACAAAAACATCTCTTCAATTGTCATTCATGAGGGCGGCACGGATATTTGTCACCCGGCATGTCGACTGCGAACCGCGTTCCAAATATAAAAACGCAATTTTAAACAAAACCAACTACATTCGAACCCTCACAATAAAAAATAAATGTAGAGCGGAAGTATGAATGCCAGGAATCCATGCGAATGCCAAAACACGGTTTAATATTTCAAACGAAAAAATATGTACAATATGGATAGGTACGATTGAATTAATCAATAAATTATTTGTGTTCGTATTTTTTAATACTCTGTCAGTTTACAATATTTAAATACGCATTTATCTTATTATATTAAACGAATTCATTATTACTGAATATCTACCCAAATGTTATAATATAATATTACATACAAACATACTACAATTTAAGTAAGATGGTTTAATACTATAAGTACCAACAATTAAATAAAATTGATTAGTACTTTTTTGCTCAAAACATTCAAAACGAATACAAAAACAAATGTAAATAAAATCGTCACTAAACTTCCGATGTCGATGTCTTCCGAGTCGCGCTATCTCTGGAGGGAAAACGAATTCGAATTTGGTATTCACTGCATCGTCAAGAAGACATCAGCAGGCAAAGTAGCAAAATATTATAATAGTATAATGGTGTCAGGTGGCGTTGTTCAACTGTTCCACCCCAGATACAGCGGCATCGATTCAGATTATACGTTATCGATATTTGAATTTAAATATTGCGACATCTCTTTAAGTACAATACTATTCTTAATGTTATTTAAGGCATTATTCATGATTCTTTATGTCTTGTGTTTCGGGTGGGGAAGATATATTATACCTTACCAAGGAGGTATGGCCGCAGATTTTAATTCTCATGAGTAGCAAAGCACCCGCGTGCAACGTCAGAAATGATTTTTTCTCTATTGGGAGTCTATTGGCTGCAGTGAGCACTTAACATGTGACCTGCGTGCCCTTTAACTACTCAATTAGTATTAAACAAAGGTTGAGAAAAAAGATTTTAAAATATTTTTCCACTCCATTCGTACAACTGCATAGGGTTTATGGCTAATGTACATATTGATTTGGCTCTCTCTTTCCTGTTTGATTTTATACTAACATTTTTCCCTCAGTCCTTGCCAATTATGGTTCTCATGACTAGGTACTCGTTACTTACCTGAAGAGGTAAGTTATCGACATTAGAACGTAACAACACCAGCATTAAACGTGGAGGAACATCCTCTGAATGTCGAGGCGATGCCGTCTAAGCGGGGCTTAGGCTCGTGATATGAAAGCGAAGTGACGTCACTCCTCTTTCAAACAGATCCCGGCAACTTTACACCCAGCCTCATCCAGTTTTATTGTTCAGCGGATTGTCGTGTGCTTAGTTTTATTGCACTCCCGGTGTTTAGATGTCGCCGCTTTACGAATGCCAAATACCGAATATTCATGTATGAAAATCTACGCCGCCGCAAACACCCAAAACTCCGTTTTTATTGCTGTTCCCAAACTATATACAAATGGTATGCAATTTCGCCACAAACCAAAGAGAAATACTTGAACGTTCCAACCCGACATGACGTCATTCTGTATGATACCTAACAAAACATTCGTTTACCCTAATAATGGTGATTACGCAGAATGTAAACACGGCGTGTGTAAATGGCAATTAAGAATGAAAAATGATCATTAGTACGTTATAATTAAAAAGCACTGACATATTCTTGTACGTTGTCTGCTCTGACTTTGATTAATATTTGTCCGTGACAGTCCTCTGTCAGAAAAACATGCTGAAATTTTGTGAATAGGTACTTCCATTCTTTAATAAGGACAAAAGTGTAAAATTTTAAACACACAATTAATTTTAACCTTATACATATTTTATATTTTTATAGTAATGAAAACGAGCATGCAGATCAACTAATGTCAAGTAATCACTGCAACCCAACT
This sequence comes from Erynnis tages, assembly GCA_905147235.1. NCBI lineage: Eukaryota > Metazoa > Arthropoda > Insecta > Lepidoptera > Hesperiidae > Erynnis > Erynnis tages. The sequence goes on along the minus strand of LR990077.1, from coordinate 6,864,216 downwards.
CCACGTCCAACCTCAAATAGAATAGAAATTGTTTTTGAGGTCGTATGTGGTTTTGTTGCTACTCATGAGGATTAAGATGAATCCTCGGCAATCACGCTGCCACAACTGCAAAACAGACAAGGTAAAGTATGGTAAGGTTTCTCCATGGATGAGCTCTATTACTTACGATTAAAATATTTAACGTTCAACTTTCAACTAAACCAGTTATACCAAACTTTTTCTTATCTTTTAGATGACTTTCAGTAAACAAGTTATTGTTTAACATACGATATTGTTATTTCATTCTTCGTAGAAACCCTCGCATATAATTCGACTAAACTAATCAAAATATGAACATTTACTTATCTACAGCCGGCAGGTGCTTACTGAAACTCGATGAAGTCTAATTCCCTGCAATGGATATGTGTAATCCCGCCAGTCAAGTTTAAATCGCGGAGAGCGAAAATGTCAACTTGTAATCTATGTAATTAAGTGAACGTCGGGGTGGGTTTACTAAATGTCCTGACTATGGGTTGTTTCGCCGCTGTGCTGAATTTACTCGTATCTAACGTACCTATACTATAATAACATACTGATATCTAATATACAATGGTCATTTGTGATAGGTAGGATAAAGCGGTATCACAATAATATGCAATACAGTGTTTATACCATACATAAAATTTTGATTCTAAGCAAGCTGTCAAAAATGGCTATATTAGTGTAATGGGAAAAATACTAAAATTGTTCAGACATATCTACATAATGTACATATCTTGCAAGAAGAAATTAGGATAGGTACAGATATAGGTACGAAATTAAGAAAATACAAAATTATATTTATTTTACCTGATGAACCTAGGTACAAAATTAAAACTATTCCATTTTGTTATTAGTACAATTTTATTGTGATTCTATCAATTTCATGTGCGATTCTCAAGTTGAAAACTGAAGTCTTGAAATCGCCGTAGAATTTGAGCAAGAGTACAGAGCAAGACGCGACACTTCAGAGATTTCCAAATACAGACTGCAAAGTTAAATCTTAAATGAATTATGCGTTTCTGCGAGGTGGCACTCGCTATTGACGGAGCAAACTCCGCTAAATAGTTTCGTTCCCACTGCCATTGTTGTTCAGAACTGTCGCGCAACTTGTGTGCTCACGTCAAACCCGCACAATAGACTCATCTTGGAGACATCTCAGAGTTTAAATAAGAGTTACGAGATTTAATATTTATGATCTATGAATTCACATCGGAACCACGATGATATTAATAATTTATTTAATTTTATTTTTTATTTATAATTTTATTTTATATTTAATTTAATTTTAGTTTAATTAAAAATAATTTGTTAGTATTTTAAATACCTCGTCCAGATGTAATGTGCACTTATTTTTTTATTGCAGCCGCCTTTTAAACGTTAACATTAGTAGTTTTTTGTTCTTTGATTTTCGTTATTAGATTTTGAATTCTTGATTATATATGTATTACCTACGAACAGCAGGCAATGTTGAAATACCTACATTAGATAGCCAACGAAGTAGAATTAATATAATTCAAGGAACTCATTAATATAATTAGATGGTTCAAATTACGAGTACATAAATATTTAGGAATCCACTTACATTGAAAAACTATTTGGTACGCAGGTACGCTGTAAAAGGCTACGTTATTTCCCAAAACATTTATAACCGCTTACTTTTTCTAGTCCTATCTCTCACTGATAAGATGTAAAATCAATTGAAATCAATTCCGATCGATGGTCATTGGAATTGTTGCATTTCGTACACCTGAAAACTACACTAGCGCCTTATTTTTCAAATATGTGTATATTATCCAATCTCTTTGGATTGTGACGTTCTTGGTCAATCCAATCTTAACGCAATAATTGCGTTCAAGAGTATCCAAATCATGTGACAGTTCAAATTGGTTCGGAATGGGATTGGTATTGAATTGAAATTGAGATTGTTTTCAAGAGTAAGGCCACAGGAGATGAATAATTCAAGCGAACACTCAATTTATAAACCAATTGCAGATTCTATAGAGCATTCCGAGTGCATTAGAAATGCATACATCTCGAATTGATCCTTGGAACTTTACGCACTTGTCTCACTGTGAAAGAACTTTTAGCACCTCGTGATTCAAAATAGCCTCATTATTCACAGTCAAATTACAAAAACACACACACATGACACAGCAGCCCTTATTATGTATTAAATAAAAATACAACTTGATTAATACGATCACGAAACGAATTTACTATTGTGTTTTCTATGAATACGATCAAAGATAAATAATAATGTGAAATGAGACTGCAGTAATAATGCTGCACAGATAAATCACACATAGAACAGAAAAATAAATTGGGTACCACTGTTTTTTAATACGCTTTTATTAAATTCGGTCGTATGTTGTCTGTAACGGAAACTTTCAACATGATTTTGACGTAATTAAAAACGTCGAATCAATTCGAAGTTTTGCATAATTATCGAGAACCAATGACAATAATATAAAAAAATCGAAGAAAAAAACTAAACAAAACAGGCTTTTATAAAATCTAAACTAAAAAATTAGTATGTATGTATGTAGATATGTTTGTCCTCGAATATCTCCGAATCTAATTGACGGATCGTGAACCTTAGCTTTTTATAACTTGAGGGTAAATAATAGTAGATATGCATCACAAACACACAAGATAATTGAAAATTCGATCAAGATTTAAACGGACCCAAGTATAAAAAAACGTTAAAGATCGCCTCATAAAGTGTTTTATTCTAATTTTTGGTTGTGATGGTTAAACCATAGATAACCTTAACTCGTTTTTTGAGACACTAAGATCACTGAAAATGTAAGATAAGTCCAATGGTGAAACAAGTCTCTTATGCACCTACCAATCTCGTATGAGTGTTGTCCGGTGTAAAGCGGCTTACAATGTCGGAATCCTACGATGTTCAATTAATATGTTAATGTAAGAATATACTCAGATAAGTACAGCAGTATAAGTACAGTATAAGGGATGATAGTGCAAGCGGGTACAGTGTGCAAGGAGCAATTAAATCTCTACTGTATCTACTGTTATAATTAACATCTATTAACATTTATTTATTTCAGCTTCATTTGTAACAAAGAGGCGGACCTAATGCTTAAATTGCACTTTCTCCCAGACATCCTTAGGGCGGTAAGAAAACAACAAAGGCGGTTACAATTTCGTATAAATTATATTTTTTATTACAATAATAATTATATTATTTCTTCTTACTACGAGGTATTCTTTAATTATCTTTATAAGGATTTGAGGGCTTGGTTGGTTTTCGTTCAACAAAATATGTAAATTCAACACTATGCGATATTTCTCCTTCAAATAAAGGCCTTATATGTATGTATGGCAATTGTTGACTACACGTTCTTACACGATAATTGAAACAATCGTTGTGTTTATAAGAGATTTATAATCAGTTACCTACGTGACCTTAACACGATGTCTTTTAAAAATATTATGTGTGACAAATAATAGCATTTTAAAATGATGATAACGATTACCGCATTTAAATGAGTAGGTAAAATTAACCGCTTTGAGGTTTAAAGCTAAAAGAATTAAGAATAGAAGAAAGAAGAAGAATTAAAACAATGGCTCTACCACAATATAAGTGGTAGAGCCATTGTTTTCACAGACGGTAAAAGCATCCTGACTCCACTATAGAAGAAATTCAAGTAAGTTTTTGCAATTATTCTATTAAGGAGGACTTATTATCAAATAGGAAGACAGCAAAAAGAAGATTAATTACAACAAATAAAACAAACGAACTTTCTCTTTCTAGTCAACGTTACTAAATATAATTTAAATGAGCAGTTTACCGCTAATGCTTCTTCAATGACGGAGTGCCATTTTTAATAGGATTTATAAAACTTCAACCAAAATCTTTAATGGACAAAAGTTTATCTCTACTTAAAAAAAACTTATATTTATTCATCAGAGACATATTATTTCGACATGAAATGAAATGATGAAATTTATAACTGGATTTGAGCAAAATGTAGCACGTCGTTGTTTCGACATGTCGTTCACGTCACTTGCGTATCAAGTGCACTACTTTCACGGTCTCGTTGCATCATAATCTGAATGTGCCTGCGATTTAAGGCAATAACAGTAAGCCTTCGATAGCTCAGTTGGTAGAGCGGTGGACTGTAGTTGGTTCTTAATTGATATCCATAGGTCGCTGGTTCAAATCCGGCTCGAAGGAGATTTTAAAAAAAAAAATTTTTTTTATTCATTCCTAAGTCGCGGGTTCATAAGTCTTTGTTCCGCGACTTTCTGTAGACCTTCGATAGCTCAGTTGGTAGTTGAAAGCTGATATAAGTCGCTGGTTCAAATCCGGCTCGAAGGATTTTTTATGAAACCCAGCGATTATTACAATATCATTATTTAATGTGAATTTATAATAACTGTAGTGTATATGTCGATATAGTTAATTAATTCAAATCCAGGTAAGTATGCGTATTCGTGATTTGAATACGCCCTAGACGTCCCGTGTCGTCTAGGTGCCGTGATACGTTATGTCTAAGTACTTGTATTGTGCCTGTCTGGGGTTTATCAGATTTAAATATATGTGGACGAGAAGTTTGTGAGACTTGATAAAATAAAAAGAGTATAAAATTGTAATAAAGCACAACTCAATTTTTAGATTATTTTAGTGACATCAATTTGAATGTCATTAACAAAATCTTTTTTACTAAGAATGAATTTACCAAAATGCAATGACAATATGGAAGGCAGAATATTCGAACTATAGTTTACTTAAAATGAACTACTAATGTCCAGTTGCAATAACATACAGCCGGTTATGATTACGGTCATAGTTTATTAATAAATAGGTAAATAAACACAGCCGGTATGGTTAGCCCTAATACAGTTGGATTGCCAGGTACCATCTGTTATTTTTCTAAGCAATTAAACTTTAGTATACTATCCATACCTGAAAGTATGTTTTTAAAACTGACCTTAAGTTTAATTTCAGCTTTGCATAATAATGACACGATCCGATATACAAGGTAGGTAGACTACTCGCCTACTGACTACTGTGTTATTTATTCATAAACTGATCGCCCAATTTCAAGTATCATACGAAAGGGCATTACAAAGATCAAAGGCTGATGAATTATGCCGGGTTTTGACACTTAGCATAAGGTCAAACTGGCATTTCAAGCAACATTAGCGTCGACGCCAATTCGTAACATTCTAGGGAATCAGGCATCACGCAAGAAAGGCCCAGTGATTGCGCTACATCTTGATGTTTTATCGACTATACTTGTTATTAATATTATTTTGAATTTAAAAAATCCTTAACCTTTTTAAATGATTTTATATTTAATATTTTAAATTTTACGAACGCGTCATTGGTGATCCACTATTCCACAAATTAAAGCAAGTACATATAACATAAACGTAAAAATAATTAAGTATCGAAAATTATTTGCTTCCTTGCTACAACAACCCTTTTATATTTTTAACTGTTCTAGCCACGGACATACGAGATCACCTGGCTCATAGCTCCAAGTTGTTCCATAATTAAACATTTCTAGGATAGGACAACTGATAGGCCAGGATACAAAATATTACCATACTCTATAAGCGACAATCACCCACAAAGATAACCCTAATCTATTTAATGTTCATCGATACTTAAATACATCACTAACCTTTGTTTACCCTTAACATAAACATGGTTGTTATGTACACCCAGTAGGAATCGCCTTGTCGTTGCTACAACTAAAATATTAATCCTGTACTGAGGAAGAATGCCTGATTTAATTACCATGGTCGTTCTAACTGCCGCTTGGCATGAAACGCATACCTGGCAGTGTACTTAACGTTATAAATGCGGCAGGTAAGATCTTGAACAATGATTGTGTTTTCTGTAATTTATTTTTCCACTTTCCTTTTGTTTATCACTTGATTCTTAATTGGAACGCTTATCGAACATAATCGTAAAGTTACATTAAGTCAGTATTAAGTAGTTTCTGATTAAGGAACATATGACCTATGACGTCATTGGTTACAACAAATAACAAAAATTAAGCATCGAATATATCATTATAGCAGTAATTTTTTTCACATAAATTGATCTTTGTTATATCATACTCCAAAACGTAAAAAAATTAAATCCAACAACCGTACAAAGCCCAGTTAAAACAGTTGTAAAAAATTTAAATGTCTATCAAAACGAGCGCCAAATAAAATTTGCTTGAGACGTATCACTCAAAAATACTTCCGCTAATTTACGATGGCCCTAATTAAGTCAATCTCCCATTAAATCCCCCTTTCTTAGCGACTCGTCTCTCGTCTGAAGGCGCATAAAACGCGCGAAAACCTAATGCCATTTCACGCCGGAGTAAACCTTTCTCTCAGAGTTAGCGTCTATTTAAACTCGGCTTAACTTAATCGATTGAGAAGGCTCTTAATTATGGCTTTATCTTGGAGCAATGAGGATCGAAGCGAACGGATTTAACTTTGTACTAATTCCGAAGTGTATACAGCACTTTACGTCAAGCCTTTATCGGCTATACCTAATACGAAAACTCTAAATCTTATTTCAAAAATAACGATATTTTTACGATGTTTTACAGTATTGATAGACCGTATGTAAAGAGGAAAACTACATGACTAAATGATAAAATAAATTTTCGTTATACATAGTTGAATGAAATTTTAATTTTAATTTTTGAAGCGAATACTTCTTATGGGAGGGTAATTCTGTCTGGTATGGTAACTATTCAAACTGTCAAAAAGAAACATTCATAAATAAAATAAGTGTATTTTGTTATAGAAAATTAAATGTCGTTTCTTTTCTTACAGAGAAACCCAATTGTGTTTTAATAACTGAAGTGTCGTTCAAATCACCAAGAAAACACATCTTATAAGATATCACTTCTGCCGGCACTCCCGAAGTGTAAACCAATTTTTTTTTCATTCAATTTCGATACATCAATGGAAAGGCGTTTTTTTTATAATGATAAATAAACAGCACAAAAGTTTTAAGCGAGCAGATAATATTTTTAAAAACTGTATTGGGTACCGGCGGCTACCGCCTACCGTACTGTAAAATCGTATTCCTTTTACTTGTACATATAGGTACACTTCAAATAAGTCTGCTTCCTGACTACTTCCACATCATAATACTTACACCTTTGACTAGCATAACTAAGTGATAACTCGCAATATAAACCGTCGGAAGGTTTGTCTATCCGAATTAGCGTTAAACCGCCAACCTGAGTGTCGCCGCCATATTAATATTCATATTCGCTCCTTGCGCATATCATTATAGCGCGGGGAAACTTGAGATGTTAATTTATTTTGGCGCTGCAATAAGAAATTATGTTTTAAATTAATCTTCTGCCACGGTTAGACCAAATCGGGTGTCACGTCAGTTAAATCTTTAACATTTAACCCATAAAATTTTTGTACCTTCTTATAAAATACTTTCTTTGCGACGTCGATTAAAAATAAGATATTTCTATGAAATCAAACATACCTACAATTTAAAAACATTATCTTTATGTGATTCTGTAAATCAAATATCTTTAAAACTGGAAATCCGTGTTAAGTCATGTGACTTGCAGATCGCGCCCGCCCAGCCGCCGCCCGCCGGGACCACAAACCCTAATTATGTCTGAAACAATACTCGCCTTATTTTTATCCATTTTGTGCTCAATCATAATTACCTTCCTTCCTTAGGGAAACGTTACCGTGGAAAATCATCACGATTCCTCGCACCTGCTTTATTTACCTACTTTACTTTGGGGGTTCTTATTTTAGTAACTCAAAATGTTTTTTAAAATTATTTATTGGCAATGTAAGTAGTCTCCTGTGTTGCATAAATTTCGTTATTTAATCGGATGGCATTGAATCCCGCTCGGGTTGTTATGTCAACCTTCAAAAAAAATCATTTACCAGTGAAAACTTCTTTAGCGGCGCTGAGCACTTGTTAGTATGGGTAAAAATTGTTAAACTCACGACAGAATTCGTGACGCTGATCGTACGCGAAAATGCGTAAGGGAAAATGCGTAAGATGGTTACTATGGAAACTGTGAAAAGGAAACATTCATAAACAAAGTGCGTCTAATTAGATGGTCAAAAGGAAACATTCATAAAAAAGTGCGTCTAATTAGACGGTAACTATGGAAACTGTCAAAAGGAAACATTCATAAACAATAAGTGTATTTTGTTATAAAAAAAAGCTAAATATTATAATTATTGTTATTTTGGATTCGACATTGTGATTGTTAGCATTAAATGTCGTTTCTTTTCTTTTTTTTTCTTACTTAATTGTGTTTTATTTGATCTTTCGTCCATATTTTGACTTTAACTCATAACTACATATTATTTGTTACGTTTTATGATTACAATTGAATTTTTTTGGTGTCTGATAAACTATTCACAATATTATTATAAATATTATTAATGTGTTGTTATTATATTATTTTTTTATATTTACATTTTAAGAACTATTTATTTTAAAATTATTTCGTGTTTTAGGTACTAAAAGTTATCCGGTGAATAAGGAAATCGAGAAAAATGCTTAATATTTAAGTTATACCTACCCAAGTTATGAGTAGACTGTAGACCTGTAGGCCAAAAATATTTAAAAACATTGGCAGCGAAAACAGATAAAATAAATGTCTGTATTCCACGTCGCGTTATTTCAAAAGTAAAAATGTCGTTAAACAAATTGAATCGCAATCTACACCCCAAATGTATTTAATTGCAGTGATACAACAAAAGCCTTTGAAAAATCAAATCAAACGAGTCAATAAGGGGCGCGATTACCTGCGTCTCGCATATTTATCTTTTTCCGCGATATAAAAGCTTTGTTGGGGCGAACAATAGGCCCGCCCGGAGAGGAAGCTTTATAATTTTTTAATTAATACTCCCGAAAATATCAAAGTCACCGGCTCGGCCACCTACTAGTGGGGAATGCTAATAAATTTTTGGTAGAATTTTTTCATTAAAGTTTCCACTCGGAGCTGAATCGTTGTCTCTACTATGAAACTGCAAATATTGAAAATTTTTTAAAATCTTTTCTTTTAAGCAAATACTATTTTATTAATTCATAGAACTCGTAAATTTTTCATGTTAAAAGATATAGCAATTAAATTATCGTCCTAACCAACTTGTTAAGGAAAAACATTGATAAAAACATATAATTCTAAAATATATTTTTATGTGTCATAAAAAATATGTTTTCCCGTGTCTTTACTTTCTCTCGACACGTATAGTCTCAAAATAGGTCCCCTCATTATGTTCTCAACTCGATGAAGTTATTCTGCTGGAAATTCGTGTCACTTCACAGGGGCGTCTGGGCCCGTAGGTAATTGCCGGCGTGGAAATCACCCATTAGGAAAACCTGTAGGAAAACATGAGCTTAAAGGATTTCGCACTCGAACTCTCGTTAATTTGTTACGCGTTCATTCAATAACCGAACACAAAGGCATTACCGACGATGAATATTGTTGAGAGTATAATTTTGTAACGGGCTTTTATTTAATGTTGTTGTTAACACTAGGTAGTTTAATATTTTCGACGAAATTAAAAATATCTCGTTAGCACTTACTATTATTAATATATTATTATATTTTACGAAACGGAATACTTAATATAATATTATATTAAGTATTTCGTTTAGTACTCACCTGTTTGTCATAATGATTTAAGGTGTCTAGACTGTCCATAAGGACATATTAATTTTTTAACAATTTTCTTTTAACAAATATTCATTGAACATATTATTAATCATAGGGAGGTAACCTATTAAATTATTCCTAGAATAGGTACTAAATATCTTTAAATTCTAAATGATTTTCACCAATAATTCTTGTTTTCAGTATTCTAGTATTTCTAGTATAACAAGTGTCTACTTATACCTTCCGATAGTATAATTCATTTGTGTGGACAATCAAAGGGGAAATCGGAGCCAAAGTTTGATAAAATGTTATTATACGGACAATGCGCCTCGAAAATTAGCGTTATTAGCCCTCGTTCATGCAAATGTCCCCGAACAAAATTTATTGTAAGTAATTGATTAAATTCGCCTCTTTGTCAACGATTACCGATGAGCGGGTTGGGATTGGACTGCTATTTACATTGACAAAGAGACTGTAATACCGCACTTATGGCAATTTCACAAAGTAGGTACCTATAGTATTTAAAGGTAAGTAACCTTTAAATTTCGCGAGATTCTGGAAAATTCTGACTATTCGATATAGGCAGAGTTATATCTGTAATAAATAACATTTTACGTTAAGAAAAATTGACCTTGCTAGAATTTTCTAGTGACGTAAGCAATACGCGCAAAATCTACTGACTCGTAATAAACAAAATTTGAGAGTTCATAATAATAAGTATCTCACTAAGTTCTTAACATGTTTTCAAATCGCGTTAGAACTACTGAAGGAAATTGACTGAAATTTAATTTATTACTTAATAATATCATATTTTTTCCTACACCGAATTACGGAAAATACGTTTATAAAATCGCGGCCAAAGCAAGTTATAAAAATATTTGAGGGTATAAAAACATCAATAAGTTAAATAAGTACCTACTTTCCTACTTAATAGCTAACAATTGTTAAGAAATCAAATCACGTTAGAAGCCATATTTTGTACGTGCAAAGTAATTACGGAACTTCGAAAGATTTTTACAGTTGGTAATTCAAGCATTGCAAAATAAGGGCTATTATGAAAGAAACCACAGCAATTGCAAGGCTGGCAAAAACCGGTTAATAACGTGCCACAAAGTTTTTATTTTTAAAGGCACTTTCATAAACGTTTGTTGCACGTGAATACCATAAAATTTTGAAATAATGACTTCTGACATATTCGTAGAATGTCTTAGAAATTTTAATTAATTACCCAAGTTAAACGACCCAATACTTTAAAGCGTAGGCGTAGCATAGAAGTATAGGTGTATCCTGTGACTGAGATCTTTTATCTTATAAATTTGTCCAATTTATTTTTAAAACTAAACGTGAAATTTTGTAAAATAAAGCTAATAAAAATATGCTTGAGAGCACTACTAGAACTACTAAAAACTTCATGCTTTTTTGCTCAATCTTGCTCTTTGTATTCCCAATTTATGGATAATAATGACACACCTATGGTAATTGAATTATAAGTAAAAATAACAATCTAATAAAACAGGAATTTATAGCAAATCCTCTTTATTGTAACACCATCAACGCACGTTAACGTACTTTACTTACGTCTTACTCAAGTAGACAGAGCGAAGTGGAAATCCGTGGGCTTTATCTGTTCCCTTTAATTGTTGGCGGGAGTGCTATCTCCAGGCTGCCGGCTCCGATGGCACAATAAAATGTTACAGCCCTTTTGTTGCCGTTCATATCGGGGCTTGTCGCCTGTGTTCCGGTTATTCAGATTTAACTGGGACCAACCTCGCAAATGTTTATGGAACCACAATAGTCGAGACGTTATTTCTGCGGATTAAAGAAAAAAATGTTTGTTTCAACTGAAATGCAGAAAAATACGAATTTGCGTTGTGGATACACTTGTGGTACTTTTTATAAGAATAAATTTTAAAACTTTGATCGCTGTCTTCAATACATTCCTATTAAATAGCTGCTACGTACCAAAGTCACAACAAGTAATAGTAGGTATGCAGTTTTAAACGCAAACTTGAAAAAAATCTATTCTCCGGAGACCGATGAATCTTAGTAATGTTTTTATTAGGTACGAGTAGATTTATGTACGGTTCAAACTCTATTTGTAATCGTTGTTGATTCTCCTCGCTCATTTATGTAGAGCGCGTAACGTGTTATTAGCATAAAAGTAGTAGATAGGTACCTAGGTACTTACCGATCGTACTAGGTACGTAGTAGGTACAATAAACACAATACACCTAAGTGTTTTCGATTAAAATAATACTTTGAATAACAATAGTACTTACGTGAATTCAGAGTCGTGAATTCTGTTACATTCCCTATCTATACCGAACAAACAAGCTCCGTAAACACGCACGATCTGTTTTGAATAATTTAGTTTTGCGGGGATTTTACGCACTTCCTTTTTCTGGCATCACATACGAATGAAGCGTTTGATATGTGTATGAAACGTGACATCCTGTCTACAGCCCACACGCAGGAATCAAAAAAATATAGTTTAAGTAAGGTTTTGTGTCAATAATTTTAAGTGTGGAGCATACAAAGTTATGTCACTGTATTTTTTATTATAAGATTATATATGAATATGTAACGAACATGCAAACCACCCGAGCATTTAGTGGTCACTGCAAACCATGGACACGAACCCAAAATACAATAGAAATCTGATACCGTACTTCAGGTGCGTTGCTATTCCTAAGGACTAAATTGCCTCAAATAAAGTATTTCCGGCAACCATATGAAACTTCACAAAGGACTCTATGCCTTGGTCGAGCTACTAATGGCTCTACTGCTTACAAAATTACAACTGTCACTTTTGCTTGGCTGCAGCACTTCCTTGCAAACTATGTAGGTATTTATGTAAATTCACAATTTTCTCCCCAAAATAGTGAGCAAATGCACTAAATAACCCCATCGATTATTGTAGAAATGTGATGAAATCTTCCAAACTCGAATTCTAATCAGTCACGACAAGACATTTTCAACGAGGAATTTCGAACACCTCTCTTAATCTAATTAAACCATTTAAGAATCCTGTTATTCTGGGGGGCAAGGCTAAGGTAGTGTAACTCATGGGTGATTACGCAACGCATTTGTCTTGTCCAACAAAAACACATCCACAATTCAACAAAAACAAACGTGAGGATTGCGTCTGAAAGGTTGTAATTTGTCAGGTGCTCTTCTCAAAGAAGATACATCTTTTGATAGTGCAGCAATTTTTTTCAAAACAAGTGATTCATTGAAAAGTAATTCGGTTTTTAATACGACGAACTGCGCTTTATCAGACAAAAATCTGTATTTTTCGTTCAGATTCATTAAATTCTAATTTTTTATTTGTCAAATGTTGTAGTCAAACTATGGTTTTATTATGATAAATCTTTTTTAGTGTTTCTTGTTGTATTAATACTAGTAGAGGACACATGTCTTGTATTAAAAAGGATTACGTTAATGATATCCCAAAAGAACTTCTAATAAAGTTATCACTGACATTGCTATTAGCACTATCGGAATCTTCATTAATCCCATACTCCATTGCCTCCATGAGACTTCGGTAACGAGGTCAGATTGTATCATTGTGAAAAAGGTGTTCTTTGACCAATCGCGTGGGAACAATTCGCGTCGGTACAGCTTCCCTCCTAACGTCTTCTTCAAGGGGAATGAAATATCTAAACGCGAGTCTCTTAATGGTGCTCATTTATTTCTCTCCCGAATCTCGTACTGAGCGTTCGTAATTATTACGTTTCCAGTAGGGTTATTAAGTTTTGCTTCGGTTAAAATGAGAAATGGCCACATTTATTCGATGTTCAACTTGATATCTCCGCGCGCAGGGGTTTTAAATTTAATTTCAGATGATGAGGTTATTAAATTAATTGTGGCGGGTCTGGCTTTGTTTAAGTAAGTAAATGTGGTACGCCTAAGCTCAGCCTCATTCTGCAGGGGTCGCTTTCTTTAAATGAGACGGGTTCAGGCCACAGTTTAGAAACTAGACTATGATTGCAACATAATTCATATTAACAACGATTACATTTTACAGTTTTATGTTTTATGATTATAAATCTTTCAACTACCTAACAATGTGCAACGTGCCATCGAAACAACGTATCCACTCTATATGTGCACGTCGTAGTTACCTCTCTGGATATGATTTTAGCTTGCCCGAAAATTTTATAGTACTTAAGCAAAAACATATGAAAATTATAATTACAGTTCGCATTGGTATCCCATGCTGTAACACAGTAACACGACCCTCAGTGTAATATTTTTCCCTAGGTACTCGTAATCTAAGTTCATGTATAGAAATGAATCATTTGATTATTTTTTTATTATGAAAAAATACGTAAATAGTTAGTCTAGTCAGTTCTAAGTTATACTTAATACTGAAGACGTTAAGACCTGTCGTTAAAATGATAAGTTATACATATAACTCGACTTGTTTGCGCGAGTCAAAATACAGGGGTTCATATTTCGTTTAAGCCCGAGGCGCTCAAAATCCCAGCTCACGTAGATAACGCGCTTAGCTTACGGAGTTAAACTTCTGCGAGCCTACTCATACATAATGGACTTAAGTTTAAGTTGTGCTACGTAGCTAAGTACCTATGTAGACCAGCTGCGCTACATACGAGTATAGTACGTAGAGCGTATTGATACGAGTATATATGTATATATTTATATTTAAATTCTGAAGTAACGATGCCAAATAACTTCGAACAGACAGAATATGAATATTTAACATTCAACGCACTCTCGCGCTTTTACATAACATAATAATGTTAAAGAAAACTTAATTAAAGGAAGCTTTATAAATGTTATATTACGCGGGTGATTACTCATTCATAGATATTGATATGTTCGATCAACATAAGGTACATTCCTCAAATATATTACTGAGGATCACTTAAAAAACACGGTTCTTCTAAAAGATTTTGTACGCCTTTCCTGAAAATCCCTTATCATAGACGGAAGACTGTTCCACATTTTGCAGATACGGGACAAAAATTAACGCAAACCGGACCGTGAAATCAAATGATGTAGGTGGAATCTTAGGCTTCTTTGGTGCGACAAAGAAACGGCTACGGAGCCTTTAGGTTGAATAGTTTCTCGGAGCACCCACCAAACTAAAGGTAGAACACACAATAATTTTAGTATATATTATAGTGTCAGGTGTGTATGAGCTGTTCATAATTCCTGTGCACACGGCGCCGGCAGGTATCCGAGGCAGCCGGGCGATCCGCCGTATGCAACAGCATGTACTCGTAGCTATGCGCGTCTTACACTCTGGCGAAATTTCTTAGCAAACCCACTCAGTGTATGCTCTACATTTTATTACTCCTTAATTCTTTACTAAAAAACAAAAAATTCTAAAAAAACAATGTGATGAGATACTCCAGAACAATTAATGCTTTAATTTTTCACTTTACGTACAACTTTAATTTTCTGGATGTGATATGTTTTGTTAATTAAGTACATAACATATACGTAACTAATAAAAAAATATAAATATAAATAAAATAATTAAAAACAGGAAAAATTGCGTTTAACATTACCAAGGCATCATGGAACCAGCATAACCAATGATTACAAGTATTGCAATATCCAAACATCTTAGAAGAAGGGATAATAGAGGAAAATAATTGTTCTTGTAGTAGGTCTACGGCGTAGACTCTACGTGGCCTGTCGTATATACTAAGAGGTACACCCCGTACCTCTTAGTATAAACCGTCTCTTAGTATCATATAATCAATCAATACCTATTTCAGTTAAAGTGTTTCTCTTATGACTTATTTATATGTATTAAATTATAGAATGTTTTAAAGCTATAATGATCTGTAAATTTATAACTATACAAACAAATTTGCGTAAGTTAAATAGATTTTTATGATCCCAGTTAATACTATAATAACACTATAGTACTTAAACGAATTAGTAAAATTAACAAGTGAAGCACACTCTGTGCCATCGCTGGCCTCAACACCAAATGCTCCAAGACCGCCCGGAGGCACGCATGCCAGCAAGACAAACCGAAATCTTACCAAGCGTCGGCTATGTTGGCCTCGTTAATAAGCAAAACTACACAAGCCGCAACTTACCTGACGGCTGTTTGCGGAACATACTGCGCCGCGCCGTACGCAAACACTGTCCGATAACTTATGAGTGCTTTCGACGTGCTTCAAGAATTTCCCCCTGCTATAAATTTACTAACACGATTATAATGGATTTGCTTACGAAATGTATGAGAAGTTACTGTGTTTGATTTTTCTGAAAGGTAAGTAGTAGATAAACGTTCGAATTAATAAATGGCAATAATCATTGAAAAGTTTTTTAATTGCTACGTTACCCTTTTTTTCTGCTAAAGAAGGAAGAATAAAGAAATACAAAGATGTGCTGATGTTCTCTGAAGTTGATTGTTTGAACTTACATTGTTTTATCTTGTATCTAGTCTGGAATTAAAATTTGACATAATTCACTTAATGATTTAATGATTAAAATTCAGTAATTTTACAATAAATACTAAAATAATGAATCTTTAAAAATGTATGGATCATTGTGAAGCATAATTCTTCATTAAGTATACCTACCTATAAGAAATACAAATAACAATTTCTCGGAACACAAAAGTACCTATCTCCTGTGCAAATCTTGGAAGTTGCAGTTTATAACCATTCTCGAAAGGGGTACTCATTCACTCGTGACGAATTCTGCCGGTAGCTAACTAATTGCCATAAAATGAATCGCTCCTTTGGGATCTGTCGCCTCGATTTTATTTAAACGAAATTGGCTGAACAGAGCAGTGGTTTCGGGATTAATAAAATTGCATCAACTTGTTCTGTTAACATCATTTTACAGGAAAATACTTGCAAATTGTAAAATATGTTTAACGTAAAGAGTTGCTTTCGAATAGAACAAAGGCTAGGCTACTGACAAAAGAAAAGTTTGTTGGGCTTCTTTGAGTGGGTAAACCATACAAGAATTTTCTTTCAAACGCTTTTTTTTCTTAACTTAATTTTCATAGGTATCACTTTGATAAATTTCAAGAAAATGATTTCACAATTTTTCGTTGTAAGTAAAGCTGTGTAAATAATAGTCAAGTAACGTCTTGACGCAAACCTAAAGAACATTTATTAAATATTGGACAATATATCGTTACATTTATGTAATTTTATTAATAATATTAATTATTTCTATTAAGGCTGAAATATCAATCATTATTGAGAATCATTTAACATAAGTACATACATGTACAACATAACATAACGTAAACTACGACGAACAAAGTAACTTACTCATCGCGACACTCGAGCGGAAAGCGCCAACAAAACACCCATCAAACCAACTTCAGACAATAAACAAGTCGAGATAAGAGACACCAGCGACTTCATTGTTCAGTCGGGAATCAGACTGAGGGAGACGAGACGTTCATGACGACATAACCCAATATCATACCTCTTTAGAAACGTTGTGTATTTTATCTGATATTTTCACTAAAGATAGATATTATTTATCACCCAGGAAAACACTTTTCATAATTAAATTTATAGAATTTGTTTGTCCCAAGTTAATCGTAGTCCACAACTAAGGTGGCTTGGATACTCGGTTGCTAAAAGATATGGTAGTAAAGTTTAGAATATACGGCTATCGTTGTTTATTTTCTCAGTACATCTACTGTACTTTTGTATCGAATGATTGCCTCAATGCCGTTTATGACTTAAAATAGGTAGTTAGTTTTAATTTGATTTGAAATGACCGATCAATTAATCAAATTTTAAATTAAATGTGAAATAAAATGTAGAAGAAAGAAACGAATAACAAACTTTCTAATAGAAGTTATAGTCCAGTCATTTTGAACATTCAAAATCGAAAATTTAACAATAATTCCAAAAGTTTTCAAACTTCGGTCAAGTGAATGGTACATTGGGACGACAATAAATCTCATTTTGCAACCTTGTCCGCAGTCCGGAACATTGCTAAAATTGCAATTAAATTAATTTTTGCTATATGGTCGTGAAAAAAATTCCAAAAGTTCTGCAAACTTGGAGTGGTGTTAAATATATTATTTTACATCACGTGTCAAATTTGCAACCAATTTAAGTGTACGGAACATTTTTTTTTATTAAAAATTAATGTTTTTCTTTATTAAACTAAGGAAAACGTTCCAAAAGTTCTGCAAATTTGACAGATATATCGGAAAAATATACCGAACGATTGTATAAATTTGCAACCTTTTACGTTGACCGGAACATATTCATTTATAATTCTTTTTAATTCGTGGTCATTTTTTCGAGTAAGGTGGTCTCGGAATAATTACAAAAGTTTTGAAACTTGGTTGCAAACTTCGAAAACATCTATTCTGATGCATTTGCAAATTTGCAACCTCATACGCGATCCGGAACTTTATGCAATTTGCAAAAATGTAATTTTTTTATTTTATCACCTTATTACATTTTTGCAAATTGCATAAAGTTCCGGATCGCGTATGAGGTTGCAAATTTGCAAATGCATCAGAATAGATGTTTTCGAAGTTTGCAACCAAGTTTCAAAACTTTTGTAATTATTCCGAGACCACCTTACTCGAAAAAATGACCACGAATTAAAAAGAATTATAAATAAATATGTTCCGGTCAACGTAAAAGGTTGCAAATTTATACAATCGTTCGGTATATTTTTCCGATATATCTGTCAAATTTGCAGAACTTTTGGAACGTTTTCCTTCAGTTTAATAAAGA
Source organism: Erynnis tages (assembly GCA_905147235.1). Classification (NCBI taxonomy): domain Eukaryota; kingdom Metazoa; phylum Arthropoda; class Insecta; order Lepidoptera; family Hesperiidae; genus Erynnis; species Erynnis tages. Next base: position 6,845,846 of record LR990077.1, on the reverse strand, counting down.
AAAACATTAATTTTAATAAAAAAGAATGTTCCGTACACTTAAATTGGTTGCAAATTTGACACGTGATGTAAAATAATATATTTAACACCACTCCAAGTTTGCAGAACTTTTGGAATTTTTTTCACGACCATATAGCAAAAATTAATTTAATTGCAATTTTAGCAATGTTCCGGACTGCGGACAAGGTTGCAAAATGAGATTTATTGTCGTCCCAATGTACCATTCACTTGACCGAAGTTTGAAAACTTTTGGAATTATTGTGAATTAAATGTTCAAACTGACTGGTCTATTAATGCAAAAGTCTTATTTGATCGTCTTGATCGACACGATCCATTGAAAGTTCGTTAAAGTAATGTCACTCTATCTTTCTCGCCCTCTGGGGACAAATGAAACAGCATTGCAAATGTCTCCTAGAGAAAATGGGACAGAAGACCTCTGATAATACCCTATAATCACAGTTTTGTTTTCCAATCGCTGCTAACGATTATTGGCATGTTGTTTGGCCGTCGCTGTGAAATTGCTTTAGTACCTTCATCCAAGTTGTTAGTAAGTACCATAAAAAGAGAGGGAGAAGTGATTAGCTTTCTCAAACTCGATGTTTCAGTAAGTATGCTTACTTCAACATTGCTTTCTAATGTTCGATCCTAATTTGATTCGAGACTAATATTTTATATTATATTAGGTATGTAGGTGCCTACTTATTTATAACTTGGTATTTATAATTTGGTATGTACCTATACATGTTTCATTTACACAAAGAATTTAAATTTACTCAAATTCAACAACTGTAGGTGTACTAGTACCTGGGTAATTGTACCTATGCACGAACAATGTTCCGCTAAATGTAAATATAACATTTTCGAATCACAGCTCGCCATATCAAAAGACCCCTTGAACGTGAATTCAGAGGATTCTATTAATTCAACACCCCGAAAATACAGGTGACTGCCGACTACTCATTCATCACAAAGTAACGCAAAGTAAACTCCACCACTTGAATAAAAATTAAATGCAGATTGGCTGGTAATATTCATGCCCTCCACTAAAAATTTTGTCTCAATTGTCTCATACATATTCATGAATGTTAGTATTCTTTATGTTGCAGAAACTACTTAAGTAAACTTTTACAACACACGAGTTAAACGAAAACAACTTCCTACTTTAAAATGTGCTCATTTCATACATATTATAAATGTTAGGGACATTACCGGGAGCTTAACGTTTAAATTGGTTTATTCCCCTAAAGCAGAACCACAACGAAGGGTTGCGAAATTTAAATTACAAATAAAAGTACTGAAAAATATCTACGAGTGGGTAGTGCCTCAATAACGACTTCCCTTAATTAAAACGGAAAGGGTAATAAACTGAATTATTCTGTGCCTAAAGGTACATTGTAATAAAAAATGTAACATTTAAACCACGATAAAAAAATATTTTTTAAAAATCAAGAGATTAGTTACAAAAACCGTATCTAGTAGTTGTATATTTTGCGTCGTTACAACAAACACAACAGTATACATATAATACCATTTCAGCTAAATAGAATGCGTTTGAATAAAAAGTTGTCCATCAAGTTCTGAATCACTGGTCCAAATTTTCGACAGAATCCCAGACCGTCGACCCGATTCGGCACGCATCCGTTACGGTCCGAAACACAAACCGTTCGACTGTAGCAGATGTGCTATATTGAAATATGCGACGTCGGTGACCGTCTGCCGTCACATAGAAACTGCCCTCCAGGAATGTACCCTTCAAAGAACCTGTATTTGACTTACACAGCTCAACGATTATCGGCAAATATGCAATATGTATCAATATCAGTTCGATATTGACACTACTTGCCACGCTCTACATGAAACCGTGACACGCGCGATTGAACCGTATACGAGTATACGACGTACGTATGTATAACTTTATGCGCGTATCTAAGGAAAATATTTTTCATCCCATCTATTCGAAAAGTACGACTTTGCTCCCCTTTAAGTGAGCCCAAAGTTGGTGTTTTCTATAAGAAACTTTCTAGCGGGCAAGAATGAGTTTTTCCTCCCTCTTCATAAGTTCCAATTTCAAAAAGTGCATTTGGAGTATCTTAGTGTTCAGCGCCAAAGAAATCGAACCCAAATATTGTTTGAATAAAGACGACAGAACTACAGCCCGCGTTTTTGTAAATTTTCGCGGGTTGTTAGAAATGAGCCAGATTCGGACATTATTTCAAACACGCAGAATATAAAATCTACAACAATCTCTATTCCCAATAAAACTGTATGTAAATTGTTTTTTTATTATATACTATTTAATTTCAATTTAGCTGTTACTCTATATGTTATTTTATTAAATAATAATATTAAAATATAATATGAGGCGCCTTTCATTTTCTCATAGAGGGTGATGAAAAGTAGAGTATCACTCGGGACCAAATATAATATTTTTGGCTCGGGCGACGTACTTTGAATCCGTCGCTACGTTTAGGATTCTACTAAAGAAACCCTCGCTACGCTCGGGATTCTACTCTAGGATCCCTCAACTCGCTCTGGATTCAAAAAAGCGCCCTCGCCGTAAAAATATCATTTTGCTCCCTTGTGATAAAATCTACTATTGTATTTATATTATTTTATGGCAGATAGCTGATTGAGAGCAGCAACGTCTCCATGGTATGTATTAGTAGGTATGTTTTTTAAAAAAGAACCAAATTACGTCTTGCTTGCGTAGCCCTGTAATGAAAATTATAAAGTATAGAGTATAGTTATAGTTTTTCAGAAGTTCTATGTTCGTTTTTATTTTACCTTCTTTTAATGTATTCAATTGGAAAAACAACCTTTTAAATATAATAATCACATTCATAGACACCTATGTGTTGTATTAGTGAAAGTACTTCGGTGTTTTGGTGTCACGTGACTTTGTAGCTAAACAATAAGCAGAATACTCTAAATGCTAAAATGAATTTAAATAATTTTTATCTCCATTTTTCCTAATAAAATATCCTTAAAGAACTTAAAAATTAAAGAACTTAAAGTATATTGTCCCTAATGTCTCCTATAGTTATAAACTAACCTATTGATTTTACTAGACTCCGCCGCTGTTCTAGATGGTCCATTATAGTAAGTATCGTCATAGCTGGCGTATCGGTGACTGCTTGGTTGATAGTCCAATTGAATAAAGTCCCCTTCTTCTCGTCTAAGTTGTCCCCCGTCTTCGCCGGTGTACCTTGGGTCTTCATATATTGTAATTGTTTGCTTCCGTTGTGCTACGACTGGAACATTAGCAGGTATTTGCGTTACTCCCGTCTGTCTCGATTCACCGTATCCATAACCATAACCATGATTTGGACCGTATCCATAACCTCCATTATGACGCGAACCAAATTCATCGTAATAACCAGGGCCACCATAATCCTCATTCCAATCAGGACGCTCCCAAGACCTTCGGTCGTTCCATTTTTGCCAATCCCAACGAGGTTCATCGTGAGCATAAGGAGCCTGGAATTGATGTTGATCGTGTACATGATCTCTTGCATGTAAACCGTGTTCATTACGGTATTTATTGTAGTTTTCCAGGTCATCTAGATAATGTTTTCTTCCATAGTCTTGATGTCCCTGATATCGGTTACCAGTATCATCGTATTTATTGTAAGCTCCACCGCGAAAATTATCCCTTAAATATTGTTGTCCATTACTATGACCACCTTGATATTTTCGATTACCCTGATTATCGTAACTATTTACTTTATTATTGTGACCAGCTCGGTCTTCTTCGTCGTTGAAATCATCGAAATAAGTGCTTTTATTAGATGATTCATCTTTATGATATGAATTCTGGAATCCCTGTTTGTGATGGCCCTTTTTATAGCCTTTTTTATATCCATTCGATTGGCTGTCTTCTGATTTATCTTTCTGATTGTTGTATCCTCCATAGGAATCACTGTCGGAAGACGTCTTACTTTCGTGGTCATTTTTTATATACTTTACGTCATCGCTTGCTTTTGAATTTTGATTGATATGTTTATCGTCGATTTGCGTATCAATTTGATGAAACTTTTCGCCCTTCTGCTTTTCATGTTTTATCGATTCCGAACCTTCATTATGATCTATATCCTTACGATGTTCTTCCAGCGCATCTTTAATGACTGACGTTCCCACTTCAGCGCAAAGCAAAATCACACATAGACACAGGTTTAATCGATATCTCAGTCTTACAACCATTGCTAACTACACTGTAATAAATTTGTATAGACCTGAAGTTTACGGGACAACGATTAGAATGATAATAAGCAAGAACCCGAGTTTAGAAAAAGTTTTATAGGAATAAAGAATCATGTCGGACTTCGCGGCAAATTAGGGGACAATAACAGGAACCACAGCACCGAGGTGCGAACAATGAATAGCCGAAACTATTACAGCATGGTCGCCTCGTCCATGACATGACATCATGGAGTCATTGGGTACGTGGAAGCTTTAAGGCTACCGAGGTCAATGTAACACTACTGAGAATATTTAATCAAGGTCAAAGTAAACAATTTTTTCAAAGTAAACACTTCAGGGGCCGCATTTTACTCAAAAACGTGTTGGCGAAAAAGAGCCTTAAGCAGAAGGTCTAAGTAATTGTATATCAATGCAGACCGATACAAACATAGACCTACCTATTTGTACAACGAAATAAATATCGATGCGTTTCTTATTTCAAAGGTTCCTAAAGTGGTGAAAGTTATTAAGATTTATTTTTTTATTTGCATCATGATTACTAAAGGTACGTAATGCGAAATTATTTGATCTAGATATCTATCGTGAACATGGATTGATGATAATGGATTTTAAAAATTAAAAAAAATCCATCCATTTATTTGGCAAAAAGGGATTTTAAAGTTTGTTTGAAATTTCAACGTAGGTACATACACATATGGGCATGTGAAATAATGGATCCTTACTGATGATTATATTTCACACTTCGTTTCACACTTTCACATTAGGTATCGTTAATTTCGAAAAGCGAATTGTCAAATATGTAAGGGTACTTAGTGAAAAATTAAATACATGTGAAAAATCAGTGCCAACTGAGATGTGTGAAAAAAGACTCGTGGGAGTATTTGGAATAGAAGTGAATAAATAAAGCACATGATCATCGATTACAGAAATTATGTGAATCAGGTTAAAGATACTTTATGATGTAGTACAATGAGTTGTACATAAATAAATTAATTACTTAAGATCTCGAAAATTATTGAAATTGAGTAGATACTCAACTAGAGATCTAAAACGACACCCATGGCCATGACCAGAAACTTAAAAAAGTAATGTCAGCCATCTTGGATTTCAAAATTAATGTCTTTTTCAAAATTTCAAAACCATAATCTTCATGCCAAAGTATCTCGAAAACGACACACATTAAAAACCTCAAAAAGTAGTGTTCGCCATCTTTTTTAAGGATAATATTATCCTCTTAGGGATCTGCGAGCTGCAGAGACTTTTGTCCACCTCACCTAGGTGGACAAGTGTTTGTTTCCCAGGTGATCAAAGTGGAAGTTTTTTTTTTACTTTAATCACCCAGGTTATTACTAATACGCAAGTAACCATAGGTGAAGCAAGTGTAGTTTACTGGCTCTGAAACCAAGTAGCCTTAGCTTTATGTTATGTATCAAGTTCGTTACGAGCTTGATCAATTTCGTTATATCTCAATTTCGTTACTTTCTGAGATTTGGTACGCATTTTCTGCATTTGACCCGCATATTAAAAACTAGGATCCGTGTCAAGAAAACAAGAAATTGAGACCTTTGTAAAACATGTGAGAACGTTGGAAAATTGGTGAAAGAATTAGACCATAATAATATGAAAAATTGTGACAAAATTTGAAGTACTGGTCATATTATTATATAAGATATCAGACACATTATAATTATATTCCACGTTAAATATTATTTATTTATTTTTTATCATTTATCAACGTCATATTAAAACCTTACACTTCTTTTCTTGCTTTATGAAAACTCGCATACATTTTGCCCTTTTTTATGGGTGAGATTCGGCTCAAATACTTGGGTAGGTATAAAAAAAATTAAAAAATGTATAGAAATGAACGTTTTATTTAAATATAAAATTTATATATACACACAATCGAGGCAGAATATACAGGCAACAATTAGCTATTAAGCAAGTTTGTCAAATAAAAAAGGTAATGACAAACACTGGGCAGACTTAGGATTAAAAAAGGTAGGTACAAAACATGTAACATATTAAATTACTTACTACAAATAGAAAACGAGAATTTAAAAAAAATAACTTATGGAGCATTAAATAACATGATGTAAGATATCAAAATTGGGATGTACTATTTCAAAAAATTAATAGAATTCTTGTTTAGTAAAATTCGAATTAATTTTTAGTAAAAAACCGTCCAAGTTTTTGGGAGAAAACATAAAATGCGTAACTTTATATAAGTTCAACATTAATCAGACCAATTCTGATAAATGGGGTCCATATTATTTTATAAAAAGTACTAGGTAACAAACGAGAACGCAGCCTTACTGATGTTATCATAACAATTATAGACTACTATAGTATATTGACTAAAATTTTGGTTAGATTTTATGAAGTTTATACTTAAGTTTTCATGTTAAGGACTAAGCTCTAGTTTCGTTCAGACTTTCGCAAATACTCAAATTTATTTCAATGAAACAATAATTATAATCTATCAAGAAAAAAATTACTAAGGCCTAGAGATACACTGATAAAATAGTTGGATAAAGCTATCTTTGCTTTGAGATTGTAATGGAGTGAATTGTAATTTAATAAATTTTCATTGAAATTATCATAAATTTATTTTATGCCATTTTCCTTTACCACAACCTTCTTAGTGTAAAATACAAATGCAGAGGTTTTGTGCCGGATACAATAGGTATCGTGCACATATTGCAGAATATTGCTTAACCGAGTTACCACACCTCCGCCGCGAAATTGAACTAGCGAAACCGCTGAAGTTTCGCCACCGTTTGTCCGTTGTAAGACGGGCGAAACATTCGCGAAACTGCCTGTTCTAACGCGTTCATTGGCGATGATTCTTTCTCTTCTCCGCGGAGTATCGCGCGATCGACGTAGGTCGTACACGCCACTCACATCTCCGCTTGCGTACCGCCATTTAGTTCAGTTCGGTTTCACATTTCGCGGGAGAGGTGTGCTACCAGCGTTATAGAGATAAAATAAAAATACTCGGTCCTGTCATTTTTCTACGTAAAAAAATCGAATTGATTTCCTAGTAGTAACGAAAATTTTGTGAGCTACCTACATTTAATACAACTTATGATTCGCAAAGTTATGAAAATCTCGTAAAATTTTAAACTTTTAAGTGAAAATTCGCCAAATCCCAGAATCTTTTGCATTTTTGTGACCAATATATTACAGTTGAAATGTTATCACGATCAACATTACACATTATTCAACCACTGGCTTACGATTTGTACATGAAAAGGAACGTAACAAAATACTACAAAATTGTTTTACTGAGTTTCAAGCTAAACCGTTCACGTGTTTAGAGTTTAGTGATGCGATCCTGGTCTTAAGTTCCTGTACAAGTGACTCTCTCGGCACTTCTTGTTCGTCCCGCGACGTGATGTCCCTTATCTTAACCACGCCACGTTTCAGCTCAGATTCCCCAAGCACGACAGCCAGGGGAATGCCGTTCTCTTCGCAGTGTTGTAACTGGTTCAGCATTTTTGGATTTTTTTTGTATGATTGTTCAGTCTGAAAAATGAGAGCAAATATTTAATCTACATTTTACTTGATAAAAGAGAACTCAATGGGGTATCTAGAGAGCGAAATAATCATGTGATAGATTTTTTTGCATATTTTTGCATATTTTTTTGCATGAGCAAAAAGTTAAGCAACGTCGGGCGCGGTCAGTACTTGGACGGGTGACGGCTGGTGGCGAATTAAATGCGCGCTTCTCTAAATGTGGGCCATGAAAGGGTTGCAGCCTGTTATATTTTTTGCAATTAAAGCGAATAACAGTTTGTGGAAATAAAGTCTTCCTAATTGCGTCTATGGCATCAGAGTTTCCAAAAGAGTAACCAACTTGTATTGCCCATTATAAGTATTACTTAGACTTTCAATATGCAATATCATAATAGTGACATACATCAATAATGAGTTGTTGGACATTCTTTATCCCGATATTTTAAGTTAAAACATTTTGTGACTCAATATCTAAAGACTACCTTAATTCCAGCATTCCAGAGTTCAGCGCAGATCTTCATACGCTCTTCGAGGAAGTTTTTCTGTGCGGAGGCGACGTACACTTCTACCTCTGACGTGCGCACATTAAGCTCGCCGGCCGCCAGCTTCGCTTCCAACACCGAGAAAATACGCTCCACACCGATACTAACCCCCACGCAGGGAACCTGGAAAAAATAAATATTATTTATTTCATTTTAATTAATTATGTAAACAGTACAGTACAGTTGCTGTATTAAGCAATATTATGTCTTAAAAAAGATAGTTACATTTGTGAATGGAAGTTAAATTAAAAATTGACCAAAATCTGTGACTTAATTTTATGGTTGATGCTTTCATAGTAAATAAAGGTACGCTTCCAAATTCATCTTTGAGTTCCGACTTAGTAGTTGGCGCTGAATACTGATAGACATTTCGGTCAACTTTATAAGTTCAATCTTTAAATTACGAAGATCCCTGATATATTGCTTAAAATACACTATCTTACTCTCATAGGTTAAGTTTACTTTTTTTAATAAAATGTTTTCTATAAATCTCTTTTTTTTCTATTAAAGATATAAAAGATACAATCAGTTTTCTTTATATAGTTGTAAATTCCAAAAACCAGTTTTTGTGCTAGTTATGGAAGAAATAATATAGAAACCACAACTACGATGGCTAATATCCATTTATGTAATAGGAGGGCATTGGCGATTAGACATACATAAATGTAATAATATGAAAGCATTGCTGCTTGCGCAACTTTTATAGAAGCACATTATATAGAAGTATAAGTAAGCGTGCAGGCGTCTGGAAATAACTACAGCCTGTTTCATTTTGCTAGTGGGGTACTCTTGGAAGTGCTAGTGTATAATATAATTATAATATTATAAAGAGGAAAGATTTGATTGTTTATTTGTTTGTATTGAATAGGCTCCGAAACTACTGAACCGATTTGAAACATTCTTTCACCAATATAAAGCTATGTTCAGTCTAAGGAACTAGGCTATATTAGATTTTCAAAAATATTAGGGATCTCTTCGAAAACTTCAATAATGTAACCCACGGTGGAGAAAAATGACTTAAAATTCCTTAGTTCACGAACGCTGCTATGTCTAAATATTAGTTACGTCACAATAGACACTTAAAAAATACCGTGGTCACAATCTAGACCACTTCATTAGTACCTAGGTGTTAATCCTCCTTATCAAAATATTTGATTTCATGATTAGGGTTGTTCCAGTACCGATAACACTTTTGAATTATTAAATCGGACTTTCCATTCAAAATATTATACGAGTAATATAAAATGTGAGTATTAAATTAATATAATAATGTTCTTAACTATTGACGCCAAACCAAAACTACTGAGTCTAGAAGGAATTTTGGAATATAGGTTTTTTATTATCTTTTCATCCATTAAAAACACAATTTTAACTTTAAAGGGAAAGACTGGGTATCTAAGGGTATCTTTGAACCAGGGTTAAAGTTACGTAAGGAACATACGTTTATTTATCATTTTTATAGGCATCCGCTACGAGTAAACTCGGATTTTTGGAAATTTAGATTTTTAGGGAGAGAGGAAACTTTGGGTGAAAATTAGACTGACTAACTACTTTGCAAAAACATTAAAGGAAGTTAAAATTTGGAATATTAAAATTTCGCATTAAGAGGGGCAGTGGTAAAAAATTGGGAATTGGTAGTAAAAAATTCTAACATAAAAAAGATAATAGTCAAAATAATAATTGGCAGAGCGAAGTCCGTCGGGCCAGTTAGTAAGCTATGCTTTTTAACATCACTTACCTGTTTATTCTTAGAATCGAACATTCCGACAAGGTTATCATATCTGCCTCCGCCAGCAATCGAACCAACCGTTTGTTCCTCATTGCCGATTTTAATTGGTTCTGTAATAACAACACTTAAGGATAAAAATTGCTGTGTGTTTAGAGATTAACAAATTATTTGACAGACGCTTTGGTTCTATTGTTCTTATAGATAAAATATAAGCCTAGGTTGTCATTGGTGACATCAAACTGGACATCAAAAAAGCTCGACTAGAAGTTTAATAATGAAAGTGATTTACCTTTAACAAAAGGACAAGACGGAAGCCACAAAATCCAATTATTTACCTGTCAAAACTGCTTCGTAAATAACGCCAGTGTAATAGTCTAAGCCTCGGGCCAAGCTAAGATCGAACAAAATTTTATCCTTAATACCCAGAATGTCACTGTAATTTAATAAGAGCTTTATGCCTTCGAGGCCTTCAATGGCAGCTTTGCATTTGGACAATTTTTCATCCTTCAGTAACTGATCGGCTAATTCTATGCCACCATTCAAACGCACATATTCTCCAATTCTGTCTGCAGCATCTGGTGATACTCCTTTTTCGTTAATCATTTCTGTTCTCACTTCTTCCCATGGTAACTAAAAAAAGGATTTTTTTATTATAAAGAAGCAAAAGCCTGTATAGCAGATGTCTTGTTATTAAGCTGATACTGCAGTCTTTTTTTATGTGTCAATATCTGTCTTGGACCAAACACTTTACGACTGGAACTCCATGGTACTTGTTTCAATACCAAACACAGAAAACAATTCACCTAATGACTAATGAATGAGACCTAATGATAAACAACCATATCCAACCTAAACATTTATTTATGTTTCTGAGAAGTTTTTACATCTCTTGAAGACTAAGATTAGTACCCATCGGTTCCCACAGGTCAACATCTAACACATGGACATACTTTGCCACTTAAAATGCAGAAAATCAATTAAGCTTATTAACAACATAATAGATAGGATAATAATAATAACCTTGTCCAGTTTGTCAACAGTAGAGCAAGTGGAGCGGAACTTATCGGCAGGCACTCCACACGCCTCAAACATTCCATCAAGCAATCTTCTGTGGTTCACTTTCAACACGTACTTGCCAATGTTGAGAGTGTCTAGAATTTCAGTAACCACCTTAAGACATTCACAGTCTGGAACCATTGGGTCATATTGGCCAGCTATATCGAAATCCTGGTAAAGAGTAATAATGTATTAGGCCATGTTCAAACTGAAGTAAACACATTTACAATACCTACAAGATATTTAGTATTGAAAATTAATTAATTCTTTAAATTTTCACCTACAATAAATACCTAATATAAATTGTGTCATTGAACCCAAAAATATTGCAATAATTGAGGAAAAATCCTACATGAGGATAATCCAGAAAAATATAAAAAAGTCCAAAGAACATACACATTGATAGAATTCTCTATATCTCCCTCTGGTCATTGCTGGATTGTCTCTTCTGTAGACTTTGGCAATGTGATATCGTTTCAACGTATTAATCTTGCTCATGGCTAGATACCTAGCCAAGGGTACTGTCAGGTCGTAACGCAATGACAGGATTTCTCCTCCTTGATCTTTGAGGTCATAGATTAGTTTGGAATCTTCTCCATATTTTCCAGTTAAGACTTCCTGAAAATGTATTATTTTGTAGCTGTATAATATTACAAAATATATTATACAAAATTAGAAAAAAAAAGTCTTGTATGTCACAATGAACTTTAATGACATTTAAAAATCACAAAATAGTAATTCTTCTTCCTTCTCCTTCCTTTCTGCCCTCCTTTGGACAGCTCCACTGCTGAACACAGGCCTCCCCTAATCAAGGGTCCTGGGCCCTTTACTACTAGCATTCAAGGTAAAGCAAGGTAAAGCATTCAAGCCACTTCCCGCTTATCTTACAATGAAGCAGTAAGTTCATGTCTTGTATTTTGGTTGAAAATGAGTAGCACCCAAAAAGTAGATTTACCTAACTGGCCTAAGTATATGGTGATTTCACCTTCTGAGATGCTAAGGAAAGTAGCAAAGTGTAATTCATTTAGTACCTTCAACTCAAAGACAGGAGTATCAATACACTCGGCTCCATGTTTCTTAAAAACCGTTATAATTTTTTGTAGAACATCATTCCTTATAGTCATCTGTTGCGGGTTATAATCCCTTGTACCTTTTGGTGTCTTAAGGGTGAATTTCTGTGGGGCTGCATCTTCTGTGTTCAGCTGGGCTTTTAAAGCCAACAATTTGGCCACCTCAGCTTGGATCTGAAAAAAATATTGCAAAATTTTAAGTAAAAATCTTCAAGTAAAAAGAATACTGTGCACTATAAATCTATAAAATACCTTAATACAAGATGATGTTCTTAGATTTTTTCTGAGGCAATTGGAAATCGCATTGTGCAAGCCCAATAACATTGGGCGATTTCTAAAAACTTTTAGCAATTTATCTGCCATGCTTCACTACACTCTTTCAATTTAAAATTGAATCAATATAGCTCCTCGTCACCACTTGATTGAAGATTTAGAACTACCAAAAGAAAATATTTCAAGTTAAAAACAAAGACAATCAATGTTTACTAAATTTTTCTAGTGGTAACGAGACAACCATATGTGGAGATTCAACTCTAAATATTTAAACTACATTTAAACATCATTGTTTAATATAGACTTAGAGAAATTATACAATGATTTAGGTGGCACATATTAGTATTACATTTATTTATCTTTAATTCTGAAAATATCATTAATTTTAAGATAAATTTATTTTGCGGTCTGGATATTACTTATATGTATAAGGAATAAGCAATTCTAATAGGTGTCTTTGAGGTTTTGTTAAACAAATAAGAGAAGTATAAAATTATATAATAATATGCATATTTCATAACCATATCTTAAACTTATTGTAATATGATCTTTCTACTGTACTTCTCGAAAAATGTGTAAGTAAAAGACAATTTAAAAAATGGTAACAAAGTAACAGCATCAGTCATTACAGAGAAAGGTTTGTTACATAAAGAGCTTATGTAAATGTTTTTTAGTTTGAAGATAGAAGTTCAGTTTAGTTATTAGTAACAAATAAGCTACAGACATTTACAGTATACAATATCCAGTTCATATATACTGTCACATTTACTCTTTTTTTTTTAATTGTGGCTGAATCCAAATATGTTTAAGTGATAAATTAAGTGTGTCACCAAAATCATTAATAAAAAACACCCAAATAGCAAATGACCAACCTGCTTTTCATGGCTTTGACCATTCATCATCATATCATTAAGTACAAATGCAGTATCAGGAGATACAGTTGGGAGAAATGATGAAATCTCTGAGTCACTAAAACTCCGCATATGGTGCCACCACCTCTTAATATATAAATATTTATTAAAATCTACATTATTCCCTAAGCTTTTCATCACATCAATATCACATTTACAAGGCATGTAGCCACTGATGTAGCTGAATCTCGACAAGTGCATGTCCATCTTTCGCAAATCCGGACATTTACTGGATTTCTTATCCTACAAAATAATAACCTAAGTTGAACAACAATTGAGAGCAAATTGGTATTCAGAATAAGTCTTACAAGAATTACATCGTTTAAATATATAGAAAAACTAACCTTTTCACTTGATTCCTTAACAGATTTCAACTTTCTTACGAGGTCCCCTTGTTCTTTTATTTGTTGCAGTAAAGTTTCCTGTGACTCAGACATTTTTAAAAGCAATTATGTACACAATACAATAAGACCGTCCTCCTTACGGCGTCTCTCAAGGCTGTACCAAGTAAAAGTAAATGCAGCTCCGGTATCTAATATAAAATATTGCTTTGCTTTGCACGTTACCCTTTCATTTTCATTCCTTTCATATCGCGGTCGATGGAACGAATAAGGCCATGTTCAGATGGCAAAATTTTGACATGCGTTTTCAAATCGCGCGACTAGACATCGTAGTATTTACATACAACCGACCACATGAGCGCGTTAACGTAACGCGCGTCAGCAAGCGTTGGTTGACGCGGCGCCGGCGCTCAGAGAAAAATTATCTAGACGCAGGCGATCGCGTCGCGCGTTAACGCGCTGTTTGCTTTGACAGCTATGTAACGTCCGTTGACTGTTCAGTTAGAGCACGCGCATCCAATGGATGCCATCCATCGCAATTTCACGTTTTTTTGTGACTTCCTTTCGTATTCAGTTCAAAATGAGTGAATCAGATATTGACATCGACTTACTAATAATGACGAAGTCAGGAAAAGGCCGGCGATTTGGGATATAGACAAATAGATAGAGTTCAAGTCATCTGAACATGGCCTTAACGAATCAATCAACTTCAATCAACGCGAACAATTTTAAGCGATCACGTCGTCAGGACGTCAGCATCACTCGATCGTCACACATCGCAATGACAATGACAGTGAGTGACTGACAGACTGTTAAAAAAGTAAGCAGACTGATATACGGTATAAAAGTAGATGACAGAACTTCTTTTTGAAGTTATTATGAGAACATTGCAGATTTTTAGAAACCTACACTATAATGTAAATAAACTTAAAATATAATAAATCTTTATCTTTTTAACGTATGAAACTAAGCATGAAAATAATGCAATGATAAGGCATAAACTTAGTAGGTATAAATGTCTATGGATACAATAAAAAAGCAAATCTCCTAAAAGCAGCGATTCTCAAACTTTTTTCATCACAAAAAAAGTTTTTAAGACGAAATTTTCGACGAAATCCCAAAAAAGATAATTTTTTATGTGAATTCTATCCTAGTATCATGGAGCATAGATAGAAGGAGTGTTATCTCATAATAGTAGAAAATTGAAAAAAGTGTCCCGTACACTTTTTTCAATAAACAATAGTTCCAAAACCTTCCAGAATGGCGCTGTTGTAGACGGAGGAAGGTATGAATGTAGCAATTTATTAGTAAACTAATTAGATGGCGCTGAGTGTAGACATAGGATTGATGTACGCAGAGTTAAAAAAAATTATTATTGTCGACTACTGACTAGTATAATGGTACCTTGTGACATTGGTGTTGACACTTGACAGTTATTACGGTCTACGGACCACACACACCACAGAACACTATTAGGTACTCTAACCGTCAAACGAGCTACGGACGCCGGACATGTATGGACGTCATGGTACAGAACTATTTTATTTTATCTCTGAAGTTTCAGTTATTTAATATTTTTATTTATTGGAAAAAGACAATAAGTAAACATGGATAGATTCGAATATATGGAGGCTCGTTTATTTGAAGGGGAAAACTATTTGAAACGAGACAAAAATGTGAAAATATATGATGGTGATGATAAGGTGAGTTTTTTTAGTTATTGACATGTTTATCACAATTTTGTGGCTATCTTCCAATTGTTCAATTGCTACTTTCAGACCCAATTTGTAGACGGAGAAGTGGTACTTACGACGCATAGAATATTATGGGGGAAACCTGGTGATATTCCAAAAGGACTGATATGTTTATCTCTGCATTTATATTATGTATTTTGTATTGAAGAGGAAAGTGGTGGAGTATTTGGACTAGGCGGGCCAAAAAGGATTATTTTACACTTAGGTCCTTCATTACCAGGTATGAATGAGCCACTAGAATATGTAATAGGAGACAATGAAAAGTTTACTATCTACAAATGACTGTTTTCGTTTCAGGTAAAAGACCTGGACCAGCAGTAGTTAGTCCATATCACTTTATAAAGATCTCTTTCAAGGATGGCATTGATAGTGTTTTTTATAAAGCACTAACTGATGCTGTAGCTGCCAAAGCTTGGGAGAGGCAAAACCAACTATCCCCTTTGTCTTCCACCAGTCCCAGCAACAGTCCCAAACCTTCAGCTGCTCCCACCAATTCCAAAATTCGTTCAGGTATTGTTGGTATTGAAAGAAGCATAGAAGAGCAGCATAGAGCTACTGATGCAAGTATCAGTGTTGCTTTTCAAGACTTAACAAAGCTGATGGATAAGGCAAAAGATATGGTGTCCATTTCAAAAACAATTTCTTCCAAAATTCGGGTATGTAAGCTGTTTTAGCACCCATATATTTTTATTTATTATTAACTTACTTGGTACTTTTTACATTATTTGTCCCAACTATATAAGTATAGTTTTTAAAAGCGCTACTCTGCCCTTTTTGAGCAATTTTTTTGAGCTTTCCAAGACTCATTCGACCAACATACATATTTTTCTCCTATTATAATTGGCACAACATATTTAGCAGACATACATAAACCTTCCTCTTGAACAATTCTGTTTATTGATGAAAGCTGCATTAAAATCTGTTGTGTGATCTTAAGTTTTAATGTGCATACAGTGGTTACTATTCACACTTTTTAAAATTCTTTTTCGTAAATTCTGCTTGTAAGAATTCTTTATTTCTAATCTAATAAATTGATTTTTATTTTTAGGAGAAGCAAGGAGACATATCTGAGGATGACACAGTAAGGTTTAAGTCTTACTTAATGAGCTTAGGTATAGATGATCCAGTCACAAGAGATGCATTTAGATCTGATTCTGATTACTATATGGGACTGGCTCAGCAAATATCAGACATGATGGTTGCTGTTTTATTGGTAAGAAGAAGTATATGAATAATACCTATCAGTTGGCATTACTCAGGGGTGTCTCAAGCGCATGAAGTGCCTGGGTGCAATTTATACCCTGGCACCCTCTTTTATGGAAATGTTCAGTCAATTTTGTCCGTTGTGGAGCATTAAGGCCGAGGCCCTAGGCGATGTGAGCGGTTCTCTGCTGTAATGCTCTGCAACTCTGTAACTCAGCATCCTTGGATAGGTCTGAACTTCATTTTGTGTGTTCTTGTGAGGTCCAGTTTCCGTAATGTTCTTAATGCCATGTAAAGTCCACACACTCACCCAAGGCTGGCATTGTGGACTACGGCCTATATCCTTATCATTGTAAAAGAAGACCCTTTGTAGAGAAGAGTTTGTAGTAACCCCACAGGCCTAAACAGTATACGTAACATTGGCAACACAATTGTCTAATGAACAACAATTGCTTTATGATGGTTTTAGGAGTTTGTAGTAACCCCCCTGACCCTACAATTGGTGGTTGCAGAGAAATTTAAACTGACATTAAAAAAATTCCAGGAATGTGGTGGCATAATGTCATTGGCTGATGTATGGTGTAGAGTAAATAGAGCCAGAGGTTTGGAACTAATCTCTCCAGAAGATTTATTGAATGCCTGCAAGTGAGTATACATATTACATATAAATTAGATTGAAATACCAAGCTTGAGATTACTATTTAACACTGAACCTTCAGTACCTGTCTGATTATACAAAATTTATTTGTGACCACAATACTGTATAATATGAACAACTATTTTTTAAATTAGAAGATGCTTAATATTGTGACAAACCTGTGCTGACAACAGGGAACAACTGGAATAAAAGCCCTGAACATCACCTAATGGCATGGGGGAATGAGAAGCGTAGATACACATGTGTGAACTTTTCTGTGCTTATGCATTGCCTATCAATGTGCCTATTATACTACTTAACACTTTCAGTGCCTTGTCAATTTCGTGGGTGCTAACAGTAACGTGATGAGGCCTATATGTCGTTAATTATGTTTAGACACACCTGGTGAGTCGCTAGCACTGCTGATGACTTACGGGTATGTAGTTCATGTAGGTGTGACAGACACTAAACATGTTAATGCTGCATCCCAACAAATAATATAACAAATTTCTAGTTGTATTGTTAATTGGTCAATTCTTTATAACTTTTTACAAGTCTTGTGACCACCTCTCCTATAGATTACTGCAACCAATTGGTGCTCCAATGAGTCTACGACGATTCCCAAGCGGTGCATGCGTTCTTCAGTTGAATAGCCACAGAGATGAGGAAGTGGCAAAAGCCACCAGCGAATTGGTTAGTATTTTATGTATGAAACATTTTAAATTCAATGAATGAGAGAAATTAATTATTATATTTATAAAAATAGACAGTTGATTGAAATGTTTGTGGGCCATGTATGCTTTAAGGCACACTTTGTCATTGTATATTGGTGTGATTTATGTAAGAGGGTAGCAGTGATAGCCCAATGGCTTAGAATTCGACTCCCTGTTCGAAACCCAGTGGCATGCACCAATGACTGAAAAAACAAGTTATGTGTACTTTATAAAATTAAATATCACCTGTTGTTACGGTGAAGGAAACCGTGAGGAAACCTGCATGCTTGAGTTCACAAAAAATCTCAAGGGCATGTGTAGTCCACCACCCTGGCCTAATGCAGGTTGGTGCCAGGGTGGTGGACTAAGGCCTACATCCCTCTCATTGTGAGAGGAAACCCGACCCTATAGTGGGTCAGTAATAGGTTACAGGATTTCCTAGCTTTTTTAAACTGATGTTACCACCTTGGTCAATGCAAACCATTGACAAGATGGTCACTGCAAACCATTGACAAGATGCTCAATGGTTTGCAGTGACTATCAAACATCAGTTCCAAGCTCAATTGAACAGCATTCAAATTTTAAAAATATCTTTTACAGCTCGAAGACAATGGCTCCCTGACTCCAGTCAAATTATCTCAAATTGCTAATGTTTCCGTCCTTCTTGCACGTGAACGACTATTCACGACAGAGCGTCTCGGATTGGCGTGTCGGGACGAGTCTATTGAAGGTCTAGCCTTCTACCCAAATCTGTTCCTGACTAAAGCTGAATAAAATTGTTGTTGCACTGAAAAATAAATTATTGTTGATCGAACAGTTGCTTCTATTCATTTTTAATCCTTTACCATCTCCTCCTGTTTATTTTACATAACCAGGGTCATTAATAAAATACAATAAGGTTCCAAGGGACATAGGTACAACCAATTCAATTTAGTACCAAATTTAAAATTCTGATGTACTAACTTTATAATAATCGTATTCCTACTAATTTTGAAGAAAATCCTTTCCGAAACTATGATTTAAAATTTTAAATGATACCTACCTACAAGTTGTAGTTGTAGGCTACAACTCATTATTTCAGAGTACATAACGTAAGGGATCCCAATTGTAGTTAACTTATAAAAGCGTGTTTATAATAGAGGTTGAAAGACCAGTTAAGCACAAACATGTTTTTATTGCATTCAAATTTCACAAAAGCTCACTTATTTAAGTTTTTTTTGCAACCTACAACTTAGTATATACTAACAATCTCCCAATTTTCATCTTTCAAAATTGTAAACCCTCGCAAAATATCTCAATCTCATTATTAAAATACCTACATACTACATTTATGAATATAAGATAGTCTTCCTACGAAAGCTTATTTTATTAGCCAAAAGCTTGATTTGATATGACTATCAATAGCAGTTAATTTAGTACCTAAATAGAGGTTTGGATAAATTAGAGCATTTAATGTAATATATATTTTGTTAAGTTAGAACAAGAAACTTAACAATACATTTAAAAAAAATACACATTTTATATTTGTCATTGGGACTAGATGATACTCTTAAAAGTCTTCCAATTGGGAGAAATTTTTATTATTTTCTTCAATTTACCAGGCAGGCGACCTTAGGAGTTACCAATTTCCAAAGGGATCGTATCTGAAAAGGTTTTACAAGTGTTCATTGAAGTTTCTTATATTAATTTGGCATTTTATTATCATTTTGCTTTGTGACAAAGACAAAATTTTCTTTTCTTTTTCGTAAGTGCTTTAATATCCTTGACCGGAGTTCCGAAAAGTATTTTTATAACTATGTAGTTCTATGAACACGATTTATTTATGTGTTGAACAAAAAAGCTAAACTAAACTAACTATAAAGAGCTAAACATTGATACATTGATTTATTAATCACAGACTTAAAATATTTTGTGACTTACATATTTTTTGTGACTATAGATAAGGGTGCTATAGTTATTAATAATAATAACACATATTGGTGTTAATAAGCACACACAAAACTGTACATATTGCTTTTCAACTCCTTCGAAGTATAGCTGCACCTTACACTATAATTTTAATCAAAATAAATATTATTAAATACTATTGATACCCCAATCTAGCAAAAAAGTATGTGTTAAAGTTATAAGCCACTATATAAAATAGTACTAACAGCAGTAATTTTAAACTGTAAAGTTATTCTTTTTTTAAAGTTTAACTGTAAAGTTAAACTGTAAAAAATCAATAATTAGATTGTCAATTCATGATTCATGGTGATCCAATCAGCAGAAATCTCCCAAATGACACTGAAGACAAACACAAGGAAATTGCAAAATTCACAAGGGTTACAGTAAAAATAATAAAATTTACATTTATTTAACAAATAAATATTGAGTGTCCATAAATGCCTCCGTCTTTCAAAACAATATAAGTCTTGTTACATATTCAGTTTATATTTGACAATACTATAATACAACATAAAAAGCTTTTATAAGAAGCACACAATGCACATAGAACTTAAAAAAGGGCCAAAAAAAAAGAATATATCCTAGTTCTACCATTTATTTGTGTGGAATGTTAATACTCAATTGCACTTTTAAAATCTTTGGGTAACTGATTATGTTTCCCACATAGCTCCCAGGCCTTAAAGTCATCACAGGACCTTATGTTGTCAATAAAAAATTCAACTCCCCTTACAAAAGGCAGTAATAATTCATCATTGATGACTTCAGAAAGACGATGCATGTATGCAATATTCATTGCAAGGGTTTCTTTCAGTTCAGCGGTTAATGGACGTTTGTTGCACTCTACAATATCCAGCTGGAACATAAAATTATGTAATGTCAGTACAATCATGATTTTTTAGTTTTGAGCACAATGTCACACAATAATTTATTAGTTAACTGGACACTATAAGCATGTATGGACTGCTTATGAACTGCACAATGGTTGTACTGACCTGTGTGCGTAGTGCGAGTTGCACAAAATTGTTCGAGTAACTTCACCGTCGCGTTAATCGACTATACGCTAAGCGCCAATTCCGTTTGTCATCTTAGCCACAAGATGGCGCTGCTTCAATCCCATAGAAATCGACGTATTCGCGCTCGATTAACGCGACGGTGAAGTTACTCGAACAATTTTGTGCAACTCGTTGCACAAAATTGTTCGAGTAACTTCACCGTCGCGTTAATCGACTATACGCTAAGCGCAAAGCGCCAATTCCGTTTGTCATCTTAGCCACAAGATGGCGCTGCTTCAATCCCATAGAAATCGACGTATTCGCGCTCGATTAACGCGACGGTGAAGTTACTCGAACAATTTTGTGCAACTCGCACTACGCACACTGGCAAAGAGGATGGGACCAATAACTAGTAAAACTTAAGCTACTACCTACATTCAACCAATATTCTATTTATAGCAACCTGATGAAAGGTTAATAATAATGGGGTAGAACTGTAAGCTCACCCAGAGAGATACCAAAGTGATACAAAAGGCTGGCTACAAGAGAGAGGATGTGTAGTTGTCAGAGATATATTTAAGGCAAATATTTAAGTCCTCTGAGTTTCCAAATATCCACACAGAACCTCAGACAGGATTTCTACTCTATTTGAGGTTAGATGTGACTATTCCACTGACTCCTGTGACCACCTAACACTGATGTTACTTTGGCTTTGGCTACTCATATACAATAAAAAAAGGTAATCTGCATAGGTATCTGAATTAAACTGGCTTTGACAAAACTATAAAAGAGAAAAAAGAATGAAAAGTTTTACCTTTTCTTGAACGGTATTAAGCTTCAATCCAAGATATGTATTCAAGCACTCAGAAAGTGTCTTTACATTCTTAGGCAAATGTCCAGTTTTATTTTTTTGGATTATTATGTCACCAACCTGAAATAATTTGTAACTTGTTATTTTACAGATTATCTTATGTATAAAATCCTTGTGTCACAATGTTAGTTTTACCATACTCCTCCGAAATGGCTTTACCAATTTTTATGAAATTTTAAATGCATATTCAGTAAGTCTGAGAATAGGCACAGAATACATAATAGTACAAGTACAGAAGACCCACTCGAAAAGTCATTTAAAGAAATATAGACTCTACCTACAATATGATTAAGTTCAATTCAGGTCGCGCAGCGCTTAATCTGCACTAAATCTTAATCTAATTTTCTGATGAAAACGGGGTTGTCTTCTTTTAAAAAATAAATGAATCTAAATCGCTATCTTTGTTAAGACAATTAAACACTGCACAGTATCTTTTTCAGTTCTCTATGTTTTAAACAATGCAACAAAATTAAATGAAGTACCTAAATCAAAGGAAAAACGGAACATACCTTATGCATACCCACATCACTCACAGCTCGTGTGTGAAGCCCCACTGACTAGCCGTTTCGGAGAGACCGCTGTGCATAGGTACATCTTTGATACCTACACTGGGAGTGGGACTGGCCTGGAATCGGCTACATTCTATTTTTCATACCCCTAAGTGATAAAGGTTGTCCATCCCTAACATTTTTATTTTATTTTTTGGACAATTGTTTTTATTTTTATTTTTTAATAATGAGGCATTAAAAATACATACAACCCTAAATTTTTACCCTTCTACCAGTCACCCTTCTACTATCCTTCCAACCCCTATTTTTTAATAGTCATTTCAGACAATAATTAACATCCAGCTATACTGTAGAAATGGCGAAACACACCTTGTAGTATTCTTATCCTTAATGTAAGAATCACAGTTTCACAATTAACAGGAAATTTACAATTTAAAATAATAAAAAACACAATTTATAATTCTCACCTGAGTATCAAAAACAGATTTCAGTTTCACATTATGCTTATGACTTAAGCAATCTGATAGCTTCCTGCAATCATGGACAATTTTCTTTGGGCTTTCACTTTCAAGTATTTTCCGTAGGCCAGCTTCAAATGCATGATATTGCATAACTTGGGTATCAAAGATGTAGATTTGATGTGGAGTTGACATGACCAAAAAGGGCATTTGACATTTTCTTCCCATCCCTGCACCATCCGTACTGACAGCTATGTAATTATAAGAGTTCAAGTCCTTCAGTGCCTCATGATACTGACTATCCACTTGATTGATGTACAAATATTTCTTTGATATCTTTATGATATCCTCACATTCTTTTTGTGTAATTTTTAAGTATCTTTGCTCATTTGATTCCTTCAACTTCACAATATTTGTTACCTCAGAGTTGTAGTAATGTGACACACCTTCATTTTCAAATCCCTCTGATAGTTCTTTAACATTGTAGAGACTAATTTTACTTTTATCCTTGGTAATACTGTAGAAACGACCTTCAAATATTTCAGAATTCTTAGTATGTACTTGTAGTAGTTCACCTTTCATATAAATATTGTCCATTTTGTTTGTTGTCTGGGATTGAAGCAATTATATACTATCTACTAATCTTTTTTAACCGGTTTAACAGGAGTCTTATCTACTTCACTGTAGGCTCTATAGATATATAATCCTAGCGTAACGTGCAGAACAACCACGGCGACAACCGCAGAGTATACGCTACTGGTAACCGGCTCCAGTCGGAGTATTCCATCAAATATAATAAGCTTCGCGACAAAGAACGAAAGCACTGGTACGATGATAATGAACAAACAGTATTTGATTACCGTTCGAAACACTTGGAAATCCGGCAATTCCTAAAAAAAGTAGGTTACTTTAGATAAAAGATGGTGTCATGCTTGTGACTTGCTCTTTGAATTGAATGCTATACTTGGTACTTACATTTGCTTTTCCTTCAATCATCATAAGCAAGGAAATGAAAATAAAATAAAATAAATTCACTGGTGTATGTGGAAGATTCTTTTTCAATGCATGTACCTATTACAATACCTACTTCAATATTTGCTTCCTCCGAAATTATGAGAAAGAAAGAAGCTAATCTATGCTTGAAACTAGAATCCAATAAATCAATTTTCCGATATGAGTATGACTGACGTAACGTCTGGTCTGGTTGACTGATTTACTTTTACCACAGTATAAATAAATCCCAGTACCAAGTACCAACATAAAAACTTTATGAAAGCCATAAGATATTATAGTAGAGCGGGGAAGCCAGGCTTCCAACTGTCGTTTGGTTAAAAAGAGAGAGAGAAGATTGCCGTACCTTCTCTGCTCGCGCACGTACAATTAGCGAGAAACAATTTTATTAGGTATTGAGAGTGTTTAATGCGCATGCGTGAAACGTGCGAATGCACTAAGTTCTTTAATGCGCACACGTTAGTAGAGAGACAGTTAGGGTACCATAATATTATATCTCTTTCTAAGTGTCTCTCTACTATAATATCTCTATGCATAAACCTGGAATTGTTTTTCAAGTTTCGAATATTTTTGATCCACAGACCCAGTACCAGTCGACTACTATACTTATTCTACTCTTTTCCCAATGGCAGTACCTACCTACTGCAACTACTAAGCAGACAGATTGTCGCACACGCACGGAATCTTTAATCTCTACCGAGCGACGTTACCGACAAATTTATTGCTACACCGAGATTTTTGACTGTTTCATCATGTTGCGCAAAAAATATGAACTTATGTCTACTGACGTATGCTCGAATAATTATAATATGTGTTTGGCATAAAATATCGAGCATAAGAAACGACAGAAATTCACATGTGTTTCTATTATTCACATAATTATTAGAAATTCAATTTCCACAAATTGTCTCTTTTTCAGAGACTAAAATCTTTATTTCACTATTGGGTTGGATGGGGATTGAAAAAGGTTGATTATTTTACTCAGGATACGGTCACGCAATGAACACCATTGCAAAACACACACTGACCATACTGTTAAACAAATTACGATAAAGAGGTGAAATTGTTTCGTTTCAGCTGAAGAAAGTGGGAACTAAAAAATGTATGCCTTACAGTCTTATCAACAGTACAGGGAAAATAAAACGCCCTGTCTATCTTAACTTTTTATGTGATCTATAGTTAAAACTCTCACAGCTTCATGGTTTCATGCACATGAAAAGACCTGTTAAATAATGTAATAGTGTTTTGTGTTAGGGTTCCGCACTGTGGTTCCGCAACTATAATCAAAAAATAAAATACTATACTATTTTAAAATATTAGCCTAGCTTTCGTCCGTCGTTGTTGTCATGAAAACTGAGTTATAGACTGCAATTTAAGCCCACTTACCTACATGGAGTACGATTGAAAAAAAATCTGAATTAACCGGTCGGCTGCGTAACACCCTGAATCATTGGATCATGGATGCTAATCTGAATGTTTTGCATAGCTATGTTTGCATATATATTGCATTGAAACTCACCACTGTAAATATTAAAAATACTAAAGAAAACGACAGAACCCTCTTCATAACATGTTTATATTTTATTTTATAAGTATATATGGCTATTATTACGGTGTGTAATAATTTAGTAGGAACAGTATTTGGCTTTACAACTTTTCCCTTCCATTCAAATGAAAGTAATGGCATGTGTGTTCACGTACAAAAAGTGAAAAAATCAAATGGTCTGAAACAAGTTACTGGAATTTGATTAATATTTATAATGAAGCTACTACTAGCTAGTTTCCTATTCGTTTTACTTGTAAGTACTATTTACTTGTATAAAAAATATTTTCCTCTAATTTACATTGAAGATTACGTATAAATGAATTCTGGGCAAAAAGTGTATTATCTTTAACAGATCGAGACACGTGGCACCTTTGTTAACTTTAACGACTTTCATAAGAATGTTTTGCAATGGAAGGGCCAAAATTTATTCAATTTTACTGAGGTTAGATTCCTTTTTAATAATTTAAGATAATGGACGTGTGTAGTGCACAAAATAGAGAAATATTCACTTTTAATCACGCACCACAAACAGGTAGGTTTACTTATTAACGTTAGTTCTAAATATCACTTAATCAAAACACATAATATCACTTAATAATACTGTGATTATTAAGTGATTGGATTCAGAGGGCCCAGGACCGGGTGGAGTGGCGTTGATTAGAGGAGGCCCATGTCCAGCAGTGAACTACCAAGGCCAGAAAAGAAGGAAAGAAGGAAGCAATATTGTGATGCGTGAGCATATTAATTTGTAATAATAAATTAGGTAAATCAAGAATGTTATGCTTTGAATCAATTCCTTTTTACAGGTCGGCGCCGCATCCAATGGCATTTTCGATTTAACTGATGTTAAAAATAAAATATTGCAATGGAAAACTCAGAAACTGTCTGCACTGTGTCCTTCGAATGGGCAAGTTGTAAAATTAAATGCAAATATTATCCTTTATTAAATAAAGATTAAAATAAATTGTAGAATAATTTTACGATTTCAGGGCTAAATTGCAATATTTACTCAATCTTGTATGCAGTACGGCGCAGCCTACCAATGTAACCGTAAGAGATGCTTGCATAACATGTTTTTCCCGTGTTACTTCGATGCCAGAGGTAAAGGTCATTGATAGTCAAAGTCGATTTTTAAAAATTTTATAGAGAAAATAATTTTTGGTTTATAATCATTCTAAGTATTATCTGAGTTAAAGTGTAGGTTTCATTAAATTACTAGAGAAACGCCGCCGTCTAGAGGACGATATCTAAAAACTTTATTTTATGCATAATATTATTTGCAATTTTGTTACAGGGGCCACAGGAACTAAATGCATTAAGTGTGTGTGCTGTTCAATACTTCACAAATACATCATACGCTAGTTGCGCTACTGCAGTAATGGTAAGACAAATTGAAACAAGTTATACAATAATACAACGTTCGATAAGAATAAGAAAATGTTTTTGATTTCAGACTTTATCAACTTCAGCGTTAAATGTACAGCCATCCGGTTGTTACATGGGATATTGTGATTTCGTTCGTTGTTTAAGAAGAACAAATTCTATTAATTTGGTAAAAACACTATTTACACTAACACTATCTTATACATTTTGTGTAATAATTTGTCATTATTTACATCACCTGTTTATTTTAGATTACACAGTGCACTCGCGAGGCTAGAACAGGAGTAAATATTACTGTTGATAGCGACAATGTAAGATTCTATACTAATGTTACATCATGTTTACTGGCAAAAACAAGATGTGGATCATTCAATCCAATCACTGGAGAGCCCCAAACTCCAGGATATACATCTTCGGGTTTACGTGTAAGCAATGCTCTGCAATTTTCCGAAGCCGGGGAGTTACGGATACTTGCCTTTTCTGCTACTACCCCAGTTGCTTCATCGTTTTGTTCAACTTCGGTTAATTTAACACAGACTAGTTGGCTAAACAATGTTTGTTAATATAGAATGTATACAAACTCTTCTTCATAATTTATTTATTACTAGATGAAAACCCAAATGGTGGGTGAAATGTGACTCATATCATAATACACATCTAGGTACAAAATGTAGGTAGATATTTCTGTAGAGTAAAGAGACATCGTATCATTCGTATAGCTTCGTTCATTGTGTTTAATAAATATAGTAAATAAAAACTGTAAAAGTTTTTACACAAATAATTTTTATTTTAAATCAACATTCAAAACTAACATAAATTAACAAAACGTATAACTTCTAAGGTTTATTCTCTGTAAAAACCTCTTGGTTTTAAGCACTCAGTTTCAATAAGTAACTACTTTAGTCGACAATAATATTAAATTAACTCAGTCGGCGTACGTCCCTATGCCTACACCAGCGACATCTAATTTTAAATTGCTAATAAATTGCATGAGATGACACATGGATGACACTCCTTATCTCTATCCTCCATGCATCCATGGTTTTCTTCACTCATGATTAACTCACTCAATGTTTTTAAGATGGCGGTCCTGCGATTTGTCTGTCCACACCATTAGAATTTAAAAAAATTCTTATTCCGAATTTTACGGATATAATATGTTGTCGACTCGAAATCAATATTTTTTTATGTTTTATTATTTAGGTAAGATTTCGATCGAGTCTACCGTACCCCTTGACGAAATTATTAATCACAAACATAGTAATAGTAGATGAGTAGATATGTTATTAATATAGATCCACGGTCCCTATATCATAACCAACTGTCAAAATCAATATATTTTCGTGAAACGTCAAAGATGGCGACTACGATTTGTCTGTCAGTGTCAACACTATTAGAATTAAATTAACAAAATTCTCCATAATCCGAATTTTACGGATATATATTGTCGACTCGAAATCAATATAATTTTATGTTTTATTATTTAGGTAAGGTTTCGATCGAGTCTACCGTACCCCCTGGACGAAATTATTAATATAGAGATAAGTGCTAGCTCTACTAGAATAAATTTTTCAAGTGTGCGTGGATTGACAAATCCGAAACCATAATGTCAATGTGACGTAATGTCATGTGTCCGTCAACGTGTGTGTTTAAGTTTAAAGATACATATAAAATAATATATATTATATCTATATAATTATAATATACTCTATGTTGATTGTTGTGTCAGACTGTCTGTCAGTCTCCTCGCTTTTAATCTGTATCTGTCAATTAATTAAAGTAAAGTTTTATTTTAAGTTTTACTGTGCTTGTCTGCTTGATAATAAAATGTGCCTTTTCGGGATTACTTTTATTGTTAATAAATTAAACATAAGAATTTAATAAAAGAATTAGTACATAAAGAACCCTCTCGTGTAAGTTATATTTTTATCAATTTATTTCCCAGTAAAATACTATTAACTTATTTATCAACCTTATTTATTATGACTAGGGCTTCTCATTGGTCCAAACAGTTCTCGAGGCATGGTAATTACTGACTAACTACAACTTCTTTAGAATTCTAGTTCAAAAATTGGACACTTCGGGTAGACCACATCATCTGCAGTAGTTTCTCGACAATAATAATAATTCCTTTGTGGACTATGCCCTTAATTCCATCAAGAACTGCTCCAATATCTTTAATAGTGATATATAAACTATCTTTTCATCAAGGCCTGGATGTGTGTATTGCCACTACAATTTATTACCCGAGTAGGTACACGACAGAAACATAAATTAAAAGTGAACCTTTATAACTGTTAAATTTTCCACTTGAAATGGTAAATCCCTTTAACATTCACGTAATTGTGAACATGACTGTGTTATGTGTATGTTTTTGTTTAGAAAAATAGCCAGATGGGGACACTTCAAGTGTTGCTTGCAAGTATTGTCAGTAGTATTTTTAAGTCAATTGCTTTTAAAGTTATGGCCACACCAGGTTAAGTGATGTTGCTTTATTCATTAGTGGAAAATGCTGATAGGGTGGATGGGTATACCAGAATTACCTTTGCAGATCCTCCTCTCCCTTGTTCAGTGGATATATGTATTTTTCTTATCTTAACTGTTATTCTGGTTATGTTATGCTAGTACATGTTTTTGTGCTCATCAGAGGACGTACATTATCAACACACAATATAGCTAATGGTATCATTGGGCTGCCTGTGAATAAATGATTGGATATGGAAAAAGTCACAATTGTTAACATTAAAAATTATAATTTTAATATGTGATTTGGACATACTAACTTCGTAAACTATTTACAAGTGTACCACTTATTTCACTAAGTTGTTACTTTTATAACAATTTAGTTCTTCATTTTAATCTCAGAGGGAGCTTTCTGCAAGTGGTTCCTGGTACCTTTTGCTTTCTTTTTGACCTTTCTTCTCCTTGCTTGAGTTGAGTCTTCTGAATCAGAGTGATCAGACAAGATGACATTATGTTTACTTGTTTTTTTCTGTTGGACTGCCGTCACTACAAATGCGCTTTTCCGGAAGGCAGACTTTGTTTGTTTTGTATCTACATAATTACCTTTTTGTGTAACCTGTTGAGTGTTTCTAGGAATCTCAGTAAAACTGGTGCTGTTATATTGTACACTCTCAGATTTACTATGTTTTAATCTGGAAAGGGATATTGGTAAAATATAATTACATTATAGTGTCCTTTAAAAACAACTTTTAAATTCTTGATTTCTTGGAAATCTTTTTATGTTAACTTTGATAAATACTTACTTTCCTTTCTTCTTGTTTGTCCGGGGTATTTTATTAATTGGTCCCAAAACATCATCAGAATTTGGCACTTTTGAGTAAGATGATTTTTTTGATTTTGATTTCTTCTTTTTCTTTTCCTCTTTATTTTTCTTTTGCTCCCCTTCTAATTCTTCCAGTTTCTTTGAGCAAGACCTAGTTATGTTAAAAAATTGGTAGATTTGATTGACAAACAAATAGCCACAAAATCAATAATTCTAGAATACCTTAGTAAAGCTTCACTGTCTGTGAAATAGGAGTTCATGGCAAAACTAGATATACCCCATGAAAGAGGTCCTTTTTCTTCTCCTTGTATGCCAGTCCAGACATTTTTCTTTAAGGAACTTAGTTTGACTTGTAATTCTGCAGGCTGCATATTTCTATTTTTAACATCTGAAAGAAACCTAAGATAAAAAGTTAATATCAAAGTTAAATTTGGGTTATCTTTTGCCTGCAACATACCACAATAGTACATTCAAATTAAAGATTTACTTAGGTGGAGGAAGACGTCTGAATTGATGCCAAGATGCTGGATTTAATCTTTGTTTTCCCATGGGTTCATTAAACATTGAAACACTGCGAGGTCTGCCAGACCTACTTGCATTTTTCTCTTTATCAGAATTTAACGGGGAGCCACTTGTCTGAAATTAAATATTAATTTAAGAATCTGTTTTTGTAACAAAAATAACAATAACAGTAACATGCAGGTTGCTTGATGTGATTATTCTAGCAAACAATGTAAGCTCAACTATATTTATATAACTTAGATATTTAAAATCTACTGTACTGGTGCTCTGATTATCTTGAGTTCCGGAGGCATTCGCTTTTTTCTCCTTGTCTTTAATTTATCTGAGGAATGTAACAGTTTATGAACCCTTCTAATTGGGCTGAGGTTTTCTTCACAAGAATCATAGTCTGTTGATGGTTCGCTCATAGCATCAGAAGTTAAGTCTATTGTTGCTCTGGAAACCTGAGGATTATAAGAAAGTGGTTAGGAAAAAACTGCTGGCAACATACATCTAACAGTGTACCTACTGTTACAATTTTTGGCTTTACCTGTAAGGTTTGTCGTTTTGTCTTTTTCCTCTCAGTTCTGCTTATTTTTTCTAAGCTAATCCTCTGTTTCCGTGGCTTCTGTAATGAATATGATTGTAGGTGTCTTAATTTAAACTTTATCAGAAATAGAAAATACAAATTTTTTTGAATTAGATTTTACTTACATCATTTATACTTTTATCTAGCTGATAATTGGGTGAAGGAGGTGGCGCCGGTTGCGTCAAAGTTACTTTTTCTCTTACAGTGCCAGCTTCTGAACTACTGCTGGACGTGTCTCCTTCATCACTGTGACAAATAATATGTATTAGTTTTTGTTTAAAATAATATCATTTGTAATAGCTATATAGTATTTCAAACCTGGAATAGTCTGATAAGTCAATATTGGTTGGTTCATCAGCATTTGATCCTTCTTTAAGCAATCTCGTTACTATTTTCGTTCTCAACCTCTCCTTGCTGGGGTCTTCGTCATAAAAATCTAAGAGGGTCTCGCAGAATGTCCGTCCAAGACTTTCATAATCTTGAACAGAAAAATGAGTTGACATTCTACTCCCCAATTCAGAACCTCCGAAGGAAGCTTCCATCGTGTAACTGTTTGCGACCCCTAGCATCCATACCACAACCCTTCCAGTACCTTCTTTACTACGTTGTATCCGAAATTTGCAATTTTCGAAAGAGAACTGTAACAAAAAGTTTCTTTAGAAGTTGTTCAGGTTATAAACAAAAACAAATAGAGAGAAAAGGGAGTCTCGGTTTTGTATCTATAACTTCAAAAATATTAAAGTATTCTAAAATTTGAAAAAAGATCCTAAAAGAGGAGAAAGTTCTAGTAAAATAAGTCCCGTCTCCCGGAGTTGTAGCTCCATTATTTATAGTTTAAATTTAACGCTGAAAATGGGCCTCCGCGCGGCACGTTCAGGGTTCGGTCGCGGCTTCAAATTCTAGTACGTCACGCTCAATAATCGTTCATTATTATTTGAATATTTAAAAAAAAATATGGTATATTCGGAACACTTCAAAGAACTTGCTGCCGATGGAAATTTATTTAAAGTTAATTTTTCAACAGGTTAGACGATTGTTAATTAACACAATTTTCTCGAACTTTCATTTTCATTGTTAATTAAAAAAAGGTTTAAATGACTGTCGTAAATTTTTTCCCTTCGTGGAGCCCTTATTATATACATACTTCTTATATACTACGAGATCACGCCATAAAAGTTTTACAAATTTTAATAGTTTGATTATAATAACTTTATAAGTTGAACCAAAATTGAAAAATCCAAATAATATTATCGAATTTTTTTTTTCAGTAAACTCACTTCTCGACTAGACTATAGGGACGTATAATGTAACAAATATAATATTTTATTTACTTTATCAGCAGCGTTTTTATGAAGCATCAGAGGGAAAACTTGTTCTTGTAGACGTTTATCGGAATTTCGTCGGCTTTCACATCCATAAATAAAAACATTGTGTTTTCGTGAATGTGCATGTAAGTCTACATACATTGCTACGCCGCATTCTTCTTGTAATCTGTAATTAACGCACTGTGATATAATTATAGATCACCCCATCGATAGTCCAGCTAGGCTCTCTAGACTCTCTAGACTAGACTAGACACATTACATGTCTTAAAATAAGATAAGTTTACCTTCGTATCATTACTTTTGTATGCCATACTGAGGGATACGTTTCCCTTATGACTGTACGGTATTGTCTATTTAAATCCTTTCCGGTCAGTGAACAACGATTGTTACCTACAATAACCTGTAATAGCAGTGCATGATAATTTTTTTAAATAAAAAGTTCTAGTTGTTAGCGATCATATCTGGGTCACTTACACCATCCGGGTTGAGCATTGGTACGAGTTTAAATATAAACTTTTCTCTCAATTCTCGTGCCTGATTTGAGTCTCCAGTTAGGTAATCCATAAAGCCTTTCATCATCCACGAAGCTGGTGTTTCCCCAGGGTGCACTCGAGCAGTTATTATTACAGCTTTCTTTTTCTATAAAGAAATAAGTTATTTTATTAATAGAAGCATCAGGGATTCCACTTAAAATACTTTTTTTTTCTGGTTATTACCTGGGACTCCATTTCGTTTGGATTTTGAGGTGCCGTTATGGTTAAATAATAGACGTTATTTCCGGCTAGAGTTCTACAAAGAAGCCTCAACTTTGAGTATGTTGATTTCACAGGATGTGCTTGTAATCTTGACAGGTATTCTTGTAAATCAGAGTAGGTATAGGGATAGCAGTGCGCAATGTAAACTGCGTCGTCTGTGTGCGGAAATTCTATATTAAATGTCAATGTGTAATTAGGAAATTGTTCTTCTTCCTCAGAACTGTAACATAAAAATTTCTTAAAAATATGTACATAATACAATTAATGTATATTGTGATATTTCTATGCATTATGGCTTTCCTATTTGATTTTTGTTGCTATTTACTTTTTGCACACATTTTGCAATAATTATGTTTTGCGACGAAATTACAATATAGTATCTACACAATTTGAAATTTCTGATTTATATTTCTCATGTAGATTTTTAATTTTGTTAATAATTTGCGGTGTTATATTTTTGTACCTATCACTATCAAAAGTATTAGCTCGGTAACTTACGTGGAATCATTTTTGTAATAAGCTATGTTATCACCACATCGCCGCCAACCGATCGAATGCAATTGCGCGTCCTTCGTAGAGTATAATAACGGTCGCATGCCCTCGTTGTATAAGCTTTCTGCTTTAGATAAGTTTACTATTGAAAATCTGCAAATTGTGAACATAATGATTTTTGTTTTAAATTGCTTAAAAATCTAATGCTAGTAAGTCACTATTTCGTTTACATATATTTATTTAGGTGCTAGCTTCTGTCGTTATTTTTATTGAGTTAGATAAAAATAACCTTTGTACTTTTCTTATATAACTTTTTCATCAATAATATTGATCAGATAATTTAGACAGTAAGGTGCTGAGTGCACATACCTGTACATAGTTTGCTTCCTTGTATTAGTCACCCTGAAATAAAACCATTGCATATGCCGATTCGTATACAAATCCGTGCGGAGATGCAGTTCGTAGTAAGCGGATGTAATACGAATGGCTTTGGCTAAATTCCCACTTTCAAAACGAGATTCAAATCTTAGTTCGTCATCCCCTCCAGCACTGGTGCATGCAGATAAATACAATCGAGACCCTCCAACTGTTGATCGACTGAACTGAAAAAAATGAAAAAACGTATCTTATGAGCATTATGTAGATAGCTTTCCTCAACTTGCCTAAAGTACATGACTACCAAATCATATCATACTGTGTTTTATACAGTAGGCAGATACAGGAAAACTTTACAGCAAGAAGGCATCTTACAGAAAAATAAAAAAACAAATGATCATAGTTCGGTTAAAACAGTGACTCACGTAATTAACAGCACTCATCGGGTAGTACTGAAAGATAACTGTTCCAGCGTCTTCGCCCACTGGTTGTGGTTTCAATTCTTTTCCTGTCGGTACGTAATACGGCTCCGGTGAGGCTGGGGTCCACGTTATATGTTCTACTCTTTCTTCTACAACCTTTGCAGTAAAGGGAATAGTTTTTTTTTATGAGACTGTTACGAATATATGAAAGCGAATGGCTCAATCGCTGGCTTAAAATTAAACTATGAGAGTTTTGCGAAATTTAACTAAAAAGTTGTAAAATTGGAGTTTTATGAAACTGTAACAGCATTGTGAAACCGCAAGAGCGATCGCTTTAAACTCTAGTCAGCTAGTTATAAGTTCATGATCATTATAATAATATAACTATTTATTTTGTTTGTAATATATACTTATCTCTGTTTTTTCCTGTCACTAATGCAAATTTGAAAGGATCGATATGTTACTTACTTGACATTCTGTAGGCCATCGAGGAGCTTGTTGAGGACAGTCAAGTTCCTTTGGAAGCGCAAATAAATCACGCGGTTCTTTTAGCTTTGCTGTGGTTCTAAATGTCCTTATATCTGTATTTATTTCTAATTGGTTGGTTTTTATATTATTTTGTAGAAAGTTTGATATAAACGTACCTTAAATAAATTGTCATGTCAGAAATAGGATGCAGAGAAATCCGTTACATGTGTAAGTAAAACATTGTGCCATAAAAAGTATGGCGTCTAAACTTTGTAAACCTACACAAGCAACGATCGATACGATAAATAATATTATTTAAAAATATATAGTTTAAAAAACTAAAAAACACGCTTTTGTAGACCATCGACATAAAACCGAACATCGAACTAATTTTCAAAATAAGTTTAAAATAATAAGGATATAATATATATTATTATAATAATATTATGAAATATTGTAAAAAAATGCTCCCTGATCTTGATTAAATATGAATAACTTTTTTTATTACTTCAAGATTTTAGTAAATGTTCCCTTTTCGGAACCGGTGTGAATTGTAGATATGTATTTTTAAAATAAAGTTTCACAATTCCATAATACAAATTTTTTGCACAAGTATCTTTCAAATATCATATTGTAGTAAATTTCATACATTTAAGTAATATTTAAACTATTATATCTTTTAAAATAGGCCTAGGACGCTAAAATTTAGTGATTTTGATAGATAATGGTCGCCTCTATTACCAATTTGCCGTTGGTTCACTGATTACGGGACACCCTGTAAGTGTAATGATGATGATATTTATTTTTCACTTTTTAGTTTCATATGCTAAAAAACGTGTTTTTTTTTAGGTTTTTAAACTATATTTATTTGTTTAATACAAACTATAACGGGATATTATGGTTTTACTATAAATATACGACTATAATAATACGACCACGTAAATAAAATCTAGTCTTAAATAATTAATTAATTTGTAATTAATCATTAATGTTGGTGAAAATCGAGAATTTTCAATTTTCAAAAATTTATAACTCAAAAATGGTAATGGTAATGGTTATACAAACTCACAGACATACAAGTGGAGCTAATAAAACCGTGTTAAAAATAATTTACACTTTGATATAATTTTGGGAAATAGCTACTCTTGCCTAACATTTTTGGAAGTTATTACTTTGACTGATTTGCAAGGTCTTTTCAGAGAGCGCGGAACTTTGCAAGTTTTCGCTATTAAGATTAATGGATTTACTTCAATTCAATAGCAGTTTTAGTTGTTATGGAGGATAAACTTATCTACTTTCATAGAGTTTTTGGATAAAAATACACAATTTTTACCTTTATTACATATTGGGAATAAGGACGCTTGTAATGTTTTGACTTGTTCTAAATTAGCTATTAATAAATTATCTTGTAACACAGGGTCTCTGGGTAGAGTAGGAAGAGTAAGCGTTGCGTTCTCGGTGTACTCTCGATTCTTTTCTTCCCTTTCGATCATCATCACGTTTTCTTGAGCACACTCTAGTTGTTTCCACCATAACATTTTAAGCTTAATTTCGTGACAATACGATTTTACGGCGGTAATTTAGCCATTCGTTAGGAGTATCAGATTTAATTTTAATGTCATTATCGTATAGTTTAATGCCATCACTGTAGTTGCTTAGATGAGAATTTTGGCAGTATTATTTTGATAATTAACGTATAAACTGGTGGAGCGGGCGGCGCACGGAATCCAACTGGCTGTCATGTCGTGCCATGCAAGGGCCCAAAGTTATAGTGATTCGGAGACGAATAACTCACTTGTGTCACGCTTCGATCGTACCTATAGGCGCTTTATCAGGTGATTGGTGACGTCACACAAGTAGAGTACTAACAACCAAAATCATTTAAGGTGAAAACATATTTTTGATTTAAATTTTTGAAATACTTAGAGACGTTGCTTTAAATTTACAATTTGTAAAAAGCAATATTGATTTTACAAAAATGCATAGAAAGTTATTGTAAATCCGTTCTTATACTTTGGCAAAATATTATAGAAGTCATGCAACTTACTAACCTTTATCACTTTGCGTGTTATTTTTTGCACATTTTTCAGACTCCAAACTTTTGTTTGACATTTTTCGCTAGAAACCTGTGTCTAGGCGATGTTTATTTGAATAATTTCATTTTCATGGTAATTTTTATTGGGTGGTAGATTTTGAACTTCCAGAATTCTTTTAAAGTCTCTGCATCTATGTGGAGAAAATGTACCTTTTAAATTCCGATAATTTTTGTAGAAGAATTATACAAGATAATAGAAACATTTTTAAAACGATTTATGAGAAACTCCTATTAACTTTGAAATTCAGAGTAAACTCACTGTCACAGGCCTTCGTGAAGGCTGAAAGGTGACTGCACTTCCACGTAACGCAGGGTAAACTTGTGTGAAAACTTTGCCGCGAACTGTGATTATGAACGTAAAACTTTAATCTAGTCGCGGAGCCACGAACATAATATTGATGAACCAGCAGTTTTCGCTGATGTCGTATTTTAACATGCTTTTATCAACTCCACCTGTGTATCGGAATTATTTTACGATTAATTTTAAAAACGTTACATATTCATTAAAGATCAATTTCCTTGAAGAATCATGACAAGTGCAAGATTATTAAGTTCAAGTAACATTAAGCTGACTTGGTGTCGGAAACGGCCCAACCCTGTCTGAACTTTTCTCTTAAC
Source organism: Erynnis tages (assembly GCA_905147235.1). Taxonomy (NCBI): domain Eukaryota; kingdom Metazoa; phylum Arthropoda; class Insecta; order Lepidoptera; family Hesperiidae; genus Erynnis; species Erynnis tages. The sequence goes on along the minus strand of LR990077.1, from coordinate 6,808,256 downwards.
TGCACTTAAGATTAATGCAATGTGAAACCTATATATCATTTGTATTGATAGAGACTTATACTTACTACAAAAATTATTTTAGGAACAGTCATTGAAATTCTGCTCCAATATGACTTATCCGTAATAATAATTATCGACTTTGAAAAAAAAATTTAAGTAATATCTACCTACATTTACTATAGTGTACCGTAAAATACCATTCCATGTAAGTTAAAAATAACATGTAAATAAGTAGTACCTATCTCGTAATTCCACGAAATATATAACACAAAAAAGCTATGTAGATGTTTGTCTCTTCAATGGAACACAAAAGGAGGCTAAACAGAATTCCGAGGTAGGGCATATCTTATCAATCCGAAAATAAAATTGGATATCTATATTTGTAGTGTAACTAGTTCATTATTTGTATTGTACCTATTCATGGTGTAACCTATCATTTTTACCGACTTCAAAAAAGGAGGTTATCAATTCGACACGTATGTATGTAATATTCTGAGAAGTGCACAATTTTTACATATTATGTTGGTCTATTAAGGCTTCCAAACAAGAAAACCAAATTTCATGGGTGTATGTTGTATGTTTGTATGTAGATTTATGTTTGTCCTCGCATATCTCCGAAACTAATTGATGGATCGTGTTCGTTCTTTTTCTTGTTTGTTTGTTTGTATTTTGTTCAACTTAGGGAATGGTAAAAGTTTCATCAAAATCGGTCCTGTAGTTTTCGTAATATGGACTTAAAACTAAAAATTATGAAATAATAAAAATAATTTAAAAAAATTAAACCGACATCAAAAAGTATAAAATAAAATTTCTTACATAGTTTAGGCCTACTATTTTTGAGGTTGGTGCCAAAATTTAACAATAGTAACAAAATACTTGATACTAAAGACACCAACCTCAATAAATAGTAGGCCTAAACTATGTAAGAAATTTTATTTTATACTTTTTTGATGTCGGTTTAATTATTTTAAAGAGTTGCTAAGGAAACTAAAGATGTTGTTTAGTCAATAGTCGCTGATAAAGGGAGGGTGGCCGTTTTATGGGTAAGCTTTTGCCATGTGTACCTGAATCAAAATTGCACAAGCTTCAGTCATATCCATCTTAAATTTAGGCACTTGTTATGTTTATATACACACTCATGATATAAACAGCTTTCTCGCGGTTTTCTCTGTAAAATATGTACATATAAAAATATTACGTAAAATGGTAGCATCATATTATTATTTATGCTAAATTTGAACTAGGGAATAAACTTATCTAACTGTCCTTAGCGAATAAAATGACCATGTAAATCCTTAATATCTTAAAATATTTAGGTACTAGACTAATCGATTTGCCTACTGCTTAAAAATTTAAATGTTTAAATTTAAAATTAGTGTTATTATGTAATAATATGTTATATTAGTATTGTTATGTAATAATAACACTAATTTTAATTAATAACACTAATTTTAATTTAGAATCTAATTTTCTTTCTCTTTTTTAAATTTGCGTACCCCAAAAATGATTATTTACCTATTGATTAAAAGGCATTTTTATAATGTCTGAAAATAACCCACTTTTGCACTTAGGTATGCGTTAATAAAAGTTTATTTCATTAATTCGACTTGAGTAAGCTTCATTCAATACTTTAGATTTTTTTCTTAATCAGAGCCGTCGTTGTAGATTACAAAATCGAATATCTGAAAAAACTTACGTAAGTAATAAGTTAGCGTAAGGTCGTTCATTTAGGTACCTACCTGTAGTGCGTAGATGTTGTGTTAAGGACGCAAGGCAAGGAGTAAGGCTGGTGAGGTGAGTGGCCGAGCGCTGGTACGCCCTGGTGCGGATCGATTACTGAAATCAGACCAGTCTATCTTGTGTCACTCATCAATGAACGATGCGGTTACAACCTACTCTGGTATTGTTGTAGCGCAGGAGGGATTGTCAGTATTTTTAACGGTTTATAGAGTATCCTGTCTAGTTTGATGATAGTTACATTTTCTTAACGTTGCCAATGGCACAGAAGTAAAATTTGACATTCGTAATTTTGGGGAAAATAGTAAAGAAAATTCAATTCGACTTCATATTATCTATAATAATTATATAAGCCTTCGAGTCCATAAATATTCTATAAGAACTACCGATCGCCAAATACTTGCTGAATGAACAATAATGCTGGATGGGAAGGCCTAAGCCTATTGATTGTAGATATTTAAATTTGAACATTTCTTTCTATGCGTAACGTTCAAACGTTTTTCATGTAGAAAAAGAATAGTAATTTGCCTGGGGATGGTAGGGCCATCTCTTACAACAGTTTTACTTTAAAATTACTTTAAAGTGAAAAGCAAATAGGCCATTTTTTATTAAATTTTACAATTTACATTCATCATTAGTATAGGTAATATAAAATAATATTTATTAGATATTGAAGTCACAGAGGACGTTATTAATCTACCGATTGTTTTAAAAAGTTCAAGAGTGGAGTCGCAATATTTTTATGCATGTTTGTCTAACTTTTTTTTAGATATTTTCTTCGTACAAAAGAGGAATTAATCATGGGTCGAAAAGTTGTAGTAGCGGTTTGCACCCTCAACCAGTGGGCCTTGGACTTCGAAGGAAACTTGGGTAGGATCCTGCAGTCAATACAGGAAGCTAAGGAGATGGGTGCGCTATATCGCACAGGTCCAGAATTGGAAATATGGTAATTTTATTCTTAGTAATTTAAGTTTAGGATACTTTTGTGATTCAATCATCTTAGTAACAACGCACTCTTATACGACCTCTAATAGACCACCCCATTTTATAAAAAGGCCATGCTCGTATATATTAATATAAGTTAAGTGTTATTATGGATTATTATGGATTTAAAGGAGTTTGAAGATTTATGTAAAGTGACTATACTAATACTAATATCCTGATACTAAGGAACAAATCGAGTTTCAATCACAGTACTTTGGTCTGTCAATACTTCCACAGACTCAGTGGATGTGGTAGCCATGAGCTACTGAAACCGTCAGCATACCGTTTTGTTATTTGTAGTTTTTAAACTAACTGAAGATATTCCTTTTTTGTAGTGGATACAGTTGTGAAGACCATTTTCACGAACCGGATACATTTCTCCACAGCTGGCAAGTGCTAGCAGAACTGCTGAAATCCCCAACATGCAAAGACATATTAGTAGATGTGGGTATGCCAATACAACACAGAAACGTTTCATACAATTGTCGTGTAGCCTTTCTTAATAAAAAGATCCTTCTTATTAGACCAAAGATGTTATTGTGCGAAGATGGAAACTATAGAGAAACCAGATGGTTCTCCGGTTGGACGAAGGTAAAATTACTTTACAATGTATTATGAAGTTTTAAATTGATATGAACTCTATAGTTAATGTATAATTTTCTAAGGAACGAGAAGTAGAAGACTATTATTTACCAAGGATGATTACAGCTATTACGGACCAAACCGCGGCGCCTATTGGCGACGCAGTGATCTCTACGAAAGATACTTGCATAGGTTTTGAGATCTGTGAAGAGTTATGGAATCCGCAGAGGTAGGTACATTTTTTATTTCTTTTTTTTAAATTGTAACCTCAATAGAAAACTTTCCCATTGTATTGTAAGTCTTTTTTGCGTGAAATACTATAGGCACTTACTTGAACTTGAAATCTATAACTTTGAAATCTACGAGGATAAATCTGAGGCTCATAGTTTTTGGAGCTTTGAAATCAATGCATTCCTCGTATATTTTCGAACCACGTGTATCTAAGTATCGGGTATTTTTGAGTTAAACGGACACAAACATGCGGAAGTTAATTTTTACCTATTAAAAGAGCGCATCAAACTCTACATGCTGAATTCTACCTGTTTTTTTCCTCTCTCGAGAATTCGTTTATAAGACTGACTTTTAGTTTTAGGTGTAAATCTTGTTGATTTATAATTATATTCCTTTTGTAAAAGTTAAGAATTTTTATTGTTTATTGTTTTGCAGCCGACATGTGCCTTTAAGTCTGGACGGTGTGGAGATAATCTCCAACGGTTCAGGGAGCTACATGCAGTTACGCAAGGCTTACGTGACCGTGGACTTAGTAAAGAACGCTACGTTTAAGAGCGGCGGTGCTTACTTATTTAGCAACTTGAGAGGCTGTGACGGTCAGAGAATTTATTTTAATGGGTGCTCATGTGTTGCTGTCAATGGAGAAATTGTCAGCAGAGGCTTGCAATTTGCACTGCATGATGTGGTAAGTTAAAGGTTTTTTTAATGTAATTTATATTACTGTAGGTGTCAATTTAAAAGAATCTTGTTATGTGAATTTGTAAGATTGTGTATACAGGTGAATTTTTCAAGTATGCGTGGATGGGGAAATCCGAAACTATGAGGAACATCGAAAAATGCTGAAAGGAGTCTGGGGACCGATTTTGATAAAAACTAAAACTGCATTGTTGGATTTTTGAAAAATCAATATGCCTAGCCAGGAATCGAACCCATTGATTTTGAAAAAAAATATCATACTCTGTATTATTACACTATTCGAGAGTGTCACTGATAAGGAACAAATTCTGGAAAGTAATGACACATGGCAGACTTAAGCATAGAGCTCATTCTTAACAAAATACGTTTTTTCCCAAACAAACCCTAACCGATTACTTATCGATTAAAATTATGACCATTCATAACTGGAATCGACGTCTGAAGGAGTTATTAACTGTCTGTATACAAATTTCATCCAAACCCTTACAACCGTGTTCTTCTTAATGCTTAATGTGAATTATTGTAAAATTGAATGCAACACAATCCTTGACACATAGAATCCGGTAACTAATAAATTGGTAACAATGGCTATAGTAAAATCAGTTAAGGTTTGTATGGAAAAAACATATTTTGTTAAAAATGAGCTCAATAATACAGGATCTGATTTTTTCCTGTTCTAGTTCTTGGCTAGGCATATTGATTTTTCAAAAATCGAACGATCGAGTTTTATTTTTCATCAAAATCGGTCCCAGACTCCTTTCAGCATTTTTCGATATTCCTCATAGTTTCGGATTTCCCCATCCACGCACACTTGGAAAATTCATCCTGTATATATATGTATGTTTATTGAAATTAATTACTTATCCCTATGATAATAACTCCCTAATATCTACTATCTCTATAAAAATGTCTATTTCTCAGAAAAGTATAACTGGTTTTCTATTCCATTTAAAGTCGGTTTCAATAAAATACGAGTAAGACCGTCATTCAGGTAGCTTAACTTACTAAAATTTAGTTGTCAAAATATCCTAAGACCTTAGTAGTAGGATTAGTCATACATACCCACGGTATATTATTGAAAAGTCTAATGCCTGCATTAGACATTTCATGCCTATAAGATGATAATCATTGTTCATTTTGAGTAGATATCGTGATACATTTTTCGTTTAATTTGATTTATACCTAAACATTAATAAAAAATAATTTATGCATATGTTTATTTTAACAGTAACTTAAGATGATTTTGTGCTATTTTGTGCTATTGCAGGAAGTAGTAACAGCCACTATTGATTTAGAAGATATAAGGTCGTATCGAACCTCGCTTCGGTCGCGATCCCATTTGGCCGCATCGAACAAACCGTTTCCGCGAATCAATGTCGATTTCGCGTTATCAGACGACGAAGATATACATCTCACGATAAGCCCGCCTATGGAATGGAAGTACTTGACGCCGGAAGAGGAAATCGAATTAGGTTCGTTATTTTCAATGTATTTTACTTATTTGGGCTTCACTTGTGGCCTTGTACATAAATGAGGTTCAGTGTAACATTTTTATAACGTCACTCCACCATAGATAAGCTTTGTTATTGGAGGCACGGTTGGTGTCATTTGTATCAAGTATTTGGTTTCTGTTGTTAAATTTTGGCGCCAACCTCAAAACATCTCAAACAAATTTTATTTCATACTTTTTGAAGTCGGTTTAATTTTTTTAATTATTTTTTCCTTTCCAGGACCGGCATGCTGGCTGTGGGATTATCTGCGGCGGTCGGGGCAGGGCGGTTTCTTCTTGCCCCTCAGCGGCGGTGTAGACTCCACCAGTACAGCCTGTATCGTCTTCTCTATGTGCACTCAGATATGCGACGCAGTGCAGAAAGGAGGTACCTTTCTTCTGGAAGACATACTCTTCACATAATAATATTACCGACATAATATATCTGGGAATCAAAAATGGGGTAAAAATGGGATTTTTTAATTTGGGGTAACACTTTTTAGTGATAGCATACTGTCTTAATTTTAGTTTTATAACAATACCCCATCCATCCATCCAACTAGACTATTCTGAACGTTTAGAAATCTTTGACTACAACAATTAAAGAGCAACAAAATAATGACAATAATTTATTTTTAGTGAGTGCTACATTCGCGAAAGATTTTATTAGACAGTTTTCTCCATATACCTGACATTTAAACAAGAAGTACTAATTTTCTAGAGAGTCAAGTGTTATACGACGTGCGGAAGATATTGTGTCAGTCGGACTACACGCCTGCCGACCCCATGGAGCTGTGTAACAGACTACTCGTCACGTGCTACATGGCCTCGGAGAACTCTAGTCAGGAAACTAAACAACGAGCTATGCAAGTATGTGTAAAAATATAAAGATGTAAGTGTTAATAACGTGTATTGTTAATAACGTGTCTGCATCACGTAGACGGATCTATTAAAGTCATTGCCAATGTTCATCTTAAGACTATAATATATGCTTGTGCCCAAATTAAATTTATGTTATTTCAGCTTGCCAGTGAAATAGGTAGCTATCACTTTCCTATCGTGATTGACTCGGCTGTGAGTGCTGTGATCGGAATATTTACTACCGCCACCGGTATGGTGCCCAAGTTTAGAACCAAAGGAGGATGCCCACGACAAAATCTTGCTTTACAGAATATACAAGTAAGTGTGTATTATCAAGATGTAGACACAACAAACAATCCTTACGGCCGAAGAAGTACACATTTAGTGGTGATTAAAAACGCTACGCAGCTACTGACCGTTTGTTACGAAACACACTCAATCCGAGTTGTCCAATCCATAGATATCTTGACTATTAAGATTGATAAAACCTGTGGCTACTACCCCATATTTCAACCAATTTCCACTGTGATAACATGTTGAAAAATAAGTTCGGCCTCCATTGGCTGTAATGAAAAATTCGTGCCCAGCTAGCACATGGACATAAAACTATAAACGAGAAGATATAGCCATTATCTCGGGTCCACCTATTGTAAAAACTTACAATAAATAGTAACATAAATAAATGTAGAAGGTTTTTAATAGCCAATGTAATCTATGTTTCTTTACAGGCGCGTCTGAGAATGGTGCTGTCATATCTATTCGCGCAACTAATGTTATGGGTGCGTGGACGGCCGGGAGGCCTGTTAGTACTGGGCTCGTCGAACGTCGACGAAGCGCTTCGAGGCTACATGACCAAGTACGATTGCTCCAGCGCAGACGTTAACCCCATTGGAGGCATTTCCAAAACCGATTTGAAGGCCTTTTTGCAGTATGCTAAGAATCGGTGAGTTTAGTTGATTTATTTCACAAACAATGACCTGAATAGGTGTCAAGTATCTAGTATACTGATTATATGTCTAGGACTTTCCTGCTTGAGGCCTCTACTACTGCCGCAATAGCGATGGATTGCAATGAGTTGGTCTACAACCAACGAGCAGGTTCAAAACATGGGTTTCTTCAAGAAGGCTATAAAAAGAGCTCTCTTTACAGGCAGGCACCACACTGCGCACCGGCACCTACTAGAGAGATGCTCTTGTCAGTGGTCATTAAACATCAGGTGGCACCTATCCTTGTTTTGTTGGGTTCAGTTCTGTAAAATGTCTCGTTTTCATCTTTTAAAATATCAAATAGTATTCTGTGATTCACTTTTGACATACATACATAAATTTTCATCCAGGTTCTTCCTGCCATCTCTATCGGAGATCCTCGGAGCGCCTCCGACTGCTGAGCTGGAGCCGCTAGCGGACGGGCAACTAACACAGACGGACGAACAGGACATGGGCATGACTTACGCTGAATTGTCCGAGTTCGGGCGCCTGAGGAAGACACTACACTGCGGCCCATACTCCATGTTCCAAAAACTGCTACACAAGTGGAGTGATAAGTGCACCCCTCAAGAGGTAGGATGTTGACTGTAATAATGTTTGACTGATATGTGCTGTGTGTGTGACCAGTTGGGAATGAATACAACTGACTCTTTTATGTGGGAAAATTATCATCAGTCTCATTAGTCAGTAATTGCTCCGGCAGTCCGGAGTGTGGCATGTAATCGAGTCATAGTCAATGGTTTAAATGTCTATTTAGATAGTGTAACCAACACTGTCCACATTTTAATTGGTTGGAAAGGAAGTTTTTCCGTTTCCTGTACAGAGAATAAGAGATAATAATAAATAAAATTTGTCTTTTTAGCATTAAGGTTTCAGAGTAAGTAGGTAATGATTGACCTATTAGATATTCGGTGTAATTCAAATAGTACCACTTAGATAAGTACACTTGAGTGAGGCATTTACTTCACATGTCTAAAATACAATACCATTGACCTACCGCAGGTGGGTGAGAAGGTGAAGCATTTCTTCCGCTGCTACGCGATCAACCGCCACAAGATGACGGTGCTGACGCCGGCGTGCCACGCGGAAGCGTACAGCCCCGACGACAACCGCTTCGACCACCGCCCGTTCCTCTACCGAGTACACTGGAATTGGCAGTTCCGGACCATCGATGAAGCGGTGACAGAATTAAATAGCTTTTGAACTGTTCTCCTCTTTTATGTTCATCAAGCATTGTTTATGATCTAGAGGAATAGGTACTAAGGGTTTAAAATAGCTGCACTTGTGCGTTCTTTTGGAATTCAGCGTTCAGTGTTTTAAATTAAAACAAAACATCATTGCTTTATGATGGTTTTAGGAGTTTGTAGTAACCCACGTAATTTTCCATCTGGTTGGAGGAGGAGGAGAAGTCTTGTGTTTCTATAACCAAGATGTGGTCACAGTAGTACAAGACCTATTGTGGTTTTGTGGAATTCACGTGCTGTTAAGAGACGGTGTACACTTAGATATGAAGGTTTTATCATATTGGTTTCCTTCTTTGTGGTAGCAGGTGATAATTAATTTTTATAGTTGGCACATAACTTAGAAAGGCAAAGGTACGTTCTACAGGGATCAAGAAGTCAAAATCTAAGATGCTGGTCGATCAGCCCCCGTTAGTTGCACTTATGAATTATTATATTATCTATGTGTTAACAAGCAATACTATTTCATTTGGTTTCAGATTGCACAGATGTCAAAGGACAAGCGCAGACCGTCTCGTGATGGCGATTCTTCACAATCGAAACAAGATTCATTGCCAACCAGCATGCCGACAGCGATTGCCACCCCATTCCACTTACGCAGAGATAGAAAAGGTGTCCTTATATAAGCCCTTAACATTATTTTCATTAAGGAATTGACCATTAGATACGTAGCTTTATTTTTATTCTAAACACAAATCACGAAATGTAAAACGAACTGTGATCAGCCAATATTTTAAACCTGTAGGAACAGCTAGGGCTGTGATTGGTTAACTGTGTAATCATGTTTAAATGCCAATGTTATGCACAAAGCGAATGGCAAAGCGATGGATATATTGTATAAATAATTATTGCGGCAGAAGGAGACTGAAAAAGATTTATGAATTTTATGAGCAATCAGTCTCCATTTGTGCTTCCCGGTAGTTGATTTATGCATGTTTTAAGCGGAAATACACAAGTTTCATTTTTATTTATTTTTTATGGACGTGGAATAGATTAAAGTCGTACGTTAAGTAGTTTTAACTTTAAATAGGTGGTAGAATTATTATTTATTGTAAATGCTGGATTTCCTGCCGCAGTCCTCGTCAAACCGTTTTTGCAATCAAATCTTTTTTTTAAAAACGAACTCTTGTTTCGGATTGGTATGATTACGAAGAAAGGAATTAATAAAAAATTTCAAAAACTCGCACGCAGTGTGAGCGGGATTGTTAAATTCCATATTAAGCCCTATTTAGTAATTCAGTCCAATTACATCCTAGATACTTCGCTGTTTGTCATAAAAAAATATGTCAACCATAAAGTAAAACAAAGAAAGAAACAAAGTTGATCATGATTATAAACATCATGATGTTTTTGCATTACTTGACTTCACAACAATAAAATTTCCATCTAGCTTATGCTCGCAACCATCTCAGACTACGATAAGGTTAAAGATACTGAAATAAGTGCACAATTAATCTTTTCCGTTGGGAATTTAAAAGTTTTATTGGCCTTTTTAATACGAAAAGGGAGGTGCGTTACTCGTAACGCACCTCGCGTTACGAGCAATATGCATTGTCATATCTCTATGCTTCTCGTCGCCACATACCACAGACTTTGACGACCAAAGTGATTGATCAGTGCGTCGTGCCTGTTCTGACTTACTGAATCGAGACGTGGACGCTAACTTTGGGGCTAGTCCACAAATTAAAGGTCGCTCAGCGAGCTATGGAAAGGGTGTCTCTCAAGAATAGAATCCGATATGAGGATATTCGTAGCAGGACCAAAGTCACTGACACTATAGCCATTATAGCCACTATAGAAGATTAGCAAATTTAAAGGGCAATGGACTGGCTTCTAGAGTGGAGACGTCCTCTTGCTCGATGGTGCAACGATCTACGCTAAGTGGCGGAAAACAATCACCCGAAGATGGGGCTCAGTGTCGAGCCGCGGTAATAACCTATGTCCAGCAGCGGACTGACGAAGTTTGAACATACATAATATAGAGCAATTTGCTTATGGTACATTAAACAGACCAAAATATTCATTAGTCCGCTTATCTACTGAAATATAAGCGTTGACTTTTCTTAAATGTGGCATACGCGCCCTTCCGATGCGCCTCTAATTTAATTACTGACGCTTTGGTGCTTGCGAAAATGCGAAGACAATAATTATGATATGGATGAGTATTTTACGCCCTCCAAAGTTCTAACTTCGTGAGATGAACCAACTATATTGTATTTAATTTTTTTCAAGTATAACAAAAAAAATATGTTCGTTTACTATCCACAATAATAGTATAAAAAAGTGAAAAAAAGAATGTTTCTGGACAGTTCCGAATAGGTTTACACACATTGTTTTGAAACAATCTATCCAGAAAAGTTTGTGACAATGAAAACTTGTACATTAAGTATCTGATATTTTATGAGCCTACCTTTCTTTATAGAAACAAAATGTAAAAGTATTAAGTTGTTTTAACTATTTTGCACTTAAGCAACTTCATTATTCTGCAAATCAATATTGATGAACACAAGTGTATAATTTAAGAACAATTATAAATCTTAAATAAAATAATGGGTTAAAGTAATGCGAGTATTTTATTTTTCCTTTGAACCTATGCATTCTACTGGACACCAGATTTTGTTGTTTAGGCAATAAACTAATAATAATATTAATAATATTATAAGCTACTAGCGCTCGTAGCCTTTGCTACGAAACCGTCTAAACCTCTACGGTAGATACTTGCTACGTTATATCTACCAACACCCTAGTTGAGGGGCGTGTCTTACCCGTGACAAAGTCAAAAAATATCGTGACAATCTACTGTGTGCCTTATAGAATAGACATTTAAGATTTCTTGTCGTGCCGAGTTCATGAAATGTCGTACGGTTTGATGTCGGCACGAAATATTTTGGGACTTGAATCAGGGCCAAGAACTTCCGCGTTGCGTTTTTCGCTTAGAGCATGTAATTTATTGAAGCGAAAACCTCTTAGCGCGGTACGCATATTTTTAGATGAGATAAAATCTCTGAACTCGTGACGCCGAAACGAGACGCAGCTATAGAAGCATTTAAGTCAGTCAAAGTAACTATGGAAACTGTCAAAAGGAAACAATCATAAATAATAAGTAAAAGGTACCTAAATATTATACGAGTAACATACTATGATTTTGGATTCGACATTGCGTCATTTCTTTTCTTACAGAGAAACTCAATTGTTTTAATTGAACTGTCGTCCAAATCACCAAGAAAACATGTCTTATAAGTTTTCACTTCTGCCGGCACTCCCGGAGTGCAATTAGGTTTTTTTTTCAATAATTTTAAGGAATCGATTACTTCATAATTTAGTATTCGAATAGAAAATAAGAATTTCATGATTTGCATTACGAACGGTTTAAAGTGTGTGTCACGTATAGCTTTATTATTAATTTATTGCTTTTACAAATCTATTATACACATTTTTAAAGTGTTTAACGTAAAAACACAAAGCTCTGAGGGGACAGTGTGTCATCGGTCACGTTGGCCAACCCCTCACTAGAAACTCGACTCGTGGGTGCCGACAGCTGAAGTTGTACGGTAATGTACACAAAAATAGCCGCAACCATCTGCAGAACCAGGTTCGTGTTGAAGTAGAACATGTTGTATACACACACGCGAGCATCTTGCACCTCGAGCAAACGGAGGACGTCTTTCGTTAAATCCAAAACTTGTTCTATAACAAAATAAATTATAAGAGGCTGAGGGAGAGCAAGCAATGCACCTAAAACAGAAAAATGTACCTAAAGGAGGCCTGAGGCGATGTGCTCCAATCCTAGGCAAATGTTGATATTTGAAGGACTGGAGAGTAACATAGGCCTATTTTCTAAACAGGTCTTACTTAACAAAACAGTAATTGGGGGGTTGGATTATGTAATAGACATTTTGTTAAGCCCGTGGACCAAATTAATTTTAAAACTCAAACAGGGCAAACATTGCAGTTATCTACCATCTTAGACTTTTAAATTTTTTAAGACTAAGATAGTAAAAGAAACTAAAGACATAAAGAGAGAGAGACATTCTTCACGATAACAGCACCTATGCTCGACATTTAGTGATGCAGATATTTATTATGCTTTCGCGTAAAATCAGCAGAATTGATTGGGATTTTTTAATAAAAAAAATTAAATCTGGATTGTGATATGGAATCCTTTTTACTTCGCTCTTAACCAAATCCTGAAGTTTACGTGGACGAAGTCGCGGGCAAACGCTAGTTGAAAAATAAAAATAAAAAGATTTGCCCAAAAAATGAAATAAAAACGTTAGGTGTGGACAACCCTTATCACTTAGGGGTAAGTATGAAAAATAGACAGTAGCCGATTCTCAGACCTACTGAATATACGAGTACATACTCGTATAAAATTTCATAAAAATCGGTCAAGCCGTTTTGGATGAGTAGGTATGCTAACTAAAACTGTGACATGAGAATTCTATTATATATAAGATAATATTTTACTTACCGGACATAATCGGTTTAAGTTGAATAAAATTACAAATCAATACAGTCTTTTCCACTTGTCTATAAAATATGTCTATATGTTGACTTAACATCAGCAAATACATCCAACCTATCACTACCCATCCGATTACTGCTGAAGTTCGCAGTATATTAATATCCTGAAAAGCAAACAAACATATAAGAGCAAATACAAAACATAATTTTATTTACATTATGTAAGTTATTTGTTCATTAAATTATACTGTACCGGTAACTCCTTGTGAAGTATGACAGTCTGCACTCCGATAAATGTAAAAATAACAAGCGAAGTCATAGCGACGAAAATCTAAAATTGGTATAAATTATTGGTATGTAGTAAATAAAGGAGATCTAATATATCTGAAAACTCTAGGTCTTTAAATATTAAGAGGGCACCGAGATTTTTATACGAAATTTGTGTTCGTTTGATGTCTTGCTGTGTCGTTATTACGAAAGCTATAGCTATGCATTTACTAGGTAAGAAACTTCAGGATGTACTCTATACATCATACGTTTCAGAAACACGATTACTTGTAGTTTCCTCGATAGAAAAAAAATCCAAAGTAAGCTCTTAAAAGTTAAATAAAAGCAGCTTGCGCTCTGCGTAGAATGGGCGGAACGCGCGATATTTTAGGTATTTCCTTCTTATTATCAAACAAGTTAACATTTTGAAAATGTACAACGTATACGTTATAGAAAACATATCGTTTTGTTATTATTCAAAAACTGATAACCTTCCGTGAATAGTATTTACGCCATACTATGCTTTTATTTAACTTTTAAGAGCTTACTTTGTATTTTTTTTCTATCGAGGAAACTACATGTAATCGTGTTTCTGAAACGTATGATGTATAGAGTACATCCTGAAGTTTCTTACCTAGTAAATGCATAGCTATAGCTTTCGTAATAACGACACAGCAAGACATCAAACGAACACAAATTTCGTATAAAAAGCTCGGTGCCCTCTTAACTCACAGTGAACCCGAAGCAATCTTCTAATTGATGCAGCTGCTTAAATATGAGATTGAAAACTTTTAAATATCGGGACAGCTCTGCTCTCTCGTGAAATGTTACAATATTGTCGAATGACTTCCTCCAAAATATTCCACTAAAGAAAAGTTGATTAGCGAAGTAGTCAGAGTTTATCTTAGCGAGTTTTATCAAGGCGACGTTCAAGTAATGCACTCTGAGACTTAGAAAAGTATAAAACACCACCAGGAAACAAGCATCGAAAAAAATTAAGAAGACAATAAAAAAGAACATAGTGCCTACGAAATGAATCGAGGCCGATACATGGTGTGCCTTAAACAAAAGAACGGACACTGCTATTTGGAAGCAGGCAATAAAAAAACTTAAGCCCAAAAAGTTAGCCACTGTAATACTTCTCATAAATTTAGTTTCTTGTGCATCCAAAATTATGTCTATTTCTATACATGTGTTAATGATTACCAAACCACTGTTTCTATTCGGAAATGTAATATTTATCAGTGTACAGTTTTGTACTATAGCTACATAGACAATTGCCATTATTTCAGTTATGGATAAGAAATGATGATCTTGATATTTGCATACAAATATTATATACGCGGCAGAAAAAATACACAAAAGTAACATAAAAAGGCTACGTATGATGGTGCTGGTTAATTTTTCTACCAAACGTCCTTCTTTTGTTTCAAATCGAAGATATCCGGCTATTTTTAATGGTCTCAAAGCAATGCTGTCAATAATTTCACAGTATTCTTGACTTAGAATTTCTCTAGGACTTTTACCCATATTTTATTATAAATCTTTTATGAATGCACGGACTACAATACTGAAATTGTAACAGCGGCTGTCACTACTAAAACAAATTACTAAAATTATACACAAAATATTTTGTCAATTATAATTTAATATTTCGTAGTTTTGATAAAAGAAATTACATTAAAATTGGACACACGGCGGTACTCTGTAATCCAAGTAAAGTGGCGGGCATGGTGAATGTTTTTGGTGAATAAAATATAAACTAACGAAATAATTTATTACAGCTTAGAATGTACCTACAAAATTACTTGAAAAATTTAAAAGGAAAAACCTTACAGCATACAGAGGACTTCAGATAGTGTTTGAGGTTGCAAACATAGTAGGTAAACGATGTATTTAGTATTTTAAAAACTCATCACTGCCATTCACTGCTATAGTTTAATACGTGGCAAAAGGCTATCATAGAGGCTAGACCTCAGGATAAAAATTGGTGAACTTGGCGTAGTGTCTTCACATAATACTCTACATTTCTACCTGTATTTGGAATCACTTGAGTTTCTTTTCAGTTAAATAATTGCCTTAAATGCTTTCATTATAAAGAGTATAAAATTATTTTAAGTGGGATGTACGATTTAATTATAGTTAATTACAAAATCAAATTTCGTAGGACAATATCGGTCCCTCGAGACAGTCAAATGAATATTCCTTACCAATACCCCAATATGTAATAAACTCCCTTATGGACTTTTAAGTATCTCAGATTCAAAGTCACGTAGTCGTTTGTTATTGTTTCTTAACAAAACTCAAACATATTGTTTGTGTTTATTAATGGCAATTTATGGCGATTCCGAGATAGTACAAATCAGAACTGGGCTCTATATCACATGTATGTATGTACCGTCAACTAAATCCGGCGCGTGATGCTCTCCGAAGCACGCAGGCGTCCAACCATACTATAATCAGATTAGGTACTGTTAGCGCCCAATGATATTATTATTCGATCTCGTGGAATTTACATAAGCAGTGGTCTATGGTATTCGTATTATTAATCTCTCATTTTATCTTATTCTAATAAAGCATAGGATGGCTAGATACTTTATGAAAAGCCATAAAAGTAAAAGCCAATTATTAATTTCTATTTTTACGCCTATTAAATTATTACTATTTCTTAGAGGAAGTATCAAACGTTAAGGACATTTGTTTCGTTTTAGTTGTGAATAAAATTATGAATTTAATAAAACTACAAGAAAATGTTTAAATCGTGATATATTGCTTATCAATATCGAGTAACAAAGTTTGTTTTTAAAATATGAAACTACAGATTGACAATAGATTAAAAAATGCTAGTAAATGCAACAGACAAGTAGGTATCGTATAACCCAGGCATTGCGCTATCACAATAACGAGGAATGAAACCCATTTTCTACTGATAAGCCAATATAAAAATGTTCAGATCTTCTAAAACATACCAAATTGTACAAAATACTATAACAATTATCTTTTATAAATCTCATAAGACTAATTAGGTACTACTTAAATAAGTAGATATTATTATTTTAAAATTTTTACTACTATACACTAAATTTTGACATATTTACAATTTTTCTTTTATGTATTCGTACCACAAGCTTCGCTGTGAAAGCGCAAATGTACCAAAATTGAGCATCATAGTTTCCTTATAAATCCTAAGTCGCAGACGCTTCACCATCTTCATCTCGATGTAACAATTAACGCATAAAATAACTTAGTTACACAATAGAATAATTGATTCTCACACACACTCACAGCACAAACTATCCGATCAATTCTATAATTTAAATAATATAAATATTTCTAGAAATGCATTTAACTTGGTACGACTTATTGTGAACCCATTTGGAGTTGCCACTACATAATATCAAAATTAATTTTCCATATCAATAATAAGTATGTACCAACAAAGAACAAACATAACATTAATTTTAAGTACATCATTACACATAAAAATTGTGACATAACATTTTGTGTTAAGAAATAGATACATACTTTGTGAGATAATTAGAAGCTAATATCACTAAATCGAGGAAGAGATTCCATTATTGTGGAGTTAATTTTTGTCAAGATTGATTAGATCTTGACACAGTCCAGTTTATAATTCGGACAAGAAATGTCATCCGAATCATAATAGCTTCATTTCAAGTCAGCGACTCTAGTCTCGCACGCGATTAGCACCAACCAAAAATATACCGATCCTACACTGAATTGAAATGAAACCTTACATTTTTATCAAAATCAGTGATTTATAAACCTTATCTAACCTAAAACTAAACGTAATATCTAAACTTATAGATAATCCCGTACCATCACCAAAGATTGCACATAATACCCGATACTTTGATTTTTTAATTGCAGTCATGCCTAAAAACGGCTAGTTGATTTTATTTCGACTGTTAAAAAATTAAAGGTATTTTAATATTAGAACAAAAAAACTTTGTTCGTTAATGTTTCATAATGAGATATTATTTAACTTACATATTTTTAAATGCGGAATGTCTACATTTAATTTGGAAGACAGCTATAATCACGAACTAAAAGAAACACTCTGTGCACGGTCTAAATTAATTTCAGCATTAAGATGAGACATACATTTTAGTTCGAATTTATTTGTGAAGCGGACGGATTAAATTCGTGATAATAGTTTTAAATAACAATTCATTACTATCCTCGGCACAGAAATGTTGTTTTTAGAAGAAGTTCGATATACAATATGCTCAATTATGGACAGGCATCGGCAGCTGTCCTAGAAGTTGGTTGGCGAACGACGCATTCGTGAACTTGAAATGTCGCTTGTCGTAGAACTTGAGCAGAGCGGGAGAGTAAGGATGCTGTTTCTTCAGGTGCATGTAGTGTTCTTCTGGCTCAGATGTAGTGTGCCCGCATTCCTCGCAAACATACATCTGAAAAGTACCAAAACTTATATTATGTACATATTATTTTTTGTACCGATTACGTTTTAAACTAGTTAGCATCAATTTAGTAAAATTTGTAGAAAAAAATATCATGTCTTAAAAATAAATAAAATATGTTTTATATTATTTTAGATGACCCGTGTTACGTAAAATAATGTATTCGCGTATGGTTAAAGAAATATTTTAGATAAGTAAAAAATACCTTAGTTCTTCTTTCTTTGTAAGCGTAGGTATGCTGAACTCCGTGAACTTTCAAACAGTGCGACTCAAGTGAGCATCTTTGGGTAAAAGATTTTTCACATAAATTACACTTATAGGGTCTTACTCCAGTGTGCGTTCTTGTGTGGCGTTTCAAGTCAAAGGTGTCATTGAATCCTTTCCCACAAAAAGTGCAAAGGTATCGCTTAACATCTGAGTGGCATTTCATGTGTCGGTTTAAAAGCCTTTGCAAGCTGAAGTTTTTAGAGCACACTCGGCAAACGAATTTTGTTGGGTCGTCTTCACTGACCAGTACTTGTTTGTTCTTTTCCTCTTCTCGTTGTCTGGCATTAGCTTCTGTGGCTAAAGGATTTTTAACACCATGCCCACCATTGATAAACTCTAGTGGGAGCTCCGCTGGTAGACCCAACTGAAAGAAAATAACACGATAAGCTAAAGCTTCCGTAAAAGGACAGCTTTTTAGATTAATATTTTTAATTTTTATTATAAAGCTGAGCTTAATCAATTACAGCTGTCCTGTGATAAGGATAGAGATATAATTGATATAACTGCAGTAGGTTGAAGCATAAGTTGATTCAGGCTCAGCGTTATATAATAACGTGTTGTTTTCACTTCAATATCATCTTATTTAATTTACAATGTTTATGGTAGACGATACTGAAGAAGTGAGTTTGTTAAAGCTTCGCCTTAAAATCAAGAAATGCTTACCCTTTGTTGCAAGATTTGAACTTTGCTATCGTTGACAGAGCCTTTCTTCAGACTTACAGCGGCAGCAGGACTGAGTGAAGAGGTCTCGATGTGATTGCTGCCATCCAAGGAGTTGTTGCCGCCGGGCGAAGGAAGCGATACGCCAGTTGGTGAATCCAGTTCCAATGAGTGACTAGTGAAAGGGAATCCTGGAGACAGTATTTGCTGCCTTTGTTGAAGCTGAACATGTATTTGTAATTGTTGCATCTGGCCTTCATTGTGTTGCAAAAGTGGATTTAGTTGCATTAACAAATCTGGACGTTCTTTTGCAAAATTGTATGAAGACCCTTGTTCTTGGCTTGCAAATGCTAAATAATTAGATTTTTCATAATACTGTCTACTTAAACTGACTTGTTCTGCTAATGATTCGATGTCAACAGGGTTGTGAACGGAGTCAGGTGTTATCGATGAGGATTCTCGTAAATCTGAGTCTGTTATAGATTCGACATGATTGTTGAGAAGACTTGCAAAATCTTCAGCTGAATCTGATAGATTACCAATGATGCCTTCATTGGTTCCAGAAAACGTTAAGGTGTTTGAAAATTGGAAGTTATCAATGACATCTTCTCCCATATCCACGACCATAGAATCATCAAAGTTGCTGCCATAACTGCCGATAGCTCCAAGGTTTTCGAGTTTATTTTCATAATCGATTTCTTCATCTTTTAGAGCTAGACCATAATGAGCATTTTGCATTAAAGAGTATTGTTTACTTTGTTCAGGGAAATTAGTATTATTTTCATTATTTTCACAGTCCATATTAAAGCCATTAATTATGTTAAATTCATTGGAGAAGGAACTGTTAGCATTAAACGAGTTTTGTCCACTTTTCGTTGATGGACCAAGTGTTTCGTAAAATGGCGGAAGACTTCCGGTCGGTGGGCTATTTGGTCCATAGTTAGAACGGCCATCACGACCGTTACCACCACTTCCTGAACCACCACCAAGGGCACCACCGCCACCTGAGCTGGGCGCTGTGCTTCCAGTACCTGAGCTGAAGCTTCCCGACCCGCCAGTGCTTTGGGAATTTGAGTTAGAGCCATTTCCTCCAGTGGATCGTCCATGGCCAGCAGCTGCGTTAATTATTCCAGGAATTTTAGTACCTGGACAATTTCTTAGGACTAAAACTGGCCTTGCTAAAATTTTATTAGCAATTTTGGAGCTGCTAGTTCTCCTTTGTTCCCTGATTTTCTTTTCAGTTTCTTCATCTTCTGATTCTCCTCGCTTTTTAGCAATTGCATAATCAATGGGCTGGTCTTGTTCTGGTTCAGATGTAGGTAAAGTAGCTGGAATGGTGACTTCGGATAATTCTTTTTTATTATCGCGAAACTGAGATTGCGATGGTGTTCTCTGAATAACGGACACTTTTTGGCATGTGATGTTATTGTCAGGAGAAGGTGTCGACTCAGGTGATGGAGAATTTCTAGCTGGCAAGACAATGGGTTCATTTTCTAAGGGATCTTTTTCTTCTTTTATCAGCGGTTTTTCCTCTGTTTTCTTGTCTTCTGCTGGAGCAGGCAGATAAAGTTTTCGCTCTGCCTGTGTTAGGACATGTCCTCGATGACTGCCGTATGGTATATCACCGCCAAGAATGGACGATATAAATCGTCTTGGTTCCTTAGTGCGCCTCTCATGTGAGCTTTTACCAATTCCAAACACGTCACGATCTGAAATAGATTACAAAAAAATATTTAAAATATTTTTATCACTCAAATACAAAAAAGATATGATAATGAATTAGTCGGTTTATAACATATTCGCGTAGCGTAGAAGACATGAGGCCTTGTTGACGTCACTGGTATGTGCCTCTATAACGGTAATACTCGCCTCCGCAAACCCACCTACAACACTTCTGTATGTGTGTGTATGTGTGTTGCATTATAATAATTGGCGCCCCAGCGAACAAAGTGACAAATTCAATCTCGACCTAAATCTAACATCCATTGGTACCGCAGAAATTTACAATTGTCCATCAAATACTTCCTGGGTTTTGTATTGTATGTACGGCGGTAAAAGTTTGTGAATGAACCCTTGATTTTTTGCAATAATACTAATAATATAATAAGGAAATACGAGATCTATGTTTACAAGTCTAAGAAAGCTTTTTAAATTTTAATCCAAATGAGATATAAAATTAAGAAGGTATAGACTTTTCAATAATTATGAGTTGCAACAATCGTTTCTAGATGTAGCAAAAAGTGCGTAGGTAGTCAGTGAAAGTTCCAAGGTTGGCCCAAACGAGTTCCTTTGCCCGTTCTCGGCTTTTGTTAGGGATCCAAGGACGAAGCCTGCATTGTTGGGAATTCTTTTTTATATGCAACTCGTAATTGTATGCGTCTACGCGGCGAGGCGTGACCGCACGGTCTCGATTTTGGAATTTTTAGTCATAGAGCATCATTAAGTGGACCCAAATTTTCACAAAAATACTTAATAAACATTTACACGTCTTTGGAGCGGCACTTTAGTCCCATAAATGTGCGCGTAAATATTTTTATGTTTCGTTCTTTAAGAAGCCTTTAGGGTTCTTAGTATACTGGCCAGGCGCGTGTCAATAAATATGTAAGGTTTTTTGTAACTCATAGAGTAAGTTTTACATAATTATACACAAATTTGTTGGGCATAATAATAAACACTGAACCTAATTGAAGTTAACCCTGTATGCACCTGTAAAAGTATGCTTTGCTAGAAATAAAAGTATGATAGATAGGTACCTATCCTGTTGATTAGTAAGTGAAGTTTTTGATATGGATATGTTATGGACCAAATGATAAATCGAGCATTATGCATACTGCCCGGGCAATATGAAAAATTGCCAATATGAGAGGGCAATTTGATAATAATTATTCAAATAATCAAATTGACTAAGCATTATACATAATGTACATCACCTTTTGGGCAGAGTAATACAAACATATTTAATATCCTAACCATTGAAGGCATTTCTGTGTTAAATTTAGACTTCTGTCACTGACCCTCGCTCCGCGAATAAAGTGTCCTCCATGAAAGTATACCCCAAAATGTCACGCGTACTTCCTTTCCCGCATTTCCCTCCCCGCATCACGTCAAACTTAGCTCTATTATCAAATTGCCCGTTTGTCACGTAGGTAGCAATATAATAATGACCAGTCAATGTGATAAATAATGAAGTTTAGATAGTAATTTATCACTTGGCCCGATAGAGATAGATATTATTCATAATGCCCGGGCATTATAATTATATAAAGCCCGCCAGGGCCGGATCTAGGGGGGGGCAAGCCGGGGCCCATGCCCCGGGCGGCAAGTTCAGGGGGCGGCCAAATTCACATTTTACAGACGAATGGATAACTCATCATTTACTTAACTTTGACCACGGAATAAATAAATAATAGCACAAGTACAGTAATTTCATAGCCATATCAACTCGACCGATACCCAGAGCGAGGAATGAGACGTAGTGCACGAACATTTATTATTCGCGAGGCGCGTAGGCATAGTTCAAAATACGCGCCTGCTCGCCCGCAGGAAGGAATCGATTTTATATACTTAGGAAGGAATTAGAAGGAACTTCGAAGGAATTTATATACTTAGTTCTGCAAAAGCAATGTGACCCACAAAAATATAATTTATTAACCCGGTTCCTATGAGAAGGCCTTCGATTCTATCGAGACCTGGGCGGTGCTTGAGTCTCTTCAGCGATGCCAGATCGACTATCGGTACATCGAGGCGTTGAAGTGTGTATACAATGCGCCACCATGAAAGTCCGAGTACACGACAACAGTACGAGCCCCATCCACGTGCAGCGCGGCGTACGACAGGGGGATGTCATCTCCCCAAAACTCTTCACCGCTGCACTGGAAGATGTGTTCAAGCTGATGGAGTGGAAAGGACGTGGTATTAACATCAACGGCGAACACCTCTCACACCTCCGATTTGCCGATGACATAGTGGTCCTGGCGGAGTCGCTGGAGGAACTCAGCATTATGCTCAGCGACCTCAATAGTGCCTCACAACGGGTGGGTCTTAAGATGAACATGGACAAGACGAAAATCGTGTCTAATGTCCATGTCACACCCATACCGGTGGTTGTTGACGGCACTGTTCTCGAAGTTGTAGACGAATACGTTTACCTAGGACAAACGATCCGAATGGGTAAATCCAACTTCGAGAGAGAGGTCACTCGAAAAATCCAACTCGGCTGGGCAGCGTTCGGGAATCTACGACACGTCTTGACGTCCGATATATCTCAGTGCCTGAAGTCGAAAGTTTTCGAGCAATGTATGTTGCCAGTGATGACCTACGGTGCCGAGACGTGGTCCTTTACTGTGAGCCTAATCCACAAGCTCAGAGTCGCCCAGAGGGCAATGGAGAGAGCTATGCTTGGTATTTCTCTACGAGACAGAATCAGAAGTGATGAAATCCGTAGAAGAACGAAGGTGACCGACATAGCTCTCAAAGTTTGCAAATTAAAGTGGCAATGGGCTGGCGTTCGCAGGACTGACAACCGATGGGGAAAAAAGGTCCTCGAATGGCGACCACGTTTAGGCAAAAGGAGCACAGGCCGCCATCCGACCAGGTGGACTGATGACCTGAAAAAGACAGCGGGAAACCGTTGGATTCAGAGGGCCCAGGACCGGGCGGAGTGGCGTCGATTAGGGGAGGCCCATGTCCAGCAGTGGACTACTAAGGGCTGAAATGAAAGAAGGAACCCGGTTCCTTAACTCTTATCCGTTGAGGAGTTCCTCAACTCTGTATCTCCGAAACCCTTCATCAAATCATCAACAACTTAATATGGGACCAAGTTAAAAGTAACAGCTCCCAAACCAAAAAAAAACAATTCAAATCGGTTACCAAATGACGGAATGCGGCGGTCAGAAATATAATAAAAACGAGTTCCTCTCTATCATCAGTCTATATAGTTCTGCAAAGGTAATGTGACCAACAACAACAATTTATTAACCGAATTCCTTAACTCTTATCGGTTGAGGAGTTCCATTGTGTATCTCCGAAACTCTTTTTTTTAAGGAAAGAATACGTTTATTGTTGACTGTTACATGAGAAAGATGTTACAAAAATTTATAATAAGTTTAGAACAGTCTACCCTATGCGGGCATACAATAATTATGTCTTATATAACTAAAACTTAATTTTATATTTCATTGGCAATCATTGCTAGATTATATTTATTTATTTATTATTTTGTTCAGCAGTCCAAATTATTTGTTTATTTTTTAATATTTTACCTATTCGAACTTATCGGCTATGTTATGTGCCCATTACTGGGCAAAGAGAGAAAAATCCGGAGGAAAAAACTCTCGACACAGTTTCAATGTCCTTCCTGAGATTGTTATTTTATTTTATCGTTAAAGAATTCCTTTTCGGTATAATAACCTTTGACCAGCTACTGTTTTAAAGACCATTTAAATTTATTGATTGATAGTTTTTTAGTTCTGGAGGCAAATGATTGTATATGCGTATGTCAGATATATACCTACTTTTTTTATAAATTCTACATTTTATTCTAGGTAAATACAATTGATTTTTATCTTTCTGTCTCATGGGTACATTTCTTACACGTATATAAGATTTATTTTTATTCTTCTTCATCAGATTATCATCAACTTAATATGGTACCAAATTCACTGTAACACCTTCCAAACCAAAAAGAAAAAAATCAAATCGGTTAAAAATAACGGATTGCGGCGGTAACAAATATTAAAAAAAATAAAAAACATACAAACGAATTGAGAACCTCCTCCTTTTTTTGAAGTCGGTTAATAAATAGGCTTAACACAGAAATAACAGCAATCAATGCATTATTTCCGGAAGGCCTATGTAGGCCATGTCCAAATTTCAATCAATTAGTGGACATCTGATAGCTGAAATTATATCTATACTAATATTATAAAGAGGAAACATTTGTATTTTTGTATGTTTGTAACGAATAAACTCAAAAACTACTGGGCCAATTTCAAAAATTCTTTCACCATTGGAAAGCTACATTCAGCCTGAGTAACATAGGCTATTAAATAAAAAAATAAAAAAAATCATTGGCAGAGCGAAGCCTGCTGGGTCAGCTAGTGGATGATAAAGGTAAAAATAAATGTATGTGGGCGGGGGCGGCATATTTCAGTTTTTGCCCCGCCTAAAAAAAATTGAAGATCCGGGGCTGAAGCCCGCATTAGTCACTTGGTCAATACTAGTATTATAGAATCACAGCCTATTTGCTATTTTAGTAAAATAAGTTACTTTGAAATTAAGTCGAAAGTTTTATTTTATTTAAATCATCACTGCTAATAAAGTTCTTCAAATAAATCAATGTCACATATTTGTACAGGTGTATCTATATCTATGTACAGGTGTATCTATAATTGAAAATTTACATTACGTATTTCATAAATATATAACAACTTTTTAAAGTAATTTTATAAATACACGTACAAAAACAAAAAGAAGTTTTTCATAAGCTATAGTTATAATAAAATTATTTTAGCATACCAGGACCTGTTCCTTTGAACTTTGTCGTATGCGTTTGTAATTAGGTGTCGATATCTAAAGTAAAATTACTACTACTCTTCCATTATTTTGATCCCGAATAGGTACTTTGTGGATAAAAAAGTCAAAGAACTTATTGGCAATAACATTTATTTATGTATGTAGTTCTAGTATATTTTTTATACCTAGGTACCTATATTTTTTTCTCTGTCTAAATTGTTTCATTTATGGTTTTTTATTCTTTATTTCATTTATTTCTTTTTTATTGCGAATAAATGGTTTTTCTTCTACTACTTCTATTCCAATGACACGTTTATATAAATTCTTACATATAAATTCTTATTAAAACACATCCTTCCTTTCAGCCCTTAGCAGTCCACTGCTGGACATGGGCCTCCCCTAGATTAAAACACATACATTACAACTTATTGGCATGAGATAACGCCTACATTGTGTGTAGCTTGTAACGTTAAACGTAATTTCGTAACACGTAGGTACCCAGATGGCCTAAGGGGGCTATTTTTTGAGATGTTATTACTATAATTACGATATAATCTACAAAATCTGTTGCTGATTCAGGGACCAACATTGGCATTGACGTCCAAAAGACGGATGGCTTAGTCGTGAGAACTGTAGGTACATACAGATACAGAAAATTTAATGCGTCATAACATATTCATAGGCTGTGGATTTTGGAGTTTTTAATAGTTCCCTTTAAGATCCTGATAAATAAAAGTTGAGATAAACACAATCTCCATACCTCATGTAGAAATAGGAACTTAATAGAGCGGCTACTTGGACGAAGCATGGGTCCCAATAAATTCTGATGAGCTGATTTAGCTTCAGTGGATTCGGAACAGATATCTTAGTATCGCCATTCTATTTACTTTCTCTTTCTATAACCTGGACTAGGCCTTGCCATAGTACTTACTGGTAACGCATTGCTGCCGTTTTCATCTTCTGGCACTAAGTTATCCGAACCAATCCCATCATTATTAGTATGTAATAGGATGTTACTAAACATGGCAATAATGCAAGTCATGTCAGAGACAGTCCAAGTAAGTGTTTGCACCAACCGATGTGCAAATACTAAATTGACTTGAAAGAATTAAGAGCATAATAATATATAGGTATTTTTAATTTTTATGACAAAGAGGAATGTAGCGTCCCAATAAGATAAGTTCTTTTTCGTCGCATAAATTAATATAATATTCACATGGCTTAAATGATTGATTTTGAGCTTATCTACACGCCCGGGCGCCCTTAGCGGGAATACGTCACATAACAAATCACCCTGTATATACATTTTATTTTAACTGACTTAAAAAGTTACAGAGATATTAAAGCGTTTAATGGTCAGTATTGTGAATTGCTATTAAGTATGATTGTGGAGTTGATAAACCTATCAGTGTATATTTCTTTTGCTTTATGCAGTGCGCTTGACATTTGGAAACCAGACTCGAAACGCGATTAATATTCTTCGGATCGCGCATGATTGTTGACGATCCAGGTAAGAATCTTAATGAGAAGTTCGTTCACCATATAGTGGAACTTAAATGCGGTAATCTCCGCTGGTTTGATTGCTTTACAATGAAAAAGCCCAACATAATTCAAAAATCTAAAAACAAGTCAAGAAAAGTCATAAGCAATGTTAATCAAATTCACAATTGATTCTAATACTTTAATTAGAAAGCTTAGAGAATTGAATAGATGTTACCTTTTTCTAAAGAATACATGTTACCTTAAATGGCTTTATTCCTCAACCTAAAATGGATGGTGTAGATTTTGAATAAATTTAAGTCGGAATAGACAAGAATGACCTCTAGCAATGGAAGTTCGACTACACGATTCCACATTACCATACGCACGTACCTACAACATTAGCCAACATTGAAGTCATTGTTAACGAGCTCTATTTAAATAGTGCGGTTTTTATTCTAAAACGGTAAGTCAAGGCCTCGTAATTACCATGTCCATATCTATTCAGTTACTTGCTGTTTCCTGTCGAGGAACAGTGCGGGCAACCTTGAATGCGAACACTTATTATTTGGCCATTAAAGGCAGCCTTCTCCACATCGCGTTTCGGCAATAGCTTGTGATTTTATTTGGTCTAGTTTTGCCTATTTATGCTCATATAAATTTTCATCTTATATTAATTCAATTGGTATTTTATTTTTTCCGTTTGTAACAGTGAAGTTTGTACATACCTACTTCCTAAACCCTAAAATGAATTTGCCGGAAATTTACCGTTAATAAATGACTTAAAATGTTAATTTAACAATGAATCATGAAACGATACTTACTTATCGATAAATCGTGTCGTCATGACTGGATAGTTACTGATGTAAGGTGGACTCTAGATAGAGTTTATCATTATTTCGATTGTTCACAGTAATTATTGACTCATTAATCACTAGCAAAATGTTATCCTATTATGCCAAAATGATTAATTACCTATGTCTGCACCGTGTTGAGTAGGTACCTACTTATATCTACGTTTGTACCTTTTAATTGCACAATAGATTTATCAAACTTTTATCTGAACGTGATTTCTATTGAATGTTTTTGTTCTTTTTAACTACTTAATCTTTGATTTGTATTGGTAGATAGTTGGTAGGTAAATATTGTTTACATGAAATAGCATAATGCAATCCTTTGACTCTTCAAAGATTTATTACAAAAATGCTTTATAATACAGTTTTTTTATTCATTTTAGTAGCTGTACCTAATAGAATTTACAAGATCAATATATTTACGTCGGTAAAGTACAAATATAAGAGCATGCGACGCGATCACCTAAAACTAATGCAAACACATAAACTATTTAAATTGATAAAAATAATGGGGCTGAATAATAATATTCGAAGTTTATATAAATTATGTTATTAGGTTCATTTATTAGAAGAAAGCAAAATTAAAAATTTTGATAAAACCCACGACGGTTAAAATGTAATTGAAAAAGGATAAAATAATTAAATAACCCCCGACGTGAAAAACAAAAAATTGAACCCAATAAAATCCGTCTGGGGCTGCCCTTAAACTCAAAACTCAAACTCAAAAGCTTTTATTCATTATTAGGTACAATTTGTGCACACTTAATGAAAGTCATACAGATAAATTATACATTCTACAAAACCTTAAAGGAACTAGTTTCGTAGTCTTATATTAACTTGAATAATTTGGAGATATTTTATTCCTATATTTAATTACATTTATTTTGGCAGCATTTTTAAAGAGCAAAGTTATCTACGAGTACATACATTACACAAAATTCACAAAATCGTGTATTACTCGTAGTGGATACACATAAAACGTTAGATAAACGTATATTCCTTATGTAGCGTTAACCCTTATCCAAAATTACCCTACCCTCCCTCCCTCGCCCTTTAAAGTTATATGTTTATAAATTCTGTTCTGTTTAAACCTATATTCCAACATTTAGCTTTTTAGACTCTAGGGACTCTAGGTAGTTTTCGTTTCGCGGCAATAGTCAGTCTGTATACATGATTTTTTAAATACTTATACTTTTAGAAATCGTAACATCTTTTAAATGGAATGTCCGATTTTAATAATTCAAAAAGTGTTAGATGTGTTGAAAAACATTAATTATGGAGTAATTTATTTTGAATTAATATCTGGGTACTAAAAAAGAGGTCTACATTCCATCGGAGGTATTGTTAACTTTTTTATTGAAAAAATATCTATTGTGAAGTAGGTAACTATAATATTTAGACATGTATCATTGCTGAATTTATTGTAGATATTAATGTGCTCTTTAAAAGTGTAGTACATATATCATTCCATCATTAATAATTTTTGCAGCGTACGCAATGTAAGAAATTTTAAGGCAATTTTTCTACACCTTGGGTTACATTATTGTAGTTTTCGTAAGGATCCCTTATATTTTTGAAAAATTTATATAGCCTATGTTACTCAGACTGAACATAGCTTTCCATTGGTATTTTTTACGATTGGTCCTGTAGTTTCCGAGCCTATTCACTACAAATAAACAAACAAAACTTACAAACAAACAAACAAAAATCAAATCTTTCCTCTTTGTAATAATAGTTAAAATTCACCAATAAAACCACAACCCATCTCTGAATGAAAACCGCATCTGATTTGAATAAGCAAATTTTTACGGCAGCGCCCCCTGGTGAGTTGCCACTGTAACACCTATCGAACAACATACACCAAACAAATCCAAACACATCACTGAAAACTTCATCAAAATCGGTCAAGTAGTTTTGGAGAAAGGAGGTAACAAAGAATATTGCACAAACAGCATCTCACCCTAAACGCATACAGTCTCCGTTCCGTCGCGGGCAATAAGTACCAACGCAAAAAGTAAAAAATAAACGGAGTCCTGGTGTAAATTGATGTTAACGACAAATATTTGCGACACTTCAAGCTCAAAAAAAGAAAATAAAAGTTGGTTTACAATATTCTAGAGTCTATGATATTATTATTAAACGAATATCATTTTGAGGTACTACAAGTCGATGATATTGTGTGGATGTACCTACAAAGGCGGCAAGTAAACTAGTTTGGGTAATAATAAAAACTAACAAGTGTAGGTATCGGCGAGGCGGAGAGGCAGGGGCGGAGGCCGAGCGGCTGACTAGCTTGTCCTTGCGTCCGGGGTTATCGGACGCCGTTAGCATTTAACGCATTAAATAAAAACCAAGACAGCTATGAAGAACCGCTCCGGACGGAGAACACATAAAATTCCGTTGGAGCCTTTTTTCCATAAACATAAGTACCGATAGCACACGGTACATCAGAGGCGCACTGCCCGCGTCAAGGATCGGTTGAAAGGTCGTTTAGAAGGACATTTTTTCTACAGAATTATTTATCGTGGGTTGGCATTTGGAGACTGTTTAAACCATTTAAACCATATGTAGATAGATATTTTCTTAAACATGATTCTTATTTGTCGTCACTTCAAATAGGATTTCGGCTTCTAAATACTCGTATGACCTAGGATGTTTTATAAAATAGCATTCATGAACAGTTGCGTGGCACATTAAACTTTACAGATTCTAACTCTACCTGCATAGTCTGATGTTTTGCGATAGGTTAGTTAGATAGGTGTTAGTAGATAAGTTGTTATTTATCTTTTAGATTTAAATCAATATGAGAGTTAAACCCATAATTTCTTGGAATACACCTACGAGTGGACCTACAAGTAGGTATGTTACATTGTGTATAAAATAATTGGCTTGCCTTCCTGATCTTTTTAACACCGCTAGTGTGTACTGTACAAAAAACACCGACTTAATACGTCGTGTCTTTAAATTTAAACGAAGCTTCACAAAAACTGTTCAAATCTTTATTACTCTGATCACTGCGTGAATCACAACCAGATTCGGTAAGGGTTAATGACCCAAATATGTTTAGCGAAGTGTTCAAGGCTAGTGCCGACTAATTTGGATTGCTGAACGAAAAAAATCCGGTATCTAAGAAGGCGATCAATTGATTTGTTTTCGTAGACGGCCGGCGGACCTCCTCCGGTCCGACAGAGGTACGTAACTTAATTTTACTATGCTTTTATCTATTGAAACCGTTACGTTAATTCTATAAACGCTGAATTAATTTGTTTAACAATATCAAGACTATAAGGAGTTAGTGACTCTATAATTAAGTTATAAGGTTTTCTTTTCAACGCAATTTTAACGCAAGCTTAACTGTTTTTAAAATTTCAAACAAGAGTTTCAAAAGTGGAATCTTACACTTTTGAAACTCTTGTTTGAAATTATATAATTAATACGCATTCTACATGCATTTGCATTTTTCTTCAAGTATACGAGATCGTTGGCAACATTAAGCAAATTGCTCCAAAATACCTACACGAAATGCTTATCTTTTATAGCTCTAGCGGCATGACACAACAATAGAATAGGTACATGATGACCTTCCCTACCTATATGCGCATGTGAACATATTTTGCCGTTTCGTTACTATTTTTGAAAGACAGTTCACGGTACCATGTTTCAGTAAAACCTCGCCGCCACATTCCAACTTAAAGACATAAAGCCAAATGTTACAACGCTATCTTGATTGTACTTTATGGAATCCATTTTTAAAGACGTTAAGTTTATTATTCCTTAAGCTGATATAGGAGCCTTCACACTGCTTCTTGGTGGTCTTTAATGCATTTCGATAACATGAATAATGGTCATTAGAATGACAGATTACCGTAATGCTCAAAGATTGGACTTAACAATGGAATGGTTAAAAATACCAAAGTAACCGGAATTAAAATAGAAAAATCTAAATACTACGTAGGTACAACCCGGGTTCATTGTTAATTTAAATGCACGTGCGCAAAATTATTTTTCGCGTGTATTTTGTAACAGTTACTTGCAACGAATGCTAAATGAATAGGCTAAAATTGTCAAAGATGATGGAACAAATGAAATTTTTCACACGTTGTAAAGATATACCTACAAATTATATCGACTGTTAAAGCAGTTAAAATGTTATTAGATATCGTTGATAATTTACATATATACAACATCACAAAAGAAAAAAATATACATAAAAATTAATAAATAATCCAATATCGGAACAAAATTTGATTGAAAGTGATGTTACTTTGTTATTTTTTTCTGTTACATTAACTGGATATCAAGGAGGATTAATAGACATAATGACTAATATTCAAAATCTCTTCTATGATATTCAGAAGTTTTTATTATGTCTAAAATATATCATATTTCTGTAGAAAATTAAGGTTTCCATTCATTCCAAAATGCTTGCCGGTGTCATGGCGTCTGTTATTACGTCACGGCTCAGTAAAAAATGCAAAGATCGCGTATACGCTTAAACAAAAAAAAATGACGTTTACTGAGACGTGACGTAAATTGACGTAATTCGATTTGATGGGTGTTTAAGCTATCATGGCGGATTGTTGTATTTTGTAGATTTATTTTAACAAATAAATTATTAATCTCGACATTAATAAGAGAATAAATACATGTTTCATAATCTTTGGATCATATTTCATTAGATCAGATAAATATTTCAGCGATACTTGATTACTGTCATCATGTCTATTATGGTTAAGGTTACCTAGTCGACATTAGGGATGCAACTTTTTTGAGCTCGATCCGATACTGCAGATCGAATGCATTCGATCCGCTACCCAAAAGATCGATCCATCGCCAAAAATCACGTTAATTTTTTTTCACATTTGCATACTACCCGAAATATTTCCTAGAATTAATAAACACGCGCTTGACGTTTATATCGTGTCATCTTTCCACCCGCCGTAGCCACCACTCGCCACTAATAGATTAAGATCCCAGGGCCTACAGGCCAATCGTCCACATTTCGTTCGTGAGAAAATATGTGACGTCTGGCGGCCCTTGGATCTTATAATAATAAAGATATAAATTATCTACATTTTTTGTAACATAAACAATATTAAATTGTTTAAATGTTGAATAAGTAAACAAATATATCAGAAGTTACTTTGGTACGTTGGATTGACCGCCCAATAATATCATACCTGTATATTATGTGAAAACCACAATGTTGGATCGTGGATCCTATACTGTCTTGTAGTATTGTATCGATCCGCATTCGGATCGTATGCGGATCGTCGCATCCCTAATCGACATTACTCCTATATAATATTATGACGTAAATCACGCGAAGGCGTATTATAATTTTATTTTATTGTTAACTTACATCAATTTATTTTGATATTAAAGTGATAGAATATCTGATATGTTTGAAACTCTTTGGTGCAGTTATAGAAACAGGATTATCTTTTTAATAAAGGCATGCAGTTATAATATGGCATAATCTAATGGCAATATATTGTTATGTATAATTGTTTTTTTTTTATTATATTAAATTATGCCTATTCACTATTTTAAAGTAACTATAAATTGTAATATGTTAAGCAGCTGTGAGCTATAAACGGATAAAGCCAAAAAAGCTTACTGAAGTCGTTACATCAGCAGGCAGATGCTAAATAATGAGCAATTAAAAACAGGCTGTGCCCGCATATACTAATGCCTAGCTTGTTAGTTTTGCAAAACTCGCATCTGACAAGAACTACTGCTACGGGGACATGTGTGACCATTCCTAGAATAAATGTCGTACCGTCACGTGTGTAGCATGTTGCTATTGGGCAGGCAAAAAATTACTGCAAACAACCAGACCCTTAAGTAACATTTAAAACATGTTGACAGCGACCACTTGACTTACATCTTTTTATTCTTATCTACACTATAATAGAGGAAAGATTTGATTGCTTATTTGTTTGTATTGAATAGACTCGGAAACTATTGGGTGCTACTGGACCGATTTTAAAAATTCTTTCGCCAATAGAAAGCTATGTTTAATCTGAGTAACATAGGTTATAGATATTAGATTTCCAAAAATACTCAGAATCCCTACGAAAACTTCAATAATATAACCCAAGGTAAAGAAAAATGACCCTTGAAATTCCTTAGATTAGATTTCCGAAGATGTAACTTTTGTAGAACACATTTATTAGAAGTACTTAGGATTGACAGTCTAAATTAAGGCAGGGCCGAGGGCGTCGCCTGCCGGGTCGACTATTACATATAAAATAGTCAGAATTGTCTGAAAACGACATCATAATATTTAAGGAACTTAGGCATTTATAAACAGTAACCGAATTAGAAAGAATTTTTGTTCCTTTAAAAAAATAAGTTATTCAGTAGTTTAAGTAGCTAAATTACTGGAAAATAAACACGGTGTTTATAGATTTTTTGTGGCTGCTAGCACTTCGGAGAAAAGATTACTGCCATTATGAATGTAATCGGAATATTTTTTTGTGATCTTTGAAAAGGCGAAACCTTAAAAAGGCTAGTGAAATACAATGGACGAAGGATACAATGGCATTGCCGGCCACATGGCGAAATGTTTTATTCTTTTTGAGTAATCAAAAGATGTTCATTTTTACTGTTCGTTTATGGTAGCGTTCGATAAAGCCTGGTTTAACTTTTCTTACCGTAAACGCGCACGATAAAGGATGTTTTTTACCGCAAAATTTACGGACATAACTTATTACGGACATATAATTAATACAATATTTATGTATTTATATGTTGGATACGTAATTAATGCAAATAAATTATAGTGATTATGAAAAATCTATTAACAGAATCAAGCAGAGTGTGACTCTTTAAGTCACAGGGGCACACCACATTAGTGGATTAATTCAGTGTGTATTGTACAGTAATGTGTTGTGGCGCTATTAATAAACATACTTTCGTTTTTGTTTCAATTTTTGATCCTCCTTACTTCTTTTGATTTGAATGTAATGCTTCTATTATTATGAAAGAGAATAATGGGTTTTAGGTAAATTTAAAGGAGAATAATTTCTGATATCACTTTACCCTATCTAGTTGTTTTTGTTGATATACTTGATACGCAAAAACGCATGATACGCAGTAAGAGTTACGGTACGGTATTATTTATGTTCCTAAATGTCATTAATTTGTTTTCGTTAGAGAGGTAAATTTGGCGAAGTGAATTATTGGAAGCGTTAGTTTTATCCTCGAAATAATTCATAATCAATCTGTATACGTTCCTTGATAAATAAAACAATTCAATATTATTATTATTTTTAAAATTGAGTAGAAATTTTTAGACCAAGGTAATTAGCGAAAAACCTGCTAATGTCTATTTAATTACATTAAACAGACATATCTTTAATATAAGTCACTTTTCCACTTGGTACTGATTGCATAACTATTACTAAATTGAGAATAACGGTATTATTTATCCAGTTTTAATGATATTGTGTAATAGAGTCGTTTACCGATGTTGCGGGAAGGAGAGCAACGCGTTGAAATCTTTTGTATAGGAACGTACGGGAAACGAAATATGAATAAAATAAAGATTAATTCATGAATTGAGATTGTGTGGTATCTTTGTTAGAAAATAAACCCTATTTAAATATTTGGTCAAATAATTTGAATGCGTAAATTATTATTTAAATGCTACAATACCTGCATTATAATTTAAATGCAGACTTTTATTTCCATATCAAACGTTAATTTAAGTATCGGATATAGCTTATAAAGTTTAACAGGACTATAACGTTAAAGTTGTTAATTTTTAATAATAAAAGGGGTGTTTACGGCTTTCTACATTCCTCGTCCCTTTCAATAGTTCGTAGGGAGACTACGACCTTCGTGGTTGAGTTGTCAGCCCACTTGCCCTTTTCTGTGCAGGTGCCAATTTAACTTGCAATAACTTGCCACTTTTTATTTATTTGCTCGCCCTTTGGGTAGCCCGCTGCATGTGCGTTGAACTTTTTGAAACGGTACGATCGATCCATCTTTGTGTCTTTAATAAAATTTATACAACTTCATTAATCTTTTTGTAGACTGAAGTTTGGTTATATATATTATAAATAAATAACGCTTCACACTCATAGCTCCACACTAGGATTCCCTGTGTCGTGGGCGCCATGGACACACACAAGACAAGAACACAACACACCCAGACCAGAAACAGAAATTTAAACTCATCATTCAAATCTCTGCTCTGCTGGGAATCGAACCCAGGACCCTCCGCGTAGCGCACTGGCGTCTTTACCAACTGAGCCACTCGGGTCGTCGTATTACATTGTTACATTACTTTTTTTACTTAGAAATGTAATAACGTTGTCTATAATACTTTCAGCTGATAATTCTATGTTTTAGCAAAAAAAATCTTGTTTCATTTAAACATTAAAAAATGAACGAATATCACTTAATGAACGTCATAGATATATCATATTATTATATAAGAAATCATTCATTCGCTTTGATTGCCCTCGAATAAATGACTGGGAGAAAAATCGGATATGAGGAAACCTTCGAAACTTTATGTCACATTGACGATAAAATATTAACAAATCGAACGGTAAAAATCATGTTATTGCTCGCGACATATTCAATAACGCACATTATGTACCTAGTTAATTATACCTAAATTACAATCGAGATTGCGGTGAGTAACCTAAATACAAAGCGCGCGGTGGCCAGCGGAAGCCGCCATTGTGCCACAATCATTGACACCTCGCCTAGTGCCATCATCCGGTCAATTCCTGTCTCGTGCTATGACACACTCGCCATAATTATAATTATGTAGTGTAATCGATAGATCCAGCCATTATCGAGCCTAACGCAATCAGTTCTTCATATTTAACTCTTTTACGTTTTTCAAAAAAGTTTTTCAGCAACCTCTTAAGTCCGAAAAATTTAGACTGAAATCATTACAAAATAAGTAATTTTCGATAATATTCTCTTGAAATAATGCAGCTTGTATCTAGTATCTACTGTATTCCGTAGAGCTTCGAAGGTAAACCTAAATCCTACCTAAACCTACCTTATGTGTCATCTGACTAGGACAGGTCTACGGAAACTTAATTCTCGGAACTAGCAATGAATGAGTAGTAGAAATTCAATATTAGAATTTGCCCATTTTCCGAATTCCAATTTAACTTTTTGTTTCGTATTGTTATTATGGCGATAATTAAACGTACATTGATTGAAACTGTATTGATTTGAACGTTTACATAGCAGCGAACTGTATACGTGTACAATAATTGTGCTAAAAACTAGTTTTGACCTTATTCGTTTTTAACATCAGTCGAGCAGTAGGTACCAATCATAATATCATAATTATGTATAGCAAAATTTTAGCACATCTATGTAAGCAAACAATCATGTACGAGGAGCCGCGAATAACGACAGTTATATCAGTGATTCACGTGTTGTTGCTACTCGAGCCCGTTAGCATATTGAATTATGTTAACACCGATTGTTCATAGGAATATCTCAAGATTTGTGTCGCACTTTGAACGCGACATTTTAAGTTTAACTTTTATATCGAAATCCCAAACTTATCCAGAAAACAGACTGATCTAAGTAAATATTTTGGAACAGCTTTGCTAAATGTACACCAAAATCCATTATATTTCATTTAGTTTAATTGATTAAAAACAATTTTACCTGAATTACAATATGTTCATTTTCTAAAATCATAAGCAAGTATCAAAGGATATCTAAAAAACATAACACTAATTATTTTTATTGAAATTAAGTCAGGATTCCATATTGTTGACAATTTTACTGCATTTGGGATTCACATGAGTCCCACATGATCGCAGGTAGATGTGGGTAGGATGAGCGGTGCCGAGAACAGGATTCGGTCCAAGAACGGGCGTCCTTTTTTTTGGCGAAGACAAGTGGCCGTTATGGAGGAAGTGACAAATAAACGAAACATCATCTTCAAATTAAAAATAAACAATAATTTTAACGTTAAAGTCGAAGCTCAGTTCTGTGTTGAAAACGCTTGAAGTAATAAGAAGAATAAGGAACCTAGGAAGGCGGTATGAAGAAGAGTAAAAGATAGAGTAGCGACCTAAACATGCACAAAATTCTCAATCTCTAAACCATTAAAAGAAATTTATATTAAGACTGTTAAAGCAATGAATGGTCTCTTTATACGCATGAATATTAAATGACTTACCGGCACATTCTTTATCCTTTTTCGAGAGAAGAGGTAAAGGAGCATCATCAAGAGGAGAGCCGGGACAGAGCGGGTCTGTTTTACTTGCTAGCAACTCCTGACCCTCTTGAAGCCCGAGTTGCTGCTCGTGGAGTCGCTTCTTTATAAGGAAGATCTTGGGCATCTTCGGTAGTTATCGTTCACTGCACTAGAATCCTATTTGTCTATATCACCGATCTGTAATATTTCACCCCGTCCAAAGCCGGTCAACACAATTTTGCATCATAACACTGCACGGTAAGTTTCCTCGCGTCGCTGATGTTTATTTAGTGCGGAGCAGCTAGCGGCACATGCGGTACCGTTGGCCGCTGCGAAAGGACTGCGAGCTAGTAGGTGTGCGGTGCCGCGACACCGTTGTCCGAACAGGTCCGCCCGCGCCCGCGCCGGCGCCGCCCGCCTTGCCCCGTGCGCCCGCGCCGCCGCCATCGCCAATGCCATCTCGCCACCGCGCCGCCGTCGAACCACCTCGTCTACTCTGCACTGGTCTACCGCGGGATATCTCTACGCCTCAGCCACCTCAGATCCCACATCACAAATCGACTATTCTAGTAAAAGTGCCTTCGCAAAAATATGATCGCCTAACAGATTCACGTCTTGTCTTCATGACACTTTCGTTACATTTTTAGTACCTACTCTGAGAAATTCTGTTAAGTTCTACGCATTCAGATATTTGGATTAAATTTTGATAAGATGTTATTCTATCTATATAGGTATGTAAGTAAGATTCTATCCTAAATCTATTTTCATGAAATAATAATAAAATTTCATTACAACACACTTCATTTTCAAAAATTCTTGTACATCGTTTATCCTCCCTTTGTTAAATAATTTATATCATCTATCTCAGTAATCTCTAAATAATTCTGTTCAGTTTAAAAATCCAGAAATTTTCATTCAGTTTTTAAAAAGACAATAGTTTTCTATTATATTATAGATACTTAAACCTGAATGTAAAAAGTTTTTTGAAAATATTAAAATAAAATTTCATCGCATGCGTATCGCATGATAACAATTTAAATTTTGGTAAAGGTTATGACGATTTAAAATTCGCGGAATAATTAACATTAAAATCTGTGTCAAACGACTCATCATGTGAATCATAGGAATAAGAAATAAAAATTTAAAGAGATTTAATAATGGCTATTTGCTTCTGAAGAAACCTATAAAACAATACAATAGTACTGTATTATATTATATCACTTTAAATAACTAGAATATGTCTTGGTTTTATTTGACAGAATATCTGGTAACTCATGCATAAACATTAGAGTTTCATTTCTGGTAAGGCATGAACATGAAACAGTGTCGGCAAACTTTTATTCATAAAGAGGATTTAGAATATAAAGGAAGACACGAGCAAGACAGAGAGCAATCAGTGGAGGGTATTCAGCCGTAGGTACGAAGCAACGTACTCGTTGACGAACAAATAATGCAATAAAACAGCTTCCATAAATTTTAACTACCTATCCTATTGTTCATACAAATTTTTAAATTTTAAACTGGACTTTTGTATTTCTTTATTACGTTTTAAATATCCTAGGCGGCCTCTTTGTGAAGATTGCCCCATGAAACATTTTATATTGCCTCTACTACATATTCACTTCTGCTTTCGGTATTGAATCTGCTACTCCGTTAGCACAATCAATTTTTAAACCCATTGATATTATACAGCCTTAAAGTGTTTGCCGAATAATACTTCCGTCTTCCGTTGCTGAGCCTGTCTTAGAAGTTCCGCTCTTACTCATTTCATCATAATGTTATTTTCGTTGATCTTGCTTACTTCCTTAGAATAATTTGATAGTTTTAACATGCTTTCATCTACATCACCTACACAAAATGGTTATTCCCGGTTGCAGACAATAGCACGAATCTGTTATTATTTATTTAAAAAAAGAGATTACGCTTTCCGAAGAATTTCTGAAAAATAAGAATCCCCCAAGGAACTTGGGATGCTTATGGACAATCTTAATACGCTATGTACTTATCCAGATCTGCATACAATAGGTACTTCTAATCCTTCTTTCGGGGTATCTGCGAATCGTTACTGTTAATATTTTTTACTCGCACTAACGGGGCCGTTTTTTTAAATCAATGTACTCAATCTTTTAAAATTTCAAGTATTCAGTTTTATTAAAAAAACCCTCATTGGTGAGACAATAGGTAATGGTTTGATAATTATGATGAAATTTTGACCGCTTACAAAGACATTGTACTAAAAATTAAATTATTAAATATTTATACAAATTCGGTAAATTTAAGAAGAAGATGTAACAGGTGATTTTTAGGAATGATGAAAAATGCAGTATCTAATCAATCATTGAAGAAAAATCCGTTGAATCCAAACAAATCGGACGAGAGAAACAGGTCAAATAGGCACAGCTGCATTGTAAACCTTAATGTTGAACCTTTAAATAATCATAAATCACCGTTTATTAAAAATGCCCCAGAGTCCATAAAGTGGCAGCCAGTTGCTTTGCTAAACCAAATAAAACAACAGTACTGTGCTACCGAAATGCCACGTTTACCTTTTTAGGTTAAAGTAAAAAATGGTAGTGTTTTTAGCTTCACAACTTTTTTGCCATCTATCATTTTTATTGCCGTCTTTAAAAATTCTTTTAAAAGTAGCCGTTTAAACTTATTTCTAATGACACGTTTAATAACATTGTAAAATGTAGAATTTAAAGTAAGTAAAGTCTGAAAAAGTTTAAAAATATGTTGATTTTTTGAATACTTTCATCTAATTTCAAAACTAAAAATGTTCCAAATACTTTATTTACCTTTAAAGAAAGTGAAATTGACAATATCGCTAACTAATAAACACCGTCTCTATCTCACTCTTCCTACTCTAACTAACGTGCAAATAATTAAATTAAATTATTGAACAGTAATTTCACGGCAAGAAATTTCAATTTCAATTTCAATAATTTCAATAGAGCACCCTTAAACAAAATTGATATTTAGTCACAAAAAGATATTTCAATTAAGCATCACTGTATTTCTTTTTTCGTCTTCATTGCACGTGGTTCAGAGTCGTGCGGCTTCGTCGTGCAAGCTCTTCAATATCTACAGAAATCAAGGTAGCCGTGAAGCTACAAATAAACGAATGCGGCTAAACTTGTTTTGCGGTAAAGATAAACTTGCTCTTTTTTCTAATACATTTTCCCTAGTTGTTATTAAAGCCTCATTAATGATATCTTACATCAGTTGTACGATGCGTAAAGCAGTAGGCACTTGCAGTTTTTATCCGCCTATAAATAGAAACTTGCGAACCGTGAGATTTTTTTTTACAATTTCTCGCTCTCTTTTTAATATTTTCCTAAAAAAAGATTTCCATAATTACAATTATACTCCTTTCTTTTCATTTTTTTATTTATAAAAATTGAAACTCTTCTATCACATCCTTAATTAAGTACTATTTAGGTAAGGTAATCGTTAAATACCGTTTTATCAGATCGGATAGAATCCAGTTAATTTACGTTTAGTTTATTTAGGAACATAAAAAACTGTATTAATAAAAACATAAAATATTGTCTTCGATAAAATCATTACATTCATTTTCAAGAACATAAATAAACTGACATTTTATAAGAACATATGTTCTATTATCTCATACAAATAGTAATGAAGAATTTTTTTTTCAATGTAAATTATGGTTTCTGACAAGCTTCTGACATGCACTAATCAGGTTCCCATAAAAACATAAGTGACGTCTTTTAATTCAAAACGTATGACGATACTCACAAACCATTCAATTATAAATAATACAGGCCTTAAAATATTTGAACTTGAGAAGCAACTTGACAAGCAAGAAGAAAATAGATTGTCTCGTGAATGCACGAGACAATCTATTTTCTTACATCATTGGCCCAACGGCGTGCGCGTGGATTACGCAACGCCGCGCCGGCGCGCGGCGGTGTAGTTGCGCGGTTCCGCAACGCCGCGCCGCGTCGCTCGGCTCAAGTTCTCGGCAACGCTAGCCGCTTTAGAGTTTACCTAGCAAGTAGCAACGGATCCGATGTCGATTCAAAGGCTTAACACGGTTTGACAGAATTCTACAAGTATTCAAATGAAAAAAGAAACACCTATCAGCTCCTTTTTATTCGACTGCTAGACAAGAACCTTTTTAAACGACGCCATTCCGCTCAGTCTGGTCCGTCTGAATCTAACAGTTTTCCGCTGTCCTCTTCAGGTCCGTCCAATATACCGTCTGGAGCATTGAGTGTACTCCTTTTGCTTAGACATACTCGTAGTTATCATTCGACGTAGATGTGAGAAAATCTCACATCACAGGTGCAGTGGCGTGCGTGTCGATTGCGCAAGAAGGCGCTTTAGTTGCGCGGTTCTGCACCGACGCGCCCTTCGGCTCAAGTTCTCGGCACGCTAACCTCTTTAGAATTCTCTAAGTTCGACATCGGATCACTGTTGCTACTTGCTACTATTCAAGTATTGAATAAGTATCTGAAGTAGCAAGTAGCAACAGTGATCCGATGTCGAACTAAAGTCTAAAACACTCTTTGACTGAATTCCTAAAGGGCACAGATGCGAAACTGTTTCCTACCTCGGTAGGTATATGCAGACTGCCTATCGGCCCTATGCAGACTAGCGATGTGCCGAGTCGGCTATTTATAGTATTCGAATACTTTGGTATTCGTTAAAAAAATATTCGAATTCAGACTCGAGTCGGAAGACACGGACAGGTATTCGAGTACTGGCACGAGTATTCGAATACTTTAGTGGACTCGAGTACCTTTTGAATCGAACTTTGACGACAATAACATATCCTAATATTTCATCACAAATCATGTAAGATATTAAAGGTGTATTTTTTTCAAATGTTTCAGTAAATTTGTTGTGTTCCCAAAAGTTACAAATGTTTTTTTGCACTCTTTGCACTCCACTTTTTTACCTTCTAAAATGTTGAATAAGTTCCATATTTCCGATTTTTTTTGGAGCCATCCTATCACAGACCTGGCTAAAACAATTAAACTAAACACTTAATTTCACTATTTAACTGACAGACTAACAGTTTGACTGATTAAAATTATATCTATCTTTATATTAATCTTAATCTTAATTATATTAATCTTTATTAAACTAACCGTTCGGAAAACATAAACACGTTGAAACCTGCAACGATTCTCTGCAACGAG
This sequence comes from Erynnis tages, assembly GCA_905147235.1. Taxonomy (NCBI): domain Eukaryota; kingdom Metazoa; phylum Arthropoda; class Insecta; order Lepidoptera; family Hesperiidae; genus Erynnis; species Erynnis tages. Next base: position 6,765,137 of record LR990077.1, on the reverse strand, counting down.
TCACGCGGCGGGACTAACTTCACAATGCTCTTTCAAAGTGAACGGGGCATTCAAAATTCGACTGTACGCGTAAAGCAGAAGGTTTCTTTTAAAGTACACGACTTAGGATTCGAATACCGTAAGTACTCGAATCCTGAATTCGAATACCGTAAGTACTCGAATCTTGAATTCGAATACCGTAAGTACTCGAATCCTGAATTCGAATCATGTGGATTCGAATACCGTATTTTATGTATTCGAGTACGTGAGTACCTGCTAGGTATTCGAGTAAGTACTCGAGTCAGTCTGACTCGGCACATCTCTAATGCAGACTGCCATTGGCCTTTTAACTTTACCCGGGGCACCCGGGCCCTCTGAATCCAACGTTTTCCCGCTGTCCTCTTCCGGTCGTCAGTTCACCCCGCTTGGAGCGTGCTGTACAATCCGTTTACCATCGCAGACCTTATAGTTCATAAAATGACCCTAAAAATCGCAACTCACAATATTACCCCCTAAAAGAAAACTCCTATGTGAAGAATCCGTTTTTTGTAATCTATCTAATAACACCCAACATTTTGGCAGAGACATTGGGTCATACAGGATTTTTATCTACCAATCCCCCTACGAATACGATAGCTTTCCAGCACACATAGAAAAGCTCTGAGATCTCCGAGGAACGCACCAGAACGATGGCAAACGTTACCTACTACTCCTAAGGCTTAAGATGCTTTTTCCTTACTCGCTTGCATGCTAAAGTTCGTCGCCAGATGCATCAACATCAACAGCGAAGTATGTCGTCGATACAGATCGCCAGCAACGGTACTTAGGTACACTTTATGCACTCCCGATGATTGCGTCCAAGCACGCGCAATCTTCCACCATAGCCATATTATGACATTGGACTGTCCGTTTGTGCATTTTTTACGAACCACACCGTTTCTTTTTCTACATAAATTTGCAATGGAACAAACATAAGATTAAGGTAGAGAGAATGATCCGAATGTGCCTATTAAGATTTTTTTAAATGCTTTTAATTTTTACTTTTGATGCATCAGCGAGGGAGTATAAATTTAAATGATACCTTCTTTATTATATTATTATGATCTTTCATTTAACAACATCGTATTAATATAACTAATCATAGTTAAAGAAAATAAAAACCATTGTGTAGGGTCCACATTTTCATTTCTGTCAAACGATTATAAAAGAGATATAGCAGATAATCTAAAAAAAAGTATCATGAGACGTGTAAAGACTGCAGCCAAAGCTAGTGGCAAATAAATTGCAATAGTAAGTATTAATGCTAAGAACCGGTTTAGTAATTACACTCAACTGGACAGTCATATTATTGAATTGGAGGCACGAGCTTCCACGATAGAAATAGCGTTACCTTGTGTGCTTCTGATTTATCTTATTAAATTCAATTACGGATGACGGCACCTTGAAAGTTTGTTGACATCAAAGGTATTTGATTAGTTTTATTGATCACTGCTGCTTTGGATACACGATCACATAGGGCTAAAATTCGACCGAATTCTATTAATTTTTTAATACCCATATAATAATTATTTTTATAAGTAAATATATAAGTAAAATGATTTTAATATTTTAGTTTCTGTTGTATTTGTAATTTTATTTTATTTAATATGGGTCCTGCCTGAAAAAAAGATTTTTTTTAAATTTTTTTAAATTATCTTCAACCATCTTGAAGATACCAAAGTAATAGTAGGTAATGCAACATTAGTGCAAAAAACTTTTACATAATGTTGATTTGCAGAAGTTGATATTTTTACTTCCATTGTCAAGCGGAAAACTGCTGAATGTAGAGGGCCCAGGAGCGAGCGGATTGGTGTGGTCTAGAGTCTAGGGAGAGCTTATGTCGGGAGTGGACTTTAAGAATTGATAGTTAATACAATATCAAATTGGTACAATTTTCCCTCAGTTAAGTTTAGCTTCTGGTATCTGTATGTCTAAAAGTTACTCCTCAACTTATGGAAAATTAGGGCACAGTTCACTTACCCTGCAAGTGTGTAATAATGGAATATTAAATGTAAAAGATATTCTTCTCTTATAACATTCATATAACTAAACTATAAACTGACTCTACCGGTCTCTATCAACTCTATCGTCATCGTCACAGACCGCGATTTACTGTAGATGTTGATACAACTTTCGCAAGCGACTTTGTCCACGTAGACCTAAGAATTTGACCCAGAGTCATAAAAATCCTATACCTGTTATAATCCAGGTTACAATCTGCCTGTATACCAAATATCATGTAAATCTGTTCAGCAGTTTAGCCTGAAATAGTAACAAACAACCATACATCCGTCCGTACTCACAAACGTTCGCATTTATAATAATATGTAGGTGGATACGATTATTTATTATTAGTTTACCTATGGATTGATTTGATTTATTATTTTAATAATTCAGAATACCAAAGGAAACTAAATTATACTTTGAACCTACAAAGTAAGCTATGGGTTGGTAAGGTCCCTAGTTGCTTAAAGTAAAACAACTTAATAATTTTCTATTTCTATTTACTACTTAAACAAGATACCTGGTTTCATTGTAACTTTTCTCTCTCAACATTGAATGCAATACGACTTAAATTTTAAGTGTCTTTCCATACATTCAATCAAATTGACACATCAAGTTTTTACCACGCGATCGCGCTGTTCAAAATTGTTGATGGGAGTTCAAAAAGTAATGTTACGAGAATGGTTCGTTACGTGAATTAAACGTCAGAAAATTCTTAAGCGCTTATGTTCACATTATATACTATGTACGTATCTACCTATCTATACCGGTTGTCAAAAGGCTGTAGCGACCGGCAAGCGACTGCGCAGGGGAGGGGTTGGGTACACCGACCGCAATTCTACTTCACAGTACTAAACAGTAATAACAACAGATGAATGCGCCTGAAAATTGAACTTAAGTACATTGCAATACGTGCGATTTTCCAAATTGAAGACTTAGAAAGAAGAATAGCGTTGCCACACCGCAGCGCACAGCCACCATTGCCCATTGCCAAGATCACGGACCGGCGAATGTCAGCCACGTCACGATCGAGCTTTGTGCTATGCGGCCGAGTAGTTCCGATCTGGGTACCGAACGTAATCTCAACGAACTCGGTGGTTAAAGAAATTATGAGGAGAGTAAGTTATCCATGGAAAAGCTACGTATTAATATAATGTATAACCCACATGATCTCATGCCGACGTCAATTCCTTATGTTACCTAGGTATATAATATTTCAACTATTTATATGTATAGACATACAGCGCTCTTTTGAGAATATTACTGAAATTTAGCAATAAATTGAGACTGGAATTTTTGTAACTTTAGCATCCATAAAATTTTGGATGGTAGATAGTTAAATACTAAACTAGTTTTAAGCATTTAAGTAACTTTAGGCTGAGTGCCTCAGCTACTGTCGTAAAATAAAGACAGCAAAAATTCCTTCTAATTGATCGGTAAACAAATCACGCACTCGTGGCGCTCCCCAAACGAGTAGCTATTATGCAATCTACTCACATAAATACGAACGTTTTTTGTCCACGCATCCCCACGGTAAATAGTGCCCCAAGACTCCCGACGAGTTTTGCCTCGCATCGCCGTGTACGTATAATAGCCCTTGCCCTATCTTTATATGGGCCGAGCCGTAGCCTCCCGCAATCCTCATTCAATTCACGTAAGGTAGCGGCTCTAAGGACCGGGTTTTTGTTATAGCGCAACAGGTAGAAAGGAAAGGATTGCGAGTGCGGTCGCGCCGACTGAGACGGCACGATATCATCTTTGAGACTTGTCTCTCTCTCCGCGCCCCTCGAACCAGAGGCACAGTATAAAGATTATACAGTAATGAGTAATGTGACACGGACCTGTATTTGAAAATACAGTACTAAAATGATTATAATACATAAAAAAATTACAGGCGCGCTGTTCGTAGATACGTGACAGGGCTGCCCGCCTACCTACAGTATTTTTTTTGTCATCACTTACCTACTTGAATATGTTTCTATGTTTCTAGTTCTGTGAATTGTAATTAATATTATGTATATATTTTTTCTCAGAGGTACGAACGACTTTACACTTAAATTTCATGGCATAACTAGCTGACCCCGCAAACGTTGTTTGGCGATAAGTTATCGAGCATTAAAAATCGATTGTTAAAAGATAGGGATTGGTGATATCAGGGTGAAAATTAAGGGGTTGTATGTATTTTTTGATACCACGTTATTGAAAAATAAAAATAATTAAAAACATTTGACCGAAAAATAAAATAAAAATGTTAGGTGTGGACACCGCTTATAACTTAGGGGTACGAATAATAGACAGCAATAGATAGCCGATTCTCAGACCTACTGAATATGCATATAAAATTTCATTAAAATCGGTCAAGCCGTTTTGGAGGAGTATGGTAACTAAAACTGTGACATTAGAATTTTATAAATAAGAAAAATCCTCATTCGGATAAAAAATTAATTTGTTCGCCACTGCGGCGCATGTCACGCATTCCAACCGTTAGTATGAAGGCACATTCCGTATTTCCGTATAATCTTTATACTGTGGCAGAGGTGAGCGGCGCGGACGCAGGAATGCCGTACGATTTGTGCTTGCGCATGCTGCGGACACACTACAGATACACGTATGTAATTGTATACCACTCTATACACCCATACCTCGCTCGACATAACCAACACTGCCAACACACACTGCCCTAATGCGTATGGGTCATATAGCGGGATCCAAAGAGTTTAGTCAGTGAAATTATATTGAAAGGGAGTCTGAAAATAATTTTTGCCCATATTCAAACATGTCATACGCAACAATTTAGTGTGACGATCTTACAATAAAAAATCTGTTTAATTTTTAAGCTACTAACAAATCTCCAGTCTTATTAATTAAACTTAAATAGTAGGGGCATATATATTTGAGATCTAATACTGAAATTTTATTTTATTCTTAATTCCACCCTTACTGCTGAAGGATAAAACTACCACCTGTGTAGGTATGTAAGTACTTAATCCGAGTTCGCATAAAAGATATACATGCATAACATTGTAGCAGTAATACATAGCCGCTCGTTTAAAAAAAACATAAAATTGTATGTTAACTCTTTCAAATCACGGCTAAAGCACCAATAATAATATACTTTACATAGATGGATTCAAATGGAAATTATTTAGCCTTACTATGATTTAGTACAGTGGTGCTACGTGCTATTACAGGTATCGAGGCTTCGTTTATATCAATCCATGCTATAACTATTTGTGAAATCTAATATTTAAAAATTATAGGTTTTAGAAAAGGTTATTTTTAGGGTGCAGTAACTTAAAACTCAGTCATCGATTACCTACATCACCTCTGGCTGTAAATACATATTATGTATGTCACAGCCTCACAGTCAATTTATTTTATGAATTTGAGTAAATCATGCTTAGATGAACCGCAATAAAATGATACACGGCGTAATAAATTACGAAAAATCGGAATGAAAGTGGCATAAAACTGTGAGATAAAACAACTTCTGCCCTAAAACGTAAGGCCCAAACCTACTGGACTTCAAGTAGATCTGATAACTCAAGTAGTCAGTAATATAGCATTTTTTAATAATAAGTCCAACCAAACGCATATGGCAAGATCGAAAGATCTCCACTGTCACCAAGACCAGACTGGTCCGTACTCTGGTATTTTCCATCTTCCTCTATGCATCGGAATCATGGACGATTAGGGCTAGGGACCGAAAGAAAATAGACGCTTTCGAGATGTGGTGCTGGAGAAGGATGCTTCGAATACCATGGACCGCCAAGAGGACAAATAAGTCTATACTCCGAATCAAAACTAGACTCTCAACTGTATGCTACCAACGAATACTGGGGTATTTTGGTCACATTTCCCGCCGTCAACCAGACGATCTAGACAAGCTGATGGTGGTAGGCAAAGTCGAAGGGAAACGACCCCGCGGCCGATCACCTAGCCGTTGGAGTGACCAAGTGACCGCACTCACTGGTCTCTCGGTAACATCCGCTTTAAAGAAAAAACGAGGAGAATGGAGGCGAATCATACAAACTTTGAAGGACTTTCATTCTGGACACGACCTTCAGTAATGAAGAATACGACACAAGAAGAAGAAGATTAATATAAAGGTGGTGTATGAAATGGTTAGGTTCATAGAAGCAATAGGGTATTACGGCCTATGTCAAAAAGCTTTTAATATCAATTCGTAAGTCATAAAAACCCATAAAAACTTGAAAAAAATGTTTGCAAACAAATATTATTTAAAAAAAGACTTTTCAATTTAAATTTCAAAAATCCCCGCGAAAACACGGTCTCGGCCGATTCAGCGCTGCCGCCATGCTTGTGACGTCACTCGCAGTGTAAACAATAGATGTTAGTAAAGGAAGAAAGTTATACTCTATTGTTTATTTACACTTATAATGACGTCACGCCGATAGCTTGCATGGCGTATAGCGTTTTTGACATTTGAAAAACAAATTAACAATGAGTCAATTTAAAAAAAAAATTCGGTATCCCATTCTAACTACGAATATAAACTTCTTTACGTAAAGTTATTAAAAGTAACGGTACAAACTTAACATACATATATGAAACATTGTAATTTAGTCGAAAAATTTAATTGCTTCAGAGCCTTATTTAAATTTGTCATTGCTCGTTGACCACCGGCGATGTGGCCATTAATAAAATAAGTTGTTTACGAAGTTTAAACGTTAAGTTTTAAACCAATTATTAAAAATACAATAAAATATGTATATTGATATGAGCACACTACTTGTATTTCTTTAAATATGAGTAGCGAACGGGCATGCTGAATTATAATTATTTATTGGTCCCTGCAATCTATAGGCACCCTTGTCCAACTCCAATAAGGTAGAAGTCTAGTCTAGCTCAGGACTATGATGGTCGATCTAAATGAAGTATCTCCGGCAACCAAACCTCCTCACCCGAAACACATAAGACATACCTACGAGTATAGAACACGCTCCATAACCGGGGTTACAATGTCGCGGTAAGGCACCCCCCAGTCGAGCGACAATGGCTCTGTTACCTGATGTTAAGGAAAAATATTTTCAACAAATTTAAATACAGTGACGGAAAAAGATAGAAACGTGCAATAGAAAAAAAGCGTTAAAACAATTTTATCAAATAGAACTTGCGTTTTTGTAAACAAAATTATTTTTCCAACAATGCACACATTATAGTCAATTTGGTAATCGAATTATATTTTTATAATGTTAACAGCGAACTGAATAAAAACTTTGCTGAAAAGAATTAGCCACTTGCTACGTGGCTTATGCCGCTATAGAAAACAGCTGAAATCGTCTTCCTTTCTTTGGCCTTCAAATACATACTGGCATTGCATTTTGTCATAGTGACTTGTGTTCTGGTGTGTTACTGCTACATCTCACGTATGTACTCAAGGTACTTGATGGTAGATTGAGAATCATGTCGGTCGTGTTCTTAAGTAAACATGACACTCAGTCGCCGGTCATATAAAAAGTTTCCTCCGAGATCCGGTCACACTGGTCTGCAAGATCGACGACCTCTGTTCGCCGTTTGACTTAATGGAAATTGCTTTTCTTGCTTCATCTGGTTGATAAAGTGGGATGTTGTTAATTGATAAATATTTAAATCGGCGCTGGAACGAGCAGACGCTTGTTGTCGCTGGTAAATTGCATCGTTTTTTTACCAATTGTAAGGTGTTTTATGTATTTTTTGTGAATATGAGCTTTTTATTTATGTTTTTTGGAGAAAGACTGCATTTATTTTTGTGTAGGTCGGCCTCTGCGGCGTACTTACATCAGCCGCGATAACATTACGCATCTTATGATGCGACCGGTTACGTTCGCCGCACCCGCACTCTCGACAGTCACACACGGCTGTCGTCAAAAGCGGTTGCCTTTAAAAATGTATTGAACCGCTTAAAGGTAGCCCAATGCAATTGCGGTATTTACAACATTAATTTTACGTTTTTTATAGTCAAGTTAGTTTTTATTTAAGTTGAATTTATATTTCTTTGCAACAATCCGCACACGTGGAACTTGTTTTGGTATGGACCCACCACCCTCCCTTATCTCTCTGGGTAGGCATACTTACCATCACAACTTATTCCAATAGTACACAAAGTTAGTAAGTTAGTTTTTGCCAATGACCTAATATGATTTGTTGCGATGGAGTTTGTGTTGCTACACTTCATTAGTATAGAAAGAAGGAAGAAAGTTGTAGACATAAAAAAGCTGGCGATTGGCTAGAACAAATGTAGATGGAAAACCAGGATTCTTCTTATTTAATCAAATTTAGAGAACTGGACTAGAATATTAAATTTTGGACGGGTGACTATCCTTGGTATGAAATAAAGACTGACTGAAATTTGCGTAATTATCTCTTTTTTAAATAAGTATGCCTATAATTTACCTTACGCAAATATAATTGATTCTTTGACCGATTGGGTCTTGGAAAACTTAAAACTAATTATGGCTGAGTGATATTAGTCAAATACAAATACATAATAAATATTAATATTATTATATATTTCTGTACATAGGGGATATTGAACTGCTATTTGCAGGAAAGAGGGAGCCAGGTACCTGTAAGTAAATTGAAACTAGTAATCTTTCAAGTTATTAGTCTTCAACCGGAAAACACTAATTAAGGGACATCCACAGGTCTAAGTAAGTAAATAAGTCTTCTTTATCTGCTTTTAGGTTTACTTCATTACTTTTTAAAATTAGAAGTAGAAATCAGCAAAGTGCAACATCATTGATCCCCTTAAATTGACCTTTTTCACAGAATTCGACCTCAAGTTTAAAGTAATTACATAGTATGAATTTTTCGTATTTCTTAGATTCAAATTGGTAATTAGATTATCCAAATGCAAATACTTTTAAGTAAAGTATATTATTGAACGTTAAAGTTATAAAACATATCAGTTCGTTTCTTAATTAAAGATTGGTTTCATTGAGGAAAGGCATAAATAATAATAGGCTTTACTTTGTACTGCTGTGGGCTTATTGGTATCAAGAGCGGAGGTTAAAGTTATTAAATATATCAGTTAGTTTCTTAATTAAAGATTGCTTTAATCGAGAGAAAGGCATAGGCTACTTTGTACCTCGACAAATCAAAGTGAAGGTACCACGTGGTTAAATTGGAATAAGAATATACCACGTGAATGATGCCTCAAGAAGAGCGAAAAATACCCGGTTGAGCAATATAAAAAGCATGAGCAATATGGCACGACGAGAAAAACAGCAGGGGAAGATGAATCTCTGCGTGGAAGGGCTAAAACTTGTTACAAAGCAACGATGTTGCAACGCAAGAGTCGCGGTGTTAGCGGTCGCGCTCGGCGGTGCAGCACGATCTAGCGTTCCGCTCTGCGCTGCGCACGCCCCCCCTCGCGTGAACTTACCCACCCCCCCCCCCCGCGCCCAGCTGGCCCTGACCGAGACACCACGCCGGGCAAATTACGAATCAACCCATCAAGAAAAGTTATATCTGCGTCTGCAGTGTTCTGTGCACTTTATGCATAGTACTGCACAATGCTATAATGCATAATATGAACACGACATGTTGCTTATCGACTGCAATCATTGATTACGTTGGGATGCAGATAATATAACGACAAACAATAGTTTTCTTTGTTTTTATCTTGACCGAAATATAATTATATGTACATTTCTTGACACATCCCCGATACAAAAGGACAATACAAAATATTCGGGTTCAGCAAATTATTGCATACTTAATAACCTTAATTGCTCGTATTATACAAGACAATGTCCCATCCTTTGCAAAAACCTGTCTGTGAAATTAATAACAAGTGACATTATACAACTTGAAGATTGCACCTGCAAAATTCTTTGGGGTTCCATATCAAAATGTCATGGCTAAAGAAATAACGTGCAACCTTATTCGTATCCGCTGCATCATCCAAAATTATAGTGGTAAGCTAAACCTACGATATTGATATTGACAATTTTTTTGAAGTGAAAACTTCTTTAGCGACGTTGTGCACTTGTTTTCGGATGGGTAAAAACTATAACTATTAAACAAACTCGCGTCAGGATACGTGACGATCGAAAATTCGTAAAACGGAGGGAGAGTGTTTAAAATACACAATTATGTTAATTGAACAAAGTGCATATATTAATGAAAAAAGTGACGATCACATAAATGATTTATTACATAATGATAACGTAGCTCGTTAGGTTTGGAGCGGTCCCCAAACGCGATGTATTTTTTTAGAATAATTATTACATACATAGTTTACCTACTTTAAGATTGAGTTTCTCTCATTATTTTTTACTTAAGGGTTATTGTGGGGGGTTAAAGGGTTATTATTGTGTCGGGTTTTTTTTTAATTTTAAATTTAATTTTGATATAAGTACTGATAAAGAAAGCAATTATTCCCCAACCATTCCAAAATATTAAAAAATGCACAACGTTAATGTTCAAGTTTTCACTTTTTCCGGCACTTATTTCATAGAAATTTCTTATAAATGACGAACTAAAAAATTTACCAAGTATCAAAAGTAGACTTGGAAAGAGGACTCTCTTCCATGGCTACACATACGAGTAGATGGGATATGAATGGACATGGATGGACATTTATATCAAAGACTACAATTTCGATCGCATATTGATATCCTTGCAATGTTAATATACTTAGTTTGATATCCTTGCAATTTTAATATACTTAATGTAATTGCTTGCCACAATCTGTTCCATTACCCAAAACGCGGTAGTACCTTATCGGAACAACGATCGATTTGCAGGTGTTCATTTTGATAATACTACATCGTAGCAAATTTCGGAAATGTGCGTTAGCGTTGATTGGCTCGCTTGATTGAGATTCCTGATTTCGCACCTGCTTCCAAAACTTGATATAAGGTAGCCTGAAAGGATTCCGCACTCTAATTTTGTTATCAGTTTTCAATTTAAAGTTCGTGGTAGGGAAAATACCGCATTAAGTTCAGTAATGACGAAAATAACCCGCATAAATTATCCCATTGCCATATCAGGAAAGTGAGGCTTCCCTATGAAAGTTCAACATTCTCTTTAACATAGCAATAGTTACTTGCATCTCTTATCTATTTGGCCTTTGTCTGTATTTAAAATCTCAGTGACTAAAACACGCGATTACAAAATGGTTTGTCATCGAATATAAAAACATTGGGAAAACAAACTTTAAATATACATACATGACATGTATATATTTATTTATCACAAGCATACGAAATGATGGTAAGTGATTATCCTACTGTCTCGATCAATACCAGGAGAGAGCCTTAAATCGTACTCGTAGCTCTGCAGAATACTGACCTCGGACGAAATAATAGTCCATAGTTTAAAAGCCGACTGTAAAACCGCTAACTTGTCCAAGGGATGACGATAGAATTAAAGTTTTCGGTGGGTGGTACCGGGCTGACAGAGATATAGGTATAGGAGGTATCATTTCGTGATCTGATCCACAGACTCGTAGATCAATCATTATATAAGTATATAATATTTTTTGCTTAGATTATAAGTTCTCTGTATTACGTACTATTTATAAATTACTTATAGAGAATAATATTGGTGAGATTAAATACATAAATTACACGTTTCTGTGCATAAAAACAGTATACTTATATGGTTAACGGCATGGAAAAACGGCAAATCTAATGAATCTCATAAAATCAATCTACTTTGTAATTTTCTGCATAATAATAATCATAAACTTCTAGAGCCCGTGGTATCTTCGATGATACTGGCCACTGAATGATGAGGACTCTAAACCGATAAAGTTATTATAAAACCACAGGAATGTGTAATGTGTATGTTGTAAGTGAAGCAAAAATTATTCAGATAAGTTAGAAGAAAAAATAAATTGTAATTAATGTAGACATACAAAGAGCAAAGATATAATATCTTGGCATGATCTTAGTTTGGTTTTTAAAAAAACAATAAGAACTTATTTATTAGGCATATTTAGTCTCTGCCAGTTTTTTTAAGTCAGCTGCTGGATATAGACCCTACCTAATCCACCACTCAAAACTGGTCTTCAAGACAAAGTAGATAATAAAAAAAAATTAGAATACTCTATGTCCATACGATCGAATAATTATGTAAAACATAGTAGAGCACAGTCAACTATAGCTAAACCTGTAATAACAAAGAATCTTATTTTTTAATAACACCAATTTTTTATAACGTTGTTAAGTGTTTGCAAGCTCTTTGGTGCGTACTGTGCCTGATGAGGCTTTACCCAATTTTGATTATTAAAATTTAAAATCAGAATAGGCAGTGTCAAGTGTAGCAAATGTAATTTATACGATAAGTACGTATAGTGCAACGATGTGACAAAGAGTGCATACATATTCATGTGTTCTGTGTCCTCCTTACAAATGTCGGTGCTAATGCTGCGTGACACGGTTCCTGTCGCAGTCGCAGACGTAGCATTCGAGACGCTAATTTTGTCTATACACATACAAACATTACTCACCTAGACAGCCAGAAGTTGATGTCTCTATGCAGCCGTAGGTGCTGAAAGAGGTTCATTTTTATTATTAAATTCATGAAAATATCACACAAAGTAAAGTGTACATTTATAACACAGTTAGTGCCACTTATGAACCAATGTCTAATCTGGAAGTTCTGCTGCCTGAGTTTGAAAATAAATGAGTTGCTCTTCTTCCCTTGGACTTGGATAAACGTCATAAATTTGACGATTAACGACGCCCAACTCTTGAATTGAAATATTAATAGAAAAGTTATAGTTTATAGGAGAATTATAGCTTTCGAATGCTATAACTTTAGCTCTCAGCTCTAACAACTTGTTCTCTTGTCATAAAAGTTTTACAGCACTACTGGGATGGACCCAGGGCAGCAATAGGGCACTGAAAGCAAAAATGACACATAACTTAATATCGTCCACTAAGGTTTACCCCACGTCAATAAAAAAGACATAAGACCGCTCTATCTAACCACTGGGAATGACGTCAGCTAAACGTAAGCTAAACGTGCATTTCCAAGCACTAATACCTATGATAATACGCTAGCTGTCACCCTTTTGAGGCCTTAGTAGGTACTGAATAGTTGAATACTGTTCGCCCCCGAGGTTTCACAACTTTACGGCCGATTCGGTTAACAATCAAGTAATATCAAATAATTTATCAAGTCAAGAGGTGGGGCCGTACGGATAACACTATTTACTTACCACAATAGATGAATGGCCCCCGATGAGCTGCTGAACTGAGCCCCTAATTAGAATAGCTGGTGTTATTGTATCGTGAACGTCGAACGGGCAATGCTCAAGGCGTAACGTCACAGGGTCAAAGTTGAATGCTTCGTTGTATTCATTGTTTTTAACAGTTGACGAAATGTCCATTTTGAAATAGCCTTCTGATACAATTTTTTTGTTTGTTGATGCTAATTTGTTTAATTTATTCTCGAGTGTCAAAATTGAGTTGCAATGGATTGGAATATTAAACGAAGAAAAAAACGAATTATAACAATCAAATGTTATCCTTAAGTAGGAACCATCTATATCCAGTCAGAAAATTTTGATTTGATTTAGTTATCTATGGGCAAAAGTGTCCACGCAATTTGAGGTGGCCCGGCGCTTAATTGATCATTTGTTTTTTTAACATTGAAAAGTAACATGAGTTTTTCTGGTGAGCAATCGTAAAATAAAATAATTTATTTTTATAATCGTAAAATAAAATAATAAAATAATTTATTTTACGATTGTATATAATATAATAATAGTAATTATCAAGTGGGTCACCACGCAACTGAATAATTTTATTTTAATGGACTCTAATTATGGGAAGTACTTTTCGCGAATACAAATTGGTGTTTATTATTTTGGAAAAAATGGCTTAAACAGGGCGGCAGAGTCGGCGACCTGTGAAAGGATATTCACATAAGGACGTCATTTTAAAACAAACCATGTTGTGTGTTTCAAATGAGGCGCTGCTGTAGCATTCTTTGGCATTTTAAAGAACTCTGAAAATATTGTGAATCTATACTCTACTTATCTATAAATAATTCATTATTTTTTGTTTTAACAGTACTTATAGGTACTTTTAGACAAGGGCGTTTCATACACTTTATCAAATAGATTTTATAACTGGGAGAGATAATACGTATAACTCACACGTCTATCAACTCTGTACCTACTTCATATTATATTCTATTGCGGAAATTAAGTTTTATTAAAAAATATCAATACCATATCTATTGGTACTAATCAATGAAAGCTGAAGAATATCGTACTTACCTAATCATAAATAAAACAACAAATTAATAAGAGTAGCAATGCAATCTCATAAAAAAAGAAATGCTGACGTGATTATTCATCAGCTAGTTACAATTTATTATTAAAATGTTCTTTAAATAACTTTTTATCACATCGTGTCAAATTTTACAAAGCAATATAAGGATATTCTTATGTTGCTATGTAAAATTTAAGGTAATAGGTACACATATACCTATCGTAACTCCTTATACATTTTATTTAACCCGTCTGGTTCACCAATTTGTGTTCTTTAACAATGTATTCGAATAATGTTGGTTGGGAGGTGATAAAAAAGGTATCCAGTTAAATGTAGCTTAATGAATACGCTAATTAATAACTTATGAGTACGTACTATTTTGCGGAACATTTTAGTTTATTTAAAACACACGGCAATTTCTGAATACGTGAAACTCAAAGATTGCCTCTGTAGTCGGAAAGTCACAGTTGCTCTTAAAATAGCATCTGTTAAGTGGTGATGCAAAACTGACTTCACTGTATTACAGTCTTTGTAAACACTAATATATTTGATTTCCTTTAATTCACAGTTATGTACTTACATATTTCATGAGATCGTGAATTTGAAACAGTATGCAAATTGTATATTAGTGTAAATACTGAACATAATAATATTCTGGATTTCTGTGAAATATGTGTACGTATTAAAATAAACTTTAAAGTGTATTTAAAATATTTAAAGTATCTACGTATGTAAGTATTCTACGTTCGACTTAAATAAGTTAGGACGTCTTCTATCCTATTCAGAGGTTAGACGTGAGAGGATTGCAATCTTTAAGTCTTTAATCATGGTGGCTGTTCATTTGCTACTTACCTATTTACAAAAAATATAAAGCAAAAACAATGTAGGTGTTAAAAAGGAACATGGAGATGGTGTGAGCAAACAGTGCACGTTCAAGGCGACAATGGTTGGCGGAAGTACCGCCAGAGTCGGTCCACATCCGGTGTAGCTATACCTACCACTCCAAACTAAATTATTTTAAATCGATCACGCTACGACTGTACATGTTCAACTAGTCGGACTTAATTCTTAATTTTACGTGCAAATGCTTATTACTACGAGTAGTTTTAAGTTATGATGATATCCTCCTTGACGTGTCAATGACGAAATGCAGGAATTTAGCCTAAAATGTAAGAAAATCTAATTGTAGTAGGTATATTTAGAAATGCCGCATTAAGTTTATAGATCTATTATGCGGTGGTATAGAAGATCTTAAGACGTATATTATATGAGGCCTGGATATAAAATTGACTAACATACCTTCATTAATTTATTAAAATGTTCTATTTGAAAGTCTAACCTATAGTATTTAATTAATATTATTTTTGACGCCACATCATGCTACGATATACTGAGTCAAAATCGTCCTAAAACTGGAACGAAAAAGACAAAATAAAAGTACAACAACAACAAACTCAATTTGTAGCTTTAATTTCCACGCAAATGAATATAAATTAAGAACTGCAATAGTGAAAATATCCGTATATTGATGCGGGCGCCCACAGGCGTCGACGGAAGTAATGTATATGCAGATAGTAGAAGTAGGCACTACGTATAACCCGATATAATTGAACTGAATATGTACGTGGCTTGCATTTAAATAACCTACAAGTTTACTATTATCTATATTTTCATATATATACAAGTGAGTTCTGTGCCATGTCTTCCAAAGTTGTTTCAAGGCTTCGTTTTTAGAGTAGAATAGGGAACATTTTTCCTTATTCTTTTTTTTTATAAAAAAGTAAATATTTTGAACGGTCAAAGCGTTTTTAATGTGACGATAAATAGTATTTCAAACATAAGACAAGAAAGAAAATAATAAATGAATACCAAAATCGATCGGATCGGATTATATGACATCATGACTGATAGCTATCAGGGGATTATTTAAAAAATCAACTCCACCAGGGTGAAGCTCTTATTTTTTTAATTATATTTTGATAGTAGATATATATTTTCCATAACGTAAATTTTAACTGATGGTTCTATTAATAAAGCAAAAAACGGCTTCTTTCTTTCGTGCCAGCGAAGTAACATTTCGTGCGCATGCTTAGCAATTTCAAAAGATTGAACGCGTAGACCACGTCCCTAATCAATTACACACAATTTATGTTTTTGTAACTCGCCATAACTCGGCAACAACCAGAGTTAACTGTAAACTTGACTTAGCCCGACGAACACTGCAAAAACTTAATCGGTAACAACTGGAGCAAATCGGACGAACGCGTTAATTGAGCCGAGGCAATTAAGACGATATTGTGCAATATCCGATACTGATACAGTCACGGAAGCTCCCATCTAAAGCCGTACCATGTGTTCTGAACTTACATTATTTCCAAATATTTTACGTTGCCATACGCTCTTGAGAACAGCCTCAAAGTTAAATCTAAAACGTTCTCATTAGTTGGTATTTCTCTAAATCAACGTGAATTAAAAATTTGCGTGATAAAAAATAGGGAGAATATTTTAATAGTACTAACAAGTTTCGAGGTAGTGTTAATGATGTATGTTACATTTCAATATTTTACTAAATCATAAATTCAAAAGTAATTCACTGTGAAATATAACGCGTTTCGGTTTGAATTAAAATGAATGCGATAATTTCTGAAGCAAGCTTGTGATAGATGTCTCTGAGAGGCGATTGTCGGCGAATGTTGGAGTAAAGTTGTTGGATTGTGGCGAAAAAGAGGTCGATGGGGCGCGGGCGGGGGCGGCCGATGACCGGCGACAACCTTACTACGCGCAACCAATGTCTAGGCTAAGGTCCTCGGACCCGAAGTGGAATGATGCTTCCAATCATATGCTCACCCGTGGGTGGGATCAGCACGGTTCTGTATTATTTTGCATTAGAAATGTGTCCCATTTGGGAACGACAAGAAAATGTAAATCCATAATAATGCTTTGATTTTCAATAGATTCTGACATGCTCAGAGAGGTTTTTAAAGTATGTTGGATTCTTTACGCATTGATCTACAGCAGCTACAAAAATGGGTGCTTTTTGAAATTGAGTAAGTAAAAGATTTTTTTGCTGTATAATGGTTGGTCGTTCGCCTCTAAGCTAGATGTTTTCATTCGAGAGAAAGAGAGAGGGTAATGCCCTCCGAAGTTGTTTGTGGCAAAAAATGAGGACACAAGAGACCGGCTTACTTATTTTGGTTGAGTTATGAATCAGAGTGTGATAAACAATTATACCTACATAGGTAGTAGGCAGTAGGTACTTGCGGTTACAACCTTTGAGGAAGTCCGAAAAATAACCAAAACTTAGCTCGCTTAGTTTACAGCCTCTCGTTTTTGATAAATCTGGTACTATGCAAGACATATTAGATAAGATATAAGACATATAAGACAAGTCAGAGATATTGCAAATTAAAACAGCTACGGCTGAAACTGCCTTTTTGACAAAAGTAGCTAAATAATGATTTCCAGGACATCATAATCTGATAAAATCGAACCTGAAATCATATTATTTCGAGTCAAAAACAAAGCTGGCACTTACATATTATTTTAACCAGTTTTAATGATATCTATGAAAGAGTGTTCTTTTTAATGTTTTTTATCTTTTAAAACTATTTAGGTTATGTAGACAAACAATAAACCTTAATAAATCTTGCTCCTTTCATTAGGTAAGTATTTATAGATTTAATAATAAAATTCTATGCAAATGATTCAAGAGTCTTTTGAAACATAAAAATAATGAATACTTTAGCCATTAAAAAACAAAGCGTCGGAGAAAAGTAAATTACTTTTTTACTTAATATTCGAAAAATCTCGGTCATTCAATGACATAAACAACTAAATATATAGATAAAAGTCAAATGTCTAAAACTAACACATACAAAAGTGAATACGTAAACTGTTCTTGTAAAATAAACTTTATTCATTATTCTATAGAATCTAAGTTGCAATTCCACGATGAATTTACATGTGAGGGGAGCGTCAGCATATCACTCGATATCTAAGACTAAAAGTAAAGCTTAATAAAATGTGATAACATCTCATTTGCCTTATTTTAAATTTAATTCAGATAAATAATGGTTTAACAAATATTTCTTACCACAAAATATTTTGAACGCCAGATTTTTGACCATCCACATTATACATAATACCTTGAACCTACTCGTAATATGTTATTGCCTATTGTTAAGTATTGAATATTGAATAACAGCAGCTAACATCTTGCATTGAATTTCTCACAAAAAACTAAAAACAATTGGCTCGTAAATAATACTAAATAACAAGCACAATTTTATGTACTAGAGACATTGCTGAAAATTTTAACGCATTAGTTTAATTAATATAACCACTTAATAAATAAGATAAGATATCATTAGTACCAAATGACACAACATTTTCCTTACAATTCATTTAAAAAAAGTTTAATTTCCTAACGTTACCATTTTACTGATTTTCCTTTACATGACGTGTTGGAGGCCCTGGCGTGTGCAGGCTAACGGTACTGCTCACGTGTCTCCGAGAAGCCATCGACCCTCTGCGGCCTCCGCGCAATATTCTACGCGCAATACTTAACTACGTAATTTAAAATGCCGTAAATAGAATAAAACTACATTCAAATACCAACCTTCTGTGTATTCAAGAAGTTTTTAAATAACTTCTTTGAACAAACACTTCAGATGTTTGTTTGTTACGCGTTCATGTAATACGGTTCGATATGTCTTATGAAAATCGTCAATGTTATCAAGTTTAAAACTTAAGTTGTTCTACTACAGTTTACTATCGCTTGCGCTTTCTAAACGTTGAAAAGCCCTAGAATAAAGATCATTTCGTTGTTATCCAAACATCGAAGCATTTATTATTCATAGCACAATATTATTATAATTGTAATTATCATGTCGAATGTGACACAACAATCGCGAATTTTCCTTAACTGTATACGAAGGATGTTATGGTTGCATTTTATGAATATTGTTTTTTTTATATGATTTAACTTTTTCTTTAATTTTCTTACCCTATTTTTTATTATATAAATGTAAGTATATCTTTATAAAAGTCTCAAACATAGTAGACTAGATAAATTTAAAGTTTACGTCGTAACTTCGTAACTGCCGTCGTCGTAACTACCCTAAATGATGTTTTAGTAATTTACTTGAGTAATAACTTTGCTCTCATTTGACTAGTACTTAGGCTTCAAGAATCAGGCTTCTTTTTAATATGCCTTTATGAGGTCATGAGGTGCTATGGTCATAAGGTTCATGAGGCTACATTTTTGTACAAACTTTGCTAATTAAAAAAATTAAAATTAGCCAAATAGAAATGTAGTTTAATCAAATATTTTTGTATATTTGAACGATCTTATGAACAAAATTTCATAAGAGTAACTTTCATGGCAAAACTGCCCAAATATTTAAAATAAAATAAATAAAAAGTTAAAAATAAGTTTAATATTATTGCGCTGTAAATATTAATATTACAGCGCCAGGCGCTCATATACGAAAAATATGGCACAAAGCGCCCACTCTTTTTTCACAATAATACTAGTATTTTTCGTACATTATTGTTTTAAACTTATTTAAAAAAATATTTTAAACTTTTTAATTTGATGTTCTTCGTGCGTGGTTTCTAGTTTTTTTAACTATTAGATATTTATTAGGCATACAATTGAACCGAGGTAATAAATATATGAATAAATGAAAAAATACATTAATTTAAAAAATATATTTTATCCATCTTATATGTATGTATGTATGTAGTCCACCAACCCGCACTAGGCCAGCGTGGTGGACTAAGGCCTACATCCTTCTCATTCTGAGAGGAGACCCGACCCTGTAGTGGGTCATGAATGGGTTACTGACAATATGTATGTAATTATTTATATATTTCCATATCTCTCAATATGATTCGGAAATTAATTTATTTATAAAGAACAATTAATATTATTTCTTATTTTTTATGAATAATTATATGTATTCCAAAAAACTAGGTTACAAAGGGCGAACTTAATGCTTTGAAGCATTCTCTCCCAGTGAGAATTCTCTCACAGTGGTGAGAAGAAAGAGGCATTTGGGTGGCAACAAGATCATATTATACAAATTAAAGGCAGAATACAGGGCCGGATTTAGAGGTCTGTAGGCCTCGGGGCAACAAAGAGGGCCATTGGCCCCAAATTAATATTTAATGTAATCATTTTTGTACAAAGTACTGTAGGTAAAGGTAAAACGCGAAAAAAAATAAACTAAACTAAAAAAAACTAACTAAAAACTAAAAAAATAAAATAAACTAAAAATAAGCCAAACTTACATATCTAGCGCATCACGTGCACTTTAAAAAATACTATGTTCAATGAAAATTGTCGTTATTATGTCGGGTTTTTTTTTTAATTTTCAATTTTATCACAATTATCATATAAAAATGTATAAATTTGCATGACAATACCTTCTGATGAGAATAAACAGTTGCGAATGACGATGGAAAAAAATTAGGAAAAAAAATAGAATCTCAATCGATAGAAATAAGAAAAATCCTGAAGGAAGACTCAGTTCTTAACTTCATTTTAGTACACTTTGTTTGTCCTGTAGTTATCTGAATTGCAGAGTATATGTGAGTTTTATTCAGGAGTTACCGTAACTTTCAGTTGAGGTTCGATTACATCATTGGTTGATTTGGATGCGGAATTATGTAACACCACCACATTCGATTATGATGATTTCACTTTTGTATCGGGATAAACTTCGTAAATATGTGCCGTCAGAAACTTAAATGGTTTCTTTTGAAAATTTTAGAAGCAATAATAATTTCCAATAGTTTCATAATAAAATATCCTCATGTTTGTACTCGTATTTAAGTGAGCTTTGGTGATTTCATAGGAGCACTGAACTTATGTATATGAAAATATTGATACAATTTAGATAAATACATTCAATAGTTTCATGGGATGCATATTTACCATATAAAAGATTTCAACGCGTTGATCAACTTAATTTAAAATATCATTTTAAATTGTCCTGGTACTGGTAACATGTAAAACAATGCGATTCAGTATAACAATGTCGCCCTTCTGATATTTTAATATAAATAATTTCCTGATAAACGTTTTTTATCATTTTTATACTTTGTACTGTAAAATATTTATGTTTTTTGTTTGCTTAATCTCACGCTAATCTCAGGAACTTCTGGATTGATTTCAAAAATTCTTTCAGTGTTGGATAGTTCATTTATAGAAGAAGGTTATAGGCTATATTTTATTTATAAAAAAATTAGGGATCCGTAAGAAAATTGAATCGAAAACCTATTTATGCGTGCGCTGCAAAAACTATTAACAAGAGAACAAAATTATGTACTACGGGTTTGTAGGTATTATTAAGATCTACAAAAAAGTCTGCGAGAGCACAACACAACCATCATAGTTTAGTCACAACAACCGCAAGTTCCAAAATCCACGCGGGCGAAGATGCGCACACAGTCTAGTTATTATATAAAGTTACTTTACTTGTAAAATATATTGACATAAAATAAATTCAAGTCCTTTAGGATTTAATGATCACAATATTTGTTAATTTTAGTAAGTAAATTCAAATTAAATTTTGGTAGATTTACAGTAAATTTTAGTAGGTACGTAAGTCATAAAATTTTTAGTATTCACTTGGCGCTAACTTATGTCTAAGTACCTAGGTACCGAAGTGTGTAGATGGGTCAGACATACGTTAATTAACCTATAATCGGTATCGAAAGCTTTTCCCATGATTAGTTGTTGTATACTTAGTATGTATAGTCGTTAATAATAAAATAATCGGCACGGCAAATCCAAAATTCTGTACAATGTTATAGACATGCAACCACCGCCTCCGCATCTTTCTTCACCAGCTACAGGTGCCAGATAGTTCATTCTCTCCTTCATTCAAAAACGCGGTTCCCACGCTCGAATTATACGTTTCGGGTATTGTGTTCAACCCCTGTTATTCACAAAGGACCGTAAAGGTTGGGGGTGAATCTTGCAGGTAGTGTAGGTGTACATTTTGAAGTGAGTTACTTTACCTCACCCCTTAATTTGAAATAGGATAGTAGAACGTAAGGACGGCATCATAGTGCTTAATTTTCTATGTTTGATTTTATAGTTAAGGCATTATGATTTGAAGGAAATGATCTATTGACAAAAATACGTTATTACCGTTGGTCAATTTTTTTTTAAATATAATATAAAATGGTAATTTTCAACTATATATAAATATGAAAAAGATTTGTATTTATGTATTTCAAAACAGCATTACATCCATTCATACAAGTGTGTTTTTATATAGGTAGACTTTTAATACTTCTTTTTTACCTATATTTTGCACTTTTTGTGAATTTGTTGTGTGAGTGAGTGTTATTTTTGCAAACAAGTATAAATTTTTAATTTTTTCACAAACCATAAAAATACGAGTAAGTATATATATAAGTTTAATTGGATAAAGCAACTTTTATGTTTATCCACATTAATAATTGTCATTATGTTTGTTTCATTGCTTTCAAAATAAATTCAAGAATTTTTATAGAATATTATACCTATAATAATGAATATAAAATGATGAAAGCCCCAACTGATGTTTGCTATGGGTAATTGTATAAAAGAAGCTTAGAACAATGGGCAAGGAAAAGGAAGTGGGTCTCACACTATTTAATTATGCAAAGAACGCCTGACCTCGATAACAATTTCTATTAAGATGGGGCCTAGTCAAGACAAAAAATGTGAATCACAGGTGAGCAGCTCTATAACATTTTTTTAAGTAGAAATAAATAATAAACTCTGTCTGTAATTATTCTTTTTTTTTCAGAGATTTTTACGTGAATTTGGAATAATGCAATTTATGAATTAATTACAAAACATTACTAGCTAGTTAATTTGAATAGGTTTTCAAATTAACTAGCTAGCATTACATTTTATGAGAAATATAACGGCAAAGCTCTTTAACTTTTTTCAGGTACTTTTTAATTGGAATTGTATAATTTATGAGTTAAACACATAAATATTACTAGTCAGTTTATTTCGATATTCATATTTAATCTTACGAGAAGCATCACTACACCACTATTAATCAATGAAACTGCCTATTAAGCCAAATTATCATAAATCCACTTGTACCATGAACTTTAATTATTAAATTACATTCGCCATGATGCGGAAATCATGAACTGGATCGTGATTGTGATAAATAAAATAGGAATGATTCGCACGGAACAATGGTTCAGGTCATCGAACTCCAATACCATTTCGGTGAAGGTCCCTAGATTCGAGGCTGAGTTTTTCAAGCCATTCTAGTAAAAAGTTCTCATTTTATTCAACTTCGGAAGTTAGACGCAGTAATACAGAAGTGATTTTCTAACAATTAAGGCACTTTTTTAAAACAAAATCGAGCAAAATTTGTCGACCAAAATAAAATAAAGCACACATACAACCATCGTACATGATAATTTAACGTGAGTTTAATTTAAATTTTAAAAAGTCACTGCGGTTGCTTCGGGACTTGATTAGGTACCCTGACTTTTTGTATAAGTTATATTTCGTTTAGAGTTTTAAAACCTAAACAAGAAATATAGAAATAAGGTTTAAGAAATCTTTCCTTTTATAAATGTATTTTCTCTACCTTTGCAGTAAACAGCATAATTTGAATGTGCCATATTGAACAGGCCTTTATTTATGTAGCAGCAAGTGATCAATGTTAAGTCTAAGTACAACTCGTTTTTAATTCTCGTTTTTAACGTTTATCTTCCTTAACGTAGCATATTCCCTATTCGCTAACTAATAATTAAATAAAATGATTATTAAACAAACTATTTATTTCATTTTAAAAGTATTGAATTTGGCGCTGTTATTTGATTGAAAAGAAAACTGAAAATTTGTTCATTTACGAGTAATATTATGCTGCATAACGAACTGGTTCTCCAGTGGCCCATAGTTCATGCCTACCGTTATTAACTAATATAACTATTGCGAATGATGCAATCACTGTCGACCTAATGACTTTCAGTATCTCATGTATTTTCTACGGCCTCATCATATTTAGCTGCCATTGCAATAATTATCCGTGAAACGACAATACCAATTCTTTATAAAATACTTTTTAATTTAATACATAGCGTTTTTCGGACACTTATTTAACACTTTTCGTGTAAAAATATAACAATGTTAAATGTTACGTAAAGAAGCTAGGTTACCTACATACATCTCCACATTTCAAGGACCCACCACACGGCCCAACGTTCCAATTGGCGGAAATGGAAAACTGACAACAGATATTATTGATCATCAAGAAGTTTTAAAATTTAACAGTTATTTGTGCTAGTTTCATTATATAATTATAAACCTAATAGGATTTAACATTATTGCGCGCAAAAAGTAGTACCAAACGCGGCAAAGTAGGTACATACGTACATAAATAATGTTGCTTGAGAGAATACATAAGTAACATATTAGCTTGGCACACAAATAGAGTTGTTCTACGATGAATGTGCGTGTACACGTTCACTTCTTACACTCACACAGAGACCGGTGACATAGAAAAACGAGCATTATATACCCACACCAACGCAGCATTACAGCCTCTTACGTGAAGAACGTAAGCGACTGCGGAACTCAAGATGGCTGACATTGGCAATGGTCGTTGACCCAACGCGCGCAACCTTCAAAGCTTAGACCTGACATTAGAGAGGTTGTTATTTTCCATAGAGTTTTTTCTTTCGTCTGAGGTTTTATTTTTATCCGATTTACCGGCAACTATTAGTGCAATCTAGCGAAATAATTCTAACATGTTATTTAACGTAAGAGGTTGTAACAAATGTTATTATTAAAAGCAATTATAAACAGTTTTTATTACCGACTTAAAAAAAGGAGGTTATCAATTCGACATACTTACAGTATGTTATATTTTCAGAACTGCACAATTTTAACATACATAGTATGTTGGTCTATTACGGCTTCCAAACAAAAATACCAAATTTCATGGGTGTACATGTATGTATGTAGGTATGTATGTAGATATGATTGTCATTGTAGATTATATGTTCCGTGATATGGCCTTAAACCTAAAAATTACGAAAATAAATAGGTAATTAAAAAAACTTTTTTGATGTCGGTGTAATTTTTTTAAATTATTTTTTTAATATACTTACAATATTATAAAGTAGAAGAAGTAGGTATACATAATAATAATATACATCTGCAAATAAGAAAAGGTTTTGAGCTGACTACAAGATTTATTCAAAATACATACCTATACACTGGTAAGAGCCTTCTTCATGAGTTGTTAAAAGACCAAAAATATAACAAAGGTTACATTAATTAAGAAGAGGTAGGTATATTTTTGAATGTACCTATCCTAGTACCACTTCTGTATTTTTGCAATAATGCTGAAATAGAAAACTTAAATATTGACATAAAAATTACGGTACCCAACGATGTATATTTAATACATTTTTGTATGAGAGTATTAAGTCATTTTTGTGCAACATGAATATTTAGGAATGAATGTGCTTAGTTTTACGATTTGACATAATAATGTGTTTACCATTTAATATTTGTGTTACCAGTTGGAACTCAGAGCTACCACTCCACTCCAGCCATCCAAACTTCACTCAATGTTGAAAACTTCTATAATATTGTTTTAACATTATTTTTCGTTACTTTTAAAGATGTTTAAGGATACATTTTCACATTCTAAGCTATGATTAAGGTATACCAAATTGCCTATAACTATTATAAGCAATAATAGTTATAGGCAATTTGGTAATTGAAAGGTTTAAGGAAAACAACGTCGGATACAATTGGCGGAATAACAAAACAATCGTAATAAAATATGTTGTTGATTCCAATGTAACTTTAATGAATTATCATAAGAATAGCAAAGCAATGCTGTGGTGAGTGTGGCTCCGCCTGGCGGGCGATTGCCGCAACCGCGGAATGTAGCTCAAGCTAACGGTGCGCGCGCGCCGCGAAAAAACTCAAGTTCACTATCACGGAAGATTGCGCGCCGCCATTACGCGGTTATGTTGTCACCGGCTCGCCGCACAAACGACTGGTATTATGCCTATGCACTGTAACTATGTAAGTATTATATAACGCCAACGCGTCTAATTTTAATTGGTTTCAATAAATACTCGCGTCGACCACTCCTTTAAAGATTGATTAAATCGTCTTATTTACATGTTATTTCAACAATAATATGTAACCATTACTTAAGATTCCATGACCATAAATATATTTCCACAGTGGTTAGTTCGAATAGTAGTTAAACGATATTTATTTTCATATTTTGTAAAATAAAACCAATTGAATGTGTAGGTCATCTAATTTTAAGGAGATACATCAGGGCATAGATCCTGGTTCTTAGGAAAAAAGAGATCTTTCGCCACATTCGGGGAGAACAATACTCTGCCAGCAATGGTGGCAGTGGTTGCCGCTATGATAGCGGCGCTATCTGCCAAAGAGGTGCGTTAGAACAATGGCGTCCTTTTGGTCATATTGAAAAAGGAGACCGCTAAGCAGGAACGGGAACGTATAGATTCCACTCGAAAGCGTGATTGTGTCTCTATTGGTAGCGATCTACGGAATCACGAGGAATTGGATTTGAGAATTCTGATTACTCGTAAAGTTATCCGCCCAAGAAGGTAACTTGTACCCGTCTACATTTTCGAGAGATACTATCTATCTGATTTAGGGAGGTATTTATTTCGATATCTTCTGCTGTATTTGTGTGGAGTTCTCAATCCCAATAATATATATATATATATATCACCTATTTTGTGCCCTTCAAATGTGTTAGATACACTTGATGATAATTACAAGAGCAGCATTATCTGAAAGAATCTGCCATCAACACTGTTATGACGTGGGAACGTGGATTGTTTAGGTTCGTTCGTGGGTAAATTACTCCTCTTATGCTTAAAATGCTAATTAGTTTGTCGTTGTATACTTATGTTCATTTTTATTCTCGTGCGAACCTTTCCTACCTTATGGGTTCTCTACGTAACTGAAGCATGTACGCAAGTACGAATACATATTATGTTACCGGAAATGTATGAAATCTAGGAGTTGTATACAAATCCTATGAAATATATATAATTCCGAAGCTATTTAGGAAATGTATAAAATATTCTTTCAAAAACTATTTAATACATAAATGTCCTAGGAATTGTATGTATATACGTGAATTCCAATATCGTATTAGGAAATGTATAAAAATAATGCTTTCTGTAATAAAACACGTTGTTAAAATGAGAATAATAATTAACCTAACCCATTGAAGGGATTTCTGCGTTAAATTTAGACTTCTGTCACTGACACTCGCTCAGCTTCGCTTCGCTCGGGGAAAAAAAAATTTACTTGAACCTGACCCATTGAAGGGATTTCTGCGTTAAATTTATACTTCTGTCACTGACCCTCGCTCTGCAGTGTCGTCCATGAAAGTATACCCCAACACGAGCAAACCGGTTTGTTTATTAAATGTTTTGTGGCGAACAATGGCGGTGGAGAGCTAGCGAGATTGTCTGATCAGACAAAACAATACCCTCCCCTCGCCCCGCTATCCCCGCATACCCATTGATATCTCAAATATTTATTTACATTTCCGACTGCTATTTAGGCAATGTATAGATTTCCTAGGAAATGTGTCCAATATAATTTATTTTACACATTTCCGTGCGATTTCAGGAATTACATAATATTTCCTAGGAATTGTATACAATGACGGATTACATACATTTCCGGTAACACATACATAAAATTTTATGGCAGTTAATTTGTTAGATGGTAGCCGTTGTGTACAGGCATTTACTTTGTAATCCAGTTCTCAGTAGTAGTAGAAATGCAGAAATAAAGTGACAACTTTTCGTTCTAGCTTCCAGTCATTCAGTCTCCAGTCCTCAGAAGTGGAAATGCATCAACACCTCTTTGAGTTTGCGTTTTAAATGCTTTATATGCTTTAGCTTGCCCGCTGCTTTTTCACAATGCAATTTAAAAAGAAATGTTTCAGGGTTAAGTATTATATTGGGTAATATGAAAGGATAAATCCATATATGTATGATGATTACTAAAATTGAGAACTCAAAAATATGCAAATTTAGATTTTACAGTACCTTTAAATACCTACTTGCTTCTTTCCATATAGGTTACTAGACTGTGCGCGCGGCCTCGCCCGCGTGAATTTTAGAACTTCCGGTTATTATGACTAAACTATGATAGTTAGATATGTGATCTCGCGGACTTTTTTGTAGATCTTAATAAGACCTACAAACCCGTAGTACATCATTTTTGTTTTCTTGTCAATAGTTTTTGCAGCGCACGCATAAATAGGTTTTCGATTCAATTTTATTACGGATACCTAATTTTTTGAAAATAAAATATAGCCTATAACCTTCCTCTATAAATGGACTATCCAACACTGAAAGAATTTTTAAAATCGATCCAGTAGTTCCTGAGATTAGCGCGTTCAAAGAAACAAACAAACAAACTCTGCAGCTTTATAATATTATAAAGTATAGATTATTAAGTATAGATTATTACGTTTCCAACTGCCTGTACAAAAATTAATCAATGTTTTATATAATACAAATCACTTAGTAAATAACTTAATGTCAATATCATAATACCCCTAAATTAAGTGCCTACTATCGTAAAACAAATGACGGCTTCTGAATATTTGCACCTGTCACCAATTTCCTTTCATAAAAAATACTAATCACATGCGGAGGGAAGAAGATTCATTATGGCACTCCAAGATGTCCTTTTCTTCAGCTTGTTTGAATAAAATAATTGCAGCAGGTTTGAAAATGACTCCAAAAACAGAGATAACAAAATCCTTTCTCCAAAAGCAATTTATCCTTTAATTGACTTTTGTTAGAAACAAGGTCGGTGGGGCAGCTGATATCAAGGAATGGGTTACTAAGGCTGTAATTTCCGACTCTGGATATTGATTTGTTTTGTTTTCGAGCCTAAAAAGTATCGCTGTAGGCTAAGGATACTATAATGAGTTCTGATTCTGATGTTTTGCACCTTGTGGTATCAAATCATATTATCAGCTGGAAAATTTATTGAGAACTCATCAGAAACAGGTGTCAAAGCAAGAATAAGATTCATGACAATTCTTTGCCCAAAAACGCAAGAATAAAGTCCAAAGAGAACCTAATGAATGTCACTTTTGCTTAATTTGAGAAAGATAGAATTAAAATAAGAATAAACGCCACACAAAATCAATAAAGGAAATTGAATGTCTAACATTATATTTTAATGTAGCGACAAGTAGAGCTAAATTATTATTCGGGAAATGGAAACGTCTTGCTAGTCGAGATGCCTATGCAAAAAATATCTTATTGGTCGAAGAGGAGTTACCGACTTAACGTAATTTATTACCACTTATGTTGCAGTGAAATCATCGTGGGTTAAGTTACAGTCAGCGTCATATAGTTCGTGACACTCAGGGTACTCAAATATATAGACGCAACCAAAAAGTCGATAATATCGGTACAAACAAAGTTGTCTTATTGTTGTCAACAGTTTTGTCGCTCAAAAGGTCGACACACTTAAAATGTCATATAAATCGGTTCAGTCAAACTGCCATAAATATGGTTACAGTCATCCCGCCAATGGTATCTAAACATTCTAAGTGTTCAAAAATATGGAACACACTAGAAAAATAAGCTAGCATTAAAACCTCATTACTCATTACGCAATCTAGTGTTTGAATGTAATTATATTATCTGTCAGTGCATGTCAAATAACCATCAGTCGTATCAATGTCAAGTGCAATATTATAGAAAGCTGGAAATCTTGACTACCTACGTAATTTCTATTGAAGCAATTTCATACTTAATACTTAAATATGGTTTGTCGCTTTGATGACACCACTAAACATCGAATTATATATTAAAAATAAGGATAGTTGAACCAAAACTTTTTTTATTTACACCCTCTGAGATTCTTATCCCCTTATTCATAAATACAAAAATCGCTTATTAAACCTATTTTAGCCATTACATTGATTTGCCATTTTCTTTCAAACGTTGATAGCACCAAGAAAGAAAGAGACAGTGCAGTGAAAGAACCGTGAAATAGAAAATAGGTTTATGATGCGATTTGGCTTTATATGAATAAGGGGTCAGTCTTTTGTTGCGTTTGAAAGTAACTTTATCAGAACTGCTCAGTTTATCGTTAATACGGAATGGGTTCTTTTCAGTTAGGTACACAAGTAAAATTAAATACGAAATATACCTAATAACTCATATTCATTATCATTGAGGTTAACATCAGTCTATTAAGCTGTAACTGTTTATTGCATATTTTTTAACATATCTAGAGATATATCGTCCGTACTGAAAATTCAAGCTTCTAGTTTTGTCGACAACGAAGCTTTAGGGGATCGAAAATGGCCTGAAAAGGATGGTACGGCCGTGCCGGTTTTTTTTGCTCGTCTTGGTCCTCAGCACTGCCGTGTGAGGCTATGGCTATGCAAAAAATTCTGAAATTCTATACAAAACAAAAGAGAAGTCTATGACGTCGTGCTTAAAATGAAAAAGACAGCAGTAGTTTCTATCGCTTTCACTTTGTGTTTAAATTTTTTGATACTAATTGACGAGGAAAATAATATTTAAAATATTATAGCAGTAAAGTTTATTTTTCTAATGTGTTTCATATTTTTGAACACTTACAATGTTTGGATACCATTGGCGGGATGACTGTAACCATATTTATGGCAGTTTGACTGAACCGATTTATATGACATTTTAAGTGTGTCGACCTTTTGAGCGACTAAACTGTTGACAACAATAAGACAACTTTGTTTGTACCGATATTATCGACTTTTTGGTTGGGTCTATATATTTGAGTACCCTGAGTGTCACGAACTATGTGACACTGACTGTACCTAATGGTTCAGAATAAATTTTTAAGGTATTGGTAAAGTAAAAAAACTTTAAATTAAACTTATAGAAACATCCTATACAAGCAATTCAGTTAAAAATCCATATTCAAGTCCTCTTGATCTGAAGGGAATTTCAATGGAAGGAAATGAAATAGAGTATTTCTAGAACCATATTTATCATCTCTACAAGAAACGCACAGGTGATGTCTTAGAGCAAAAAATCACCCTGGATCATTCAAAGAACAATGTCGTTTGAAAGCACTAGACATACTCATTCTGAATTAACTTTATGGTTTATGTAACAATAATTGGAGAGATTAATAGAGATGCTTAAAAATGTACTAATTTGTAAAATATAAAAGCTGCATCCGGATTGAACATTCGAAATTTAATTGAAGATACAAGCTACAGGTGGCTGCTTCATTTATTTTCCTGTCTAATCGTTAGAGGAGTATTAACCGTGACAGTTGAGCTTGAAGCTGTACTGGACTATGCTGCTCCATACAAGTTGGTGGAAATTGGCTAATTGCCTCCTACCCAGCTTTGTAGGAAGTTTTTGAACCGTGTATAGAGCTTTTGCTAAACATTCGTCAAACCGTCGATAACACATTGATTTAAAATCCCTCGTTAAAATTCACACAGGAAGTGATGGAGGAAAGCAAGATTTAAATGATTGATTTTATTATTGAACCTGTCTTCAGCTCTGTCCTATCTATTGAGCGATTGTCTATGGGCATCTGCAGGGTGCGTATAAGGCCGTAAGCGCATGGTGTTTATTAAACTCGCAAACGACGCGCGTTTTCGGCGCTGTAGATGCAAATTGTTGCGTATTGATGTTGCGTGCGTACAAATGGGTGGAGGAGGGGCAGAATAGACCGTCTTTTTTTAAAAGCAAAACAGCGTAAGCAGTATTGTGCCAACCAACGCTATTTCTCAACTAAAGAAATTTACGAGCGATTACAGTACGTCTAGATGCCTGTAACTGTGCGTATAGGCAGTAGAGGCGCGTTATAAGATTGCCCGTGTGCAGGGGTTACAAGGTTGGGTTCGCATCTCATTTGAAGCGCGTTGATAGGTATAACCCCGCTGCTTGAGTGATCCGCGAAAGTTAAGCAACTTCGAAAGGCAGGTTAAGCCGTTAGTCCTGGTTGTTATCGATGCGGTTAAACCTAGTCGGAGGCCCTATGGGTGATTTGAAAACATCCCCCACGGGTTGGCCACTAACCTGTTCAGTCAATTCGCATTGGAGCGGCCTGGTGGAATAGGTTCTAGGCCTCCAACAGTGGGATATAAACGGGTTGCTACCATGTGCGACTCACGTACGCGTCGTGTCCGCCGTTTAAAATACGCAGTGTGCTTGGGACCTAATACTGGCTTTGTCCGTGTTTGTACTGGCGCACCTGCGGCGGACTCCCACGCTCGTGCACTACCTATTACTGCTCAGATAATGGAAGCATTACTTCAACTGCTTACGGACGTACACATAACTTCTGTCATTGTTGATTTGCACTCCCAGTGTGAGAAAATTGACTTTGATCGTAAATAGTGTCATTCAGTTTTTCAAGTGCATTATGTCATATTATAAAATAATATTTTTTATTCCTTAAACCGTATTAAATTAACACATATCTCATGTTTGATTTTTCTTAGTTCGGCTCCAATTCTTTTCGCTTAGAATCAACAATTTATTCTTACAATCCTTTGAATCTTTATCATTTTAGAACAGGACTCTAGCTATTGTTGGTATGGAATCGCCCAGAGGGGCGATATAAATTGATTTTTAAAACATAAGTTCTTGAAGCTTAACTACATCATATAACCTACAAACATGTACTTATCTTCTCAGATTATTACAGTGGTTTTTTATAAATCGAACCCAGTTTCCTTATATTAGGCACATATTCACGCTTTCACTGTTTAAAAAACTATTCCCAAGGATTTTTTCCGAAACCAAAGCGTAAAAAATCCCTTTCGATTTCCGTCCGTAGTGGAGGCGCCATCTGCCATTATTCTGGTCATGTGTTTGTTTGGATAGTTTTTGTCTGTCGGGATTTCACCGGAAGTTCTTCAAATCTATCGAAAAAGGCGCTATTGAAATTAATCAGATGCAATCACGACAAGCTTTTTGTGGACGAAATAACTTTTTATGGAACGTTTAATGAGAATGTATAAAAATATTAAATTATTAGTTAAATCATTAATTTCATCACCATTATATTTTACTTTCCCAGTAATAATGTAAGTAAAAATTAGACAGAACTACTAGTGTACCTATAATGATAGTGCAGCATACTTTAGTTGTGTTAATTAGGCAGCAATATTTCCTAATTAGCTACGAATCTATTGTAGTTGGATGTAAAGCCTAACAAACTGTACAAAATAATGTCTTCAAACATTTCTAAACTGAAGTATTATAAAAACATAGGAAAAATATAAGAGCTTTTTGATTTCTTCAAAAATATTTTTTTTAAAACAGTGTGAAATCTACTTTTCTTACTTGCACCGCCAATGGGCCTGCACTTTATTCTATGTTATCAACACTCTTTCAGTTTTGTTATCTAAAATTATTATAACAGGAACAGTTTTATGATAACAATTCTATTTAAAATTTTGTTTTACTGGTATATTATCTTTCCATACTTTGTAGAATACCCTTTGTAGCGCATTTGACCGCTTTCGAAGAAAGAAAAGGTTTAAGCTTTTGCGTAAACAGGTAAACATCGTTTAGTGTTAAGGAGCCGTCCGTTACTATTCTGTTTTCTATGGTGTCTACCTTTCTTTCGGCACCTTAGACATCATTGTCTGTTTAGAAGACTGCTTTAAGCGGCAATGCATTTAAGAAAGGAGAGATTCGGCGTTTTTAAAACAGACTCTAAATTTAAATATGAAATGGGTAGGTATAAAAAAACAGTTCTTTTAGGTAGATATATAAATTCTTTATTTGAATGCATTGCTACGGAATTGCAGATAACATTACAATTACAACTGCAACTCAAAATTACAAAAATAATTCAAAACAATTTTATCATAATTTGTGTTATTATTTGATTCGCTTTCGTTTAATAGCAGCGTACGTAACAACATTCAATTATAATGTTAACATGTTTCATGTCTTTTAAAAGCGCTTTAAAATCTGATTTTTTTTTAAATTTCTGACTGGTTTGGCCAATTCGTAAATAAAGAAGATATTAAGATCCAGTTTATCTGAACGTAGGTAACTATATAAGATAATTTCAAAAAAATTGAATTAACTTTTTTCGTGAAAGGAAACACCGCGATAAAAAAATCGAAATGTTCACACCAATTCGCAAGTTTCAATTTAACTTGCAAAAATCTCACACTTATCGCGTTTACCGGATGTTATTCGAACACAAAATGATTCTATTTTTATATTAAAACAGGATATTCCCAAAAGTGGTATCGTCTACTTAATAGCTATTTCCTGGCCTATTTGATCATGATGATTGTGCGGTGACTACGATAAATTTTTATATTGTAGGACATTTTTCTTTAAGTAATATAGATCAATCCATAGCTGGCAGTAACATTAACATTATTTAAATATGTTAATGTTAATGTTTAATGGTTCATCATAAAATAACAATGACACTTATGTTAATACGAATAAAGACGATTTTATTTGTTAATGAACAATATTCAGTAGTTCATACAAATTGTTAAAATACACAATTTACTATATTCGAAGTCATTAATCATTTTATATGCCGTTTTCTAAAACGTCTTCAGTTAGTCTGTTAGAAAAAATATCATAAAAGATCGAAGCAGTTTTGTACCATATTTCTCCTCTACTAAAAAAGCTTTTTTCAGATTGAATACCGCATCTAGTTTTTTTGCTAACTTCATAATAAAAAAATCCTTATATAAAAGTATGTATGTTCCATAATAAGGTATTGCTAAATACCAGATCATTCTGCATTGGTCTAAAAATGTAGAGCCTCTACTGGCACGACGGAAGAAAAAACCGAGATCGTAGTTAGAAGCGCATCTGCCACGTTTCCCACGGACGGGAAAGGATTGCGAGGCTTGATGTTTTGTGCCTGACTGTTACCATCTTTACAGCTTACATATTTTTTTACCACTAAAACGTTAGGAACACATCTTTAAGAACGATCTACAATTCATTGCTCATAGTGCTTTTTGACCATATTTTTTATTGTACTAGGCAATAGCTAGTCCGGCATGTCAGAATGCTATCACTTCTAGGATTCTATCCCATTAAGAGAAAAGAAATCATATAAGGTGATTAATGTAATTAAAATTGAAAAAGTATTTTTGAAATCAATTGCAGAACAACATCGTGACACCTGATTTTTTATAAGCGTTAATGAACCAAAACTTTTTTATTTTCATTTCTCCATTTGTATTTTTAGTGAGACTTGCGCTACAATATAAATAATTTAATTATTTTATTGACTAACTTTAAGACATGGTCGAACGTTAGAGTAAAAGCAAAAATTGCTAAGGAAAGACTTCAACGCATGAACTATAATAATACTTCCAGTTTTTAATGTGATGTTCACTAACTTATGGTTATGTTTACAATTTAAGAAAAATATCCCTATAATAAATTGTAACATAGTCTCTATTATCTGACATTTGAAAATGTAACGAACTCACTTCTAGCACTTTGTATTTTACTTAAAACATTAAAGTAAAATTTGATTATACTATGTTCCCTCTATCTTCTCTAATTATAATAAATAATTTTATGTTTGCAATTAACCTTGATATTATTTATTGTATATATTAAATTATCTTATTTATAAATGAGAATATTTACGGTGGTTTTAATACCAACAAGTGTTATGACATTAACAATTAAAAATGTAATATTACTATGTATGTATTTATGTTTGATTGGAGTGGCAATAGGAGCGAAGCAGGCGTTTTCCGTTATTAATATTCAGTACTCAAGGCTGTTATTTAAGGATGATTGGACGGTGGGATTGTTGTTTAAATAGACTCCTTTCCTCTCGGTTGTTAGTTATGTATGACATATGTTTCAATGGCGCGTAACCCTTTAGAACGTTTGTGCAAACGCACGCCACATGACTTGCAGGAATTGCATTATCTGCGCAACCGCAAGCGCAGATTGAACGCAACGAATACTTTTTTC
This sequence comes from Erynnis tages, assembly GCA_905147235.1. NCBI lineage: Eukaryota > Metazoa > Arthropoda > Insecta > Lepidoptera > Hesperiidae > Erynnis > Erynnis tages. The sequence continues at coordinate 6,728,859 of LR990077.1, read as the reverse complement.
TTCGGTCCATCAATGGCCGGCAGATGATTTCTGGTCTTTGAGCAAGTTTATTCTTTTATACAACGGCACGGGCGCTTTGAACAACCAGCATTCAAAGCAATTGTATAAATATGATAGGTATCTTGCAATAGCTAATGCACATTGCGTACGTACGTTTTGCATGTTGCACATTGCGAATCAAAAGGTGCATTTCTGAATAACCATATTGGCTGATCAATCATGATTTTGATCCAGGGCCCTGCCGCTGTTTCCATAATAGATATTGACGCTTTTTATACAAAGCAACTTTCAAATCAAACACATGTTTGATTTCGCGTGGCTAAGCCATTATTCAAATCAGATCAACGATAGACATAATTGATTAAATGAAATTAAATTAGCATAACGATTGTCTATGTTAGGTTTTTTAAGTGTCAGAATATGTTAAGACTGGGTAAGGTCTAGACCACGTGCTATAGCTTAAAAATCGCTATTAAAAATAGTACGTATGTATGTCTAAAGTAAGGAAGTGGTTATAGAGATAGAGAAATATTTTTAGCAACCATTACAGCAAACTTCTTTTTTTGAGGTTCAACTTCAAAGTAAATGTACAGATAAATTTCCGATCAGTTTTAAATCAGGGACTGTAATTATCAATCAAAATCAAGTATACTGAGTCTGTACACCTATTATAATAAAAAATCTGCTGCGACTCATGAGCAAATCACATAATGGAGTGCTGCGTTTGCCTACGTCAAGTTTAAAGACCGTTTAAATGTTTGACTAACCTTAATTACCGATCAAATACTTACCGCACTTGCACGTCTCGTGTATTGCGAAACAGTGGATGTTTTGTTTGTAATCACTGAATGTAAAGTAATATAAGTAGTTAGTAGGTACAAGCTGTGTTCCTCACCAGGTTGCATCTCTTGTCACATAAAATATCAACATACCTTCAAACAACATAAGCTTGAGTGTTCGTTTAATGATGACAAAAATTGATGTTGCTTATTTATCATGATTCTGTACTCTGTACCTAGTAGGCTAAGCTACAGTGGTAGGATAAGTACTAGGTAGGTAATTCATTCTCCATAATCTACATGAAAAGAACATTTAAAAGGATGGATTTATTTTGAATAATTTACATCATTTGAAAAACTAAGATAAGAAAAACTAAGGTGTCGTCCTGGAAAACATAAGTCATGTGTCACAATCTGACAATAATTGATCAGCAAAAGCTATTCATAATTTAGTATTAATTTTTCACAAATGATTTAAATTAAAGTGATAAAAAATCTCATATAAATAATAAATTGGATATTCGTTTCCAATTTAAGTAGTTAATTATTTTACATCAATCCAGCTACAACGATTGGTGATTTATCTTAGGCATATTTTCAAGCGCAAGGTGAATGCCCTCTCTTGTCCTCTACGAGAATTACATCTTTGCAGGCCTCTGCAGGCAATTTTCAGAATTTAACGTTATTATTTATATAAAATCCTTTGTCATAATAGTGGTGAATGATGAACTTCGAAACAAGTTGTTTCGGACCAACTTATCGAACTAACTTATTTTGAAACTATTTTATCATAGGTGCTCAATCAATAATATAAATTGGACTGCTAAACAAATTTAATAACTTATTAATTGTCACATAATATAAAAATAAGTACTAGTAATTAAGACATAATTATTGAATGCCCGGATAGGGTAGACTAAACTAATTATATTTTTTGTAACATCTTTCTCGTGTAACAGTCAACAATAAATGCGTTCTTTTCTTTTCTTTTCTTTTTTCTATAATCTTAATATTTTACTGCAAAAAAAATCGCAGAGCAATACCCAATACCCATTCACTAGTAGATTTTTAACCGACTACAAAAAAGGAGGAGGTTCTCAATTCGTCTGTATGTTTTTTTTAGTTCAATAGGATTTAAATTTGAATTTTGTCAGTACCCATTAATGACCCATTACAGGGTCGGGTCTCCTCTCACAATGAGAGGGATGTAGGCCTTATTCCACCACGCTGGCCTACTGCGGGTTGGTGGACTTCACATGCCTTTGAGAACATTTTTTTTATGAACTCTCAGGCATGCAGGTTTCCTCACGATGTTTTCCTTCACCGTAACAGCAGGTGATATTTAATTTTATAAATCGCACATAACTTTTATTACAAAGTCATTGGTGCGTGCCACTGGGATTCGAACCTGGACCCCTCGATTCGAGGTCGAATTCTAAGCAACTGGGCTATCACCGCTGCAAATTTGAATATTTTGATAAATATTTGATTAATTTTTGAGAGATATTAAACGTTGATGCTGAACGTTCATTTCTAGAAATTGTATAGATACCTTTCCCCCGATATAATACATATTTTGACATTAAGAAACCTTAAAGTAGATTCTACGAACATCTTGAACTATTCATGAAGACTTTTTACAGTAATTCAGTAGCACGATGGTTACAGCCCATGGACGCCTGCGTTCAATATTAAATAGAGAAAAAAAAACCTTTCTGAGGTTGTATGTGGGTTCTGCTTTGCTACTTATGAGGACTAAGATGTTTGCCACAAATAAAGTAAATTTTACTACCTACTGTCTATTTTTCATACCCCAACAATTTTATTTTATTTTTTGGACAAATTCTTTTATTTTTATTTTTTAATAATGTGGCTTCAAAAATACACATAACCCTAAATTTTCACTCTTCTATCAACAACCCCTATTTTTAATAGTAATTTAATATTTTTTACTTATGTAACTTATACTATAGCAAATCAACGTATGCGGGGTCTGCTAGTCTCATTATAAAATTATTCTCGTTCGACGAATTAAAGTTTATAGTACTTAGTTGCGAGTTTTGTGTCAAAAACCTCATAAAACTGGCCATTCAGATATACTTATCTACACACTGATTCGAAATGCTATATAGTCTCACCACATATGAAACAAGACACATTGATATGTGTTTCATTTCGGATCCGGAATCATAAATCTTCCATTATAAATAAGACGTTTTGAAAACCCAGCCGGGATTGAAACAAGGATCCATTGCGGAAGTATTTCCTTGATGTTTAAAATTGAAAATCCCGTGAAATTCTCATTGCTTTCAGTCTTAAGATGAAATGATGGAAGGTAATCTCGAAGCCCAGGGTCTGATGCTGGTCTCCCTTAGGAGGGAGAAGTCTTACCTGGAAAATGATAATAATAATACCTGGAAAATCATAATAACAATACTTAATTATTCAGGTAGCGCAATATTATGCGAATAATAAATAATAATATGAAAACTGATAAAGAGCGGAGGTCAATACTCCGGCATTAGGACAACTATGAGAGGTACCTGTTGCTTACCATTCACTTGCTTACGATTTCATTCACATTTTAGTATCCAATTGCTATATTGCATTAATTTTGTGTTCTTCTTTAACTTTTTAATCCTGATTAATTAATTGACGACAGTAACATAAGTTACGGGAATGCAGGCCATTCAATGTTCAGTGGTCACAGCAACCCATTAACACCCACATCTAACGGCAAAAGAATCCTCAGAGGCCGTTTGACTGCCATGCGTGACGACTTATGTACGAGTATGTACGATTATCTGAACTAAGATTGCCAAATTTAGCATATCCGGCACCTAAAACGAACCTCATTTTAACACCTACCCCTCTCCAACTGAAACACAAGACATGAAGAACGTGCTGCTTCACTGCGGGTTATGAGATGAGGTTACGGTCTCCCAAGGCGAGCTACAACGTCTCTATCACCAAAAAAAACAACGGGTTGCACTCCGGGAGTGCCGGCAGAAGGGAAAACTTATTTTTCTTGGTGATTTGGATTTTTCAATTAAAACACAATGTTCATTTTGATAGTTTCCATAGTTACGCATTTTGTACGCATTTTCTTACCTTACGGATCACGGTCACGTGTCACGCCGCTAAAAAGTTTTCACTTCAAAAAAAAGGTTTTTACAGCAATTTTGTAAAGTCCTCGCTTAAAGATTGTTATTAATAAAGTAATGGTTAGCTTCATGCTGAGTTGAACCATGGTCAAAAAAACAAGTACGGCAGGGCTACGTCTCTGGCCCACTTTTCACAAGAGTATTGACCTCAGAACTCATTTTGTATAAATTTAACCAGCCATGAATTTCTATTGAGGCATTTCGTGCTAAGTTATGCAGTCATTGTCTAGCAACATAATAAGGGATTGTAGGACAGTCCTCGAGTGGAATCTTTTACTTTACTAGCTCTTTTACTTCTGCTAACTTTTCATCGATATGCACTGTTTTAAATTTCGTATGAACACTCCTGTGCACAACTTATTATTATTTAAAGGTATGGTATATGTATTAAGTATCCAAAAATAATGTCCAGGACTAATAATTTGTTTTTCTTTTAATTTATATTTTAATGAGATAAATTTGTTAAAATTTTCACACATTTTTTGTCTTTTAATCAAGTTTCGAAGCCTGCTTAAGGTGCTCGCAACATTATTGTTATGTATGGAGGTTTTTTGTAGAGCTTATACCTAAATGTAGCTAATAACAACCTCAAGATGGATTTTATTATTCTGGCCATCCAGTATTAATATAAAAATTGCAAAAATGAAATAAATAGCTAACCTAACCTTGCCAAAACATGCATTGTGTCCAACACACATTATACTCGTAAGTGTTTTGAGTTATTTGACGTATAAATACGTCAGAGGTCTATGCTAAATTTCGTTGCGAGATATTTGCATCATACTCGTAAGTTTGATTATGGCATCATATAGATTGACAGCGGAGAACCATCAAATGATGAGCCTCAAATCTGAGCCAAACGCTTCCATAACACAAGTAAGGTCTCAGCACGTTTTATAGTAGATACAAAACAGGGTGACAGATAGGAATAATCATCTAGTGAACCCTTAGCGTGCGATGTTTGCGGTAACACCCCTTGTCTACGAGTAGTTGTATGTTTGACACAGTTCAAACCACAAACAACCTAATAGCCCGTTGTCACGTTGAGTTCGGCTTCGTTCGAAATTTAGCACATTTAATTTTGTGGTCGTGACGCAGAGGTTGTAGACATCTGGTGCTTTGCTTTCTCATTAGAGCGTTACATTTCAATGTTCTAAATGGCGTCTTCTATGTATACATCAGTGTAATGTGCTGTACATCTTTAACTAAGTTTTAGGTGACTTTGGGTACATTTTATAATGGAGTAAACAGTCAGTTTTCTTGCAATACAACAATTAATGTTATTAATTATTGTAAATATAGTAGGAATTTTTTTTATTTATTTGCAGGAAATTTTACCAATTAATGTTTGAATTGAAATAAAATTTACACCATTTAACTTTAGTAGGTTGTAACTTAAAACTCATTAGAATAAAGAGGTTTTTGCAAAACTATACCTACTCCGACAATTATAATGAGGGTCAACGTTTTCTGATAACCGCGCGCATCATACGAGTATATCTAATAAGAGGGAGTTTTAGTGTCCATAAAATATTAATTTTAAACATATAAGGTGCATCCAATAATTTTCTTAAGAGATATGGCATTTAGTGGTTGGTACTAAAAGTTTTAATACTCCAATATTACATATATTATATAGGTATGTATCTTAAAGCGTGTGCGGCATGCGCTTGTTTCTAGGATTTATTGATATTGGTCTATTATATAATTTCTAAAATAAAAAAATCACAGTAATAAGGCCAAAATTTTCCAAAAAATTAAAACTAACAACCTATACCCGTGCCCGTCCTATCTTCACCTCACATCAAACTGCTACTGGACATTACCTTCTTCAACATTAACATTATCCTCTTCTTCGGATAAAGCAGGTATTTTCCGCTACATGAAGATGCATCTTGGAGGGCATCCTTACGATTGCTTACACGCCTCCTCCACTATCCCAATAAATTATAACCGCTGGCCCAATGGTGTGACCGCAGCCCATTCCCTCTTCACCCTTACGGATATTGTTCCTCCTGCGAATTTTTGCGTTTCGGACAGGATTTTTCCTTTATGTATTTACCCACGCATTAAATTAAACTTTGATGTACGGCACCATCAACAGGCGAGTCCGGCTCACAATTGGCCGTTGTTTTATTTTTTATTGCTGGTATTTAATTAGTTGCAGTGGGCAAAGTCGATAAATGGCGGATGGCATTTGCGCGGGCAGGCGCTTGTTAACAACGTTGTGTTACCCGTTCCCGCACGGGACAAGCAGGATGCTAACCGGTCCTGCGCAGCCTTCCTCCAATAAAAACTAACATCCTACCCGCGCCCGTAAATACATGGTATAGTAAGGTGCAGTTACCTTAGTTTTGCTAACAAGACTGCCTGCTCCTATCGAGTACTTACTTTCGAGTTAAAATGCCAACTAAGCTATTTGATGTATCATGTTTTTGTGTTGAAAATTTTTATGCTGCTTTTAGTTTAATATTTATCGTCCCGCAAATGGGTTTGCCATATGCATAGCATTTTTTTAGTTTAGAAAAAAATATTTCATTTTATTGGATTATATTACCTACAATGAATAGACACAAAATCATAACTCAAAACTAAAACAAGATCTTTAAATATTATAGTCAGACCTGCTAGGTGTCTATTTTTTTTATCGAGTACGTTTGAAATATAAAAGCAAGTTTTTTTAAATGATCTCCGATGGCAAGTGAACGGTGCGCAATAAACTACGCTTCAAGTCACGGTCAAGGCCATAATTAATTAATTAAAATGCAGCATCATTGACTTTTAGCTTCGTAAAATACAAAAAAAATTGAATAGTTAAAAATACAAGTTTATTGATCGGTTAACTCTATAATTACAAAAAAATTTAACGTTACTTAGCGATTCCTTAACGATACATTAAACGATTGACAAAAATTGTACTGCAATGATAAAAATAAATAAAAACAAACCAAACTTTTGATCAAACATCGCCAGTGAAAAAGGCTCCAATTGAAAAGAACCAATCTGCTTATTCAACGTAACCGCATATTGATACAATAGATGTTGAACCATCAGCTCGGTGTAATGTGTCTTCTTCCTCAGCCCACATCATATGGATGGACATAGGCGCGCCACGGAGCCCGATCTTCGGCTCTCCTCATCCTGGTACTTTCCGCCACCCGGCGCAGTGTTCGCGCCACCAAGTCTGTGGGTGGCCGCTACTCTCAGAGCCGCCGACTGGGACCCATTACCACTTCAGCAAAGGGTCTAATCTAATACAATACGAGACAATACAATGCAGATGAAACCCTGTTACTTGGGGTTACAACACCACACCCCTTTTATAGATGGGGAATAAACAACGTATAAAAATAATTTCTAACTTTAAGAAAGTTAAATTAGGTTGTACAAGTTAGGTACATGATGTTCATTTTTTCGTTTCAATAATTAAGTTCAAAACATAATACTATAAGTGTACGTTTGCTTTCAAATCATTTTGAATACATCGTATATTTACTTCATAATTCATATTTAATTTTGTCTAACTATTGAAATTCCGTTGAAGAGACGAATATGGCAAGTCTGCATAAGAAAAACCATCCATCAGTACGTCATTTATTCTTAAGAGTGTGGGCGTACAACAAAGAAAAGTTTACAATGAAGAGCCTTGAAGTCGAACTCTGTGTCCTCTGGTTTTATTTAAACACTGCAACGACTAAAGAAATATTTACTTACTTAACGTTATGTTATGGACGTTGTGTTGTTCTTTATGATTTTAAAAAGTTTAGATCATAACGTGAAGTGCATCACGTAGTCTACCTACCTACCTGCAATAAATAACTAGATGCATGGGTACCTACCTATGTTTTTCCGATTGTAGGTACGCAATTAGTTGTAAAGTAATGGGCATTTTATATTTGGGAACCTTCTAATAATATTGCACTAGCATAAGTTGCTAATCACTTGATATTAAATGCTCATTTTTACATAACGAAATCTTTAAGGAACTGGACTGACCTCTTACCAGCTAAAACGCCATGGTAGTTAGTTGATGCCCTGGGTACCTATATTTCCTTTACTTTTAGGTATTCTTATTCATTATCCACAGCGTTGGTCATCAACCGAACCCCTTCTCGTTGGTGGGAGTCAACTTTGGGGGGCACACAAAACGGAACGAAGTAATATCTTAGGTTGCATTATTATTTCAGGGGTCTGAGAGGGTTAAAGTGCCATTAATTTGCCTGTCGTTAACCATATTGACCCAACTAAAACATTAGATATTTAATTCTCCACGTCATGTTACAGAGCGGTTGTAGTTTGGGTATTTGAATCCGCCAAGTCGAGCAAAAAAAAGCGGCACGGCCGTACCATCCTTTTCTCGAAGCAATTCAGGCCATTTTCAACCCCCTATATTGCCATTGTGGATAAAACTAGGAGCTTGAATTTTTAGTGGCCAGGCAGGTAGCCTGGTAAACTAGGTACATTTAAAATTAATCACAAATATAAACAAGGTACATTTAAAATTTCATTCAATTTGAGCCAGAAGTTTAAGAACTATAACTAGTCAAAGTTTCTTAATTTTGTCACTCACTCACTCGCCGATCATCAAAATTCTAAGGCACTTCTAGCAAACATAAAAACACTTGGCAATCGCAGTAAACAATCTAATCTCTTAAATATAAAATTCCCATGCCACAGTCAAGGGCCATCCACACCTAACATTTTTATTTTATTTTTTGGACAATATTTTTTATTTTTGAATCATGTGGCATCAAAAAATACATACAACCCTAAATTTTCACCCTTCTATCACCAACCCCTATTTATAATAGTCGATTTTAACGCTCGATAACTTATATGGCAAAAACGGGGTCAGCTAGTTTAATGTAATACATATCTATTACGTGTGAGATACATTGTGCTTTCATGCGATGGTCAAGTCAATCTATGGATACACACATGGATCTCACAACTTTTTACGTTGCAAGAACTGAGTTGCGAAACTTGGGTTTTTTACACGCTTTTTATTAGCTTCACCTGTATGTTTGTTTTTTTTGTTTGTTTGTAACCGACTTCTTTGGGCGCGATTTTGACCCACTTTAAACGGGCACATTTCGTTCAAAAACTGTGTAGATTTATCGAAGACCGATGACAATACACTAATTTGATAAAATCAATTTGCAAAACAATATTTTTTTTTTATTTAAAATTTTTTACAATAAAATTCATTTTTTTTTATTTTAAATATTTTGGGCAGTTTTGACATTAAAGTTACTCTTATGGAATTGGCCAAAAGTTGATATTATAAATTTTTGAAAATTTTAAATTATTGATTTTAACCAACTTTGATGATTAATTACAAATTAAATAATCACTTAAGACTAGATTTCATTTATATGTTTGTAAAGAAGAATATTCAAAGAAAATTTTAATATAAATAAAACCATAGTATTCCGTTATACTTGGTATTAAATAAACAAAAAAGTGGTATAAATCGAACTAAAAAGTGGAAAATAAATATAGTTAAAAAAAACTAAAAAACACGCTTTTATAGCATATGAAACTAAAAATAATTTTCAAAATAAGTTGTGAGCGCTTTGTGCCATATTTTTCGTATATCGAGCGCCCAACGCTGTTTCACAATAATACCTACTAGTATTTTTCGTTCATTATTGTTTTAAACTAATTTTGAAAATTATTTTAAACTTTTTAGTTAGATTTTTTTCAAAAGCGTTTTTTTAGTTTTTTTAAACTATCTTTATTTTTCACTTTTTAGTTTCATATGCTATAAAAGTGTTTTTGAGTTTTTTTTTAACTGTATTTATTACAAGTAATGTTTTATTGGCTCTAACTTTAATCTTGGAAACACTGGCTTCGTATAAATATCTTCCACGTGTAATATTGTTTATCGTATATGATTCTGGTTGTGGTTTGATGAGTAATATTTTACAAATATTATCCTTATCACTAAAAGAAATGAGAAGATGTTAAATTGGTTACAAGCTTAAAAGTTATACACAAATATGAGGACGGCAATCGAATACAATCTCCGAAATAAACAAATAAAATTACCAATACCGTACATTTATTTTTATTAAAATATATTATTCTCCATACCGTTACGGGATCTCAGATACTCAAGTCTTTCATAAAAGCGTGTTTTTGAGTTTTTTAAACTATATTTATTACAAGTTATGTTTTGATGGCTCTAACTTTAATCGTGGAAACACTGGCTTCGTGTAGATATCTTCCATGTGTAATATTGTTTACTGTATATATGATTCTGTTCTGGTTGTGGTTTGATGAGTAATATTACATAATACAAATATTCTTCTCACTAAAAGAAATGAGAAGATGTTAAATTGGTTACAAGCTTTAAAGTTATCACAAATATGAAGATGACAATGTAATAAAATCTACGAAATTTATTATAAAACAATAAAATTATCAATACCGTACATTTACTATAAAATATATTATTGTCAATACCGTTACGGGATCTCAGATACTCAAGTCTTTCCGCCGATGGATGATTACTGCAGCCAGTAAAAATTTAATTCGTGATACATCATAAATTAATTTTAAATATACTCTAAAAGATGAGCAACGGTAAGATTCATAATCGAAACGTCATGATTCATGGAAAATTAAGCGATAAAAATGTTGGAAATATTGATGGACAGATGCATCTTACCGGTATTGTCCTCATGTGCGTAGGAACGATAGTGACAGGATAGGTTGTGCCTAGACGAGACTGGCGACTGGAGGACGAGGAGAAGGGAGAGAAGGGGACGAGAGTTGGGGGAACTGGAGTCCGATCCAGGTTGATGGGTTTCTGATTTTGGAAAAGCGTGGTGACAGCTTTTCGCTGTCGCAAGGCGACGAAACGAAATCCAGAATAATCCAGGAACAGGCAAGAGGAATGACGTTGCTGAAATTGCTGCAGAGATGAAGCAGCAGTGAAGCCTAGGGTGCCTGTCTAGGGAGACATGAGCATGTTGAACATTAGGCAGACAGATTTACGATAAAGACATAGCATCTAAAAGATGGAATGCTTGATTGTTACAACACATTGATCGTGCACAGCATAAGCAAGATATCCATTGTTTCGTAATAACCTCTGCCCATGACAGTGAATGTGTTAACATCAAAAACCGTCGGAGGCAATCTTTAGTCGTAAATGCAATAAGCAGGTATCTGAATGAATGAAAACAGTGCGGTCCGTTGGTTGTGCTGTAACCCAAGCGCTAGGCCAAGGCCGTGTGACATAACAAGTTACGTGTCGCGCCGTTAGTTGCCGCGCACCGCTACTCGTGCTTGTTGCTAAAGATAGCCCCAACAAGAATATTGCTTACTTTAACGATCTGCACTGATGTACTGGTAATTATTGCACACGAAAAGCTATTGCTAATTCCAATGGAAATCACTTATTCGTTGACGTTAAGTTGTGACTAATGTTGAAATTATTCATACGTGAGATGGGAATATAGATATGTAATAGTTTGAATGCAATGATCTTTCAACCTCATTTTATGTTCAACGTCATCTTTACCTACCACTAATATTCTATCTATCCTATCCTACTTATCCTACTTTTGGTGGCAATTGCCAAGACGATCAGAAATTACTATTATGTTGGCCAACTGACAAACGGCGAACATTTTTGGACTTTCAATTTTTGGAATACTCATTAACTCTATGATAGTATAATTATGATCTTTATTTTTTAGAAAATCTATACTACCCATTTCAAAATATAAACCCCGTCTCTGAAAATAAAAAGAAAAATAATAAATCTACTTAAAAATCATAGGGATGTATATCACACAAAATCCCAAGAATTCTTTTCCCATTTTGAAGTTAATTAGGCTTATTTTTGTGCAGTTACAGAAAACGAAGCGAATGGGTACCTATAGGTGTACAGCAGCAACTAAGAATGCGACATTTTTGCTCGACATCACATTCAAGACCGTTAGTCGACAGCACTACTGCACTACACTGATGTGGGGGTATTACAGCAATCGTACACGTAACGTCATCTCATTGCGTCTGTACAAGGGTTGCTGGCAATGGGAAATTCCCCCAAGTGTGGGGAATTTTTAGCCATTTGGAAACTTCTTGGAGAGACAAAGGTAGAGCAGTTGAATGCGTCATTTTCAGCTTTTTGGAGTGGAATGTAGAAGTTGACGGTAACAAATATTATGCAACATACCTATATATGCCAATTTACCCAGTCAGTACCAAATAATCCTTACACACATAGAAGCTGTATATTCCATTGACATAGTGTAAAAAGAAGTCTGATGATACTGTTGGGGGGTTTTGAGGAAATGTGGTTATTTTTATTTTCTGCAACTTTCTATGGATTTAGGATCATTTTTGGGGACTTTAGACAACGATCATAACAACCCTGGCGTGAGCGTTTGTTGCGGTCGCGGATGTCGGGCAACGGGACCGCCAATCAAAGATTACGCGGAAAATAGCGCTGTCTTCCATTGCCGCACATTCCGGAGTAGAGAAACGTGTGATGAACCCAGCTTGGGATTGTTAGATCAATTACTTGTTGATTCCCAAGTAATATACTACGAAGACACACGATGAAAAATTATAAGTACCTTGCAATAGATTCTACTTATTTAACTGCATGTTGGATAATAAAAGTTGCAAAGGTGCATCTAGGTCATCTGATGCTATGCAGAGCATGCAGAATTTCACAAAAGTCACATTCAACGACAGGATTTATTTGTTACAGAATGAAGATTACAGAACTTTTAAGACTGCCTTGTGTTAAAATTAAATGATCACATACATTCATTACTTTATTCCCTCCAGACAGATCTGAAATACTATTTGAGATTGTAAGCAATTATTGCTTTAGATGACTTTTTAACCGACTTCAAAAAAAGGAGGAGGTTCTCAGTTCGTCTGTATGTTTTTTTATTTTTTATATTTGTTATCGCCCCATTCCGTCATTTATAAACCGATTTGATTTTTTTCTTTTTGGTTTGGAAGGTGTTACTTTGAATTTGGTCCCATATTAAGTTGGTGATGATCAGATGAAGAGTTTCGGAGATACAGAGTGAAACACCTTAACGGATATGAGTTAAGGAACCGGGTTAATTATTATTATTGTTGGTCACATCATCTTTGCAGAACTATATAGACATTGACCACCTTCGAGTCTGATGATGGAGTGGAACTCGTTTTTTTATATTTCTGACCGCCACATTCCGTCATTTGATAACCAATTTGAATTGTTTTTTTTCTTTTGGTTTGGGAGCTGTTACTTTGAATTTAGTCCCATATTAAGGCGATGATGATCTGATGAAGAGTTTCGGAGATAAAGAGTGGAACTCCTCAACGGATAAGAGTTAAGGAACCGGGGTAAAAAAATATTACTGTTGGTCACCTTCGGAGAACTATAGTATGTAGGCATTGACCACCTTCGAGCCTGATAGATAGGAATAACTTAATTTGTGTTTAAGCAACTTAACTTAAATAAACTGTACAAATTCTATATTTAAACTATAATAATGGTGTCCGTAAGGTTACCATTAAGAAGCCAGTTGCCGCAACCTAAGATGAAGCATTAAAATTAAGATGCCAGAGTCAAAATAGAGTGGAAGTGAAACTATGACAACTAAAAAGCCAAAGTTACCTTAACCTCAATTTAACCTCAAGTAACCTCATTTTTGCACAGACTCCAAACATACCTTATTATTGTTTAAGTTTGAAGTCTGTTTGTAAAGTTATTTCTTACTTTTTAGTTTGAAGTCGGTTCACATTTTTGTTAAAAAATATTTTATTCGCTTTTAATTTTCAATTTCCACCTCCCGGACTAAAAAATCAAGACTAGACAAATCCATGTACGAGTAGGCAGGTTCTTAAATTTTACCCAAATCCGATCTGCTATTATATTATTATGCTGTCTGCTACCGTGGTGGAGTATCAACATCTATCCATGTAATACCATTAATTCTTAAACACTTTCGCAATCTTAATATTAGTAAGATAATATTATTTTAATTATTGTGTGCAAATAAAATTGCCGTATGACGCAACGCTCTTCAGCTCGTCAAATTCTGACATTGCCCCAAAATTACTGCAATTATTCAGTTGGCGCAATAAAAAAGCGAACAAAGACGAAGTCATTAAGCCGTTATTTTTTAACAAAACTTATTCTGGTCGTTATAATGACCTTCAATGCAAACCATTGTCGGTAGTTATGACTGTGTGGGTTTCTTGACTAATGACCACAACGGCTTATATCGCTTTGTACTGGTCTGAAGGTTTTTTCAATTGCCACTGAGTTAGCCTTGCTCTGATATTATAATAATACGAAAAATAGGGTTTTGTGCTTCAAAGATTAAACTGAATGTTTTCTTAGTTCAAAATTAACTGATCAAAAGTACCCAGCTTAAGAATGATGTCAGAATCGATAGGTACCTACAGAACAGAGGTTAAAGCATAAAAAAATAAGTTAGTTCAAAAATCAAACCCTATCTTTGTAAAGGGATTGAACTGAAATTATTTTAATCCATCTTCTTTGAGAGTTGCACGGCTCATCAAAGCCTAAGGGTGTGTTGGTAGACGTCCTTCCCTCCATTGCCTAGACTTCACTGCAGCATTTGCAATACCTACATACGTGGATAACCACATCGAACCTCAAACACAACTGAAATTGTAAGTAGAGCTTATTTCTATAAGATGATAGACTTTTTTCTTCGGTAAACACAACTCGGTTATGAGAACGGTATAAGTTAGAGGACCTAAAATGTACATGACACTAAAAGGCTGACCATAACTATATGTTAAGTTTACAAAGACGTATAAATATACGTATATATACCTACCTATATAGCAGAGGCTTTAAGAATTTCAGTTCAGAATCTTGATGATTACACAACTCGTAAAAAAATGAAGCCAGAAAAACTTCGAAAATATTTGAACAAACTAAATCACGGTTTAAAGAAGCCATAGTACTGCCATCTGCGAATTTTTAACAAATAGTTTGGAATGAATACATTAGAGAAGCACTGTTACTACTTACCTATAATGATTTTCACTTCAAAGTCCATAGAATCATTCATTTTATAATGTTAATAACAAGAACAGCAGATAAGGTATCAGCAACATCTTCTGAGTAACCAGTCATACAGGATATTCTGGCCAAGCACATCCTATCCTAGATAGCAAGTTTAAATTACGGAGTTAACATAAGAGCCGCATTATTACTTACACTTACGTCAAGAGCACTGTTAGCCCGCGACCATCTTAGTCGCCTCTCGGAAAGTATTCCAGCTAGCCGGTTCTATTACAGAACAGGTTAAGCTTCCTCCACCTCCGTCTATGGGTTAATGTTTTATGCAAGATTATGTTTAATGGTTTTGTAAAAAGACTAAACCAAAACTTTTTTGGCATGCACAGTTTTGCGAGTGCAAAATTATGTACGTATATTGAAATAGCGTATTCTCCGGCGTTCGCAATTTTCCAAATAAAACACGAAACTACTTAATATTTTAGCTAGTTATGGACGATGTTTGTTGCGACAACTCAATAGGTAAAATTATTATACCCACACCATAAAAACTTCATTAATTTTACACACGCTTTTGTGTATCTAGGAATCGAATGTACCCAAATAGGTAGGAATGTTTGTAGTTTAAATAGATAAGGAGAAGTAGATGAAAGAATTAAAATTTTATCGCCTAGCACAAGTTAAAGGCGGTTATTTTGATTCTGAACGGAATTTGTTACAACAGAACTTTTGATACACTTCTGATGACATAAATGAGTGATGACATAGAACTTCTCTGTAACTTCATCAGCTGCCATCCTTATTTGTGACACGGTTGTGTGAGTTGTCCTTCTCGAAACAGTCACGATTAACGTCGCATCGTTTTGGCAGCAACTACAGTTACTTATCGATTCGACATTGTCTCGTCCTGGCATTCATCGGCTCGGTGGCGGCACGTGTCTCGAATATGGAACTGCTCCTCGTGAGAACGGAACGAAGCAGTGGGCAGTGCGGGAGAATCTTCCGTCTGAAGCTAGATTTTAATTAGGTTAAATACACGATCGAAATTTTAAGTCAGTGGAATGTCATCTTAAAAATGAAATAAACTCGGATACGAGCGGCCTGCATTTGCCCCTCGACACCAAATAAAATAACAATAAAACTAAATCATTTTTTTGTGAGTCAATTTCCTAAGGGCTACTGACGGTGGATTTCCGTGGATCGCGTCATCGGGACAAACATGCAATTGCACAGTGCACACACCTGAATAAAAGCTACTTATAAAAAAATTAAATCAAGCTATGGAATTATATAAATTTGTTTCAATAACATAATTATAAACGGGCATACACTTTTGTATTACAGGTTCTACGGCTGTCTTAAGATATACGCTTAAATTAGCAACTTTTTGAAACATTATAATTTGAGCGTCTGTTTGAGAATGAAGGGTAGTACCTAATTAGGTTCCACTAGCAAGTTGTTAGAATCTTGTCAATATGTATTACAATAATCTTCGATCATGATCTCATCTATGATAAATGATAATCCTGAGCCTAAAACAATTAGGTATAAGAATTTATTATAACTAAGAACTAGCACAGTAGCACATTAAGTCTACGCAAACTAATACAGTTTATGATTTCTAGTTGAAAGTGCAAGTGTGCTCTCGATACGAATATTATCATCATATTGGCGTCACCGAATATCCACGAGGCCCTCGGCCTAAATCCCTGCCATGGAATATATGAATGTGATGAATTTGCAGCCAACAGCCACCCCAAGGTCCTGCAGCACACGTGCGGGGGCACGGGATGCGCGCATGCAGCCCAACGTGAGTCAATAAACTTATTAGCCCGAGAGGCTGACGACACAAAACAGCAAGCGTTTTCTAAAATCTGATATTTTAATGCCAGTAAACCATTAATGACCCACTACAGGGTCGGGTCTCCTCTCACAATGAGAGGGATGTAGGCCTTAGTCCACCACGCTGGCCTACTGCGGGTTGGTGGACTTCACATACCTTTGAGAACATTTTTTTTTGTGAACTCTTAGGCATGCAGGTTTCCTCACGATGTTTTCCTTCACCGTAACAGCAGGTGATATTTAATTTTATAAAGCGCACATAACTTTTTTACAAAGTCATTGGTGCGTGCCACTGGGATTCGAACCCGGACCCCTCGATTCGAGGTCGAATTCTAAGCCACTGGGCTATCACCGCGTGGGCTATTTTAATATTAGGTCACATTGGGGAATAGAATAATAGCCCGCAGGCAGTTATGGATTCTGTATCGCTCAGCGCGGCGGCGGATTTTTTTCGTAAAAAAATATCCACCTCCCAACTTTCTAAAGATCTCGGAACGTACATGTCATCAATAGCT
This sequence comes from Erynnis tages, assembly GCA_905147235.1. Classification (NCBI taxonomy): domain Eukaryota; kingdom Metazoa; phylum Arthropoda; class Insecta; order Lepidoptera; family Hesperiidae; genus Erynnis; species Erynnis tages. The sequence continues at coordinate 6,711,542 of LR990077.1, read as the reverse complement.
GGTGCTATTTAAACGTAGATAACATCATCAATGACATCTACGTTTAAATTGCAGCAGCTCTAGCGATAGCTTGCACGATGTATATCTATTACTATTTTAATGCGTGACAGAGCTGGCATAAGTGATAACTTATTTAAATTAATATATCACTCATAAAATAATTTTTAAATATTAGAAACTAGCAGCTAGGTTTTTACAAAATGGAAGCCGTACTCGAGCTGAACGCTACAAAATTCAGTTGACTGGCGGCCTTCTTATTCTCAGCTCCACCAAAGTGAGCTAATATAAAAATATCAGATTTTAGAAAATGTTAGCAGTTATTTTTCGCTGGCCTCTCCGGATTTATCGGGAATGCCTGACCTACCTACATCTTTTAACACAAACCCGCCACGTGAGCTGCCAGTAGGCCTTGCAGCTGAATGAACTGCTGCCCATTTTAAAGTGTTTTTAGGTCGAGATCCATGTTATGTTACTTGAGATACGTTTGTGTTGACCTGATTTAGTAGATTGGCTGGTACCTACCCTGGAGCTCTGCTGCGTAGAATAAAAAACTTTCCAAACATGTTCCGAAATAGCTTAGAAAATTGTTTTTAGTGTATTCTGACTCTATATGAATATCATTACTTGTAGAATTAACAGACCTTTGTAGAAACATTCTTGTTTTATCAAAGTTAAACAAGAAAGTTTCAAGAAAGACCAAAAAATATCCGTTTTTTTATATCAGTAAGTTGAGGTAGGAATCTCTTCAGAAAAACGTCCGAATAAAAGAAATACAGAATGAATTTTTCAAGTGTTTTGTACACTAATTGTATTCTAAATTTGAAGCTTTTTTGTCGGTCAATAAGTGACAAAATTAAGAAAATTTTAACTAGTTTTAAAATTATTAAACTACTGGCTCAAATTGAATGAAATTTTGAAATATGGTGTTTTTACAATGCCTGCTTGGTAACTATTTACACAAAGGTAGGTAATATGCTCCCAGTTTATTTCATTGTCTTGACTGCTTCAATAAGCCAAAACTTAACAAACAAATGCTTACTACAAGGTTTTCAAAAATATCAGTTTTACTATTGCCTACATTCTGCCCTTTTATTGTACAAAAGTCAAAACAAAGGTACAGAACAAAGAATACAATAACAAACTTTCGTTTCGAATTCATTTTCCATTTCTAAAAGCTTTGAATTTATAACTTAAGGCGGTTCTATTGACTCACAATAACGGGTCCAGTTCACCCAATTGTAACAATAAACTCATTTATAATTGCCTTATCCTACATGGAAACAAAACTCCAACGGACAAATCTCACTTAAATAAAAGAAAGTGAAAATTTATCTTTTTTTATCTGTAGGTACCTATTGTGAACGGGGAAAAGCACTCTTTAAAGATAGAAAATCAATTTTGCCTGAATAATATGTAGTGCTTTATAAGGAATATGTATATCTTAGGTATTTTTGTAAATTACTCATGCTTTTTCGTGTAGGTACCAATTAAGCAATTTTTACAATTAACCACCTTAAGACTATAAAAGATGTCACCAAAAGAGTTTAAAACATCTTTTCATGAAGGAGCTAAAATAATGTTTTAAACAAGTAGGCTGTTTTGTCCTCTCTTTCACACATATCACTTTAGTGTGAGAAGAAAGACTGAAGGTAATATTCCGGCCATGCACGTATGTTGGCCAAAGTGAAATGACCGCTGTTGACTATTTTGGTGGTTGCGTCATTTGTTCGGCTTTTGAATTCAAAGTTAATTCCTCCAAAAGAACACGTCTGCACGAACAAAAATCATTCCAAGTTGTTCAATTTCTTGTAATCTTCAGAATCTCATTTTATCTTTGGCGAAATATAAGGAAGGGTAAATTCTTTTTATTAACAACACAACATTTTCGGCTGTGAATACAACTAATACTATGACCCTATACTTATATATATACCTATACCTTCGTGCCATATTTAAAAACCGTGTTTTTGCATTCGAATGATCGCGTCCAAGTTCAACAGCCACAGCCGCGTACTAGACATGGACGAAGGATGAAGCCGACCCACTTGTGGTTCCCTGACCTCCGCCGCAGCCTAGCGTGGCTTGGTACTTCTCGCTCACACCACCGCAACTGGTATTCTCTCTTTCTGTCTCTCCCGGAATATTTTCGCAAGCACATTCGGATGATGGCGTAGACGCAAGTACCTAAGCATTTCACGACTTATATGACAATGGGTCTTTGCTTTTCAAGTTAGTAAGTACCTACCTTCTACCGTCTTTATCGGAATAAACAGGTTCAAAATACATTTATGACTAGCCCCTAGCTATATTGACGAGATCTCATCATTTGCCTATAGACAAGCATTACTTTGTAAGCTATTTTATATCCAGCCGCAGCCGCTTCGATAGTAAAGTAACAAGGCTTAGTCACTAAGGCTGTGCATAGATTAAATTTTGATTTAATCTAAGAGGCTGTGAGATATTCCGGAACATAAATTGCAGAGACCTCCAACGAAGTATAAGCTAATAAAATCAAGACGGATCCCGTCAAAGCTTGCACTAAAACTTTACTATTCGTGCTAGGTTTATTTAAGCTAATAAGTTCGCTTAATGTAATGACGTAGGTATGCAATTTACAATTTTATCTTAAAGACGGATGCTTTTTAAGAACCAACTATTGGTTACAGAATTTCGAAAGTCGCTAAATAGTAGATAATTGAAACATGCAGGAAGTCTTCCTAAACTTTCAATCAAAGTTTGAGACAAAGATTACATAACCAAAATTGAATATGTTGACAAAGGACACCTCGATTTATGCCATGACACAATGCAACGGTAATCGCAAGCGGGCCGAAGACTCTAAAGAGCATAACTTTGCCATATAAAGAAGGACACGGGCGTGCTGAATTTCATTTTCTAAAACCCGATTACACAGAGGTGACGCAAAGCGGGCTGGAGGTCGGCTAACGGTGACAGAAGACACGAAATCGAAAGGCGTACGAAACTGAAATCGAAGGGAGTATTCCCGTTATCCTGCCGGACTGCTGAGATGGAAAACTCCCGTTAAAGAGGCATCGACATGCGCTGCGATCATGCAACATGCGCTGACTCATGGGATAGTCCCTGTAGCGTTGGCGAATCGCGCTTCGCTAAGAACTAACTGTTGAATCGTTTGCCTTTTACAATCCTGAAAAGAACGGTTCAATGCCCACCGTGAAATGGAAAACTAACTTTTGCTGATGCAGAACACGCCACCTGCTAAAAAACGAAGACAACGAAACCAATGTGTACTTGCGATTGAGAATAGGTTTTTGAACGACCTTCTTCGATCATCATCGGTAAAAGAGTTTTAACAATGTTTTTTAATACTTTGGTACATCAGGCGTATTGGTTGTGGGCACAGTGACAACTGACAACTTATCAATAGACCTGCACCCTTCCAATAAGTTATTTAAAAAAAGGCATTATTAACACTTTAGCTGTCCATTAAATCAACACAGTGATTAAACGATGGCATAGCACCAAAGCTCCTGTAAATACAACGAGCGAAGTAAAGCAAGGTCCCGTATGAGTAAAACGCCAGACATGAGTCTTATTTTCTGCGTGTTTTAAGCACTTCCGGGCAGTAAAGGATCAGGACTTTACGTTGTATTGATAGTAATCGCCACTTTGTCTGAGGTCTTATCTACAGAGACGGTACCTAGAGAATTGGAGGGAAGCATTAAGCGAGTAGGAAGTGCTGCATTAAGCGACCAGAGAAGTAAGTAATGATGATGATGTCATCCTAGCCGATTTCGGCCACAGCGACTGTTTCTATGGCTGAATGATGTGTCTTCGCCGATGTGCTTGTTGATAGCTAACGTATCCAATTTTTGCAGAGAAAGGTCTGTTGGATATCGGACACGTCAGCACAGCGTTTATTAAATTGCAGCCGCAGGTGTTCTGGCTTTAAGGGCGTCCCACTTGTGATCTCGATCAGCACGTAGATCCGACGCAAAGTCATATACGTGCTGATCTATAAGAAGTCTCCATTATTGCCGTTGAGCTGCCTCATCTTCCCACCGAGACGGATTATATTAATATTACACCTTTTCAAATGTCTTTTCAGAGCATCTTTGTACCTAAGGTATTGCCCACCCTGTTTACGTTTTCCGTTTTTAAGTTCTGAAAAGAAAATTCTTTTAGGCATTCGATCATTGGACATGCGAGAAACGTGTCCACTCCAGCGTAACTGCCGTCGCATAAGATATGCTTCGGTACCTCCGACATTTGCACGATGCAGAATATTTGTGTTTCGGACTTTGTCCGACCACCGAATGTGCATAATGTCCCTTAGGCATTTAATGTGAAATCTATCGAGTGCCCTTATGTGTTTCCGATATGGAACCCATGTCTCCGATGAATAAAGAAGATTTGACAGAACCACCGCCATGTACCATTCACCTTTGTTGATAGTTTAAGGTCGTGTGAGTGAAACACCTTTGAACGCAATCTGCCAAAAGCAGCAGCAGCAGCTCCAATTCTGCTGTTAATTTCTGTATCAAGATCACTCTTCGGTGTAATTGTGCTACCTAGATATTTAAACTTATCAACTTGGCTAAGGGTAGTTTCAGCAACACGGACATTTAGTGGTGTATTATCGTAAGCACTTGCAGCCATCACTTCAGTTTTTTTAATCTTAACTTTCAATCCAAATTTAGTGCATGCCTCGTCAAGTTTTTTCAGTAAATTTTGCAGTCCGGATAAAGAATCGGTTACAAAACATAAGTCATCTGCGTACATGATCTCTGTTATAACAGCAGTTGAAACTTTAGTATCTGCCTTGAGTCTAGCTAAATTAAACAGTCCTCCATCAGTACGAAATCGAATTCTAACTCCTTCAGACAAATGTTGCATGGCTTCACGAACAACAACGGCAAAGTATAAAGCGAATAACGTTGGTGCCAAAAGCCAAAACACAACCTTGCTCAGCGCCGCATGTCACAAAGAAGGAATCCGATTTCTCATGAAGTAAGTAATAAGAAAGTAAGGCCAGAACTTTAAAAAAATAAGCCCAATATTTATTCCAACAACACCTTCTAAAATTAGTGAACAACATGGTATCCAACAACTCTCAAAGTAAACAACTAAGATAACAGTGTCAAGTTCTTAAAAACACAACATTGTGGTAGGGTAGTAGGTATCTGATAAAGTTACGTTATACTTACCTACACGTTCTCGAACACACATGCAAATTGACGCTCCTTTATTGAAATGTGTGCCTAATGATTCCTTCAAAGAAAAGGTAATGTCCACGTAACTCAGTCTCACTGCGGGGCCGGCCGTGTCCCACTTAAAAGTAACGGTATTTCGAGACCTCCGAGTCCTGATCACAACCAAAACATGGTGACGTGTTTGCGAATTTTTCCGCTTACGAAACCGATACAAGCAAGGCATAATTTTCTTAAAATAAATATCTAATTCACAGAATTATCCCGATTATCTATTCCAAAAATAAATTAGGTATCTAATACTGTGCTTGGAGGTATTATGGTACTAGGTACTATACAGGTGAAGAGTAGGTACTGGGTACTTAATATTATGTGAATGTAAATAATGACAGAAATTCTAGAATATAAGTAGGAAGTAGGAAGTGGGATTAGGAAGTAAGATAGGATATAATATGTAGTAGGCTAAAGATAGTAAAAATACTGGGAGATCTAGGAAATAGGATTAGATATAAAGGTTCTTATAGTCGTTATAGGAGTCCTGCTATCATTGTAGATGCTACGCCATCTGGTTAAAATAATCGTACTAGAAACATCTAGCCACAAATTATGAATGATATTTGTTTTGTGGTAAGCTAATAGAGGGCGTTGATCACTATAATTGTAACAACAGCCATGTCACGTTTGTCTATACCTAGAACCTAGTCCAGAGAGAGATTAAATCTGTTTGAAATTATTCAAACTGATTTAATCTCTCTCTGGTTTCTTTTGGGTTCAAAGTTTGAACCAGAAAATTCATTCAACCTTTGCAGAATATTAAACTCCATGTAATTAATAACATTAACAGATAGGATAAAGAATATCTTACTGTGTGAAATAAGATAAAAATAGGTACTTTGTAAATTAGAACGAAATATTAAAAGATGTTTTGCATCTTAATGCGCTTTATTATTGCAATTGTAAGTGTAAAGCAAAGCATTCGCCCTAACGCCCTTTTACCACAGAGCTGTCAGTGAAATTGACATATAAACATAATATTTATGTTTAATCTATGTTGCAAAGTGTTGCAAGTATTTATGCTTTGTAATAATAAAATAAAGTATAATATTATTATTTCAACACAAGTCGAACAATGTAATATGTAGAAATATACATTATGTTTGTATGCATACTTTATTTATTAATGGCAGACATTTTAATAAGCAATCCAATCATTACCATATAAAATTAATAAAAATACCATTAGGTACCTACCAAGATTTTTTGCAACATTAATAATGAGTAATAGCGGCAGTGGAGGCTATCTGTATAAAATCTTCCCTGAAACCTTCAACGAATTAATAATGAAAATAAACATGCTTACTTTACGCTCCAAAATGACATTACAATAAAATTTTGTTTAAATCGAAACAAGAACAAGTAATATAAAACATTTTTTGAACCTGATGAGGGGCAGAACAAAAATTAATGATAGATGGCGTTGTTTTATGTTGTTGTGCGCGGCCGTTCGTTGGACATTCGACAAGTAAGATGGCGGCGATTAATGTGAAAGGCGAAACGTTGTCGTATTTCTACTTGTAAATAAAGTTAAGGCTTCTCTGAAACAAAACTGTTATAAAAATCAAAAGATATTATCAGTTTGAAAAGTGTTTTGTGTATAGTGAACTGTTGTGTACTTTCCATGACTAATTTTTAGTGGCTTTTCATTTCACAATAGACAAAACCCGTCGCAGCGAGCACTCGAACAGTCGAGGCCATATTATTTTATGATGTTATCTGTCGTGTGAGCGTCCTTTGAGACCACATTGATAAATTCATATTCAAACAAAAGGCAATGGTATGTTTCTTTCCATTAATCCACCGCTAAAATTAATATTTATAAATAATAAGTTACGTATTGTTAAAAAAGACTAACGCTTCCATGTCGGAGCGGCGGATTATTTTTGTGCTAAATCTTGTTTGTATGGCATGTGTAATTATTATTTCCAAGTATTCTAAAGACAAAAAAAACACTAAACTAAACACGTGAATTAGGTTATAGAACCTATAAGTACCGAACGAATGCTCTTATAAGAGGTAAGTGCTATAATTACAAGTCATAAAGCTAACGATCTCTTCTCTTTTCAGGGGGTTTTCTGTACGAGGGAATAGTTATTCATCATGATATCCAGTGCTCTAGTAAAGTGATAACAATTTTTACAATCAAAGTGTTACAAACTATGGAAGAAAGTGTGGACTTCTATTGATAAATACTACATTAAAAACAACTCAAAGTAACACGGAGGTGGTAATGGATCCAGTAGGACCATGGTCAGCATATGCTTCTTACAATCGGCTAGCAGGGGTTCAGGCTGGTGCTGCAAGTGGAGATTTTCATCACCACCTAGCAAGTGGTGGTACAGGACTCGGCAGCCAGTCTGTGCCATCTACCACCAGCCAATTGCTTCTTCAAGCAGCTCATACAACAGCATCGTTAGCAGGGCAACTTGGCTCATCAACCGCTTCACCCTTCAATCCTGGTTTTTTGTCTCCACCAGCAGTGGGGTATGACGCCGTATTCTCTCCACTATTTCATCATGCGAACCCCAAACCGGCGCACTATAGTTCGTCTCTTCAGGCCCAACATCGTCAAGTAATTGCACAAGCCCAAGCAGCAGCTGCATCAAAACAGTCTTCAGTAGAATCTGAGCTTTCTTCGTTAAGAGAAAACTATTCACATCAGACGTTAGCTGCCCAAGGAACATCATTTTTTGATCAAAATTCAACCCCTGGGAGTACCGCAGGATTAAGTTGGCAAGGAAACAATCAACTTCCTAGCCCCTTTGGTATATTACCACATGAAAGTGTTGTGCCATCATCACCAAGTCCAGCCACCACAAAAGCCTCTGCTACATATGATAATTTTAATGCTCATTTTGCTGCTGCGCAAACCCTCAATAATCATCTCAATTCTCAAATATCAAATACTGGTAAACAAACAACTAGGTCAGGCTCTCCGGCAACAGCATCAAAGCAACCAGCTTCATCAACCTCATCAACATTTTTTCAATCTCCAGCGTCTTTTGGGAATCAGACAGACAATTCATACAGTGCAAGCAGTGCAAAAACTGGCCAGCTTTCATCACAGCAGGATTATGCTGGAAGTAAGTCTTATTCAAGTTCTGCAAGATCCACTGCTCATTCCCAGCAATCATGCATAGTGTCAACTCCATCAGTGACCTCTTCCTCTGTCCCGTCTAGTAAAGAGTACCACACAACTACCAGTAGTTCTAGTAGATCTTCCTTGTACAATTCCCAGTCCCCTAAGAATTCAAGTAGCGAAAAGTCCACTCGTTCCTCTAATAGTACCAGTGGTTTTGTGTCACCCACTTCTAAAGCACCCCAAGTTCAAACTAAAGCACAAAGTAAAATATATCCTGATATAAATAATGAACAAAGAAAGAGTTGTGATTCAAGTGATAAACTGCAACCTCAGTCTTCCCCTATTAGCTATTCCATAATGGATGCTCCAGGAAGGTTAAGTTACAGTGCAAATAGTGGGAGTTCTTCAAAATCAAATAGACTTAGTAGTTCTCAATATTCTGCCTCACAGGGCTCAAGTTTTCGACACTATCAAAGTGGAAATAATGTGGAAACTGACTATCATGTAAGAGCTAAGAGCAGTTCTAGTACAGACACAGGATATTCAAGCAGTAGTTCACAAAATGGGCCTGATTGCAGTGTAGTTGTGGCCCGAAGACAAAGTCCATTGCAAGCTGCTCCACAGACCTCCCCTTTAGGGCATGGGTCTAGCCCTGCCTATCCTTTGTATCATAGCCCAATGAATTCTTTAAATTCGCCACAACAGCATGGCGATCATTATAGTAAAGTTAACAGTGCTGCACCCAGATCACCCTTGGATGCTTCAGTCACCAGACCTCCCTCCCAAAATAGTCAAGTTGCATACCCTTCCGTTATAACAAGGGCATTAGGTATAGAACAAACTAAAAGCTATCCTGACAATAGGTTTGAGAGAAGTCAAAGTCAGACTTCCAGCCAGAGTTGTTGGGAATCTGACCGCCAGACATCTCGAAAATATAGCAATGGTAGTAGTAACAGTAATACAAATTATAATAGTAATTTATCAGAAAGCAATACGCATAATGAAAAATCTACATCTGCTTCACAACCCCAAACTGTGAGTGAAAGAACTTTGAATGAAAAGCAGCAACATTATTTTGACAGCAATAATGTAGCTTTACAAGATCTTTCAAGTTGTCGTGGTGATCCCATGAGTATAGTTAAAAACTTACAAAGCTTACAACAACAAAGTTGTCAGATACAAGAAGTTAAATCTAATAAAACCCCTACAATTTCAACACCTGTAAATAAAACAATAAACCGTAGGAAAAGTACAGAAAAGCCAGTGACACACACAAATATGAATGAAATATCAAATGCTGTAATGGCTGATTATTTGGCTAACAGAATACCTCCCCCAGCCCACAGTTCCACTAGTAATCAACAGCAGAATGGCTATTTTGATTTTGAGCGATGGAACTTACCTCCACCTCCACCAAAAATGTTTCCTGGCACTTCTGCTTTTGGTTCTCAAGCTCCCTTACATGCAACCAATTTTGCTAACCAACATCAAGCCCTTGCAATGCAACATGGGCATGCGCTAACTTACTTTCCACCCTTTCATCTAGGGCCCCACCCTGATTTCCAATCCTCTGTGGAGTTAACACCACTGTCGTCTTTTAGTGAGACTCCACCTTCGGCTTCCTCATCATCATTTTCAACACCCGAAACTCGTGAAGAGGAACAGCCAAAGGTGGTAGTACCTAATATAGAGGAAGAACTTGGTTTCCTTGCAGAACAACGGGCTAATACTGCATCAACGGTAGCACCCTCTTCACAGCAGCAGATTAACAACACTTCACAAGACGCTACTTCGAAAATTATGGAAAAAAAATTCAATGTTCCTGTCACGGGCCCCGGATCTGGCTTCATGGCTTCTTACTTGAAATTTTTACAAGGGGAAAGAGACACTTCTCCCCCGCCGGCCGGCAGAGGCGCCAGAAAGTCGACATGGTCTAGAACGAATACCAATAGCAATACGAATAATAAGGCGTACACGAACGACCACTCTAAGAGTCAGTGCGATGCCAACCCCACACAGAGCGCCAACGGTGCGATGGCCCCGTCGAACGTTATAAACGCAGGTATGTCCCTGGGTAACCCAGTAATGAGTTCCTCGGCGAGTATGAGCACGGCCGGCTTGTTAGGTGCTAATCAACTCCACGGCGCGCCATCCAATCTTCTCAGTTCCGCGAAAGGCGTCGAACTGGACGATCCTCGATATTACAATTTGAATAAGGATAGAAAAAGAAAATATGACGGAAGCGAGGAGTCGAGTTACGACGCGGACGAGGAAGCGAGAAGATTGAACAAGCCGGTGCTAAACGTGCCCAGCACGCCGCTGAACGATAAGGGCAAGAAGGGGCGCTCGGGGGCGTCGGGGGTGACGGGGGTGTCGGGCGTGAAGGGCCCGTCGGCCGCCGTGGCGCCTCAGCCGGCCGCGCCCAAGAAGCCGCGAGCGCCCGCTCCGCCGCCCGTGGCCGCGCTGCAGGCCGCGCCCCAGCAGCAATACTATTACCAACACCAGCCCGAGGAAGGTGCGTTCAATTTACTAGATTTCCATTTGAGAAGTAGAGCGCGATGGTGAAGAGCTAGCCCTGAAGCTTGTATGACAGGAGCAAGCTAACTGCCGCTCAGGCAGCTAACCGTGAAAACTTGTTACATTTTAACTGTGATATGTACATTTTTATTAGATGAAATCTATAATTATCCACTGTAAATAATTTCTATGAGGAAAATGTGATGTACCTATTTAGTAGAGATTGATATTTTTAGGGTTAGTCTGTAACAAGATTTCACTGATATTATTGTTGATGACACATTATTAGTGCCATTTTATTGTAAATTATAGAATTTGTGACTCTTGTCATACTCGCTACTGAAGGGGTGCTACCATTAATAATTCCAAAATTTGTGGTATATTTTTTTATGGAATTAATACCAGTGGGTGTCTGTTGTATATATAAATAATGTATTGTATTTTACAGTATTTGAATTTAGTTGGTACTTACAATAGTGTATTCATATACTTTGCTGTTAGCTAAAAGTGATTTTATATTATAAGGAGGGAATGAATTGCATAATAATAATTTGACAGCTAAGTTAGTGCAAAATAATGTGTTAGTAAAGGCCATGTCCTGATTATAAGTTTTGTATTTCTATTTAATTGTTATTTGTTTATGCACAATTCTCAATATTTTATGTAAATACTTTTGTATCATAGAAAAACATAAAATAAACGCGAGTATATTACTGATAATGTGTTAAATAATTTTAGATTGTAATTATTCCTGGTAGCACCCCTCACTTCGCCAAATAGGGATAACATGTTCATTGTAATATTTGTTAATCTATGCTACTGCAAGTTAATTCAGTAATCTAATAAGTTGAACTATAACATTGTTACATTTGTACATGTTATCACAAAGATGATCCAAATCATCTATTGGCTTTCCTTTCCCAACCTTCCTGGCCCTAATTTTACTCCCGTCTCAAAAACTAACGTAATTTAGTTTTCCTGTATTAAGTCGAGATACACAAAAGGTAATGCAGGTTACATAATATGCAATAATTACAGTTATTTTGACACTATTACATAAGTGATCTTGCCTTATTGCATTATTTTAGTTCCCCCTCACGGTGGTTTAGGGTATGGACTGTATGGAGCTACAGACAATGACGCCAATTCAAACAGGAAATTGCATCACATTAAATCACATCAACAAATTACAAGTACCGGTCAGATTGACAATACGAGACCTGTAGAAGATATGCCTTATCAGGTAGGTTCACGCTTTTCTTTGGTTTGTTAATATTTTGTCAATCTGAGAAATGCTTTTTATCCATTTTTTCCTCGTAGTCCGGAGAGTTTGTGGCTATCAAGACTGAGCTAAATGAAATGTGGCCATCAATATGGAGAGTGGATGGCAAAGCTTTACTACAAAAGTATGAGCCTTTTGAAGAAAATGGCAAAATTCTGTACAGGAATATTTCAACAGTAAGTGTCCATTTGATTTGATCATTACTGTTTTGAAATTTATAATAAAGGAATAACTAGGAAATGACAAAAAAAATTAACTACTTTGATGTAAAGTGTGTTTGTATTTGAACATTTCAGTATGCAGCATGGAACCCCGAAAATAGAAAGTTATATACTCAAGTACCAGTAAAAGTTAGATCACATTCTCATCTGGAAACAGTGGTGGAACTAATACGAAGTGAACAGCCACTAGATGATTGTAATTTCATTGAGAAGAGAATGTTAGAGACCCAGATGTATCAAGAGAATTTTGAAGTGTACATACAAACCTTGATATCCCATGCATTGGACCCCAATTTTCTTACTGAAATATTTCAAGAACAAGGTAGGTGGTTGTCCTCTAAAATGTTTTCATCATAAAAGCGTTATTTTTAAGTAATCTTAAAATTTGTCTCTAGACATAACTTATCAAAAATACTGAGTCACTTTAGTAAAAACAACATCCACATCACCTGATGATGCTCCGTTTTGGGGCGAAACACGTGTCGTGTACTATTGGAATAAGTTGTTATGGTATATACCTACTCAGAGAGATAAGGGAGGGTGGTGGGTCCATACCAAACAAGTTCCACGTGTGCGGATTGTTGCAAAGAAATATAAATACAACTTAAATAACATTGGATTTCCGCAAAGTAACGCCTGATACAATATATTATTATACAATTTAATTATGTTAAATTGTGTTAAATTTAATTATGTAAAAACATGCAGTTCTCAATTCCTGGGTTTATTTTCAAGAGAAACAGGTGAATAAATAGGAAGAAAATAATATTTACTTGTGTGATACTTTTTTAATTTTGATAGGTATTTGTATTTTCTTTTTTATCATTTTCATATTTATATCCTACTACTAAATGAGACAGTTTGTGAATATGAATGGTTGGAAATTTGTTACTCTTTAGTAACAAAGTGTAGTAGTTTATAATTTGGAATAACATAATATGTGAGTGGTTGACCAATAATAATACATAAATAATAAATAAATAAAGGGACCTCAAGGGAAAATAATTGATTTCGAGTAAATCGCGTTTGAAGTTTCGTGTAGAAACAAGTTTCGACTTTTAAGACTGTCCATTTGAGTAACGTCGTCGTCACTTTCTGACACGTACGAGCGTTTTTTTGTACCTGAGCAAGTTAAAGAGACTGTTGTACTAGAGATGACCTTAAAAGTAAAATAAAACAATAAAACTGATTGTATACCTTATTTGACATCACAAAAACTAGTGTGCGCTGTGTGTAAGGTGTAATTTTTCCAAAACTGCCTCAGCTCACAAAAAAATTCATGAAAAAAATCTACGGCGCCTAAAAATAGCCAGACCAAAACAAAGCTAAAAAGCTAAAAAGACCACAGATTCAAAAATTCAAAAAAATAAATAACGGTTTCCAATCCCTCCAGGTCCCTTTTTGGTCAACCACTCACATATTAATATAGGATAAATAATAGTACAAGTACAGAAGACCCACTTCGAAAAGTCATTTAAAGAAATATAGACTCTAGCTACGATACGATTAAGTTCAATTCAGATCGCGCAGCACCTAATCACCTACGCTTATAGATACCTAGATGTTGCGTCTCTTTCTAGCGCGTATCTCTTACCTTTTCTGATGAAAACGGGGTTGTCTTCTTTTAAAAAATTAATGTATCTTGAATTACCATTTTTGTAGTACTCTAGAGAAAAAATGACTTTCAAAATAAAAACGTAAGGGGAGGTGTTAATAGTACTTTAATTCTAATACATTTGTGCATACCTACTTACGTTTTCGATACCATCACGAAAAGCGAGACAGGCTTTATATTACTCAAATATGATGAATCACGCTGCCTTACTATTAATACCTTTGACAACAAAAAAATTTTAAACAATGCAACGAACAAATGAAGTACCTAAACATATAATCAAAGGTACCTATATAAACAAACTTTACGCGTACCTATAGTTCATTTTTATTCTCTGGTCTTATTTGGTAAATAATCTTACCATACCTTTTTATTTTAATTTGAGATTAAAAAATAATGCAGACGTAAGATGGACTATACATCACTCACAGTTCGCGTAAGACCCCCACTGACTAGCCGTCTCGGATAGGCCGCTGTGCGTAGGTACATTTTTGACACCTACACGGGGAGTGGGACAGGCCTGCCTCCAGACCAAATTCAAAACTTTACGAATCCTCCGGCAAAAGCTAGTTTCTCATACAGATCTTTCAGATCATAATTATAACATTTATATTGTAGAACATCATATTGTTATTCATTCAAGTCATTGATGATTTATTTTAAGTTTGTTATCATCAGAAAGCCCTACTACTACCTGTGTAGCAACCACTGCAAAATATTGCTAGCTAAAATTGTCCAGTGAGTGAGGAGAACTAACCAACAATCTTCATTTGTGATTGTGGATAAAATCTAATCATAAATATTCGGTCTGGGAGGCAGTATTTAAAGTAATTCTGGAATACATATTACATTACATACAAATGCCACAATTACATACAAATGCTTACAAAGAACATTACGCGGGGTGGCCTAATATACAGGGCATAATAGTTTAAACATTACTTAAAAGTATGAATTTTACTACAATATTATGTTTGAGAGAAGCAAAAAAAAAATGTATTATGGCATTGTGGAACTTTATTTTAATGAAAATATCTGCAATTCACACCGATTCCTAAAAGGTAAAAGTGGCTAAGATTTTGAAGCAATAAAAAGAGCTATTCATATTCAATCAACATCAGAGAGCATTTTTTCACAAAATTTACAGTTTTGTGTTGGTCCACTGATTACGGGACAACCTGTATAAAAGATGTTCACTAAGCTAATTGTTGTCCATGTGTCCGCAGAAAACTAAGGGCCACCTTATTAGATGAAAAGCTGTTTGTTAAGTTAATCCTTTTCCATGTGGCCACAGATGACTACTTCCTGTCGAACGTGAAGACTGTGGACGAAGTAACGGAGACGATGCGGGTGAAGGTATCGGGCGCAGCCGGTGCCGCAGCGGGCGCGGCGGCGGGCGGGGCGGGCGGCGCGCGCGCCTTGGACGCGGCACTGGGGACGTGGCCCGGCCTCAGTGTCGCCAGCGGGGCGGGCTCGTGTCGGGCGTGCGCTCGGCCCGCAGTAGCGAGACTGCTGCTCTATGGACAGCCGTACAACCCCGCGACGCTCGAGCCCGTGCAGCCCGACGCGAGACTCGCCTATGAAAAGGTAGGTCGCCAATGGTGTATAGTTAGTGTAATGCTGCGCTTGCAGCTGGATCTTGCACGATACCTGGACGCAACAAGGCGATTGCTACCATACTGACAGCCTTACAACCCTGCTACGCTGCAACTTGTGCAGCCCGAGGCAAGTCTTGCTTATGAAATGGCGTGTGTAATCATATGACAAAACCCCACTGGTAGCTGACCCTCAACCAGGCGCGGGCTCGTATCCGCAACCTATCGTTACACGTTTGTTTCACCTTATGATCTCGTGACACTGCAGCCATTTCAACCATACGTCAAGGCTTAATCATTGAAGGCAAAAATCAGCTACAACCTCCGATTTCGTTGAACCACCATCGGTTTTCATGAAAATTAGTGATTAGGTGGGGGTGGGGGATACCTTAAAAAACAAAACTGACATAGTAAGGATTTGTTTGTTTTTTTATTAGCTTCAATTTTGGTAACGGCGCATTTTTTGTAAAAACTCACAGTTTTTGAGTTATTTTTGAAAAACCCCTTTAAAACATTATTGAAAGTAATAAATGACGTCATTCGCATCCGCGGTACATGCTTGCCTTTAGTAAATTAAATAATATTAAAGATTTTATTAAACTTCCTGCAGGAATTCCTCGTTTGCACAACATGTTGTGGGCGAGTGCAGTTATACTCGCGAATATCGCATCAAAAGTACCTGATGTTCGCGGAATGCAGTAAACGTGTAGCTGAGAAGCGCATGCAGAACCCCAGTAATGACACCACTACCATCTTGAACGAGCTTCTGGCAGACGAGATGTGGCTGTCTCAGGTAATTTGCAAGTATTAATTATAGTAAATAATATGTCCATAGCGGACCACATCGCTGGTTAAAGATATCTCTCCACCTTTTATTTGGTCTTCCTTTTTTCTTTTTCCTGTCTCTTGGTACCCGTTCTGTTAGGCATTTTGTCCATCTATTATTACTCCTCATACTGATGTGTCCTGCCCATTGCCACTTGAGTAGTCTTGTTCTTTTCCTTACATCTATTACTTTGGTTTCTTTCTGATGTTTTGTTATTAACCTTATCTAACAGTTATAGACCAAGCATACTTCTTTAAATTCTAATTAACTTATAATAGTGTATGTTTACGAACCAACTATTATACATAAATTTATATACATGCATAAGTTGACACATATACATATATCATGCTAATGTAAATCGTTTTAAATTGTAGTAGAAATAAAGGCTATTTTGATTTTATTTTATTTTAAATAATATGTAGTAAGAAAGAATCAAGGATGTTTTGGACAGATTATTCTGTTATATATATACACACTACCCAAAATATTCTGTCCACAACATATACCAGATATTTATATTATTAAGCTTAGGATTACTCATAAGTAGACATGGAGTATGCAAACAGCAAAATCATTCAATCTGTCGGCTAGGTGTAGTCCATTTGGTATAAGCTCAGCTATGCAATTAGTGTGACGGTCTCTGAGCTAGGCGTAATTTTCCAGAACTTAGAAGAATAGATTGTTAGCATCAACTCCATGGGTAGGCTGGGCAGTTGCATATTATTTTATCTACATAATTTGGAGGCTAATTATGTAGAAAAAAAATATATTTTAGTAATTACTCTCTGAAATGTTTTCAATTGGAAGGTAACCACTGGAGCAGCATTATTTGTCTGGTGTTTTCATTAGAGAGGTGTTCTAGAAGATGCTTTATTAAGGGAGACTATCTTAAGGCTCATGAGTAGCAAAGTGACATATTATATCCTCAATTATCTTATTAGAAATTACATGTGGATGTCCATGATATGTGGCTTGCATTCCCGCTTGCTACTCATTTACTATTAGGAGAAAAAGAAAATGACTCGAGTTGTTTTTATTTGTAGTTATTCCGGGACGTGCGACATTCGTGGGCCGAGGCGGAGGCGTGGGAGCGCAAGATGCGGCTGGCCATGTCGCGCCAGATGATATAGCGCTGCCCTCACTCCTGAGGGGGTAGCGCCACTAGCGCCACAGTGCAACTTGCCTATCTGACACGAACTGTCTACAATGTGCTCCGCAACTCACGTATTTTAATGTAACGTTAATTTTCTAGCATTTAATTTACTCGTTTTTAGATTGAGCCGATCTAAATTTAAGTTTATTTTCGACTACATCACGTATTACTAGTTTCCTGGAGGTTAAAATCGAATTTTTTGGCTGTTACTTAGTATCAGTTGTTGCTATGTGTTATTATTTTTATGTTAAAGCTTTTGGTGCCATTTTTGCTTGCTTACGCAAAATTATAATTATCCTAGTTATGTTGAAATTCTTAACATCTTCTTTGGACAATATTTTTTATTGTTTAATCTGATGCATTCGAGAATGCGCAGTGTGGTCTAAGGGTTTTACTTTTAATTATAACTAAAAAATACTCAGTAAAGATGTTAAAAAATTATAGCAATATGAACAGAATTAATTAAATTGAAAAAATGTATTTAACCTCCCCTGAAAACCTTTTTTTGATGTTATTGCCTGCCTTAAAGAATCAAAGAATCGAGATTTTTTTTTCTGAAAGTGTGCTACCTGTTTGCATTGAGCAATGCAAATTCCTTGGCCACAATCCTGTACTTCACCACCAGTTTTAGTACTTTATTCCGCCCAAATACCCATCAATCTCCTTGAAAGGCCCTTGCTGCACGAACTGCTCTTGGTGACCTTCATATCACTTGTCTCTCTGACCTGAGAAATGTGGTCCTGGATACCAGAGTCGCCATCCAGAAAAGTCACAATAGCTTAATATTTGGAAATAGCCTTCAGAGTTCAGTTTCTTTGCATAAATATCTCTTACGTAGTCTCTGCCTGATCTTAAGTTGTTGATTAGCATGAAAAATGCCCATATAATAAATAACTTTTTCATTCATCCAAACCCTGATCTAATGTAAGTGTGTATCAATAGAGTTAGTAAATTGAGTTACTTATTAAATATATCAAAACTGTAACAATTTGTGACAACATAATAATGCAATAAATTATCTTGTGTCAAAATTGAATCTGGATAATCATACGAAATAATTTCTGAACTGTAGAATGATTTAAATCTATAACTGCAATCCTTCAACGATTACACAAGTTGCACTTTAAGTTTCTTGTTAGATAATTGAGTAAAACCCCTAGATCAACGTACTCAATTACCAGTAATTTTGGTATAAAAAATATTTGCATAAGATTTATGCATAATGACTAATGTAAATATCCGAAACTGTGCAAGCAAAATCGGTCCTATGGATTAGTGATGTAACGAATATTTGCATTTTTTTGCATATTTTCGCATGCGCGAAATTATTGCGAATGTTTTTGCGTGTATAATTTTTTAAATAGGTAATAATAACCTCAAAATTCACTTGTTTTGTTTACGAAAACACCGGCGAGAGCGGAATGACACTTCAATCGGATGTGTTCGTACTAACTCTGCTATTCTCGGAACGGAAAACAGACGGAACGCACTTTGTTCGAACGGGACTGCCGCTAAAGTCACCAAGCCATAGACAAATGGCGCCAAATTTAAACAAAAACTGAATATTCGCATTCGCGAATGTTGGCAGCAGATATTCGCATTCGATGACATTCGTTACATCACTACTATGGATTATAATACCTTATTTAGAATATTAAAATTAAAATATTACTTGGTACCTTTATAAGTTATGCAAACGCACACTTTTGTTAGATCTTCATACTTTAAATTTACGCTATTTACAAATGACCAACATTTGGTCTCAATGACTGTGAATACATAATGCTATGTAATATTTCAGTAACTAGGCCTATAGCTTATTCTTAATTATTTTAAAAATAAGGCCTTCAAGAAATACGTACATTTTATACGACTAAAGAAATTTGGTCCACCAACCCGCAGTAGGCCAGCGTGGTGGACTAAGGCCTACATCCCTCTCATTGTGGGAGGAGACCCGTCCCTGTAGTGGGTCATTAATGGGTTACTGACAAAGAAATTTGCGTATGAAATAATTTTATATTTGTTTATTGTAAATATGCCTATGTGGTTTTTAATTGTGCAATGCTTGTTTGGGAGCAATATTGGGCAAGGGAAAAATATGTGATTTATACTAAATGTTAATAATAGAATTTGAGTTCCTTATTGCATATGGTGAAAGTACATTTTATTGATAAAACCTACTTGATAGTGACTTGAGTATTATTTTTTTAATTTAAAATTATCTATGCTTATTTAAATCCATAATCTGATACTATAGGACATCGACATCTATTGGCTTAATTGGTATAGTACTATCCAATTTATGTATGTATATAATTTTCCGTATGTAACATGACTAAAATGGATCTCTTATTGCTTAATTTCTTGTACGAAATTATGAAATCCCATGAAAATTCTGTTTATCTAGGATACTAAATATATTTTATGTTTATATTTTATTGATTATTATAGATGTCATTTCTGTTTATTATTAATGGTTTATAACAACTTAGTATTAATATGTAAATACATACTTATATTTTAATTAGCATCAATCAATGTGGTATAGGGAATGAACCCGATTTTTCGTTTACACAGCCTTCGAAATTTTTGAATAATATTTTAGTTATGTTAGTTGTGTTTTATATTTATTTGTAAGTACTGTTTTTACATCACAATAACTATGCTTTAATATAAAGTTTAAACGCTATCACAGACGCACTTACGGTGTGGAAAGTGTAAGGACTCATGCGGATTACAATAGAGAACACTCAATAGAAAAACCATTATTATTTTTTCTTCATCTTAGATGACTAACGAAATTTAGTTTCTGAGCATTTACGACCGATATTGTTTTTATATGTATCTTTTACAATGTTCATATCAATTATATCCCTAAGCTTATAGCTTAACTTTTTATTGTTTAGGATTGTGTATGTGTAGCCTCTCATTCAAACAGGAAATCTTTGTGAGTTCATCAATTCTGAAAGGGACTCAGATTCTATGTAGTGAATTATACATATTCTATGTAATGAATTATACCCACATGCATGACCCATGTGCTGCTCTACAAGAAGTAACATGTTATTGACATTTATTTTCTTTCTGTCTCAGTTGCAGACACCCTATGAACCCTAACTAAACGGGTCATTAATTGTCCCGAAAACCGAAATTTCAAAACTTGATGTGTCTAAATAGGGTACGGAACTTTCTGTATTATTTTTTAACCTGTTAAACATGTAAGTTCGTTTTAAAGCAAGACATATTTTGTCTTTGGTTAATTTGGTACGTGACATATTTAAAATTTTGTAGATATCAAAAATTCTGCTTTCATTCAGTTTCTTAAAATACGAGAGTATTCATTATTTAAAAAGGTATTAAGTCTAAAAAATACATTTTATGTCCCACTGTTGAGCAGTAGCCTCTTCCTACAGGAAGAAACCCAGTACCCTGAACCACTGCGGAAGGACGGGCTGATCACCAGCGGTATATCGGTAGCAACTGGGACTGAAGGCTAAACTTGTCCTCCTCAAAGTCATTCACCACTAGAAATAGATCATCCAAGCACTGAGTTGACGGGCTCCCCGGCCGATTGCCAACTTTTTATAGATTGCGCGATTAAAGATGCGCGCTTTAAGCAATATTTATGGTTTATTAATGTATTAATTAATTAATAAACATAAATGAAAGATCAAATGCAAAATATGTTAAATTAAAATTGTATGCCACTTTTTTATCCAAGAAATAAAATTCAGGATTGACTTGATTATACTCGCTGAAGAAATGGTTCAACGGGCTGAAGTGGGTCCTGTGTCTGCGATTGATGACACGCGTGAAAATATTTAAATAAATACAGTACTGATAAAATTCTTATCCACATTCCTGAAACAGCCTTTCAATCTTTCGGATATTGTGGAGTGTTCTAGATCTAGATACATAATTAATGCTTCTGTTTAAAATGAACAAAATTTGACGATATTATATTTGTACACTAAGATAAGTACACAATAATATAGAAAATATTTTGTATAATTACGCTGGGTTGTATAGGTTTTAATATACTATGTTAAAGTAAATTACTAGATTATAATGATAATTAAATTAAGTACTAGATACTAAGTAACTAAAGTACTAGTACTAGCATTGTAAAAATAATAGTTCTGTCTGGTAAAGTTAAGAACTATATTTATTTTGTTCTATTGGAACAATCACACATTTGTTTTGAAATAATTTCTTATTATACGACATTATAATATAAGGTCATTTTTATTTGCGTACCTATCCTACTTACTAAAATAAAACTAATTTTACTTGAACTCTAAGCTACAATACGCTTTATTTAAATACATGCCGTTCTTGCATTGCCGATTAGGCGATTACTAGTTTACGTTAACTGAGTATGTCTTCTTGAGTGGTCTTGTGTGATGTTAAAAAATACCCATTCAAAAAAAATCCATTAATTAATTACTAAGTAACAGGGTTGCCAGATGGGGCTATATCCCTTACCGAGCGGCGATATTATTTTATCCGCTGCCTACAGGTAGCCGATTGGCCATATTTTTTTTCAGAAATATTTAATTAACATGTCATTTTTATGCAGAATGAGGTGTCTATGTGTAAATGTGAATATTGCGTGTAAAAAGCGTATGGTTGTGTGCTTTTTTTGGGCATCAATTTCCTTAATTTGAAGTTGGTCACACTGACCTGTGCGCCATGATTCCATGATGGGGTACTCTATGGATGGGACTACGGAATTCTACACGCGCGCTCCGGCGAGGCTATTCGAGAAAAAAAATCTGGCAACATTGCTAAGTAAATGATCAATGCTAAGTAAAAGATAATATTATGGTAATTTGCTACCAAAAGAAGATTTACGATACAAACAAATTACACAAAGCACACTCTTATTAGCACCAACCTAGTATTTAATTTTCTTATTCTAAAACTAAACTTTTAAACATTCTTTTGTTCACACGAAAACACTTGTGTGACTTGCAAAAAATGCGACTGACGCACGAGCATCGGTAAACAAAACTAACTATTACTAACTAAATGTAATTAAAATGTTCAATTAGGTAGTTCGCTCGGCTCGCTCGCTCGACATTGGATTTGGATGTTTAGGGCGCGAGGTTTCTTTTGTTTAATTAGTGACTTGTTATGTTTCTCGACTACTTCGATAGGTAATATATTTTGAATAAACGTTCGGCGCAGTCGCCCCGTGGTGTACCGATTGCAAAGAATGAGCGATTTGATGTCACACAATATCACATATTCATATTTTCTTGGATAATTAGGTCAAATTTTAAGGGTGCGTTTTCTATACATTTTAGAACGAGAATCGAATACTGAGTGCCCCCTATCAATATGTCAAGCAATGGGGGGAGAGTACGATTTCCGAGGCGCCAAATTTTGACCATGCAGTCTTCATATTTAGCCCAAAATAAGATGTTTTTTAAGAATAAAAAAAATCGAAATTTTGCCTTTAAGGGGGTGAAACGGGGGTTTGAAATTTTTAAGTTTTTTATCATTTCTGAATAACTTTTACATCAAAACCGGATATAGCGACATATCGCTTATAAGACGAAACTATCGATATTCATCGACTATAACGATCAACGGCTTCCTGTCCCAGCAAAACAAAACAATACGAACAATTTTAGATCTTATTGATAGCATTGAAGGAATATTTACCTACGCACTCTCTCCCACCTTACCCGAACCT
Organism: Erynnis tages; assembly: GCA_905147235.1. NCBI lineage: Eukaryota > Metazoa > Arthropoda > Insecta > Lepidoptera > Hesperiidae > Erynnis > Erynnis tages. The sequence continues at coordinate 6,688,301 of LR990077.1, read as the reverse complement.
CTTCCCGGTCCTGTTAGCCGGTATGTTTACTGCATAGTTTACTAGATTCGGCCGGGACCATACAATCTGGCTGTAATAACTGATAGGTGGATAGGTTGTTGTAGATACGTTGTAAACGATGTCGTTATAAACGGTTTGACTGTATATCCTTTGTTATAAATGCAGGTTTGTTTTTAATTTTGAGTCCGTGTGGATCCCACCCTTGAGTTTTACATGTAAACATATGAAAAAAGATGTTCGACTTAGGTCGTTTCGATTTACGTCGCGTATTTCGAGAACCTAATATGCCGTAAGTACAGTACTTTTTGAAAGTCAATGGGTACTAAAGATACCCCGCTGGATAAATTTTATCGTTATGTTACAAAATAACAAAACAAAATTTACCATTAATAGTAGACGAAACCTTAAGTTTAAAGTTTGAAAAATTAAAACACAAAAATAATCAGAGAATACTTTTAATTTGCTTGCACACAGCCTCTATTGAGTACAATGTAGAGAAAATAGAGAGGATGCTTGATAAAATAATAATAATAATCATTACAGCATTTGGAGTGCCTCTGTTCCCGCCAAAAAATCAATGTATATTTCCTCTAATTTCAGTGTGAAAATTATTTTCTCAGTACTAAATTATTGAGCCTTCTTTGCCAAGTATCAAAAGATTATTTTTAAGTCTGTACTCTTTTGGTACTTATCTAGAGAACACAATAATAATTCATTAAATACAAAGATGACTTAATACTTTGGTACCAGACAAAACAACTAAATACTGAAATTAGAGCACCAAATTATATATTACAGAAATTGTAATAAAATGTTTAGAAATTGCAATTAAATGTTTAAAAATTGAAGTTTAAAAAATGTAAATAAATATTGGTTTGCGTAATTATTAAAATATGAGCGTTGTGGCCCATTGAAATCAGTCCAATAATATAAAAGCAGAATAAACATTACGGTTAAAGAAAAACAAAAAAGAATATCTTAACACATATTATAATTACCACATAAAACCAACTGTATTAAAGTACAAAGTTTAGAGATTTGGGTAAGGTCCCAGTAATGTGCACAACTCCTGTACTTCAGTTATCACGAGCACGACGCCTGCAACCGACAGCGGCGGTCAGGGCTCACACTGCCTCGCATTAGTCACTAACGTAACCTATTCCAGAATCTAGATTTAAAGTAACCTATATTAATTGCATATTATATCATACATCTAAATTCAAGTAAATTATTTTTTCTTCAGTTTCAAGTTTTATAATTTTACTTTTTTTTTAGTTTTTTTTTGTTTTTACCATAATCTCTTATGTTTTTCCACAGCGTGTTGTTGCCGGTGAAATTTGCCTTCCACGAATGATTTAAGTCTGTTTATAGTGTAATGTCACTGGTAATACTTTCTTTTATAATGTATTATTCTACATTCTCTTGTTTGCGATTGTATTGCTGAGGCCGAGGTACCCGCGCTCCTCGGGGTCCACCGCGAGGGCCGCCCCTACCGCGGCTCTTGAATCCGCCCTGATAGCTTTGATTATTATCATTGTATCTTTCACGGCCTCCATTTTCGTTATGTTGATGATTGTCACCACTATCACCATTACCATAATATCCATCGTTGTTGCCTCGGTTCTGGTATCCATCCTTGTGTTTATTCTGATAGCTGTTATATTGTCTGTTTTCATAGCCATCCTTGTTTCCCCTGTTCTGGTATTCTCCACCGTGTCTGTTGTGGTAACCGTCACTGTTTTGCCGATTTTGATAAGATCCGCGACCGCGATATCCATTGGACGATCCTCTGTTGCCTCCGCGACCATAACGCCTGTATCTGTTCTGTCCATCTCCTTGACCTTGGGTCTTACGATCGCCGCCGTCTTCACGTTCGGGACTTCGACTCTCCTTCCACTCGTCGTCTGTCTTATCCTCGATGGGCGTGTTCACTTTATTTTCCTCCGATGGTACCTGTTGTTGCTGCTGCTGCTGCTGATCAATGAGCTCAGGTTGAGGTATGGGTTGACTGTGCATTGCAGGCATAGGAGCCACTTGGGCGTTCGGATGGGGAGCCTGCGGATGCGGCGTCAGCTGAGCGGGCATCGGCACCGGGGCATACGCGGCGTGCTCCGGATGCGGAGGGAAATGTGGCTGAGGCGGTAGGGGTATAGCCCCGGGCTCGGGCACGCGGCCTCCGGGTACTTGAACAAAATGCTGGTTAGTGAATGTTTGTGTAGGTATTGGGGCTGGGGGCGATTGTTGGTTAAGCATTGCAGGTGGTTGTGGCGTGCCAATAGGGCTATCGATTTCAGAATCTTGCAAGAAAAAAAAGTTTTGTGATCCAATGACTTCCGATATGGGTCTTTGCTGTGGATATTGTTGAGCAAAATATGCATGTTCAACTTCCTGCAAGGTAATAGGGGACAGTGGCAAAACGGGATAACCTGGGGCCGGAACGACTGCAGGTGCTGGTGCAGCAGGAAGTGCTACAGGAGGCACATACACAGGTGCAGCTTCTATTTCCTCATATTCGGGAGCCACCTCTTGTGATTCTTCCGTGGCAGGAGCAGATTCTTCATTTTCAACAGCATCTTCAGATTTATCAAAATAACCACAATCATGTACAGCACAAACAATTTCCTTGATGTGTGCATAAGTTGTACCGAATATTTCCTTTGGCTTTCCATCAATAATAGCATTCAAGTGTTCTGCTGCTTTGGTTGTATGTACATGGAATCCAGGCCGACCTTCTTCGTTCAGTTCATGTTTAGGGGTAACTTCCGGGTACCTATAAACAAATTCAAATGAAATTCACATTTGAAAATGATCATATAAACTGTATCTACTTATTGAACAACTTCAAGAAAGGTACTAATGACAGTGGGGTGCATTTGCAATCCTTTCATATTTTGTAGTAGGTTTTTTTTTATCCAGAGTATCCCTTTAGAGCAAGCAAGTTAAAATACTACTGCCTATTATATGGATATCTCAAATTACTCACAAGATTGTGACGCCTTATGTTGCAAGGGCAAGTTGCGTTGTTAAGGCATTCAAACATTTTTATACTACAAATTAATAACTCACAGATCATCCAGTATTTTCAAGTCTTCTTCAGTTAATTTTGCAGCACCATTTGTGCCATTGATAAAGTCCTCCCTTGCTTCAGTACTGCCCATTTGCATAAGACAATCCAGAATGAGAAGTACCTCCCTGATTTTATCTGTATCAGCTGCATAGCGCACCCATGCATCCTGTCATGATTTAAAAATAAATTATAATTTCATATTTTTTAAATAAATCAAAATTTTAAATAAGAATTAAAAAACAAAATTTAAGAGCATACTAAAATTTTTGGTAGGTGTAATAGCTCATGAAAAAAAATTAAGAAAACTGATGACTTATAGCCCAGTCATATTCGGTAAATAAAAGGGGTCAACCTCGGAATGAAAGCAAATAAGCTGATGGTATAAACCTTTGTTTTGCTGTTCTAAATATTGTCTCAGTCACCATTGCTATCATTATCATCAAAATCAGTTTTTTGCTAATATCTCGGTTCCTAAAACTCTCCTACAATTCCTACAGTTCTCTACCACTTTTCTTTAAACTTAATTACTTACTAAAAATTATAATTACTAAGCAATGCTCATTATTTATGTACTAATTATTATTTCTATTTAATTGTTTATATTTAACTATAGTATATTATTAATTCTGGATAAACAGATTTTGACCTTTGACCTTGAATATCATAAGACGCGGACACAATAGCAATGTTGACTTTTGAGACAATATTTAGAATGGCAAAACAAAGGTTTTAAATACCATTTTTCAGCTTATTTGCTTTCATTCCAAGGTGAAACCCCTAATATGACTGGGCTATAATATAAACACTAGCTAAAGTCGCAAACGTTGTTTTTACATAAAAGTTATTGAGCTGGATAAAAAATTATTAATTATACTAAAATGGCTATTAAAAAATCGGGGTTGGTGATAGAAGGGTGAAAATTTGGGGCTGTATGTATTTTTAATTACACACACATTATTAAAAAATAATAAAAATAAAAAAATGTTAGGGGTGGACAACCGTTATACCCACTTAGGTATAGGGTATGAAAAATAGGTAGTAGCAGATTCTCAGACCTACTGACCTACTGAATATGCATATAAAATTTCATAAAAATCTGTCAAGCTGTTTTGGAGGAATATGGTAAATAACATTTTGACAGAATTATATATATAATAAATTATAAGATAAAAAAAACTACAATTTTCCTTAACTTTTTTAATATTTGCCTTTCAGCCATATTTTTGTAAAAGGTAACCATAGAAGCCAAAACAATCCTGCAAGAAATAAAGTCTCACCTTCTTAGCCTGCTTTTTGGCCTCACGTTCAGCAGAGACGGCAATGGATGTTACTTGCTTAGATAAATCCCTTGCAAACTCTAAAGTCTGTGCTACCTCATCATACTTAGCTACTGCTACTTTCTGATCACTGTTAAGCTCCTTGCCAGTCTTTTGCAAGTCGCGGTAAGATGTTAATTTGCTCTGAAAAAGACAATTACAAATAAATACTACACAAAATATGAGGCTCACAAATCATGTTGCACAGTCATGTTGGTTATAATAGAAGATTGATGAGGAAACCTTTGCTTAATGTTTCCAACCTCAGTAACCCATTAATGACCCACTACAGGGTCGGGTCTCCTCCCACAATGAGAAGGATGTAGGCCTTAGTCCACCACGCTGGCCTACTGCAGGTTGGTGGACTTCACATACCTTTGACAACATTTTTTTTTGTGAACTCTTAGGCATCCTCACGATGTTTTCCTTCACTGTAACAGCAGGTGAGTTTTAATTGTATACAGCGCACATTACTTTTTTTTACAAAGTCATTGGTGTGTGCCCCTGAGATTCGAGCCCGGACCCCTTGATTCAAGGTCGAATTCTAAGCCACTGGGCTATTACCACTTCCAACCTATCTACTAATAAATTTATAGTTTCAATAAACCTGTTTTAGGGTTTATTCAGTATCTTGAATCTTAGTTGACAGACATCACCCTACTCTTATTCTCTATCCAAGGTACTTCTATGATAATACAGGATTCCAATTAATAAGTAATCGCCACACAAAGTCCTCCTCTTTTTCCTATCTCCCCCTTAAACATTAACTTAAGATTATAAATAATAGAATGTCCAATTTAAATATGTGTAAGTGTTTGATAGGTATTTAAAAAAATACGATAAATAACAACTAATACTTAAGTTATGAATAAAGTGGTCTAGATTGGAAAAATACAGTGGACCCCGGTGATCCCACAAATGTTTTGCAGGTCAGTGGAGGATTATCAAATTTGTCGGTTTATAGAGTACTGCCCCTATAGTAAGACCCCTATAGTCTGGAATTTTTTCATAATAATACCTTGTAATCCAACAAATTAAAGATTCAATGAGAGGATTCTATATTATGTTACTAGCTGACCCTGCAAACATTGTTTTGCGATATAAGTTACCGAGCGTTAAAAATAGACTATTAAAAAATAGGAGCTGTTGATAGAAGGGTGAAAGTTTCGGGTTATTTTTTGATGCCACATTATTGAAAATAAAAATAAAAAAAATTGTCCAAAAAATAAAATAAAAATATTAGGTGTGGACAACCCTTATCACTTAGGGGTATGAAAAATAGACAGTAGCCGATTCTCAGACCTACTGAATATGCATATAAAATTTCATAAAAATCGGTCAAGCTGTTTTGGAAGAGTAAGGTAACTACTGTGACATGAGAATTTTATATATAAGATATATGTATTCAGAACTACACGTCATACATTATTGTACATGTACATATTATTATGCATTAGCAAAGATTGACCATGTCGGTTTACAGGGGGTACCGGATTAGCCAGGGGCCAGATTACTAGTCCACTGTAGTATTTTTTACTTCTTTTACTAAAAACAGTTCATCTTTGTGACTTAATTAAATATTTAGACATGCCATCACAGAATTTTAGTAGAAATTAATATGCTCCAGATTACTGCAATATTTTGTGACATCAATAATAGTTTTCATAATGTACAGGATGTAAGGAATTTTAAAGGTAAGTTTTCTCCACCTTGGGTTACATTATATTGAAGTTTACCTAGGGATACCTAAGACTTTTTGGAAATATAGTATAGCCTGTGTTACTCAAACGGAAGAAAGCTTTCTATTCGTGATTTTTTTTAAGATGGCTTCCAATGGTTTCAGTCAAAAAAGTCAATTAAATCATTCTTTAATATATCATCATCAATTAAAAAATGTCTTTAATATATTAAGCATACATATTTGAAAGGAGATCAATTTATCATAGAAAACTCTGATCTTTTTTAAATGCTATCTTTGTACTGATTATCACTATCATTGATAAACATCAACAATGGAAGTGCATGTAAACAATACTTGCATGTTTATGTGTCATTTTTATGCCTCTGAGTAGAGATGATCTCACTCAGAGGCATAAAACGAATATTAAAGAATAATAATGTATTTCAGGTTAATTAACCGCTACTTTCGCTCACTATGACAATATACAATTATTTTTTTATTTGAATTTTTTTGTATTTAGATATTTGATGTTCTCATAATTTTATCATACGGGTAAGAAAGTTGTATTCTCTCAGTTAGAAAAATAATAAAAACAGAAAACAATAACATCTGATGAAGTATCGTCTTTTCAATTTTAAAATAGCATTATTAGGTATATCACATGAAGTAATGATGCCTGATTTCCAGCAAATTCTACATTGTTTCGCCTATTTCGAGAATATTTAGCAGCTAATTTCGGGCTAAATGGCAGTTTGCAGGAACATTGCTGAGCAGTGAGCACATGTATAAAAATGGCGTCAAGGAATTATCGCAACTTTATTTACATACAACATAATTTAGTCAAATATAACATTTTAAAAACGGAAACGAAGCCTATTGTCTTATCTGCATCTATACGGAATGAATATTGTACCCAACAACGATTTGTAACACAAAATGCGCCAATGTATGATGTATGTATGTTTGATGCCGTAAAAGAGTTGTAGTAGTTAATAGTTGAGTGTAGACTCACCTTCCTTTTCTCCAAATTTCGAATCTTATGCTCCAGAATCGTTAGAATTTGTCGGATAGGAGAATTATCCGCCCCCTCCGAAGAGGCTGGTTTTTCAGACTTTGCATTCGCAGCTGAAGGCATCCTTCACAGGCAACAACTTCTTCTGAAGGAATATTATAGGTGCCTAGGTGGTCGTTGGATAGGTACCTACCAAAGAGTAAAATAAGTATAATATTCATTAACTATACACACAGATATACATAAAATCCATAGACAACTGTTTTACAAGCGAAGCAGAGTAACCATTAAAAGTAATTAGGCGGGTCCACACAGAGCGAGCAGCCTCACCCGAGGCCCGCTGCGCGTGGCAAACGGCCTGCCTCGCGCGAAGCATGCTCGGTCGGATAAATTTACACAGCGAGGCTGCCGCGCGCGGCAAGACCGAGCCAAATTTTTGATAATTGCAAGTTAAGACGCCATGGCACCACACGTACGCATTGCTGTGGCAGCTGTTACTTTTATTCTTCTACGTCATGAGATTATAAAAAAGAGAAGACTTTTTTTTTCAAATCCGAAACTGGCATATTCATCTCGCGGTTAATATTTTAGCCCTCTGTCCGTGTACCTAATAAGGATAGCCAGTTGTTTGCACCCTACAGAGAAATCAATTTCAATTTCAACTGATCTTTGTTCAAGATGGATGACGCGCCTCGCGTGGAATACACGTGCGTCCAGAGCGCGCGCGGCAAACGACCGAGGCGCCATTGAGAAAAACGAAAAACCGACACCGCGTGGCTCGGTCGTGGCTGTGCTTCGCCCGAATCGGCGCGTGCGATTGCCTCGCGGGCGAGGCAGCCGACCGATCAGCCTCGCGTGGCAAATTTTAATGCCTCGCGAGGCTGCTCGATCTGTGTGGACCCGCCTTTAGGGAATAGTCTGGGATTAAAATCGAATAGTTTCGTAGAGTATGTGATTGATTTGAAAATACAACTCTAAATTAACGATAAGTATTTTTTTTTTTGTAAACTTAATAGAATCTGGTTAACGAAAGCGTGTCGGAATTTTCTTAAAAGTTTTGATATGGCAACATTATTAAGCTGTCAAAGGCACGTCAAAATTTTGATACAATGTCGGGTTTTTTAGGTTAGTTAGTATGACTTTATAATCTTGATCCTAGTTGGCTGATTATTTGATATATATTTTACGTTATGATGATAACTTTTCTTATGTTTATAGATACTCTTGAAGATATTCAAGGACTCTGCGAAATTAAAAGCGTTGTTGAAACGTTAAAAAATTTGGAGAAAAGATCTTTGATAGAAACTCAGACTAATGGCCGCACTCAAAGACGTCATTTAACTTAATGTTCGATAACAAACAGATAAATTATTCGTATTGACATAAGTGTCATCGTTATTTACATAATTAACCATTAACGTTAATGAATGTCTCTGAGTACGGCAGTAAGTATTTTTAACATTTGTTTTAATTTAATATTCATAATGCTGACAGTAAAAAGCCAAGTCGATGGATTTTGCTATGTAAAAATGATAATTTATGATAACGTTATAGTTGCCGTCACGAGTGGTGAGCAGAACTTTCATTGGTCGGTTTGACATTGACTGCACTGCGGTGCACACGATTGGTTCGACAAATGTCAGTTCGTCAGTATTCGTCGTCTATTTGTCAAGCACGTTTTGTCGCCTGCTGTACATTGGCCGAAAGTATACAATATCCCTACTACAGATAATAACAATAATTGTGCTCACGACTCATGACGGTTACTATAGTTAGCCACGACGGTTCTCTTTCCGAACAGACTACAAATTAATTGTAAAATACCACAATAAACAATCAAGTATTAAAACATTTTTCTCCCACTATAGTTTGAATTTCCCGCGTTTTCTCAGGTCACGCTTTCGTTAGCCAGACTCTATAGGTAATTAAACTGCATTGTACATAAATCAACTATTAGAATTTTAATAAAATTTATTAAAAATTATAAAATAATAATATAATTAATAAAATTATATCAATATTATAGATTGATTATTATTATTCTACGCACCATAGGTAATAATTATTATTATCTATTATTATTATTAATCGGTATAATATAGCCATGGCGAATAGAGCTATATAAGGAGGAACATCTCGTCGTTGCACGTGCAAAAGTCGCTGTGTTATTTAGTAACTATTTCATTTTCGGTTTGTAATTTATTATACGAAAAAAAAGTGTCCGTCGAAATGCACTAAACTAGGGGGGCGCCACTTTAGCGCGAGGTATAAATTTTAAAGGAAGCGCTAAATTTTGAATACCTATATACCTATCTGATAATTTATGTAATTTTATATTAATTGAATATTAACTCTTTACGTTTATATTTACTACATTATTTTGTATTACACAAGCAGTTGAAATTTTCAATAAGTACCTATTCTAACTACTTTAGTCGACAATAATATATTTTTTAACTCGGCGTACTTTTCTACAACTTATTTATATGAGATAACACTCCCTAAAACCGATTGTGATAATCGACTAAATCGCTACCGGGTGCAACACTTTTAAGTCTTTTAACCTTATTTAACGGTTTTTTTTAACTGACTCGCGTATTATTTCCATAAAAAGGTTATAATTCTACTTTTTTCTTTAATTAGGTTCTGAAAAAATAGGCAAATATCACATTTTCAAATTGTTACACCAATCTGGACTGTTTGGTAGAAATGAGAAACCATCATTACCTATGAAAACTCTTGCGGTAATTGCAGCACATAACATTATTTCTTCAATAACAATTACTTATAATTTTTTTACACGTCCGTGACTTAACTATAAAGTCTTTTAGTAAAGTCAAGAATGAATTCGCAATGTTACACGTTAAATTTGAGAGTCCCTAATATGGCATCCTAACTGGTTTCGCTGAAATAATAAAGCGCGCGGCATTAAGCGGCAAGCGGCCATGCTTTGGCGGTCTCAAGCCCCCACCCGAGTGACGTGAACTCTATCATTGAAAAACAAAACCAAGTTTTATAATCTCTGTCTGTCTCTCTATGTTGTTTTGACATTCAGTGTGACCATTTGTGGCAGATTTCTGCCATTTTGGCAGATTTGGATCCAAAATTTAAGCTGTGGCATATTATGCTGACGATTTACAAATGTGGCAGATTTTGGCAGATTTCAAAGGTTTTAATGAAAATCATGCAAATTTTAAATTACATGACATTATAAATAAGTAATAAAAATTCAAATAAGGTAAATGTAAAAATATTTAGTAGAAAATTATTTCACAATCTGGCAACCTATGCCTTTGTTTGATACCCAGCCCAGATTACACGGGGATTCCCCGCTTGATCTGTTCTTACATAGGTATTGTCATTTGATTGTGGGCTGTAAATGATAAGTCATAGGGTTCATATTCTTATAACCTTTCTTGATTGAGTTTTCAATCATCTTTGTTTTTACTTCATTTCATTCTCTTACGGCGCTTAGCGTGTATGTGAAGTACAAAATATCCAAATATTGCAAACTTTGCAAAAGCTCTCTTGTGTTTGCCAATGTCAAATGCGTCGTGCGAAAGGATATTTTCTCAAGTCAATCTAAATAAAACAAAAATAAGGAACAGGTTTTTGAATAAACATGTCTCGGCAATAATTACTACAAAAGAGGGAATAAAGGAACACGGAGACTGCGTCTCCTTTAAACCAAGCAAGGAAATGTTAAAAAATATATCGTTAAAATCCATGTACAAAGAAAGTGAAGACGAAAATTTTGAAGCCAATGTTGATTAGGTGTATTGTTTTTTTGTACGTTTAGCGTAGTTATAATGTTGATTAAAAAAAATTATGAAAATATGCACGTTTTTTTTTAATTTTCATGTTGGCATATTTTTGGCATTTTTAAACGTCGAGTGTGGCAGATTTTGGCAGATTTTTGGGTCCGTGTGTGGCAGATTCGCCGTTTTTGAGATGGTCACACTGTTGACATTTGACAATTAAAAAAACATTTTCATTAAATTATTCATTGATGGTTTCTTTGTATTACTTTATTTTCTTTGTAATCTTTGTATTTACCTATAGGGAATATTTGTTATAATAAAATTAATACTTCTGCTTTAAACAGAATTATTCTGAGAACATTTATACGCGATTACTTAATCAATATGTTTTCTTTTATGAAGGTTAGTTTAAAATTCTTACTCAAGTCTTTAATTCTTTAACTCTTTTTTTTACCCAAAGCCTAACCTTAAAGAATGTAGTGCATACTTTATTTCTCTATTTTGCTTCCAGATATCTACCCTAGGGCGACAAATAATTCGAAATATGACCATTCACACCACAGCCGCCGTGGAATGCAGTAATGTTCAGAAGACTGAAAAAAGTAAGTGATGTGTTAATATATCTGGGTACCGGCAAATGCATACCTTGTACTTATTATATATAAATTTCAGCAATCAATCAAGTAACACTCTTAGGAAGAGTTGGAGCAGATCCACAAAAGAGAGGTTCTGAAGAGCATCCAGTTGTTAATTTTCCTCTCGCAACACACTTCAGCTACAAGTATGAATCTGGTGATATATTGCAAAGAACAGATTGGCACAGAATAAGTGTATTCAGACCAGGCCTACGCGATACCATTTATAAGTATTTAAAAAAGGGTCAAAGAGTGTATGTGACAGGCAAATTATCTTATGGAGAAGTGAAGTTAGATGATGGGCAAGTTAGAACAGCATCTACAGTCATAGCAGATGATGTTATATTTTTCCAGACTCAGCCCTCTGAAAATATTTAAGGTATCTGTTATTAATATTTAATTTAGTTTATAAGCCTCAACAAAACAAATGTGATTTGATAATATAGGGTTTAGTAATTTTATTAATGAAATTTTATTTTCCTCAGTAGTCAAGTGTTTCCTATTAGTTCTTTTCTATTCCTATTAGTTTATAAGTAATAAACCTTACAATTGCATATAATGTGTAGTAGTTAGGGATTGCAATCCGGAAAACCGGATCCTGGAATCCGGGGGATCCGGCATCAATATACGCTTACCGGATCCGGTATATTGGTACCAGAGCCGGTAACTGCATATTTTGCTAAAATAAAATGTAGATTTGAAGTGTGGCAGATGAAATAATCAACACAAATTGTTTTTTAAGATTGTTTTTTAAACTAAAAACTTATTACTTTATTTAAGCTTAAACTAAACTATATTTACACTGAAATTAAGGTAAATATTACAAAGAATAGTTATTGTGATAATTGTGATCTCAATTACAGTTAATTTTATTTGAAGATAGACACGTTTTGTTTTTTAAATTCTTATTGTCTTCACTTTTTAAACTTAATAATAATAAATATGATTTCATGAAAGATACGCATAAGCATATAATTTATTTTAATACTTCATACAGTCCATGTTGGAATGAAAAATTTATGTTATCCTATTATTAAGATCTACAAAAAAGTCCGCGAGAGCACATATCTAACTATCATAGTTTAGTCACAATAACAGCAAGTTCTAAAATCCACGCGGGCGAAGTGCGCGTACAGTCTAGTAAGCCTATACCTATTAGTCTGTTAATTATCTATGTATGTATATTATTATCTATAGGTAAATATTGTTTGGTATAGTGCAAATCTGCATAATTATTTCAAATTATAAGGTATTTATTTATACCACCAAATAGTGATTTCACTGAATAACCAAATGCCGAATACTATTCAGTTTACCAAACCAAACCTTTACCAAACCAGATATTCTGCCGAATTATTCTGCTGTTATTAAATGTTGACTATACTAACTATAGGTTAAAAATAAAATTATGTTGACTTGAGGTTTCAATATAAATGTTGATTCGAAGTTAAATAGCTTTCTACTTCATAGGATGTCTTTGACTTAAATACGTAATTTATACGTAATATAACATAAATCTTACATAAAAAAATACCGGGTTGTGTACTTAAGAAAATAGAAATACTCAAACTGAATATATTCAGCACCAAAACCGAATAATTTGGCTGAATACAAATAGTGTAAAGATGTGGAACACTCAAATACCGAATACCAATGAATATTCAGCGCATCTCTAGTAGGTATATATTGAAAAAAACCTTAAACTGACCACCCCTCCTTATATTAACGAAAGTAGTTTATAGGTTATTTAAGTAGGTCCGAAGATATAACATGCAAAGTCATCATCTTGATTGATAATTTATTTATTTCCTTCCTTTCTGTCCACTGCTAAACATGGCCTGGTCTTGGGCCCTCTGAATCAAATGGTTTGTTACCATTTTCTTCAGGTCCACTTTTCTTCTGTTCTCCATTCAAGGACCTTCTTCCCCATTGATTGATTGTTGCCCTGAGACAAAGTGATATTCATTAGTAAAGCTTGTTTGTGTTTGTTCACTTGATAGATAGACAAGTACACATATCAGTTAAGTCCACACAAAATAGCACTACACGTAATAATTATAAAGTACATAGTACATTTGGTAGCATCCATGTCACGGAATCTTCATCCTATGAGTAGGTACTGTATTTATTTATTGTAATTTTATATTACTTACCTATTTTCTTTGAATTTCATGAAATGGTGGTGGTAGAATTAGGTTGATTTTTTCCTTACAATACTGTGTCCTTCACAGCCATTGTAATGATATAATAGTGATGCCTCAGACTTAAGATTATAGATTATAACATCATGATTAGGTGTTCAAAATGTAAACAGAGAAACATCCCAAAATATGATTGAAGGTGTGCTAAACCTCAAAGCAACAGGTGGAATGAAAACTTTTAATATTCAGCTAACTTAACAGCCTGTTCAGAGATATTGATAGAGAGCAAGACAGAATTAGGCAGCAAATAAAGTTATCAAAGAACATTAGAAAACCACAAGGTAGGTTTGTAAATGGAACTTTCATAACAGGCAAGAGGTTCATGTCTGTTTGTACGCTTTAGAAATTTCTATAGCAAAATTCAAGTTCTATCCTTTGACAGTGTTCAGCATATTGTGTAATGTATTAATAAGAACCAATTGTGTATAAAATGTTGATCCATCTCTAGGAAGTTTTCCAATAAATGACCTATAGGACCTATAGGACATTAGGACCTAAAGGACCTATAAGTCATTTACTACCGTACCGCATTTGTGTAATTCCTTTTGTATACATATACAGACACTTTATCCATGAACGCCGTACATATTTCCAAGGCCGGGGTCGAAAGCCAAGGGTCGCAAGTGTCGCAACCCTTATCTCTGACATCATGGTACCAGGTGTACCGCTCAGAAATGACGGCATTGCGCTCAGAGTTATTTTCTGATATAGTAACAGCCTTCTAAGCGTTATTCACGTTGGTTCATTTCACAAAATTTTGTTCATGAATGTGAATGACTGATATTTGAAAATAGTCACATTTTCTAGTCTAGAAAGCAAGGTTTTTCATCTTTCAGCATTTATTGTGTGTCGAAATTACGATGTTATTGTCTTTATATCAGGCAGGATGTAGGTGCCACAAATGAGGTTGTCTGTACCTTAGTACAGCCTAGTAGGTACAATGTCTATGAGTAAAGATGTGTAATAATTAAATTTAGTTGAACTGTAAAGTTGAAGATGTGCAAAATGCAGCAAATTTGACACATACTCATAGCATCAACATTTGCATGCATTTTGCATAAATGATTAGTTTCTTGCATGTAGGTGGATTATAGGAACATTCTCTGTGTATATGTTGTGAACCCTCTGTTCTTTCTTCTTACAGGTGTGGTCTTTTCTTTTCTCATCTAGACAATATCTTAGCTATAGGAATGGGATATAATTTAGGAAGGGAAAATGAAAATGGTGATAACATTACTTTCATTTATTTTATATTATAGTAATTTGACACAATATTTTAGTCAAATATTGTGTACACGTTGGAAGTTATGGCATACATATTACGCCAAATAGAAATAATTGTAAAAATACAAACTCAGTTGTAATAGTACTTACTGATATCTAGGTACTTTAATAAAGCTCCACATTTTGTTTGACAAATCATTCACACACTCTTGTCGAATTCTTAAGCTAACTGTATTTAAATCTAATATTTACAAACACTATATTTAAACTCTCTATGACATTATTTACTTACACTGATAAAAGAGATCACAGAAAATTGTAGCTGGAAATCATATTATTGAGTAAAGGCCCTAGCATATTCTACATATATTATCTACCACATCATATTTTTTTATCACAGTGGATTTTTAAATTGATTCCAAGGCATTTTTAGTTTAATAGGTAAGATATTTTATTGTCTTTGAACATTAGAAAATCTTGTATTATTTTAAACCCAATTTGTAAATCTAAACACACATCAAACTTTCTTCATAAAATATATTCTTAGTGGTAGCTTTAATAAAAAAATATTTTCACATGCTACAATTGTAATATTTCGCCAAAAAGAATGGAAGACTAAATATCATGAATGATAAATTTACAGTTATGTACTCTCTTCAGCAAATTTACAATGAAATTATAAAGTAAAGCATAACTAATTAAATTACAAAATGCATAATGAGCATGCACAACTATTGTGCATTCACTCGTGTATTGACTTTTGGCAATTTTGTTATCTCATATGTAACCGAAACTTTCAGTTAGCGTTTGAGCGAATGGTAACACTATAGTGTTTGTTGCCGTCGTTGAAGTCACTGTTCACATTTTTCACTTTTTAAGTTTAAGGCGTAATGTTCAACATTGTATTCATTTTCTCTCTTTATCATCATGCTGTCACCAATTAGAGCACTTATGCGATGTTTGTCGTGCGTCTGCGGCACGGAAATGGGATCCGGCCGTGCTCGCTTCCGCCACGGCTCCGAAGCCGCCATGCTCAAGTCCGTTGGCATGTCTTCATCCACATTGTCCTCCTCACATCGCTCCTCTTTCATTTCAGTTTTCACAGCGGGCTGTGGTGCAACTCGCGTTGGGCTCATTTGTTGCCGTAGTAGAGAAATGTTTTTGATGTTCTTCAGTTCAGTGGGATTTCGCAGAAATCTGTTAGGATAAATAGATTGGTCAGTAATTTGTTTTGAATGTAACTGATCTGTTTATTTTCAGTCTTCTCAGTTAATAGAAATTTACATAACAGAATTAAGTTGTACTTACTGGTAACAGTGTCGCTCGCCTTGGACTTTCCGTAAAATATTAACGCGGTAGTAATATCTCAGAGCGCGGGACATCTTATCGTAATTCATCGAGAGGTGATTTTTTTGGATACCCCATAGCTTGGCTAAGCCTGCAGGGTCAACAATCTTAAATACACCAGTTTCTCTATTCTTCCACGCAATATAATTAGTGTATCTCTGAGTAGGATCATTGAGTAGTTGTTGCAAGAAATCCCATAAAAGTCTCCCATCTGAAAGAAAAAAAATATATGTTCAGGTTTTTCATAAAATGGTCTCAAGTAGGTACTGTTTGGATGTATTATATAATTAAAGTAAATTTATATTAAAATTTTCACTTACTCGTGTTGGATTCCGGCATATCATTTGGGAAGAACTCTCGATGTTGTGTGCGGTAGTGTGAATGTTGCGGCGCTGCATGAGGTTGTGGTACGGGGCTCGATACGGGAGCTTCTTTAGGGGAACGTGGGGTAAGTGCGAATTGTGCCTCCTCATCTGAATCTGAGTGATTGCTTCCCGAACTGGCAGCTTGGGCCGAGACGGGGACAGGCTGTGCGTATGCCGGAGCATAGTTCATTGCTTCTCCCCTTTGTGGGCTACCGGAGCTATCCACCGATGGTGCTGGACTTAAGGTAACGGAGTTGGGTTGAGCGGCAGCTGCTGACGCGCTGTGGAAGTGATGGAATCCATCAACGGTCCACGTTGGAGTTGGAGGATGGGAGTGTGGCGATGGAGGATAAGGAGCGGCGCGCGCGGTTGGCGTCACTGGCGAAGAAGGAACTCTGCCTAATAGCGCCGCGTCACGTACGAGCATTTGTAGTACGTTGTGCAAAACGTCTCCTGCGCCAGGGCAACGTTCGCCTAAATCGGTTTTGGTCAAAAGACACAGAGCCTTGCCTGTAAAAAAATGAATAAAAATGAATATTCACGAAACCATGATAAGAATAATATAATATTCAGGATGCTATAAAGTTATTAATCAACATTTACCATTCATTTGGAAGAGATCCATGTCAAAGTTGGGCAAATCGAATTCCCGTTCACACCATTTCAAGAAGACCACGACATCTTCTCTCGTCCATAGTCTCGGTTCCGGTGGAAGGCCTGCGGGCAGTTGCGCCTTTGCATCACCGAGGGGTGATGGGGGTGGCGGCGCCCATGGTAGTGGATACCGCCATAATAACTCAGTCGGACTGAATGGAAGCGGCAACCGCTCCATGCTGGGCCCGGAAGGCAGTTGCAGACTAACTACTTTCATCACGAAGACCTGTAAATGTCAAAAATACATTCTTAACACTATAAAGCGGAACCCTTTTGTAAGTAGTTAGTTTTGGTATCATTGTTTTAAGAGATATTTATAAGCAAAATGTATAGTGCCGCTATTTGACAACAGGTGGCGCCACTCTCTCATATATGAGGCAGCAAAGTAATAAAATGTTCTTATATTGTTAATTTACACTAATCTAATTAATCGAATACACACTTGATTATAGTTTGAATAAAAGTCATAAAATTATGTAATCCACATTCTCGTACTATAGTAAAAATGCAAGTATTTTATTTATTTATTTATTTTATGTTTGAGTTTAGAGTATGTCGCGGAAAATAGTGGATTTTTTGATATTAAACATTCGCCAATGATATCATGTGTTATCTAATTTGAGATAACCTGTTTCTTATCAGTCTTTTTGCGGAATCTAGTGATAAAATGTAGTACCTGCGTTTATAACCAGTTTAGTAAAGCGGGATTACAACTTAAAAAATATTATATTTTTAAATATAATTACATAGGTATACACAACAATACAGTAAAGTTATGCTCAATTCAATCATCTTAAATATGGAATTGTCATCTAAGTAGATACTTTTACTGATTTACAAAGTAAATATTTAGAGAGTTTCTGTCTGGAGTACGTGCCACCTGTTGTTCACTTGTGTTTTCAGATTCCATACTAATTATTTTAAAGAAGTAAAATAGTAATTTATATTCGCGTTCAGCTGTTTCTAATAAGCAGAAGTTACAGATCATGATTACAGCTAATGACTTATAAAATTTGTAAACATGTTTTGAGGGTAGATGTAAAACTTTTTGTAAATGACAAAGATGGCATATCGAAACGGTTTTGTTGAAGGCATTGTAACCGTTGCCGGATTGGAATCTGTATCAGCATGTCGAGCGTCAACTCTTATCGGGCGGGGTCGGAAATGCGTGTGTCCGAGATAGCGCGGCCTGAGATAAGCACCGCTACTCACCGGCTGAGCTGATCCGGAACTATCTACGTTGAAAAAATCCCAGGGAGTTTTTAAAGGGTAATTGATAATTCAGCACATATACATTGTCACAGCACTCTAAGCACAATATCCAAAGTTCACAGAGCACCAGGCACACACGTAGCAGCGGCGGTCCCTCCAAACGTGTCGTGTTACGGCACGCCGTAAACCAGCACCGTATCTGAGGGATCGAGCTCGCAAA
The DNA here is from genome assembly GCA_905147235.1 of Erynnis tages. NCBI lineage: Eukaryota > Metazoa > Arthropoda > Insecta > Lepidoptera > Hesperiidae > Erynnis > Erynnis tages. The sequence continues at coordinate 6,669,606 of LR990077.1, read as the reverse complement.
CGAGCGTCGCAGGCAACTCTCCGACGCGGACTGATGATGCGGTGGAGGCGCGGGCGGACGGACGCGAGCCGCGGCCCCCCGCTCTTCCGCCCCCGCTGCCGTGCTGGCCGACCCGACTCACATAATATTGCGGAGAACGAGATAAAACTTCGGTAGCCAGACTGAGACCCAGTCCCATTTTAACTATGTAGACATGTCAGTATGGAGTAATACTTCCGCAGTAATCGCATACCGTTATCCCGTTAGTTCCGGGTCTGTCTAATCACTTGAGATTTAAAGTAGAGACGAGCATTACTTTCAAAGAATCTGCTATAGGCATGCATGTGCTACCTACCTAGGGCATGCGGAAGTACTAATACTGTTGTGGTGTAGACGTTACGTCAGCGCGCCAGTTTTTAATAACTCGCAATATTTCCTTGTTGGTAAAATACCTAGAAATCACACGAGAAGATAATAATATTATCTTTGCGCTGTCTTTGCGTGTTTTAGCAAAACGTGGAATATCTTTGTTGCTGACGATATATTTTGTTCAATATATTAATTCATTTTAATAATTATTAAACAAATGTTTACAAAATTTATTATTAGCATAAAGTAAAAGGCTATTTATTTTAAACGATATGCATACTTATAATACTACTAAGAGCACAGGAAACGTCTGACTGTCGGCTGGTGGTTTCCTGGTACTTACAGAGTGAGACAATATGAGCTCTAACCGGTTTTAGGCGTTTTAGCTCAGTTTATTCGTCTACAATTCTACATGTTTCACGGTTTCACGCACCCACCTACAAAATGTTTTTGAGTAGTGACGTTATCTTAAAGGTTTTTTCAGTATCAGGATGTAGCATAACAATTGATTACCTACTTCCTTAAATCGTGCTCGTTAAAGTTACTTAAATTAATTAAAAGTCTCAAAATTCAGGACTGTTTTCATGTATTTTAACTGACTTAAAAATCCTTTCTTAAAGTTTCATAAACATATATACATATATCTCAAAATGCCACCTCAATTCGTGGTGGGCGTTGTGACACGGAATAAAATTTGATCTATGCGTAAGTTAATGTTGAAATTAACTCATGTGACGTTGCGTGCTCTGGCTGCCGTCCCACTACCGGTTCAAGACAGAAATATTCGGCAGCGAAGGCGGAAGTGGCCTCGGAATCTTTACCTGTTGCTCCCTTCGCCCGCCGCGCACTCCCGGATCGTGCGTTCTCTGTTGCTCCCGCGAGACGCGCCATGCTCCGATGCAGTGACAAACGAGTCGAGTAGGTTCATGTTGTCAAGCAATTTGGAGAATAAAATACTGATGTCCGACCGTACGACTACGTGCTTTCGACGAATTCGACGTGACCGTGACCGCAGATCTCGCCGCTACTTTCTTTGTTGAAATCTTTACGTTGTTACGCGCAAGTTTAATGTTACGTAAACGGCTATTTTGTTTTTTTACGTGGCGTTCGCATTGAAAACACGGAATGATAACACAGTTACACAGTGCTACGTACGTTGTAACCTAACGTTTCGTTGATTCAATACTTAATTTTTACAGAAAGATTAAAAAATATAAATAACACGATTTCTATCTATAAGGTAAGTACCTAAAGTATACTATACTATATATACTAAAGTAAGAACATTGGTAAAAAATTAATTTACAATTCGTAATTAAAGGCAGATTACAGGAACGCTAAGTAAAAGTTACTAAGTCTTATTTTTAGAAAAGATTAAACGAGACGATTATTGCAAAGTCATGCTTAATCGTATGGCTACCTATATACGCGATAAATGTTATTTTCAGTTAGAAATGCCGCAAACGGAATGCGACGAGTGGCTGGCGGGACGAACCCCGAATCAGGATCAAAATCGGAAGTGGCTGAAATAATTAATTCCATTGCGTACGTTCAAATGTTGCTTCCTCAAGTTTTACTTTGAAATTGGAATTAAAAATTTATTTTTAAAGTTAAAATAATATGAAGTCCAAGCCAATAAGTAAAAGCAAACTTCTAACTTTAAACAAGGTCAAACTTAAAACAACAAGTTACTGGCCTAAATTACATAACTAAATATTTCTAAGTAGAGGCATTACTTATTCTTGACTTGAGAAATCTGAGATTACCTCGTTTGCACGTTTAATTTGTGAAAAATTAAATTAGTTGACGAAAATACTCGTAATGCGAATGTACTTATAGCCCAATAACATTCCATGTTAAGATAATCTGTAATTATTATTAAAAAACTAAAAATCACGCTTTTATAAAATAAAAAACTAAAAAATAAAAAAAAATTAAGTAAACGTTTTTTTTACAATGCATTTATTTTCTTTCTTATTTACACTATTCTCATTTTCAATTTTTTTTTTATTTTTAGTTTGGATTTTATAAAAGCGTGTTTTTAGTTTTTTAAACTAATATTTATTTTTCGTTTTTGAATTCGATTTTTTTTTATATTATTGGATTGTCATTGGTCTTTGAAATGATAAGTATGCAAAATTCCGAATTGATTCGACGTTTTTAATATTGGTAAATTATACATCAAAATCATGTTTAAAGTCGTTACATTTGCGTTACATTACATACCAAGACCGAAACGAATAAAAGCGTGTTAAATATAATCTATATAAGTTCTCAAAGGCATGTGAAGACCACCAACCCGTACTAGGCCAGCGTGGTGGACTAAGGCCTATATCCTTCTCATTGTGAGAGGAGACCCGACCCTGTAGTGGGTCATTAATGGGTTACTGACATGACATGACATGACAAATATAATCTAAATTTTTACGTCTACATCTAGGGATTACCTACTTATTTAACATAACAAGTTAATATTTTTATCAAAGTATCAAAGTGATACCGTTCCCAAAGAATATTCTTCTTGCCAGCTATAAAAACATTACAATACGATGAATTTACTAAAATATTTTTTTATTCTAATAATCAAGTTATGGTTTAAAGGAGTAAGTGAATGGAATTAAAAGTTGGGCAATACCATTCAGTTACACATATGATGTAACTGTAATCGTCCATATGTTGATATACGATAGGTAGGTATACGATGGAAGATAAATATGAAAATAGTGGTAAGACCTTATTGTCGCCCGAATGTGTAGGAAATTAAAGAGGTGGAGTGCTAAGCCGGAAATGAATACGCGCGGGAAGAGGAAATTAGACAGCTCAGTCTGGGCATCGGAAGTGACGTAGGGGGGTTGGGGGGAGCATCTCGTTCCACTTCCAAACATTTTCCCTCCACGGTACGGAAACGTCGCATAAAATATAGGAGTTAGTGAAGTTGGTAGTACAACTCTTTAATTTAAAGTATCGTTTTCTGTAGCTTCTTACTAGATTTAAAAATGCCAGAAGATAAGAATTAGGAATAGGTATCAGTACTTTCTCATTACCCTCTCCTCACTGCCTTACCTAACAGTCATAAACTCAGAAGACAACAACAGAAGTGCCTATTAGTGTGCCTGCCGAACTAAGTTAATTAGTATACTAATATGTAGTTATTTTACTTTATTTTATTAAATGAGAGGCAACACTGTCTGTTACAGTTCATTTGACTGAATTTAAGTCTTACAGACCATAAAAATATATTTACCGTAGTTTACCAACCTTTACAGTTATTCTTTGTCTCTATCTACAAGTCTTATTAAGGTTTTTTCTTACCACAATTTAAAAATGTCCTTTCTTGGGTGTTTTGTCAAAGGTTTTGTATTGTATTTCCATTGTCTTCGTTTAATTCATTTAGAGCTTAGAATAGCTGGTGTTCTAAAGAATTGTTTACATTATATCTACCTACTAGACAAGACAAGTACTAGACCCTATTTTTACGTAGGTAAGTATTCTAAGTACCTACTTATAAATTTATACCTTTTCGGAATAACTGGTATTCTAAAGAATGTTTAGTTAATGTCTAGAGATATAATTATGCGACCCTAATTTTACGTAATTACGTTATTGTAAAGGTGTGATTTGCATAGGTATTTATTTATTTTGACACTGATTTCTAGAATTCACTCAACATAATCATTGCGACGGCTACAAGATTAAATCGCAAAAAATCGTATGACACTTCCGAATGTTTGGTTGTGGAGCACGACCCCGATTCCATCGTTTGTTTCGCGTTACATAACTCTGTGCCACTAAGAACTAGGCAATGATGTCACACCGAAAAGTTGCGCCACTAATCGCTTGTGAACCGAAGGCGTGGTATGCAATATTATGTTACTTCGGTTAGGAAATCGTGATTCTTCTGTTCCTACCTCTTGTAAACAAGGAAAAGAAGATCTATGCCATCCCTTGTCCTAATTGCTACGTCATTCGACGATAAAATCGGTCGTCGCTTGTGTCAAGTTTGGCGTACGACATTTGTCGCATGTTATTGAGTATTTTTTAGTTAGGACAGCTCCATTCAATCAAAGTCTTGGGTTTGAATTTTGTCGCGTTCGTGGGTCGGTCGATAACGTCGTATTGCGACAGTCAATTAGGGCAAGGCCCTATAATATAGTATTATATTAATATACACTTCAATTTACACTTTCATTTCACCAATGACGTAAAATGTATGATTTCGTATTCGTTTCCGTCAATTGTAGGCAAATACGACCATGGATATCTTACATTTAGTTAATGTGTAGAGTTTCGAACACCAGAATGAACAAATAAAGATTTTAAATACTACAAACAGATACTTATTTACGCCATTTCCTGCATAAACAAAACCATATTTGAATGACTAAAAATTGTCTTCGTTATGCAACACTGTAAAAATAAAGCGAATTGATTGACCTTCATTTTTCTCATGTTAAATATTTTTGTCGACATAATCAGCGCTATAAATAAATAACGTAACTATCTTAAAATATGCGTAGTGGTGTCACTATGATGACAACATGAACTCTTAAATGACCTTTTTGTTCCTTACTACTGTCATTATTATGGAGTACAAAGAAATCGTTCTTTTCCGGTAGCTCATGGTCGAACGTTTCTAGTCCCTGATCGTTGTCATGCAAGTATAACAAGAGGCCGATATCATTAGACAATGTGATGTCTGTTGAGTCTAGATTTTCAAACAACGAAGTTTTTAGAACCAAAACGTGATTCTTCAGCCGGCTATTTTGTATGTTGTCATTTCAATTTGGAATACCTGCCTAATTGAGTGAATACCCTAAACTGTGGAATGTGGAATGGAGCACCTAAACTTTTGGCTAATGTTTATTAATGTTTATTTAAATCGCTTCTTTACTTACTTACTTCTACGAGTAGTTCCCTGACAGATAATGAACGTTTTCTAATTTTCGCACGTTTCATACGCAGTGGCGATGTTTTTAGTTTGTGCATTACATGTACATTTTGATTTACCCAATAATATCGTAGCCTGTGACAATAAAATGTAATAATGTAAATTGTTCCGCACATAATACCTACCTAATTCCGTTTTTTACCAGTATTTTTGTTAATTTTTAACGAAATTTTCTTTCCTATAAAAATCGATATTTCATTAACTTGTTTGAATCTGAATAGACAATTATATTTTGACTCTAACGACTATCCCCCAGGCGGTGCAGTGCGTTCAAGTGTCACATGACAGAGCAACCCTCCGTTGATTTGGGATCAACATTATCAAAAAACCGGGTCGGGAATGCACCCGTATTTAAGCGTGCACATGTTAAAGAAGAAACGAAATCCTTTGGCTTCTTTTTAAATCTAGGTATCTTGTTAATAACCGTGTGTATATTGCGATTGCTGTGGTTTTACTTTCATTTGTGTGTAATGTGTGTTTGTTAAAAAAATTGGTAAAGTTAATAAATTACTCTTTCCCTAGTAGGTACTTAACCACTACATCTCGTTAATGCAGGACAAGAAAATGTTCTATAGCCGTAGATATAAACAATTTATATTAATGTTTACCACAACGATAGTCCACACAAATACACAAACCACAAATAAAAAGATTTATAAACTATCACAAATAATAAAATTAAATAATAATTTAATAAAATTAATTTTTTTAAAGTGCATATATATTATTATATTCCTGTCGTATTGTTATTGACCTAGATTCCTGTATTACGTTTATTCTTTTTGCTTAGGTATCTTCTAATTTCGTTTATTATTAGATGAAATTATAAAATTTTACGTCTGTACATTTCTCGCTTGGTTGTAGTTGTTGGCAGTACTAAATATTATAATATTTAACATTAGATGTATGTCATAAAAAATCCTCAAGGGGCGTGCTTGGTGTGATGCCCCAAACGGGCCATGTGCGCGCGCTCCCACGCGTTGCCGACGCCCAAGTGTGCGCGAGCGGCGCATCGTATCCACTATCGCGCTTCCTATGTGTGGGAGAGCAGCTACTTCCTGGTACAACGCGAGATGCTTTATTTAAATTCTGCCCCTGTGTGCGAGTGTACGCTATAATATAATGTTTATATTCGTTCACCTCTACACGAATATTATTACATTAACAACTCGTGTAGAGTCTTTTTAATCTTCATTGTACTTCCTGATTGTGAGACAGTGTGCGTGAGCCACTTGTTTGAATGCTAGGGCGACTTTATCTCTCAGAAAGGGACATAGTGCAGCGTGGCAGCGTTCGATTATGTTGCGGCGGGAGGAAAACTTGTAAACTACTGTATACGTTTTAATTTGTTTTGTTTAGCATGCAAACCTACTTACATTTATTTCACGATCAATTATTTACTTTTAGAATAGCGGAAATAATAGCCGAACATACGCAAATTGCCACTTGGATTGCATTTGCGAACAATGAGCCGATGTTTGAGTTCTCATTGGAAACAGGAAGCATAAACTTCGCAATACTGTCTCAAATGCAAACTGTTTCGTTCTTAGTAAGAAACAATACCGGTTCCGCTGTTGTTCCTCAAATTACTGTTTTTAGAAATTGCCAGTAATCAAATCGCTGTTCGTTTTAATTAAATGCCATGAATATCAAATAAAGACATTATAATACATACATATGTATATGTCAATACAGATTTCTTTACGTTGGAATGTTAGCTCATTGCTCAGTAAATTTGTCAATAGTTAGCCCATCGTTGAGTTTTGCCTCGTTTACTTACTTATACAAAAGCTTTGGAGAATATTTTAAAGTAGATCAAATTTGAAGAAAACGTGTACCTAAATTACTGGTAATGTAAAATTTAATTTTAATTTAATTTTAATTTTTACTTTTAGTTTTAGAACTCGATATCGATGTCATAGTAATCGGCACTGCTCCCTCACAGATCCGAGCGGCAAGTGGACAGATGGGTCCCGCTGCCAATAGTTTGCACAATCGCGAGGGTCCGTCCATTCGCTCTCAGAGGGAGATCTATGAACGACCCTCCGAACACATCTGTCGCCTCTCTCGCCTCTGAATTTGATACAACGTCATTAATTGATTTTGACCCACGAAGGGTTAGGATTACTTTAAATCCGATGTGCACATGTTGCGCGCTGTAGTATCGATTGAATGAATTTTAAAATACAACTATGTATGGTGTGATTCGTATTGTGAGAATATTGCTTCTTAATCAGGCACAGCTTCATCTGACGTGCCTGATAACACGAATTTATGGAACCACTTTACATACTCTAATTTACGTAGATTTTTATTTTTGATGTAACCTTTTGCGATTTGCTCTATTTTATGTTTAATTTACGATTTTAGTTATAGACCGTGCGTCGCGTAATGTAATGATCGGGGTCTGGGATGTAGGTCGGGGTCGGGGGTCGGGGATGTAGTTCTCCGCGCGACTTCATCAGGCGTGCCTGACTACATTTTTTTATGGTAAGGCCTTTAAAAATACAGTTCTACTTCATTTATTCAATTCAATACTGCTTTTGCAAATGTTTGCAAAATAATACTTGCTTTGCTTATATATTTTTTGTAATGCAATTATTTTTGCTTTATATCTTTTATATTCTTTTACGATTACACTTGCAGCTCGCAGGTCGCGTAATGTAAATAATAACTGCGACTGCGTATAAACATCGTGGACGGCGGGGATGCAGTTCTTCGCGCGACCCTTAGTACATACAGGACTTCGTCTAGCGAGCATTACCTACACACATTTACGATATTATTTTGCATACAGCATGACTTAATGGATGGACTTTTGTGCTACATCTGTTTGCTTTAACATTCTCACTTATTTATCGTTATTAATTCAAAATTTTCGTTTATTTAAACATAGTTTTGCCTAATATGTTCAATTCGATACTGTTTTTGGAAATGATTTTTATTATTGGCTTTGCTTATAATTTTTTGTAATTCAAAAATAATTTTACACTTCTTTAAATTTTATATTTTTAAAATTTGGAATACGAGCCCGCAAGTCGCGTAATGTAAATTACTGCGACTGCGTGTCGACCCTCAGCGGCCTCAGCACATGTAGCTTCATCTAACGCGCCTCATTTAACGTATTTACAATATGCACTTTGCGTACATTTGTCTTAGTAAAGTAAAAAAGTTACTGCATGGTAGTGCTTTTATAGTCCATGGCTCACTATACTTATAGTTATCCCTAATTTTAATTCTGATAAAAACTGGCCTAGTCTAATCTAACCTCAATTTTTTTTAAATAACAGCAATTGTTATGGGTATTCAATAAAGCAAATAAATAGAGATTAATACTTGTTCATAATGTTATTTTGTTCCTATAAATACATATTTGGATTTTGCATAAACTTAGCACTCATTTATATCTCCATTCTTTTTGCGGCGAAGCCCACACCTAAGCATAAGTTTTGTATTGAACTTGGCTCTCCTTTCTTATATTTATGTTTTTGGTGGGATAACCTAAAATTATTCGTAATAGGACATATGAAACAAAATTAATATATTCATAAATTATAGAAGACCGATTGGAATAGGAATTTAGAATTATCTGGGAGATAAATAGGAGGTAAGTACTACTTAGTACGATGTAAGTTGCCGGGCTTGGAAATGAGTAAGAATTCCTAGATATACCTGCAGTCAATTTCATTCTACGTTTGTTTTTGTTTTTCGCGACGAAACTTATGACGCTATGTCCTTTCTAGATAAAGTAGTATTATAAAATTGGATTAATTCAATATATCGCACATCAAGGTACCTAAATATGTACTAACAAATCAAAAATAAAACGGAAATTGAAAGCGTGAGAAAAGAGATTAAATTCAACCCCTTATGCCCACAGGTGCACAAATCGGTACAAATTCCATTCTCGTCTACCTGATCAGCTGAAGAAGCCTCGTTTCGATTACAATATAATAGCAAGTAGTATTATTAAATTACTAGTAAGTAGTTACAAATTATTAAGATCAATCTATATTTACCATTTTTAGGTATGCAAATATAAATTAATTAAAACTAAAGTAATTAAATTCATAAATAACTTAATTACATTAAATTAAACACTTGAAATACGATCATTTCTTTTTATTTAAATTTGATTTGAATATACACACTACTTGGCATGTACTGTTAACAATTCATTTATTTAGTTGTTTTACCTAATCGTACTCGTCGGTTCAATTGGTGCCACCCTATTGGGTCGAGAGAGAAAAAACCGGAGAAAAAACTCTCAGCACCTTATGTTGTATACAATAATGAAGTGATTCACAATTTCGGTTTAAATGATCATTAAAGTTGTTTTAACTTAATTTTATCCTCAAGTTGCTTCAACGCTTCAAGAATACTTTTTATCCGCACATACATGTCTTACATAGTTATACATAGACCACCGCGTTATCGCAACGGAACTCCAATCGTTCATAATTAATAATCTAAGCGAATGTAGAAGTCCCTAATTTATCTGTTAAGTTATTTGTAGCTTGTTACGTCAGTAGGGTACGTGACGCAGAGCTCGACAAGTCGACGTCTACACGGGCCCACTGTAAATTGTGTAAACTAATAAACTTACGCGTTATTTGGACTCGACTTGTCGATTAACCCCGTGACTTTATGTCCTCTCTTTCTGACGTATACGGTAGTGGCATATTGTTATCTCTCTTATATCTACAGTCGTCGCTTCCTATTGAGCGCCCCCCGCGCCCAGCGCTCACGCAGCATTGCTAACATCCTTATTATTACAGCAATATGCTGGCTAGTGATGCAACTATTATGTCAGTCGGTGATTTATTTATGCAACATTTACTTACTTTGTTCTAATGTGCGGGCTTCGAATAACATTTTATACGATCTTAGCCATTATTATAATATCTTCTGGATATTTATAATTTATCCTTATGGTGTGATACCTATACAAACATAATCATATGAAGTTATAATTATCAAAACAATTAAATGTTAATCGTTGACGACAACTGTGGCTAAGCGCGAATAACCGCAATTACGCCAATGACGACTCTACATTATCTAAATATCACACTAAATGGTATTTCCGGTAGCGATGAAGTATTTTTACTAATAGGTAGTTATTTGTTTCGACCTATTGTTTGATGACAATTATCAGTTTATTTATAATATAGATATTTAGAACATAATAAGTTCCTACAGTACCTATAGGTAAACTATACTTTTGTAGGTATTGCTACATTTGAGGTTGGGCGTGGGTCAACCGACAGGATAGAAATTCTATCTGTAGTCGTTTAAGGGTGCATTGCTACTCATGAAGACTATGATAGTAGATTGATAAAAAGCTTTTTAAGTGTCATCGGCAGCCTCAATACAAACCTCATCTGTTGCCACTAACTACTATAACTCTTACTCGTTGGACCAACAGTCAATACTCTTCGTTGCAAGCAGGTCCTGATAAAAGGTATATTTTGAATCTAAAGTGAACGGCGAAGATTCTTGATACTATAATAATTACTTTTCTGAACATGAGCCCAGCGATGGAGCCAAAAATTTCAATTACAGAAGAGTAAAAATTGTCGACTCTGACTATAGCGAAGCATAGCTGGAGATGCACTTAATGGTAATCACCTGAAATTTGTTAGTTTTCCGTGCTTTCATAACGTTGAAACTCATTTTAGCCCGGCTTAACAAAAGGCGAGGCTGTGAATACATGTCACATCACCCGTGAAACCCCAGCTTTGTCCGAAGTGTGAAAGGGTTCACTCATTAGGAAGATTGCGAGGGCGCGACGCCACGCGACATTGTCTACGGCCATGTCGCTGTGCTGCCACATTGTTCCACTAGTCACTGTTGCCTTGCCACTAGGTATTATGCCACACTCTGTGTTCAGGAAGTAAGCATATATTTTTCAACATGACAGAAACAGCCGACCCGCAAAGCAAATCCATTCGGGTTAAACAACGGTCGCGAGAGATGCACGATTCGTGGGCCATTACTGGAATTGTCTCTTATGACGGATCGTAATACCTACACGCCATTAAAAACACCTAACCCCACATTTTTCAATTTGTGAAATTTTTTATGAAGCTTTGTAATTTTAAAATAATCCTGTTAACAAAGAATTCTATAATTAGATTTAATTGTCAGTCTTTTATTGTATTTTACAGGAAAATCACAATGAATTTATAAGCTATCTTATTTATTGATTATCTGGCAAGGAAAGGAGGAAAATTTGACAAGGAAAATCGATTTAAAACTAACAAAGCCAGCTTATTCTATTCGTAATTTAAATTAAACGCTAATAAAACAAATTTCCACAAAGATAGTTCTGTTGATTGTTAAATGTTTATTGATTAATTTCAAAAATAACTCTTCAATTACTTTAAAGCTATTAGACTAACTACAACAATCGCATTTGAATGCCTAGTTACTAGTATTTGGATTGGAAACCAGAATAACAGTGACAAAATTGTCAGTTCCGCGGTTTTTGTGGCCGGCGTTACGTAAGACTTTTGATACGGCAAAAAAAACTTGTTGGATGTTTGTGTTTATTGTTTTTAATGATCACATCTTTCCGTGAACATAGACCACCAATTATCACTACCTATAACTAAAGCCGGTAAGTGGCGGTTGAATTATATTTCTTTATCTTCATAACTTTTATAAAAAAATCAATCCAAATCAATTCCGAAAGATACTTGGTGTTCCTGATGTATTAAATGTATGTATAAAATGCAAGTAACGTTGAAACAAAGCGGTGGCTGCTAACTTGAGACTAAGACAAACCAAGATGGCATCAAGCAGGAAGTCAAGTAGGAAAACGCTTTAACGTCATTCAAGGTCGAACGCTACGAGCTCCGTCCATCCAGTAGGTACACACTACCACACCACAGTATAAAGATTATACAGTATGAGTGTGAAGTGAGTGTGAAGTAATGTATCTTCATAAAAACGGTCGGAGTTCGGTGTACAATACACACGGTACACAAACAATAGTGAATGCGGCACAGTGGCGATAGAATTCGTAAAACTTTTCCCCCGAATGCGGTGTTTTATACTATTCAATTTAACAGTAATTATTCAATTTATAAAGACTCTTTTTCGATTAAGATTATTATTATGTATTACATGTACTTTTATTGAACAGTTCCTATTTCATATGCAACAAATTTCAATATTAATAATATTATATTTACAAATCACAAAACTGTAAACAAACTCAAGGTAGGTAGGTAAAGAGCATGGATGTAGTCCTGTCGCGTATCAACGAACCGCGTGGTTTTCTAATTTTTTAGTGACAGGACCGACTCTTCTCATTGAGTTACTATTACTAGCAATAATAGTTCAATGACTACTGGATAATCTTTGGACTGTGACTACACTGACTACTCTATAAGGTAGGTATCTTACTTGTCGATAGGCATACCACCGACCGAGTCGCGCGATTCATTTCCGATGTCTGCGTACCTATGTACTTAGCCCTATTTGCTTCATGGTAATTATATTTCTTGATCTTACGTAGATATGTAGTTACATGTGTACTTAGGTGTACAATTTAAATATCTCAAACGGAGTTTCCAATTTTAAGTTATAATTATATTCCCTACATAATTGAAACAATAAAATAATTGTCATTTTTGA